>OZ007588.1:45833547-47033547 GCA_963931845.1 Maratus michaelseni | reverse complement strand
ATTTGTGTTCTTTTGATTTTTTTTTAATTTAAAAAAAAATGTTGAATAAATAAAAAAATTAAGTAGCAAAATAATTTTTAAAAAAAACAAAAAAAAAACATACATAATCTTCTTTCCTCTAAAATAACACTTTGCATTATTAAATATTAATAAAAACAAAAAAAATATTATAAATGAGGTAAATACCTCTTCATCTGAGATTAGTAATCTTGAGATTTTCATGCCATCTTTGAAGGAAAAATTAAATGTTTAACTTTTTTTGCGATTTTTTTTCTTTTGTTAAAAGAACAACGTAAAAATAAAAATATAAATTTTTACTTCGACAATTACATTTACAAAGAAGTCATTGGAACAAAAGAAATTAATTAATTCTCTGTAAATATTTGATATATTTTAAATCGTTGACATAAAACAAAAAATTAATGTATAAAATTTCTTCAAGAATCCTTTGTGGTTTATAATCATTCTTTTTTTTAGAATAAATACATAAAAAATCAAAGAAAATATCCATCTTAATAAAGAACTTGTGTAAATTCATATAATTAATCAGTAAATTTTCTGCATATTTACCGAAAACATTTAATGCATATAACGATACACATCGGCGGTGAGTGAAATTACAATTTTAAGAAAAGGTAGCACATGTTCATCGCTATATTTCTCTTCATTAAATATGTTTCAAGCTATATTATAACAAATTTTGTCCATTTTTAAGGAAAAATAATAGAAAATTAAACACTGAGCTTAAAATACAGTAAAACCTGACAATCCAAACCCGTATATGACGAAATTCTGCCATTGGCGAAAATAATACAATTATAATAGACAGGAATTACGGAAACGTACAAAAAATGGATTTTTATCCAAACAATTGTGATTTCGCTTTTGCTAGTTTTGTTACATTATTAAAATCTAACACCAAATTACAATGTTTTCTTAGATTTATACTATTTTCTTTAAATTTAATCCTACTTCCAATCCTAGTAGTCACTAGAAAAGTTCGTTAAATTGTGAGTAATACAGTTTTTTAACACTTTCCAACTTAGTTGAAAAGTGTTTATGACTTCGGTTTGTCTATCGTCTGTCCGTGCTCTAACTCCCTTAAATATGCTTCGATTGTCCTGAAATTTTTTATGTTATTGTCGTTTACTATGCATGTTCCCTACTTCAACAGAAGTGTGGAAGCACTTATAGTTTTTTTTTTTTTATAGGGACAGTCAAAAGTATTTCGTTACATTACAGTCAATGGGGAATAATCGGTTCAAGCGCATTTTGATGACACTACGTCATTTGAAACATAATGAAATTGATATATAATTGTGAAGCGCATTAAAACATGCATTTTGTAGAATATGGGGTGCAAAGCATTTATTACTCATTTACAGGGTCAAACAAAATAATTCTTTTACACATCGTCATATGGGGGAAAATCGTCTGCAGTGTAATTTAGTGATATTTCACTATTTCAAACCTAATGAAAATTATATGCATAACTGAGGTGCACTATAAATTGCTCTCTTGTGTGCATTGCGTTTATTTACAGGGACACACAAAAGATATTGGTTACAGTACACGTGCGATATTTACAGTCTATGTGTGATAAGTGCGTTTTCAACTTTGGTTTGTGTTTTTAACTTTTTTTTTTCATAGTAAGTGTGTGTTTATAAACTCGGTTGATCCTATACAGGGCTACACAAGGAAATTCGTAAATACTACAGACTATGGGAGTGAATTGCTTAAGGGTAGTTTTTAATTGTGTTTACGCATTTTCCTGCTGAACTATATTTAGTAGACTAATAGAAGTTTGTGGAATATAAATAAATTCATATACAGGGCTTCGAAAAAAAATATTCATTGTCGTTTACATTTGGTAATTGCTGCAAGGGAATTTTAAGTTGGCTTTTAGCTGAATAGGTGGTGTGTACAAAAGTCTTCAGATAATATACAGGGCTGTACAAAAGATTTCGAGTGCATTTCCATCGATTGGCGAAAATTGCTAAATGGTAATATTCTAACTGAACTAAATTTTATCATACTATATATCCACATCTATTGATCATATACAGGGCGGCACAGAATAATTCGACTAATTTTTTGACACTGGAAGGTAATTTCAAAAACTGTATTTTACAATGTGTTATGTGTTTTCTAAACTGTTTACTTACATATCCTCTTTCACCTTATTTAACGGTGAAGTTTTGTTACAGTTTTCTGGCTGTGTTGGAAAGTGTTTCATAATCTATGCTTGACGCATGATTTTTCGTTCTTGTTTTAATTTCTGAAAAGTTCTGATTTTCTGTGACTTATGTGTTTTTGAAATAACTGATTCATTTCAAAACTTGTAGAAAAATTACATTTTTATTGATTAAAAATGAAAACTTCTCACTCATCAATTATTTTTTTAACCAAAAACCTTTTCGTGCTACATTCCTTAATGAGTATGAAGAAAACAGAAAAAATACTTATGTACGCCTGAGAAAAAGAACTTAAAATCAAGTAATATGTTCTTTTGGAGAAAAAAGAAATCAATATTTATGATTTAAAGAAAGAAATCTTTTTTCTGCCATTTTTGAATGGATTTCGGAATAATTAAAAAAAAAAAAAATCTATGCCAATCTATAAGACATTTTTCTCTCTTTTTTTTTTAAATTTAATTTACTTTCCATTGTTTGAAACTGAAGTATGGACAGTCAATTAATTTTTTGAGAATTCAGACGGAAAAATTATGCAAAATCTCAAAATTACAATTTAAAAACTTCAATATTCTTTTACGCAAAATATTTTTTTTTCCACTTTGCTTGACACAATTGAAATAGGAAACGTTTTTATATAACTTACATTTCTCTTTCCTCTAATTTGTAATTGATCAAGAAAGTTATCAAAAAATAAAATAGTTCATTGGTTTAAAAAAATTGCTCTAAAAGTCCTGTGGAGTTCAGAAAAAGTATTTATGTTGGAAGAATGAACTTTCATTGTATGTGTGTGTGTTTTTTTAACACTTTTTTATGAATTCGGTTTGTTTCTTTGTCTGTCTGTTCGTCTGTCTGTCTGTCCGTCTATCTACCCGTTTGTCTACCCGTCTGCCTGTCCGTCTATCTACCCATCCGCCTATCCGTCTATCTACCCGTCTGTCTACCCGTCCGCCTGCAGCAAAGAATCCCGGCAATGTCCATATGCAAACGGATTTTGTCCCTAGATAAATGAGCTTTGTCCTTACATAAACGGTTTTTGCCCGTAAAAAACATGAAATTTACGGAAATTGAGCGTTTAGTTTGAAAAAGGGGGCTTTACCGTAAAATTACGGAAGCAATTCACGGAGAATGCCCGGTGAATTTACATTTTTTTTTTTTATATATATATATTTTTGAATTTTACTATAGATTGTTCGGTATTAAATGAAGTGTGTAGCATTATTAGTTCATTTACAGGGACACACAAAATAATTCCAATACATTATGATCTATGGGGGAAAATAATTCGCGGCGCATTTTATGGATGTTACGATACTTCAAACATAATGAAATTAATATGCATTACTGAGATCGATTACAGCATACTTCCACCCGAGTATACAATTAGTAGCATTTATAGTTCAATTATAGGGACGTTCAAAATGATTCCTTTACATTATGATCTAGAGAAAAAAAATCGTTTGCGGTGCATTTTGAACATGTTACGATACTTGAAACATAATGAAATTTAAAAGGATGACTAAGGTTCAATACAACTTGTTTTCTATAGATTATGGAGTGCTCAGGATTTATCGTTCATGTACAGAGACGACCAAAAGAATTCGGATAAAGGACTGACTATGATCGTTAATTGCTAGACGTGCTCTTTCCGCTGTGGTATGCAATTTTATGTCATTTTTAGTGTATTACGTGTTGTTTACAAATTTTGTAGATTACATACAGGGCTGAACGTAAGACTTCCAATATGGGCAGCAATTGCTGAAAATGGATTTTTACAGAGTTATATATTTTTAAAATTGCTTATTTAGAAATCTCATTTCATCGTATGAAAAAATTAAATTTCTTAATAATAATCTGTTAGTGTTGGAAAGTGTTTTGTAATCTATGCCCAGAGCATGATTTTTCATTCTTGTTTTTAATTGGTTTCTCTAGAAATTGAGCTATTGCAATCACTTTGTTTATATAATCGAGACTGATCAATCTGACACATCCATTTTTCCAGTCAATTATCCCACTAATTCAGAATTAACGGAAAACCTTCTATCTATATAATAATTCAATCAATTTTCAGACTTAAAAATTACACTGAATGGTTACAAAACTATGAAAACACCCGCTCGCTAATGTTAATCTCCTATGGAGGAAATATTTTAAGATATCTCGTTCACATTTCAATATTTTGAAATGATTTTTTTTTTCTTTGCAATGGATAGCTGTGTTGGCTATCTCTATGCATGCCTTTTTTTTTACTTTTTCGATTTTTGTTACAGTTTTTTTTTTTTCTTGAGGATATTTTTACTTTTGAAACCGGTTCGAGAAATGAAAGTATCTTAATAAATAAAACTTGTAATCAAAATCGAAAAAGTACAAAAGGCCCTGCATAGAGATCGACCTCAGCTATCCGATGCAAGAAAAAAAAATCATTTAAAAATATTGAAATGAGACCGAGATATCTTAAAATATTTCCTCCGTAGAATTAACATTAGCGAGCAGGTGTTTTCGCGTGAGTGAAATAGCTTCTTAATTATTTGTTTAGAACTAAGAGATTACACTGTTAAAAATTTGCAGCAAACTGTTTAGTCATTTGACCGTTTTCATAGAAAACGGTTACATAACCGTAATTTAACTCCATTCTGACCATAATATACGCAATTTTCAAAACAAAAAATTTAACTCTGAGAAACAAATAACGGCTGAAAAATCCATTTTGTGTATGTCGAATCGAAAATTATACTTTTTGTTTAGGGGGGGGGGGGGAGGGGGAGCTACTAATGAGTAAATTGAGCGTTTAATCTTGAGCAACCATTACACTGACACGACAATGCTCCAAAGCCATTTATTGTTGAAAATCTTTAATTATTAGGAATTATTTTACTAACTTCCATGGCGTAAACTCAATTTTCTAATTTGCCTTATAACAAGATTATAACAACTGCTTTAATCGGTTAATTAATTTTATGTATATATATATTTATGATTGTGTTTTAAATTTTAATTATATATTTAGTACCTTTCTGTTAAAGTTTTTGCAGTGGGGTTTTCTAAATTAATCAATCAGACTTGTTGTGATAGTTAAGCTCAAAACAAATCTTAATATTTGAAGGGAAAACATTTTGAATTGTTTGCTACACTCAAAACACTATATATATACAGAGAGAGAGAGAGAGAGAGAGAGGGAGAGAGAGAAAAATTGCAGTTAAAATATAAATTAGCAATAAACAAATAATAAATTACTAAACTTTACTATAATATGTAATAATGTCTTCTATTGGATACGGTTCTTATAGTTTATTATTTTAGTTAATGGAAATGTGGTTACAGAGATTATGTTTTCGAGGACAAAATTTAAATTAATTGCACTGAGCAAAAATAAATAAATATTTTAATTAATTAGAAAAAAAATCATTAAAACTACTAAAACTACTGATTAGATTCAAATAGATTATGTTACTCATGGCGTTTAGAAATATACACTAATTAATGTTGTTGGTATAGTCATTTGGATACATATACACTTTTTTTTTTACTTAAAAATGATTAAAATAAATCTAGTTGTAAAAAAAAATGGAGAGAAAATTCACATTAAATAGTTGAAAAATGATTTTTTTTTTCCCTGAGAAAGGACTGAAAAAATATATTATTTTCTCTTATGTATGATTATGAAAACGTCGACTTTAAAAGTATTTTCTGAAAGATCTTCTGCCTTTACCAAAGAATGCAAAATGTGTTTTGATTAAAGTTTCTGAATAAGAACACCTGCCAATTCCATGCGTTTCCGAACGAAAATGAATTTAAAAATATTCCATAAAGTAGCCCTTTTGGATTTGAGAACAGCCTTAAACAGAAGATTTTTCTTTAAAAAAGTGGTATTCAAAAAACGGACTGAGTGGGGGGAGGTGGGGAGGGGGGGTCTGAAATATGGAGGTAACGTCGCTACCATGTCAAACTACTATCTAATGTGAAAAAAATGCATTTTTCATTAATTTTAAAAATGGACCGATTGTCACCACTAAATTTTAATAGTATTCTTCGGCAGGGTTGCCAGTTTGACCTATCTTTTTTCATTCAGAAATTTTGAATTCGTAACCGAAATTTCAAAAAGAAATTTTTTGTTTTAAATAATGACAGACATTTTGTAATTACTTGAAGTAAGTTTTTTCCTCAAAATTTCTAGTAGGAATTCATTATTTCTGAATAAAAAATAAGACCAAACTGGCCACCATGTTCTTCACCGAAATTTTATTAGTATTTTTACTGGGCGAAGAATTCTAATAAAATTTAGTGGTGACAATCGGCCCATTTTTAAAGTAATGAAAAATTCACTTTTTCATATTCGATAGTTTGACATGGTTAAGACAATGTATTCAGTATGGAGAATTCGGCATGTAGGTAATTTAGGAAGTAAAAATAATTCACGAATCTTAACCACTCTTCGACTTCAATAAAATCTCCACATAAAACATTGGGTTTTATTATTATTATTATTATTATTATTATTATTATTATTATTATTGGTTTTTAATACTTTTTAATGTAACAAATATATTAAAACATACACCTAAAGGGATAAAATTTTAATTGTTATTTGTGATTTCATCGGTAGTTTAATTTCGTGATAATGAACAGTGCTCAAAGTCCTAACTTATACATCTGATCGGGAAATATAATAAACTAGAGTGAAAGCCCAGTTATTGACACCTAACCACTAACTAACACTTGAGTAAAAATCTAACTCAAATAAGCATTTTGTTGTAAAATTTTGCAAAGTAATGACATCTAATGGTAAATGAGACACTTGTTTTTATTTTGGAGTCCATTTATTCACCACTAGAGAGCCAATAATATATTTAATGAAGATGAAACTTTTCAGAATATATATATACTAGCATATAACCCCCGTCAAAAATGACGGAATGTTTTACGTTTCATTTTCATAAGATTTCATACAAACAAACAGCATTAAGATGTTATGAAATAATATTCAATCCTTTGATATAAACAACGCCATTCCCGAAGGAAATAAACTGTTTTGATTGAACTTCAATAGTTTAAAGATTTCACTATAAAAAAATTCTGTAAAGATTAAGAACAATAAAATCTTCAAAACATTATTTAGATCAACAAAGTTGTTTAAACACCCATTGCTGGGTTAAAACATCTCCGGGCCCGCTAGCGGCCCCCTAATTGCATCGGGGCGGTGCCTTGCATACAAACCTCGTAAAAAGCTGCACTAATACTTCACGAGGCAGCGCTGCAAAGCATATTTTTAAGCGACATTAAAAATTTCGAGTCATTTCGGCAATCTGCGTCGTTTTGACCTTTTAAACTGCCCTGCTATATCAGAGTAAACATTTCATTATTCAAATTCCGATTTCACAACTGTATACAACTGTAATAAATTTCGATGATTAAAATAATTTATTTTATTTTATTTCTTGATTAAATCGCATCTATTAATTGTATTAATATGACTGATCATTTTTTTTTTCACTACAAAGTTACTATGTTAAAATTCAAAATTTTATATGCATTGATATAAGTAATACTTGTTGTACCACAGTATTACATTATATTCCTTATATTTTAATTATGTTTGATATAAAATATTCATTTTATTTACAATGCAAGCAAAATTGATTAAATACAGAACAAAGTGCAATTTCGACAGAAAGTTTATTTGCCAAAATAATAATTAAATAAATTTTAAAAAGTTTATCTCAAATTAAATTCTGGTTTTTTATAAACATGCCTAAAGAAATCTGTGATAAATTTTGATCATTAAAGATCACCTTTTATTAAATAAGTATTTTTTTTTAATTCTCTTATTAAATTACAAATTTATTTTCACTACAAAGTTTTTACTATGCTAAAATACAAAATTTTATTTCATTGATATAATTAATATATGTAGTACACGGTATTACAATTACATGTTCCTTATATTCTAATCATTGATATAATTAATATATGTAGTACACGGTATTACAATTACATGTTCCTTATATTCTAATTACATTTTATAAGAAATACAGTGACCTCTCACTTATACGCGATGTTCAGTAATTACTTTTTGTACCACTATTTTAAAACAGTAAAATTCGATTTATAAATTCTGCGATTAAATAAGGAGAAAATTACTTTAAAAAGGAACTGGTGCTGAAAAATAATTACAGTGTATCGCGTATAAGTGAGAAGTCACTGTATTCAATAGGGCAGTTGCAATCAGCTGATCAACCATTGTATTCACTTGGAGGTAAGGGTAATTCCACCAATCAGAACTGCCTATTTGTACTGTTTACCTCCAAGGTGACGTCAATTGCAACTGCCCTATTTAAAATTTTGTTTATATTAATCTCCGATAGATGGCGATAAAGGCTCACGAACGAACGAAGTATTTTAGCGAGTTTCAATCACCGAGGATGGTAACTTATTCCGTTTGTGATCGCTTTCCGGTTGCATTCATGGTTTAATATTTTAAACGTTCACGACGAATGAATCATTTGTTTGTTTACTTTCATGGAGCAATAAACCCAATTTCAACTGAAGTTATCTCAGAATATAAACATAATTTAATGTAAGCCATCTCACAAACATTAATTTATTTTGAAAGACGTGATTTCAAGTAGGATAAATTATCGTTTAGTGTTATATGTTAGAACAGAATCTTCATTAAGCCTAACATGGCGTTTAACTACGGTCAATTCGCAGATCAGAGTGGTGCAGCCCGGATTGGTTACAGACACTTTCTCGCCTTTGGATTTTATTATAAGTTAGAAGATATATATACAAAAAGTGCCATTTTGAAGCAACCATCTTATTTCTAAAATTAAGAAATTTCTTTTTCTAATCTATTTGTAATGCAACCATCCTAAACTTTTTTCGTAAAGTTATACTTGCAGAAAATAGTTTAAAAATGCATATGATATATTAGGGCCATGATTTAGGGTTTATAGTTATTTAATTTAGCTTAATGGGGGTGCTAGTTATTAGTTACTAGAACTTCATTTCACCAGTCTCTGACGGAGATGTTAGTTATTGGTTATATTAAAGAAAGTTGAAATCTATTATTTGAACTGTTTAAAAATGCATAATAATAAATTAAATTTATCTTGTAGTAAACACCATTAAAATTTAAGTTGTTTTACCGGTGTCTGACACCAGATGTCAGTTACTGGTTCATAAATGTCAGTTATTGGATATCTGCATTACTAATAATGCAGTAGTAAATATTATTCTTATATGATCTTACTATATACTCTGCATTACTAATAATGCAGTACAGCTTACTAAATCCCACATTTTATAATAAATATTAATGTATTTTGTTTTTATAATAAAGAATAAAGTTTCTTTAAAGCATTTTAATCTTTTAAAATAAAGTGTCAGTCACTGGTTCACTTTGTCTCAGTTATTGGTGTTCCAATATAGGGAAGGTGTCAGTTTCTAGAGTTTTTGACCCTATTTATGAATAAAATTAATTTTTAATAATAAAATCTATAATTTGTCAAAATTTTGCCAACAATATTTTTTAATATATCTCTACTATCCTATCAAAAACAAAGATAAGTATAAAATAGACTTAAATTTTTGTAATAGTGATTTGAACAGGAAAGAATCTCTCAAGTGTCAGTTACTGGGTGTTTCACCCTATGTCCCACAGTAAAAGAAAGATGTCGGTGTCGGTGAAATAAATCTTTTATAATGAAAATAAATGGGTAAACTTCAGATTTTTGTGATATTTCGTATTCAGCTTGACACGAAGTTCTTTATAACATTCCCGGGTAAACAATCTGTACAGAAAAAAAATTTAATGGAGACATAAAATCTCATTATTTCTCAAATAAAAAGGCTTCAAAATAGAATAGTTTATAATGAGAAATTGCTTGACAAAAAGTGGCAATTATTATGTTTTATGTGTTATTCTACTAGAATATATTACAAAACATGGATTTTACAACATATTCCTCTAACAATACAATGTTAACATGCTAACTTTTTCATATATTTATTGAATTAGGCTAAGTAATTAAATTAAACAAATTTAAAAGTAATTGCACTTTCCCAATTACCATGCAATGTAAGCTCAGTAAAATGCAAAATTTTACATACTAATCAAAATAAACTGTTTAATTAAACTAAATCAGGGGAGTTAGAAAGGGAGTTTCTTCTTAATTTAGCATATACGTTAATTCATTAAAAACATGTCTATTATTTTTGCAATTAAAAAGAGTGAAAACTTTAAGATTTACGTTTTTTGGTGCTGTGTATGCTCTAGTAAAAAAAAAAATTACATTTTTAACATTTTATAAAGATGATGTATTACTCCAGAATTATATCAACCTAAAGATTACATAATCTTTCTGAAATACCGATTTAAATATAAAGACGTCTAATACCCCCCCCCCCCTTTTTTTTTTTTTTCAAATGATTTTAGACATTTTGCCGAAAAAAAATATATATTATTATTATTATTATTATTATTATTATTATTATATTTTTTAACTTAAAAAATTTCTAAACAATAAAAGCCCAGAAGTTTGAAAATTTATACGGTAATGTGCACGTAAACGCTTGCTAAAAACGGTTTTCAAAAAATTCGAAATTTAAAAGAATGAAATGGGTGAAAAACGTTTTAAAATCCCGATTACTGTAAAACACCGAATCGATTAAAAAAATTATTTCATAATTATAATGATGACTATCTCTGCTTCAACATAGCCTTTATCTCGTGATCATTACCTTCCAGGGGACGAAAGAGAGAAACATGTTCTAACATTACGATAATTTTTGAACTGTTTGGGTTAGAATCTTGAAAATTGACAGGTTGGTTTTTTTAAGATGTAAACGCTCGGTAACAACGGTTTTCTAAAAAAATCAAAATTTCAAAGAATGAAATGAGTGAAAAACGTTCTGAAATTTCGATTACTGTAAAAACCGAATCGATTTCAACAGTTCTTAAATAATTATAATGATGACTATCTTTGCTTAAAAATAGCCTTGATATAATCTTGTGATCATTACTTCCCAGGCGATGCAAGAAAGAAAAATGTTCTAAAATTACGATTTTTTTAAACTGTTGGGGTAAGAATCTTGAAAGGTGAAATGTTAGTTTTAAGATGTAAACGCTCGGTAACAACGGTTTTCAAAAACTTCGAAATTTAGACAGGTGAAATGAGCAGAAAACTTGCTAAAATCTAAAACTACAGAACAGTACATCCTAGGGTATCCAGTAATAAAACACCCACTATTCCAGTAATGAACATCCCACGAAAAAGTAATAGATAATTGTTTTCAAAACCAAAATTTAATGAAATAAAAGTCATTTTCAAATAAATTTAACAATCAGGATATCAATAATTAATAAAATATTTATGAGAATAATTTATTATTGTTATCACAAGATCAATATTTTAATTATTTTATTGGGTAAATGTGCCAGTAATGGACAACCTTAAAGAATGTCCTTAAAAATTATTAACAGAAGATATAAATTAAGAATTAATTATAAATATATAGAAAATATAATTTAGTTTATGTATAACCAGATCTTAGCCTGTTTAGTAAAATTTTCACTGAAAGACATTATTTTTGCTTCTTGACATATTTGATTAAGATTGTCAACAATAACACAGGTTATAAAACATGCAAGTGAGAGTTATGATAGGTATTATCCCTGTATAGATAAAGCCTTTTAGACGTGAGCTAAACTGAGGGATTTGGTAATATTTAAATAAGGAAGTATCCATATTGTATCCATAGTCAGTATATGATCATATACATGCAAAATGGGAAGAAAAAAAAGACACACAGAGAGAGAGAGAGAGAACACCCATACATTTTAATCGTCAAATTACCGCAAAAAAGTAGAAAAAAAATAGCCATCGATTAGAAATTCTGTCTTCTTTAAATTTATTTTCAATTTTAAAAAAGTAAATAAATAATCTTAGATTACCGCCTCCATTTTGGAATTGTAACTAACTTTTTAATTTTCAATACAAACACCTAATTTTAGCATCACATTTGGATTCTTCGAAATAAAATATTCATAAATTTTACCTTCGGATACCAAATGGGAAGTCATTAGGTGAAAAAGTTTAGGAACCATGCTGATGTAAAGTTTTGAACTTCTAAAGTGTGCATTTATGTTAGATGCTAAACAAACTGCAATGCGGGTAGTTAAAATAACCATTCGATTAGAAATTATGTTTTCTTTAAATTTATATTAAATTTCAAATAAAAATAAATAAATAAGCTTAGATTATCGCCTACATATTGGAACTGTAACAAACTTTTGAATTCTCAATACAAACACCTCATTTTGGCATTACATTTGGATTCTTCGAAATAAAATATTAATTAAATTTTACCTTCGGATACCAAATGGGAAGTCATTAGGTGAAAAAGTTTTGGAATCATGCTGAGTAAAGTTTTGAACTTCTAAAGTGTGTACTTAGGTTAGATGCAAAACAAACGGCAATGCGGGAAGTGTTTTAAGCATAACTCAAAAACTACTTGGAGGAAATGTGTTCAAAATCCAGATTTGAATATTCAAAGCTTTTAGAAATAGATTTATTTATTTATTTATTTATTATCTATTTATTTATTTATTTATTTTTAATTTTTGCGTTACAATACATATTTTTTAATATTAATTTCATAATGCATAAAATTTGAAATTGATATTCGAACAAAATATACATTGTAACGTATTATTTTTTAACAGAAATCGGTTTCTGGAAGTTTCAAATATGCGAATCCAAAACTTCAGCTTATTGCGTCAAGCAATTTTTGAGTTATGTTAAAAAAAACTACCCGCATTGCAGTTTTTGTTTTACAGCGATTAAAAAAGAATTTAAGAATAGGAGTTCAAACTTTTACATCCGCATAACTCTTAAACTTTTTCACCGAATGACTAGCCATTTGGTAAGTAAAAACCAGAGGTGATTGTGTTTCTTGATTTTCGTAACCACTAATTTCTTCTAGTAATATTCGTCTTATAAATTCTGCGATTAAATGATATTACAATAAAATGTTAGTGGTTACCTAAAATCCGGAAACACAATCAGCCCTGTAAAACTTTCCGATGAATCCAAGAGTGTGATGTTAAAATTAGGTGTTCGTGTTGCAATTTTCAAAGTTTGTTTCAATTGCGATATGGAGATGATTCCCCAGGTTTATTTTTTAACATAAATTTAAAGAATACTTAATTCTTGGCTATTTTTATTTATCTCTCAGTCAATTTGATGGTTAAAATGCATAGAACGTTTTTCTTAATTTATTTTTCGCCGACTGTACTTAAATAAAATTGCAAGATGAAGTTTTATTTGATAAAAGTCCCATTTTCCGCCAAAAACTCTTAAGTTTTTCAGTCTAAAAGAACCAGAAAGGTAGAAAAATGGATGTATATGAGAAGCAAACTTCGCAGCCCTGTTAGTATCTGTCACTTTGCTGTAATAGCATTAAAAAATTACATTAAATCAGATGTTTAAAAAAAAAAAATTGGGGGTATTGTATTCCCTTTTCGGAAACATGTTAGTTGTAAATAATTAGTGTAACATGTTAGTTCTAATTATATAAATACAAATATATTGGACGGATTAATATCTGTTTATTTTACAAAATTTATGTTATATATGTATGTAACATTTCCGCTAGCTACAATTATCCCCGCAAAAGATAGTGTTACAGAGATATAATAAATGCTGGGAAACGTCTGGAATTTTATTAATAGCAACCATCAGACTTTAGTCAGGGTATTCCGAGATATGATGATTATGTTAAGTAGTGTTGAATTCAGGGGATGCCCCAGGGGGGAAATCCACCCCTACGGAGCATTGAAATGTCCCCTTCGGAAGTTTTGAGATTGTATGCTTTTAATGATCAAAAAGTGCAATCCCCCCCTCCCCCCGGAGCCACATAAAACCCTCCCGGAGAAAAATGTCTGAATGCAACACTGATGTTAAGACGTCATCACGATCACAATCAATCTCGAATCAAAAATTACCAAAATGCAGTCAGTGTCGGCGAGACATGGCAATAAATTCAAACCACCATAAAAAGTTCCTGAAGACAGAGAATAAACAGTCAGATAATACAACGACATCTTTTATTGCTCCATTTCAACTAATAAAGGAAAACTCTCTTCTGCAAAAGTTATTCCACTAAAACATTCCATCCGATATTAAAGAGCCCCTCAAAAGAAATCATACACGATTTTTACGCGCATACGCGGAAACTAGAACGCTGTGAGATGCGGTATTCATTTTAAACGGAAATTCAAAGTATGCATACATAAAGAAAGCCAAAGTTTGAGCAAAAAGCGTTGTGGCATTTCAATTGTTTTGTTGTTGTTGTTGTTTGTTTGTTTTTGCTATTTTGTCTGTTTGTTTGTTTTTTGGTCAAAAATAGGAGTTTTTTCAACTGAACCAAACCTACATTGCGTACCGTAAGTTTGATTTTTTTTATTTTGATATCAAATAAAAGCTGACATTTTAGGCTATCTGAAAATGTGATAGTTTGTAAGGTTACAAATAGGGTTGAATTGTTATTCAGTTTTTAAATTTTAGGCAATCAGACCGAAATGGATCAAAAATGCCTATCCAAGCTTTGACGCTCGCACAACGTATTTTTATCTTCAATAAATACGATTTTTCTGGTGGATTATCTCCTAAATTATGTACTCTTTATGAAAAAAAATATTGAAGACACAGTGCACCAGCAAGGGAAACGATGAACAATTTAATCGCCAAATTTAAGGAGACAGAAAATGTTGGTAAAAAAACGGCATAAAAAAAATAGTATCTGTGAAGACCTCTGAAAATATCCAGCAAGTGTGTGAACGTCTTAATGAAGATCCATATCTGTCAAGTTCAAGACTTGCTCAAGAGATCGGCATTTCTGAGGCAAGTGTTCGCCGCATCTCAAGAGGTGAACTGCATCTTTACCCATACAAAATTCAAATTGAGCACAATTTGACTGCAAATGCCAAGGAAAAGATATTTATTTTCGCTGAAAAGGTTCTTTGACTATCGCGAGGAAACAAAATCCCTCTTCCAAACCTTTGGTTTAATGATGAGGCTCACTTTTATCTGATCGGGCACATTAATAAGCAAAATGACCAGTACTGGTATAAAGAATACTGCCATGAGTATCTTGAAAAGCGCCTACATCCACAAAAAAACGACTGCCCGGATCGCCATCTGCTCAAAAGAAGCATTAGCAGAATACTTTTTCAGAAACAGGGATAATTCTGAAAGATAGTGTTTGGCGCTTCAAGAACATGCGATGGAACACACCCATTAATTGCTTCCATATTCAGAAAAAATAAACCACGCTTAATGCAAGATGGAGAAGATCCTCACCGTTCTCACGAAAGCAACGACATCATTGAAGAACACTTTCATAACAGAGTTATCGGTCTCAGTTTCGAAAGCCGATATGAACGTGATATTCAGTGACCATCGTATTTCCTGACATCAATCCATGTGATAATTTAATCTGGGGATACCTGCAGTACAGCGCCTAGAATAAATACTGTGGAAAACGGTTTTACCGTTTTTTAAATCAAAATTTTCGAATTCAAACCGGAAAATCTGAAACAAGAATGTTTACTTTAAGAAGTCACGAAATATCTGCCATTAAGTAACGAAAAGAACATTATATAGGGAATTTTTGGTATGAATGCGAAATTTCGGAATTTAAAAAAAGCCAAACTGGTAATGCTTTAAAAAGTGCTAAGAGATTGTAGCCGATAAACGAGCAACGATGCGGTACAATAATAGGGCGATCGCAGCGACATTTGCTTTAAAAATAGATTTATCTCTAACAAAAGTAACCGTTTCACTATTGACAACATGAACATAATTTCTGTTAATAAAATCTTCTTGTAAGTGTATATTTTAGATATGACTGATTTTGAAGTTAGTTTTTTTTTTTAATATCAGGGAATTAATCTTTTCCACTCTTCTAGCAAAGATTCATCCTTTGGTATACTAAATAGGGATATAGTTTCTAGTTTTCTGTGTTATATCAAGTACTGCAACCAGGCACAAAAGAATGCGTATCACGTTTTTTGGCCATGATCAATATAATTCATATTTTCAAAGCTTATGAAAATCACTATCCAAGTCAATAGAAATAGGGTATAATTTAATTATTTAAAATATTTACCACTAGCTGAAACGTTTTCTCAGTTCGATTCTTATACATTGTTTGCGTTGAAAAGAGCTGGCAGACAGTGGCGTAGCCAGAGAGGTGGGGGGGGGGGGTCCAAATGCTGTGGAAACCAGTAATATTATAAAGTTTTCTTCGCCTTCAATATTGCATTCTCCGTTTAGATAAGGCAAAAATAATTTTATAAAATTAGTGGTATCCAAACCATTTGGACCTCCACCCTGTCTATGCCACTGCTAGAAGATGTCGCTGTGATTGTCCGATTATCTTTTCAGCATCGTTTTACATTTATCGGATTCAATTTTTTAGTACTATTTTGTAGCCATTTTCCACACTATGTATTTTAGGCACTGTATCTGAAGGATAAATGCTATCGAGATACACCGTCAAATCTCGATGAATCAGAACAAGCAATTCAAGAAGTGCTAGAAAACATTCCGCCAGTCACTGTTCTTGAGGTTATTAGAAGTTTCAAGAGAAGACTTGAAATGGTTGTTGACATAAGAGTTGAAGATATCGAACCATTTTTATATTGTTATGCATATTCCAAGCTTCATTTTGACATTAAAATGTCGAATATAAACCGAGTAGAAATAAAATTATTGACCGAAAACCGTGTATGGTTTCTTTTGATGCACCCTGTACAATCCGTTAGTTCATAACTCTTAAAAGATGTTACAATTTTTACATTATTATGTGTTCCAAGTAAATTTTCAAGACGACAAACTTCCTTGATGATTTCAATAGCTTGCACTAATAAAAAAAATTCTGGTCGGAAGTAATGCAACATATTTATCGAAAATAACGCAAGGTTACAATATCGCATTGCAGGTGAAGATATCATCCAATCAGATGCCTAGATTATCGAAGCGACCGACGGATTTAATAAAACTGAGAAAATCGGTACCCAAAAAAGCGCAAAAAAATATTCTAGAAACCACTCGAAAGATCTGGGCCGAAAACGAACGTTGAAATAGAATGTATTGAAACAGAAAAAAATTACAGGCGTCGGATGAAAAATTTAAGCAGGGAAATAAAAAGATAAAACTGAAAAAAAAAGGTATGATACGTTGAAATTTTTAGATTTTGAAAAAGGGAACCAGAATAAAAATATTTAAGACGAAATATAGTAAATTTAATAGGAAAATTTTAGAATAAAGTTAAGATTGGTTAATACTTTAAAATAGGTAATATGTATATAATTCATTTTTATCTTCTTTGCTTCTAATTAGTTTTTAGTGTATCAGTTAAAGTTTCTGAGTCAGTTAAAGTTTCTGCAATAGCATTTTTTAAATAATCAGTCAAACGTGTTGTAGTAATTAAATTCAATTAAATCTTAATTTTAGAAGAATTTTTTTTTTTTTTTAGTTTCTTTTTAAACTCAACTAATTCTTTGTTTTAAAGGGAAGTTTTTCGCTTAAATTTATCATCAATATCTAGCAATAAATTAGAAAACTTTACTATAATAATAACGCGTGATGTTTCAATTTTCATTTTTTTTTTGTTTTTTAGCAGTAATAGAGCATTTTTCTAAACTAACATCCGTTTTCTTTTTATACCAAAACTCGTTCTAATTTTCGAAAAGCTCGCTGCTTGTGATAATTTTAATGACATATAAAACAATATTTCAAAGTGTGTAGACTGGGATTTGTCAGGTCAATTAACTCTTCGATATATATCATCAAAATGCAATTTTCAAAATATAAAAATTTATCTCTCAGAAACAAATAACCGCTGAAAGATCCATTTTGTGTACGTCCGACCGAAAATTACATTTTTATTTTTGGGCTGCTAATGATCAAAGTGGGTAATTAATTTTGCCCGGTCTTTAAATACTAACACAACAATGCTCTAAAGCAATTTATAGTCGAAAACCCTTATTAAGAAATCTTAACTTTTACGGTGTGCAGAATAAATTTCTTAATGTGCCGTATGGTTCTAAATTATAATAGCTGCACTAATTGGTTATTCCATGATATTTTTACATTTTTGGGGGGTGGATATGGGAATTTTTGTACTGGTGTCATTAAGCTAAACTATAATAAGCTAAATGTGCGTTTTTACCAGCCATGACAAAAATTTACTTTAGTCTACCAAAAAAAAAAAAAAAAAAAAAAAAAAAAAAATTAAAAAAGAAAAAAAAAAACAAGTGAGTAAGTATGATCGAAGATCGCACAAAGGGTTTCGTTTAATATTCATTTCAAAACACTTTATCCTTCCTTTAATAAATTCAAATAAATTTCATTTTCAAAAAAAAAAAAAAAGTCATGTTTTTTATAAACTAAAAATGTACCGGTCTATTTTTCTCGTTTTTTCGAAAATCTGAAATGGCCCGCTATTATACTCTATCATAATAATATCTGTCATGTGGACTAAATGCAATATTTAAAAAAAATCAATTTCAAAATTAAACATGTTGTATAGAGACCTTCAAAATATTAGACGTCGGATTCATTTTCGTTTTAATTCTCTAATGACGTCATATTAAGCTGCTTTCTGTATTTACACATACTCATACCCTTGCATTATTGAGAAATGTTTGAAAATTTCCGTTTTATTACCAATATAACGTCATATTAATCTTTTTTTCAATTGGTGAAACTTTTTATTTCATTTTCATTTTTCACGTGGAAATCTTTCAATAGAAAATTAATTATTGTAGAAAGAATTTTATTGTGGATTTTTAATTGTTGGCAACTGCTATAACGAAATATGTTTAAATTTAATAAGAAAAGGTTGTTAGATTTTTGGTTTTTTATCTCTCTATATTAAAATAATAGGGTTTTTTCAAATTTTATTATTTTGAGCTTCATAATAGGTATTTAGCTATTACACAAAATTTCATGACTATAAGTTACATAGTTTCTGAGAACCGGCTCTGTGACGGACAGACAACGAAGCGGGAGTAATTAAGGCTCCTATAAAGGAGCTCTGTATTATAGGAGCTCTAGAAGTAATAGGGTTTCGTGAGAGGAGCGAAACCCTAAAAAAAGGACAGGTGCGGGGCGGGTAGAATTTTCATTTTGAGGGTTCCGTATTGTAATGTCATATTACTTTAAAGATCTAATTGCTTTACAAATGTACAAAAATAAGAGTTTGTGACGTATACCTATAGATTCTTCTTGTAGTTATATCGTAAAGCTGTAATTTATTTAATTATCTGTTAAATCTTATCCAGATTTGTTTGTAATTACTGAAGAAAGAATAAACTGCACCCCATTGTATGTCAAAGTTACAAAAAACATTGTCTATAACTTTATTGCTCCTAGTAGTACTTTTCCTTATTAATGGCGGCATGCCTATTGAAGTGAAATATAAACAAATTTCGTCTATAATACGTCAATTTGGCGTGTGTTCCGATTATAGAAAATTCAAATAGTGAAACATAATAACGGTCTTAAAACACCGACAAATATTGACGGCGTTTTAAGACCGTAACTTTAATTGCATTAAGTTAGGAACTCGAAAATATTACAAAACAATGGGGTCGTGGAACTTATTATTTCATATTAATTTCAACTGGATACCTTCAGCCATTCCTGAAAAAAAAACGGTCTTGATAGACAGACGGTCAGACAAGTTTGTCACGTAATAAATCGACATAATCGATACAATCTCTCCACTTTCCTGCTTGCTCCCCTAATTTTTTTTATCAATGTATGTACATAGTCATAAGATTGATTTATTCTATAAATAATACTGTTATAAAACAAAATGCTTTATAGCAATTATACAGCCAGAATTTATTGTTATATCGAGTTGAATAAAAAGCTGACTTTAACGGAGCGTAGCTCAGTCTTTCCCGCAGGTTTTACATTAATTGTTATAGTAAGAAATATATATATATGGATAAATATCTTAATAAATATAACCTACCAGGAAATCTCAATAGCCCTAATATTCTGCAGTACTAATAACCGTAGCAGGGCCCACCCCCACCCCTCCACCGTCACTCCAATCTGCATATTTATATTTCATACATTGTATGTATTTGCAAAATTTAAAGCAATTTTTTTCCTTTAGCAAAATAAAAAATTTAATCTGCATTTACTTACTTTCTATCTGCATTTACTTAGCCGTCAATTATTCTACTTTTTAATTATCACTCCGGCCGAATAGAATTTTTGCCTAATTTTAATGTTAATTAATCGCAGAATTCTGCGATTAAATAAAGTAAGGATTGTGATTCGAAACTAGTTTTAACACAAAAAAGAATAGTTCGCAACTATGCATTTTTATGAAAAAAATGAATGAAATTTTCAAAAATTAATATTTATATGATGAAGAGTCGAACAAAGATATGCACGAATATGGAAGGAAAAGGAAAGGGTAATTTAGGCTTCGTTTTTTTCTGAAGCACTGGGCTCCGGAGCCCAGTATTTATGGGCTCCAGTGAATTCCGACCGAATATTTAAATATTTATTAAAAGCAGAGAAGTACCGGAGCCGGGCTCCGGCGCAATTTAAGCCCTGATTAAGAACATTAAACGTTTTAAAGATAGATGAAGCCAAACGAAAAATGGAATAAAAAGGAATTAATCATAAAATGGAATAAAGAAATAGGATGATGAAAAATTTAAAAAAAAACTATATACGGAAAAAAGGCAAGGGCAAGCGTTAATATTTAAACATCTTTATTCTGCACTGCATTTGTTCTAAAATCTGCATAACATTTGAAAGTGCACAAAGCGCACGAATAGCTTTCAACAATGCCTTTCCTGCACATGATTTATCGATTCTTTGTACCCAAAGTGCGACAATGACATTTGCTATATGTGCTAAAGTGCTATATGACATTTTTAACTGTCTCATTAATATATTTATTTTGTCAGTGGAATGCATTAATGAGTACACAGTTTGTGCTCAATCTATTCCTGCTAAACTGTCTTTCAATAGAATGGTTAATTACACTTTCAAGAGAGCCAAGACAATGCAAAGATGTGTATCACCCAACTGGGAAAGGATTGAAAAGCTAATAAATTGTATTCGGACTTAAATGATATAGATAATATTATTATACAAATACCCGCAAGAAAATAATTTCGCCTTGAAATTCTAATGCCCTTTATAATGGCTTTTAAACATTTTATTATGGCTTTGGCAACAGAATGATTGGCACTATGACAGTTTCCGCAGGTCTCATTTCAATTGAGAGCATTCATGAAATTCTAAACATAGCAAACGCCTGCTACTAATTGTATAATGTCAATAAAGGAAGCGTTATCATCCTAAAACTCACTGAAAGGAGATTATATATACCTGTTCCTCGAATAATTTGAGATTCATTAAGAAAACCCATTAAGCTATTTAGCGGTCCTTTTCAGTTGTCTATCAGTAATGTTCCATTGACGTCACTGAGACGTGTTGTCACTGGTGAACGTATCAAAATCTTATTCGCGTTAAATGTTTGTTAATGAGGAATTGCACATCCGTAAATTTATTTTGATGAATTGCAAATATTTCGTTCAACAATTCAAATCCTTAATTTGCTTTCCGAATACGTCAAAATGTTATTTAAATACTAAGTTTTGGGTATTCATGGATCTCTGTGTTCGAAAAGGGGACTTCCAATGTAATTATCACGCTGAATTCTAATACTAATAAATAATTAAAATTAATGTTTATTTTAATTAAGTCAAATATTAAGTTACTTTGACTGATAATTGTCAAATAAAGTTTTCCAATATTCTTGATTAACATAATTATATAAATATATAGCATAATTTATCCGCTTTGCCCTTGTTAACCATGGGAACTTCACGGGTAAAATATACAGGGTGCGGCAAAAAAACGATCATCAATGTTTCTGTTGTTCTATTCTAACACGACTGTTTGAACCTGTCTGATTTTAGTTCTTTTTTAATTGGATAGCCCATGTTTTTCTGTACTAGTATGTCTAATTGCATAATTTTTAATGGTTTTATATGTTATTTTCAGATGTCCCAACCAACATACATAAATTTTTGGAGTTACATAGCCTGAAAAAGCGTAACTGGGAGATCGCTCGAACTCTCGGCATCAACCCGGCCACTGTCTCCCGCACAATCAAACGATACAAGGAGCTGAGCCATGGTGGCCGCCGTCCAGGAAGCGGCAGAAAGCGCACCGTCAGAACCGACAACAACCGAAAACTGGTTCGAGAGCGGCTTAGGCAAAATTCGAGGGTCTCGATGCGAAAAATCGCCCATGGTATTAGAATCAGCGACAGATCGGATCGGCAAATAGCCAAAAATGATCTTCATTTAACGCCATACAAGTTGCAAAAAGTGCAACTCCTCACCGGCGATATCAAGCGCACACGACTCGAAAGATGCAACCGACTTCTTCGTCGACACCCACGTCTCTACTGGGATCACATCCTCTTCACGGATGAGAAGTTGTTCACCGTCGAACAAGCCCACAATCACCAAAACGACAGAAGCTGCTCCGCCGAGGCCCCCGGCAGCTCGGCCATTGTCGAACGCCTGCAAAATCCTTAGTCCTTGATGGTTTGGGGCGGAATTTGCGCCAGTGGCAAAACTCCACTCGCAAAAGTGACTCAGGACTGCTGCAGAAGCCATTTTTCGAACTTCCTCTCGTCTGCAGAATGGCCGCCTTACTCACCAGATCTGAATCCGATGGACTACAGCATATGGCCCATTTTGCAGACCAAAGCCTGTGCTAAATCGCACAAAAGTTTGGAATCTCTGAAGAAATCGCTGCGTCGGTAATGGGACCGATTGTCGCCGGAGGAGGTGCGTGCCGCGGCCAAAAAATTTCGGAAGCGTTTGCAGCTCTGCAAACGTGCACAAGGAGGCCATTTTGAAACCAATTGAAACTGCGGTTGTTCTTTATTGTTTTTCCGTTAATAAAATTTGTTTTTATTGCAAAAAATTTTAATGATCGCTTTTTTTTTTTTTTTTTTGGCACACTCTGTAAAATGCAATAATGTGGCGATCATAATAAATAGAGGAACTCTAACTATGCATTCACCCCATAAATCATTAAAAAAAAATCAGAAAAAAGGACGCTACTTTGACACATCCCTCAACTTTAGAAAGGTGAAAATTCTGGTTTTTTTAAGCATGTTAAAAGCAAAATATACAATTTCCCTGACAATACGGGAAAAAATGCAAAAAAATTCAATAGACCGCTATAGTCATATGACTTTCAGAAAGAGCGGAAGTACCCAGGCCGGATATAAAGATCTGTCGTGGTGACGTCATATTTAGGTATTTATTTTTTCCCCTGAATATTTTTCTTGAAAATGAAATGGCTGTGTTATAGTACATGTTTTAAAACTAAATACATTTAAATGAAGGTACTACGTCATTTTAAGGCACTTATAGTAAACGTTTTTTAAGTATGAAAAATGAGCATTAAATGTCAGAATGATGTCAATTTCGAATGCGAAAACATTGCGAGATAATCTGAGTATTTATTGGTTTATAAAAATACTAGCTGTTACCCGTGACTTCGTTCACGTAACATTAAAAGAAAAATAAATGTACTAATCAAGCAAAATATTTCACTCCCGATAATTAAAAACGTAAATAATTAACTAACGCTTTATCACATTTCATAGAAGAAAATACGATATTTCATTTTTATAGCGGCCTTGACATAAATCAGTTTAAAAAAAATAAAATTTTGTGCCAAATAACCTCGAAAAGGAAACTGCAACCAATGGAAAAAGGACGGCCAAATAAAATCGTGTAAATCGACGAATTGGGTAAAAAGAAATGTCAATTTCACATGATAAACCATTTTACTTTTAACGACTTTGAGATACGTTTTAACAGCCATCATTTAAAAATAATTCATTGGAAATAGTATATGCTTTTTCTTTAAATTCAATTCTTGTGAATAGGGAGAAATAATTCTACACCTAAATGCAAGGAGCTTCAATTGCAAAGCTTTTTGCAGCCCAAAATTACATGCAAACGTAACAATTAAATTGCAAAGCTTTTTGCAACCCAAAATTATATGTAAACATTACTTTTGCATGTAATTTTCATTGTAATTTAACATTTATTACGGTTCAAATTAAAATTAATTTGGGTGCAAATTACATGTAAATGTTACGTTTGTATGTAATTTGGGGTTGCAAAAAGCTTTGCATTTGCAAGTGTTACGTTTGCATGTAACAGCAAATTTGTGTCCTTGGTTTAATCTATAGCTCAAACATATCTTGATTTCTTGACAATATGCTGACAGGCGATTTTTGCTCTGCAGAATAAATTGATCCATAAAGTTTGAATATATGGAAATATGTTTTTATTTTTCGGAAATTTTACTGTAATCAAGATTTTTTTTCATTAACTATTCAAACTGAAAATAAAATAATTTATTTCAGTTTTAATGAGAAAATGGCATAAAAATATATTAATCCATTTTATTTCTCCTTTTTTATCCACAAAAATGGAGTAATTTAAGTACCATTTTTAGAGAAATTTCTTTAAAATTTACAAAAAAAATATTAATATCTCGGAATCTAATTCAAAATTTTAAATTCTCAGAGTTTATATGACATCCTCGAATCAATGATAACCGGTGTTAAGTAAATCGCGTTGCATTAAGAGGAGTAGTTGCGAAATACACACAGTCAGATTTTAACTTAATAGACTTGTGTTTAATTTTCTTTTCCTAATAATCTTACTGATACTTGTATTATTAATCACAGAGTTCAGAGAATAAATAGAGATGAAATGTTCATGTTTGGCGTGATGCTGAAAATGCAACCCTATAGTCGGCCCAAACAACTGGCGGCTTGTTTGAAAACCTCTCCCCGTTCAATGAATCCAGTCATTGTTCCACGTGCAGCCTCTCTCCATCCAATGAAGTCTGCCCTTGGGCCTGATGATTTGAGCGATAATCGGCTTCATATTGCTAACCGATTTTACGGTTCATTACCTCTCTATTCTTTCACTGTACTCAGTGATTATTAATGTATGAAATTGATACACGCTCCATTTGAAACATATTTAAAAAATCCCGTTTTATTATGACGTCACTTTGATCCCAGAGAAATCTCTTTTCAATGATATAATTCTTGTTAATTTTCTTTTCCTGGCAATAATGACGTGAATTTTAGCAGAATACTCACATCTGTTTGTAACTGATATTTAAGCTTATTATTAATCAGTATCAAAAAAAATATTTCAGTTATTCATCTTAAATATGACGTCCATTATGTATATACTTTTATTATACACTGATAGTCATGCTCTTTGTAATATTACGAATATTTGAAAATACATGTTTTATTTATGACGTCATATTTGTTCAAGCCAAGAAGGATCCTTTTCATAGTTCCATGGTTCAAGCGGAATCTTTTTCTTAATATAATTATTGTTAATTCTTCTTTCTAATTATAACGCAGTTTTTGACAGAAAAAGATCTTTTTAATGTAACCGATATTCATACTTCATGTATAATAACAAATAATCCATATTGTTGTTTCAAGTATCACAGAAATTCATCTTCTTTTGAATTAATTTCCTTTTTTACGTGAAAATCGCTCAATTAAAACTTAATTGTTGATAAAAAAATATTTTTCCGCATTTTTATTTATTGGCAACGATTAAAGCCCTAGCAACGATAAAGTAAAATGGTTAAATTTTATCTAAAAATGTCCATTGATTCTCTATGAAAATAATCAAATTTTGAATTATTAAGAAAAGTATTTGAATAAAATAAACAAAAACCAGTCTATGTTCATTTCCGGGTTATAATCCACCTATATGCAAAGATACAGGACCATTAATTTCTCCATTTTGACGCTGTCTTCAGCCTAACATTTGCACACAATCGGATTTATAATATTATTAGGATTTTTATTTATTGGCAACGATCAAAGCCCTAGCAACGATAAAGTAAAATGGTTAAATTTTATCTAAAAATTTCCTTTGATTCTCTATGAAAATAATCAAATTTTGAATTATTAAGAAAAGTATTTGAATAAAATAAACAAAAACCAGTCTATGTTCATTTCCGGGTTATAATCCACCTATATGCAAAGATACAGGACCATTAATTTCTCCATTTTGACGCTGGCTTCAGCCTAACATTTGCACACAATCGGATTTATAATATTATTATGATTAGGATTGCACATATGTAGTTTCTCTTTGTGACTAGACAAAATAAAAAAAAATACATTAGCAAATTTAAAAAAGTAGATTTATATAAAGATAAACTATGGTACGATTTTGAAAAAAAAAAAAAAAAAAAGGGATTAAAAGTTGTCTGAGAAATTTTTTAAATAGCCAGTAATTTTATTCTTGTTCTAAAACGTTTATATATCAAGTTTCGTACAAATCGGTCAAAAATTGTGTATTTGTATAAGAAACATATCCCACACAATGATTTATATAAGGTAAAGCCAGGAGAGATGACGCGGTCGGAGAGATTGCGCACATGGAGGTTCGGGTGGAAGGAGTAAAGTGAGCGCGCATTGACTCCAGGTACTTGTACAACAGCAGTAGTGGGGTGTCTATTTGAAAGTGCACGTTGATTGTTTTGAGCGTCTAAGATAAAACGTTGCTATTTTTTTTTTTTTTCCAAAGTCAGTGCTTGAATTTTTATAGCTATTCATCAGAATTTCTATACAATGTCAGTAGTACAAAACATTTTTAACTTAAACGATTTCTCATAAGCTACTAATCTAGACTAACATGTGAACATCAACGGTTCGATTTAGTAGCGGCCATTTTTAAATAAAAGGCCACGCAATCTCTCCTACCGAAATTGGAGAGTTTGCGCATCTGCTACTTAGGAGAGATGGCGCATTCTTCCCATTAGTTTCCATGCTAGGAGAGATTACGCAGCTTATTGGTAAATTTGCATTTGAAAAATGAAAATGAGCTAATTTGAAGTTAAACGTGTTATCAAGTAACTTAATGTTATTTTGTAATCTTATCTGGACTTATTTTTTCTGATTCTTTAATTTTTTCTCTTTAATTAAATTTTTTAATCGTTTTTAAAATTATTTCCTTTTTCCGATTCTTTAATCATTAGG
The DNA here is from genome assembly GCA_963931845.1 of Maratus michaelseni. Taxonomy (NCBI): domain Eukaryota; kingdom Metazoa; phylum Arthropoda; class Arachnida; order Araneae; family Salticidae; genus Maratus; species Maratus michaelseni. Next base: position 47,006,185 of record OZ007588.1, on the reverse strand, counting down.
TTGAAATATTCACTCCTAAAACAATAATATTTGTTCACAAAAACCTTACAACAATGTCATTTAAGTGTAATTATTATTGTTAACAATATAATTGTAGTTATTATTAGTAACAATCTCTCCTACCCATGTGCGCAATCACACCAACCCTGTAAGGACAGATTTCGCAAAATAACTTTCTTGGTTTTATTACAACTGTTCTATTAAATTGCAACATAACAACGAAATAGCAATGGAAATGCATAAAAAATAAATGAAGTAAACATTATTTATAGATAGTTTACCAAAAAATTCATATTTAGATATTTTATTGTTATTCTTTTGAATTGTGCGCAGACTCTCCTAGCTTTACCTTATATATATGTACCGCTAACCAGGCTCCTGCCTGCCGGGCATGAGTGCCTAGCTTGACGAGTTAGTACCTGGACGCGGGGCGATATTCGCCTGATCACAGCATGGCTGTGATCCACCTGACAAGAGCATTGTTGGCATCGCTGCAGTGCTCTCTAGTGGTTTGCTACAGATTTCTTTGTTTGCCGGTTCAAGGTTTCTATTTAACTTTGTTGAATTGTCAGATTTCAAAGAAAGCAAACATTAAAGAAGAGAAAGTAATTGGTCTCGTAATTTAGCACCTTGATCAGGTGACAAGACCTTCACCTGACTAGGCACCTCTAGAGGTATAATTCATAGGGAACTTGGAGGACATTGTACCCACGACGGATTTGAAATGCATTAGGCGCCATTAGCTTAGATGGATTTACATATTTGCCATTGTTGGCTAGCCACGTTCATGGTGGGTTGTCACTGTAGTGTTTATCACCGCTTTTATGGGTTGATTTTACTTTCTTTTTTTATTTGTCTCTGTCAGAGTTTTTTGCCGCTTTTATAGGCTCACCCCTGTTGTGAGTTGTTTCTGTCTATTATCATTGGTTGGGTTTTTGTCTATCTTGATAAATTGATAACTCTAGCTTGTGAGTTAGGTAAGTGCTGTAGTGAGGAGGTAAGTGCTGGTTGTCACATTTTGAAACTTGGTCTTCTTGCAAGAGTCACACTGGTTATTATGCCACTATCGTGGGATTTGCCACATTGTAACTTTTGTTACTGGTGATTGTCACATTTCTGGATGTTGCACACTCATTTTTGTTGGTTTTGTCACTTTAACTTATACAATGAGTTTTATATATAGACTAGCAGAATTACCTTGCTTCTCCCACATTAAGACTGCTCGTCAGTGAACTTTCTGATTCCCCTCGCTAATGCTAAACCTATGGGCGTAGGATGAGTTTGTATATTTAAAATATCTCCGGAGGAAATTAATATTTTTAACTTCTGTTTTCTTTGTACTGTTCTAAAAGGATGTCTCTTTTTTTCTTAGTTATCAAAATAATTCTAAAATATGTGCTTAATTTATAATTTTATGTGTTAAAATTACGAAACTGAATAAGATTTTAACGTTTCACATAAAATTAAGTACATATTTTAGAAAAATTTTGACAGCTAAGAAAAAAAAGAGACATGCTTTAAAAACAGTACACGGAAAACGGAAGTTAAAAATATTAATTTCCTGAGGAGGTATTTTAAATATACGAATACATCCTACGCCCATAAGTTTAGCATTAGCGAGAAGAATCTGTAAGTTTACTGACAAGCAGCCTTAAAAATGGGGTCTTCCAGGTAAAATAAATAAAAATGCAATAACCTAAAAAAACTGCGATCACAATAACGGAGCTCTGTGCATTTGCACCCATAAATCGTCAGAAAAAAAGATATAAAAATCAAAAATAAATATAAAAGAAAAATAGTTTTCAATGTTTATCTTAAAAATATTCTTTCATTACCTTCCCCCTGCTTAAGTATAATGTATAACTAGCGGATGATCACTAAATTAAAATAAATGTTTCTTTACATTAATTCAAATATTAACTTACTTTATTAACTAAAGTTTTTTAAAATAATGTTTTAAAATATTCTTGATTAATATAATTATATAAAGAATTAAAACTGAACTGATCTAACACGGGACTCCAAATGTAATTATCACACTGTATTCAAATAATAATAACTAATTTCCTTTAAATGAACTCAAATATTAAATTATTTGACTGATATTTCTTAAATTTAAGCTTTCCAGTGTTTTTAATTAACATAACCGCATATAAAATAAAAACTGAACTGATTCAAAATAAAATTCCTATTTTCTCTTCTATTTTGCGAAATTACATATATATTTAAGTTACGATAACTTTTCTTTTAATTCAATTTTACCAAAGATAATATTCAAGCGATATCAAGATGTGTCAAAATGCTATTTTAATATTAAATATTAGGGACATTCATTCGTCCGTAACAATAGATCTTCATTCGAAAACGGGACTTCAAATATAATTATCACTCAAATGAAAAAATTCAAATAATAATCCATAATTAACATTTTTGAAAAGGGGAGGAGGGGCACTCATAGCTATATATATATAACAATCCATTATGTAAATCAGTAGCCAAAGGTGAAAGGAATGCCATTTGGCAGGACTTTCTGATGGATTAGGAGACACGAATTCTCTTTACTGTGTAAATTCTCCTAAAACCTTACACCATATTTACGAGTTTTTAGGTTACCAAAGATTTTAGGAGAATTTGCACAATAAGGAGAGTTCGGGTCTTTTATCCATTAGGAAGTCCTTCCAAATGACATTCCTTCCACCTTCGGCTACTGATTTACATGATGGATTGTTATATAGCCATGACGAATTTTCGGCACGTGCCCCTCCCCACCTTCAAAATTTTTCATTATTTATTATTATTCGAATTTTTATTTGAGTGATATTTGAAGTTTCGTTTTCGAACAAATATCTGTTATTGCGAAAGAATGAATATACCTAATATTTAATATTAATATAGCATTTTGACACATCTTGATATTGCTTGAATATTAACTTTAGTAAAATGGAATTTTAAAAAAAAAACTAACTGAGCCGCCCGGCGTTGCCCGGGCCCGTGATAATAAATCAAAAAAAAAATCAAGTTTTTATTATTTTATATCTTTAACACGATTTTGCATGCAATTATATTTTAAAAAGGAAAAATTCGCGAAAAAATATTGATGTTTAGGGATAAAAGCGCTCATTTTCTTGTTATTTTTGTCCGAACTCTTTGAAATCTTTATTGGTTTATACGGTATTATATAAAACGGTTTTACAGCCCGTGTAGAAATTTCGTGAAAAAATATTGTTATCGAGTTGTAAAAGAAATGTTTTTTTCTCGCTTTTTAATTTGTTTGTTTATTTTCGCTTTGGCTCCTTTAACATAGCAATAAAAAATAGTTCTCATCTTCCGAACTCTTTGAAATTTCAATCGGTTATAAATATAACTGTGTCCAAGCTCTCTTTAAAATTTTACGAAAAAATATGCAAGTAGTGAAAACATGAGTTCTTTAAAAATAATAATAATAATAAAAGCTTTCAACACAATGGCCATATTACGCATCCGTTTTCAATCCCCCTAGGTTAAACAGCTCTAAGTTAAATAGGTGAGGGTTAAACACGTTTCCCGTTTCTAAAGGTAGAAGCCTTCGAAAAAACGTTGAAGCATGCGCAAAGAGACTATATTAGTGTGGAAAAGAGAATGTGAATTTGACAGAATGCGTTTTTCGCTTATATATATATATATATATATATATATATATATATATATATATATATATATAGATTACCAAATACCTTATTTCACAGACGGGGTGCTGATTACCACCGTTAGAAACAAGAGAAATGAAAAATTACAAGGGTTAATATCAAAAAAGGGTCTAATTAGTTTGATACTTTTCATTCTTACTTCAGCTCGAAAGAAGACAGATATTAACTAACTGAAACATTTCGAAAAAGTTTGGTTTAAGAAATTTACGGTGCGCTTGCCCACCGCGCAATCCGACTCTACGCCTAAGGAGACATCCCTTGTACTTGTAGTCTGCTAAAGTTGATTTTCAGCTATTCGATTTTTTTGGTTGTATGTATTTTTTCAGAAACAGTCAATCTAAAAACATATAAAAAATACTTTGAAGGGTTCCCAGCAAAACATGTCTGGTAATTTCCCTGACTTTCCATGATTTTTCCCTGACCAAATCCAAAAGAAATTGTATGACCAAACGGGCATACACAAAAAATAATAAGCAGCATAAAAAATCAGAAATTTTAATCGTAATAAGAGGGTTTATACTGTTTTCAAAGGAGAAAATTGAAGCACCTTTCAAGAAAATTACAAAATGAAATTCTATAAAACACTAATGCAAAAAAACTTCATCTTTGCCAGTTTTCTAATGAATACCATACAACAAAGTCTAGAATGTAAAAAGTCTGAAAAATGTAGAAAACTTTCGTCCGTATTATGGTTTTTCTGCATTGCTTTTGGAGAAATTTCTCGATCTTGAAACCGACAAGAGTCTATGTTTTTTCAGAGGCGCCATGTAGCGAGAAATATAGAAACACTTTTCTGAAAAAGAAATGATTTTAAATTCAAATCCCTCACCCCCCCCCCCCCCCCCCAAAGACCTCTCCATGACTTTTTAGGATATATTTGTAAATTCCTTGACTTTTCCTATATATTTTAAAATTTTCCATGACTTTCCCTGACTACTTTGAAATTCCCTGACTTTTCAGATTTTCCATGTCGCTGGGAACCCCGTACTTCAACAAACAATAACTTAGTAAATACGTCGTTCTAAACAGATTTATTGAAAATCCAATTCATTTGTGTTACAAAAAAAATACAGTATAAATAATAGGAGTTTTTCTCTCACTGTTTCTTCGCTTTTTATACACAACAAACAACAAGGAATGCCAGTAAAAAGTTAAGCTCTTTGAAAATCCTGTAAAAAGAAAAAAAAAATTATCAGCAAATTTCAAGAAACAATAATTAAAATAACTAAATAAAATTTTTAGAAACCTCAAAAAAATTCAATTTTAAAACTACTGCAAAAAATTTTCAGGGCTGGATATCTTCCGTAATAGAAGTTCTCTGTAATTTTTTAAACCAGTTCTTTTGCGACAAAAAAAAAAATAGCTATTATATCACTGAAAGAAGAAAAAGAAAAAATGGGGTCCTTTTATTATAAATCTAACACTTACTTTCAGGTGATTGAAAATAACTGCTAATCTGTCGCTGAATTAATACATATATATATATATATATATATATATATATATATATATATATATAGGTATCTGAGTTTGGCTCTACATATTGTTTAAATAGGTACTTACTCAGTGGCGTATCCAGGATTTAATTTCGGGGGGGGCTGACTTAAATTTCGATAATGTTCTGAGTCTTACGAAACATGTTGAACTACGTTATAAACAGAAATCATGTTTGACAATAAGGCCGTAGGCAGAGAAAAATGGGGGGGGGAGGTACGGGGCCGAATCCGAGCACCCCCCCCCCCCCGGCGAAATAAGTTGAAAAGTGATAATGGATTGTTTCATATACTTTCATTTAAAAGAAAGTCATTGTAGCTTATAAGCTATAAAGTTATCACATTCTCCCCTAAATTCTGGCTACGATTGCTTGACAATAAATTAATTTTGCTTGGGACAATCTCAAACAAATTTTCTTTTCAGAATTTGTTTTCTATTTTAGGATCAATTTCCTATTACTGCCAAGGCACGTGGGGCTCCCTCCCAGAACCCACGTATTTAAGAGGCCCAAAAATTGATGGTGTTTCAAATCAATTTTATTGTAAACAATCTTAATAGAATAAGAAATTAAAATTTCTAGATTCATTACACAACTTATGTAAGATAAAATTGTCAGTGATATCATAAGTATATTTATAATTTTTCTTCTCATTTGAGGATTTAAGTTTCTCATAGTGCGCCCACTCTATTTTAGCTTCTTCATATGTGTTTTAAACTTGTTTAAAAATGTTTTAATTTTATGACTATCTTATTTATAAAATATCATTTTCTTTGAGTTGCGTATGTTTTTAAAGTTCGTGAAACATTAGTTCATGATTATTTAACATGATATTTGAGTCTATCAAGTTAATTTTTACGAAGAAATTTCAATAATAATAATAATAATCCAACTTCAGTTCACATTTATTCTCAGTCTTTCTTTTAAATGGGTGCAGTACAGTTATATTCATACACTTCTCATTCACAGTATTTGTAAAAATGTGATAATCTACGATTAGGGTCAAAAATATTTTCTGTTGCCATGGCCCAAAATTTTGATGGTCAGGGTCTGTTCAGGATAAACAAACTTTCTTTGCTTGTTACCCCATAACCCTCACCCCTTGTGTACTAATATGGGACTAAAGAAAATAGCGTGAGTTGTCCATTGCATGACAGAAAAAATAATTCTAATTTTATCTCGAACATAAAGAGAAAAATCGGCACTTTTTTCATTCCATTTTTGACCATTTTGGGAGGTGGGGGAGTCTGTGCCCCATCAGCCCCTTCATCCTCTTTGGATATCCTGTGGTGTTACTCTGTACTAATATGGGAAAAGAGAAGAAAGTGGGTAGTCTGTTGTATAACAAAAAAATACAAATTTATCTCAAAGAAGAAAAAAACAGCATTATTTTCATGAGATGTTCGACTATTTCGGGAAGAGAAGGCCCTCTGTAACCCCATCATCCCCTTCCCCTTTTTAGATATGCTCTGGTGTCAATGTGAATTAATATGGGGCTAGAAAGAAGAGAGTGGGTAGTCTGTTGTATAACAAAAAAAAAATTACAAATTCATCTCAAAGAAGAAGAAAACAGCCCTTTTTTCATGAGATTTTCGAATATTTCGAGAGGGGGGAGGGTGCTGTAACCACATCAGCCACCTTTTCCTTTTTAGGTATGCTCTGATGGCAATGTGGACTAATATGGGGCTAAAAAGAAGAGAGTAGGTAGTCCGTTGTATAACCAAAAAAATTACAAAGACATCTCAAAGCAGAAAAAAACAGCACTATTTTCATGAGATGTTCGACTATTTCGAAAAGGGGGGCTGTAACTCAAGCAGCCCCTTCCTCTTTTTAGGTATGCTCTGATGTCAATGTGGACTAATAATGGGACTAAAAAGAAGAGAGTGGATAGTCTGTTGTATAACAAAAAAAATACAAATTTATCTCAAAGAAGAAAAAAACAGCACTATTTTCATGAGATGTTCAACTATTTCGGGAAGAAGGGGGCTGTAACCCCATCAAGAAAAAACAGCTTTATTTCCATGAAATGTTCGACTATTTCGAAAAGAGGGGCTGTAACACAAGCAGCCCTCTTCCCCTTTTTAGGTATGCTCTGATGTCAATGTGGACTAATATGGGACTAAAAATAAGAGAGTGGATAGTCTGTTGTATAACAAAAAAAAAATACAAATTTATCTCAAAGAAGAAAAAAACAGCACAATTTTCATGAGATATCCGACTATTTCCGGAAGAGGGGGGTTATAACCCCATCAAGAAAAAAACAGCACTATTTTCATGAGATGTTCGACTATTTCGGAAAGGGGGGCTGTAACACAAGCAGCCCCCTTCCCCTTTTTAGGTATGCTCTGATGTCAATGTGGACTAATATGGGACTAAAAAGAAGAGAGTGGATAGTCTGTTGTATAACAAAAAAATAGAAATTTATCTCAAAGAATAAAAAAACAGCACTATTTTCATGAGATGTTCGACTATTTCGAAAAGGGGGGCTGTAACACAAGCAGCCCCCTTCCCCTTTTTAGGTATGCTCTGATGTCAATGTGGACTAATATGGGACTAAAAAGAAGAGAGTGGATAGTCTGTTGTATAACAAAAAAATAGAAATTTATCTCAAAGAATAAAAAAACAGCACTATTTTCATGAGATGTTCGACTATTTCGAAAAGGGGGCTGTAACACAAGCAGCCCCTTCCCCTTTTTAGGTATGCTCTGATGTCAATGTGGACTAATATGGGACTAAAAAGAAGAGAGTGGATAGTCTGTTGTATAACAAAAAAATAGAAATTTATCTCAAAGAATAAAAAAACAGCACTATTTTCATGAGATGTTCGACTATTTCGAAAAGGTGGGCTGTAACACAAGCAGCCCCCTTCCCCTTTTTAGGTATGCTGTGATGTCAATGTGGACTAATATGGGACTAAAAAGAAGAGAGTGGATAGTCTGTTGTATAACAAAAAAATAGAAATTTATCTCAAAGAATAAAAAAACAGCACTATTTTCATGAGATGTTCGACTATTTCGAAAAGGGGGGCTGTAACACAAGCAGCCCCCTTCCCCTTTTTAGGTATGCTTTGATGTCAATGTGGACTAATATGGGACTAAAAAGAAGAGAGTGGATAGTCTGTTGTATAACAAAAAAATAGAAATTTATCTCAAAGAATAAAAAAACAGCACTATTTTCATGAGATGTTCGACTATTTCGAAAAGGGGGCTGTAACACAAGCAGCCCCTTCCCCTTTTTAGGTATGCTCTGATGTCAATGTGGACTAATATGGGACTAAAAAGAAGAGAGTGGATAGTCTGTTGTATAACAAAAAAATAGAAATTTATCTCAAAGAATAAAAAAACAGCACTATTTTCATGAGATGTTCGACTATTTCGAAAAGGGGGCTGTAACACAAGCAGCCCCTTCCCCTTTTTAGGTATGCTCTGATGTCAATGTGGACTAATATGGGACTAAAAAGAAGAGAGTGGATAGTCTGTTGTATAACAAAAAAATAGAAATTTATCTCAAAGAATAAAAAAACAGCACTATTTTCATGAGATGTTCGACTATTTCGAAAAGGTGGGCTGTAACACAAGCAGCCCCCTTCCCCTTTTTAGGTATGCTGTGATGTCAATGTGGACTAATATGGGACTAAAAAGAAGAGAGTGGATAGTCTGTTGTATAACAAAAAAATAGAAATTTATCTCAAAGAATAAAAAAACAGCACTATTTTCATGAGATGTTCGACTATTTCGAAAAGGGGGGCTGTAACACAAGCAGCCCCCTTCCCCTTTTTAGGTATGCTCTGATGTCAATGTGGACTAATATGGGACTAAAAAGAAGAGAGTGGATAGTCTGTTGTATAACAAAAAAATAGAAATTTATCTCAAAGAATAAAAAAACAGCACTATTTTCATGAGATGTTCGACTATTTCGGGAAGAGGGGGGCTGTAACCCCATCAGCCCCCTTCTCCTTTTTAGGTATGCTCTTATCTCAATGTGGACTAATATGGGTTGAAAAAGAAGAAAGTGGGTAGTCTATTGTATGACAAAATATATATATATACAAATTTATCTCAAAGAAGGAAAAAACAGCACTTTTTTCATTAGATATTCGACTGTTTCGGGAAGGGGGGCTGTAAACCCATCAGCCCCCTTCCTCTTTTTAGATATGCTCTGATGTCAATGTGAACTAATATGGGGCTAAAAGAAGAGAGTTGGTAGTCTGTTGTATAACCAAAAAAAAATTTACAAATTTATCTGAAAAAAGCACTTTTTTCATGAGATTTTCGACTATTTCGGGCGGGGTGAGGAGGGGGGGGGTGTGAAAACCCCATCAGCCCCCTTACCCTGTTTATGCTGTGATGTCAATGCGGACTAATATGGATTAACGAAAATGGCTAATCCGCTGTATAACAGAAAAAAAATTATCTTAAATTTATCTAAAAAAGAAAGAAAAAAGCACCTTTTTTATTTTACTCTTGAAAATTTCGGGGGGGGCTGCAGCCCCATCAGCCCACCCCCTGGATACGCCACTGTACTTACTTTAGTGCCAGAATCCTCTCTATTTTTTAAGGAGGCTCTTCACTGATCCTTCCAGATCGCGAAATCCCATGTTAACCTGGGAAAGCTTAAATATGTGATTACTCATTATGTAATACTATAATATTATAACTATCCAAATACTATCATAATGTAGACGCTCGATTCTGATGTAGCACTCACAATGAAGGTCTCCGTAAGCGCATACTCACAAAAATTTAAAAAAATCAGAATATTCTTCTCATGAGGATATATACGTTTATAGAAAAATTGCTGCGGAACCTCTATATAACGTCCGTAAAAAAAAGAAAAAAAATTGTTTTTGGCGATTTATCGCTGGTTGGCGACACAATGAAAAAAAAAAAAAAGAAAAAAGAAAGAAACGATGTTATGATAAATATTCTTTTAGGAAAAACTTTTTCTACTCTTTATACTGAACTAGTTTAAGTTTAACTTAAATAAATACACTTTTATAGCTACGGTTTTGCCATATATATTTATATGTATATATAAAGAAAATTAACGGTCGTATTCTACGGTTTAGAACAAAAGTTAAATTGATTAGAAAATGTTTCAAACTAAAAATTAATGTCCGATTCCGATCACTGTCAATTTGACTTCGATATTGTTAGTGTCGGAGACAACAAGAGAAAAGTATTGCTGCCATGGAATCAACGATTTATTCAATATCGAAATGTATTAATGAGATCGTTCTTAATCGGGCACTTACTGTTAAAATCAGGGTTGGAAAGTTTTTGACGCATGGCGGTTTTTACCGGTTTTAACCATGGTTTTTACCGTCATGTCAAAAACCTCCTTGTCAAAAATGTCAAAAACTGTCAAAAACCCATTTTTTAGTAGTTTGTTTTTACTTTTATTTTTCATTCTATCTTTAATAATAAGTTGTTTTACATGAAATATTCAGACTCTAAAGTATATTTATCCATCCAAGAAAACGCAAAAAAGAATTGCATTAGAATAATACGTGTACATCTCTGTTAGAAGATCTCTACAATAATCTTAAGCTATTTGGCATAGTCTAAAAAAATTAGATTTTTTGAAGAAATCCTGTAACATATAAGTATTAGATTAAACAATGTGTATAATTTAGGTACAATTTATTACATTGTTGAAAACAAAACTTTAAGATTCTACTTATTGAAGTGCAAATGAAAATCACCATAATTGCATTTATGAAATACATAAGATATGCATTTTAAAATATTATATCTAAGAATATTCAATTTATTCACTGCCAGTCTATGCTTAACATCTATTGTCATACAATGTAACAGCATTTTTGCATCTCTAAAATAACTTTAATGTACTTTATTAAAAATCTATATTGAATGTTATTTAATAATTATAATAACCTTTTATTATCATTTAATATTAATGTTAATTGCAGTTAGTAGAATCTATATTAGTGAAGATTATGACACATATTGTTCTTTTCTTTTACTCTTGTATTTTTAAATCTTTCCCATATTAGGAAATGATCTTCTTTTAAATAAATTTAACAAATTTAATTGTAAATAATAATAACAAAATCAACAAGGTAAAATCAATTTAGAAATGTATTGTATGCTACACTTACACCATAAATTGGAGGACAATCGAAAATGATAGGTTTTTGACGGAATAAACCGGTAAAAACACGGTTTTTACCACTGTCATGTCAAAAACCAGTTTTTGACGTCAAAAACCCAACCCTGGTTAAAATACATTCAAAACTTATTTTATCCTGACGGCGAAACCGTGAATAAATCAGCAATGCACAACTTATATATATTATATAAGGTTATAGAAAAATAATAAACTATTTAATTGTTTAAGTTTAAATTCACATACAGTACTCTACGCATTTAAATACTCATTTAACGAAGAATTTTCAACTACACTGAAATAGCTTGCATTTAGCGAGGAAAAAGTGTTGCTCGCCAAATCTTGTCTTTTTGCGCCAAATTCTGGAAAGTATTTTTTTTTTTTTTTTTTTTTTTTTTTTACAGATTTTCTACTGGGATTCCGCAGTTTAATTTAACTGATACTTTATTACATACATGAGTAGTGTCATTAGCATTTTTTTTTTTTTCAAAATATTCTGAGTGTGCACTTTAAGGTGACCTTCCTTGCCAGTTTTAAAAAATTGTTTCCTTAAATTGTAAATATTTTTGGTACTTCTTTGTTATTTAGCAGCCCCTACAATTACGATTACGCCAAGTTGAAACCATTTCCCCCAAAGTTGTAGTAGCGAAAGCTCGTGAAGCGTGAACGTATAATAGAGATATAAAAATAAATACCATTGCATTAAATAATATAATATTGTAAATAAATTGTTTAATAAAAATGTATTACAATGTTTCATTACAAATTCGTACTAATGTTTCAGAACTAATTCTTATACAATGCTTCACAAGAATAAGAACTTTTTAATTTTTTAACCCTTCTCTCATGCAACTATTCCAACAAAACAGTCGCATCTTCCCCCATATATGATTGTTTCTTATACGAACAAGAATAAGAACTTTTTAATTTTTTAACCCTTCTCTCATGCAACTATTCCAACAAAAAAGTCGCATTTTCCCCCATATATGATTGTTTCTTATACACCATTTTATGGATGTTAATTGCTCATAAACTTAAAACAGTTACAGTATTATCCAACCACTAAACCAATTTCCAACACGGAGCCTTTTTTTTTTTCTTTTCTTTTTTTTTTTTTTACAAATTTTTACGTTGCATACGCAGCTTTATCATTAGTAACATACAGTTTCTTATCATGGTCATTTTCGTCTAATTGTTTGTTGTGTAAAAACCCTTCAAAAAATGAGATTGCATCCATCTCACAAGGAGACGGCCAAGCTTGCCCTCTCCTTTTGATTATTTTTATATATGTTGTAGGGTAGAAGCCCCTTAGTTCTCGAGAAATAGGGGGTCTAATATTATAACACAACTTAAATAGTTACTTTGTAATAAAATTGCTGTGTTGGTCGTAGCTCAGTTGTTATGGCGTCTACTCGTTAATCCGCGGGCCTGAGTTCGAGACCGGAACGCGCTACGCTTGTTTTTCTCATGTTTTGTTTTATAAATACAATTGAAATTAAAATTTAATAATCGCAATTAAAAATTACTAGGGGGCTCAGCCCCCTACTCGCTAACGCTCGCCAACCCCCCGTGAATTGCAAAGCAATTCACATTGAGACCGCTACGCGGTCCCAGCTCGCTTCGCTCGCTCGCCCCTTTTTATTTTTCTAATAATTCTAGCCGGAATAAGTACTACAATAAATCATTTGAACATATGAAATTGACAATTTTTTTAATGTAAAAAAGTAATCGAAAACTCCGTTGAAAACACAACTAAAAATGCATTTAGTTGATGCTACTAATGGACATATAAATCATTTAAATACTATGAAAAAAGGATCTTGGAAACATAATTAGTTTAAAACTTATTGCACCTATAATATTGTACAGCACTGCTTAAATTCACTAAAAAAAAAAAACCACTACGTGGTAGGAAGATAGTTTATCATCAATGATTGTGTAAATTTTGTTCAACATTTCACTATTCTAATTGATTATAGATTTCTGCGAAAGAAATTTTTACTTCATTGAAATTGAAGAAAAATCATTTTTACTTCAATAAAACATCAACAGATGGCAGCAGGGGTTCTAGAAAGTTTATATTTTTTCATCTCTGATTTTTTGTGTGAGTGAAATTCGTAAATAAATTCTAAATAAGAGTTGAGAATTCAATATCACTCATAATTAAACGACAACATTACTCATAATTAAAATGAGGAATCATCTCAGACGCTTTGGATTACGTTCATATTATTTTATTTTTAATAATTGCTAGCTTGAGTTTCAGTGCATTGACACTGGGCGCCATATTGGAGGTGGAGCTAACACAATCTTGTCTGTTCATTGGTCTGAGCTCTGGAAACTACGGCTGTTGCCAACGATAAGGTAGAAATTCAGCCCTATTTTCGCGCCACGTAAGACAATTATATATATAGATAATATCGTACATTAATTATAATGTTAACCTATTTATTTGTTTTATTTATAACTATACATAACAACATCATAAAACGGTTAATTTTTCTTTTAAATCACTTATAAAATGTATTTCATATATGCTTTATCGATATTGAACAATTGTGTCAATTTGTGATTTTAAAGAAACATTATTTATATAATGCCTTAACAAGGGAAGTCAATGCGATGATAATACTACTCTGTTTTTAAAGTAAGACACATAATTATATTAAAATTTAGCATAAGAATTAAAGTACAACATATTTTTTTGCATATTAAAGATTGTAATTTATATGATGTTATTAATAAAATAACGTATGATTTTGTAACGATTTTGGCATTTTTACTAGTTAATAATAGATCCAATTTTTGAAAAACTCTTTAAATGATGAAAAATGTTTAATAATGGTTTAAAAATCAAAAATGCTAAATTTAAATTTGTTAACATTATAATTAATGTACGATATAAAATTTTTTAATTGTGAGATTATTAAATTATAATTACAACTATATTTATAAAACAAAAAATGAGAAAAACAAACGTAGCACATTCCAGTCTCGAACCCGGGCACACGGATCAACGAGCCGACGCCATAACAACCGAGCTACGACCAACTCAGTAATTTATTACAAAGTAACTATTTAAGTTGTGTTATAATATTAGACCTCCTATTTCTCGAGAACTAAGGGGCGTTGTATAAAATTCGTTGAACCTGAGACTAAGGGACTTCTATCCTACAATATATATAAATCAAAATCTATTATTACCAAGCTTGGCCCTCTCCTTGTCAGTACTAGGTAAATCAAAGATTGTTTTTATATTTATAAAAATAAATGTAGGCGATTAAAGAGAAAATTTTTTTTTAATGTTCTGGAACATCAACGAAAAAGCACTATGACGATAACACAAACACGTGCTGTTTCTTTAGGACTGAAAATCATTTGACGAGATTTTAAATCCTAACTTGGTGATACATATCTGTCACTTGGTAATTCATCCTTCAAAACCGCTATTTAAGAAAAAAAAAAGAAAGAAAGAAAAAAAAAAGAAAGAAAAAAAAAGGAATTTTTGAAGATTATTATAAATTTTGAAAATGGTCCTAAAGTAAAATTTTCAAAGTTTAGGGGATATTATAAAATACTTAAATTTTAAGAAGCATTATATAGTCATCGACGTCCACTTTCTGATGGTGAAAATAGTATTTCAGTAATTATATTAGGTGATGAGTAATCACTTAATTAAATGTTCCCATAGGCTAAAATGGGATTTGGCGATGGGAGAGATGAACACCTGTTCTGGTGAAGTGAAAAGAAAAAAATTAATTCGTTGAATATAAATACTTCACATTCCCCCAAAAATATTAAAATGAATTGCCTTACCTTTGACCAATTTAACTGATGCAAGCCTTGAATTTAGAAGCGGTCCCTTTGCATTTGGTTCTCAACCACGTCCTGGCTTGGCTCATTCTACTCTTTCTTTGATAAGGCACAGCAGCTGTAAACAATCCAGATATATAAATTTTGCTTTGACATATTTTAGAGTATATTAATTTAACACAATTATTATTCTAATTGGTAAATAACTCACACGAGGAGTAATTTTCCAACTGAGTGAAAAAAGTAGGGGAATGTCCAGACTTTTCTCCCAGGGTTCCGTTTTTCTGAAATTGGGAACTTTTTCACATTTGGAGGTCGGGGCAAGAAAGTGCCAAGCCACATTTTTGGTGAAATAAATCTAACACTGTAATATGTTGCTTAATGTTGTAAATTATAATATCCAACGTATAATTTGTTGCTAATGTCACTTGGTGGCAGCATATGTGACAAGTTCCGTTTTTGTCCCAGATGTTTATGCCCCCAATGAAGCTAGCTAATTTACAAAAAACGTAATAGAAATATTAAAGCAATGCCATATTGTTACTCAGAATATCACAAATGTTACTAAGACATTGGCGAAAAAACTTTAGGTTATAACTTGATTTCCGTATTTGATCAAATTTTCAAATTGAAATATCTTACAAGTTCAAAAATGTGGCTTGGCACTCTCTTGCCCCGACTGCCTCATTTGTGAAAAATTTAGTCATAGTTTTGTGAATTTGAAGTGATCGTTATATTCCGGTTCTTGTCTATACATTTTCAAGAAGATATATGTAAAATACACATTTTTTCTTTATATATGTAAAAGTGATAGTCAGATTTTACTTTAATTTATTTCCCAAACAGATCCCTGGAAAGTGTCCAGGGGACCGAATCGGAGATCTTTGGTGTAGTAAACTGCCAATGCTCTGCTATATAAGCTATCCTAGAAAAATCTGACGGATACAATTCACCTAGAGAATTAGAATCTTGTGGGTGAATTTTGTCCGCCAGATTGCTCTCAGTTGGCAGAGCACTAGCAACTTACGCCAAAGGTTCCTGGTTCGAATTTTGGGAACACCTGGACACAGTTTGGATCAGATGGAAAATTACAACTCGTGGAATTTCATGGTAATACCCAATTTGAAATCTCGAAAAATGTATAAATATGAATTTTTAACTACTTATTAAAAAAACTGCACATTACATTCACTACGCTACAATAATTTCAATATAATGTATTTAATATAGTAATAATTTCAAAAATTTATAATTCAAAAGTGTAATTCAAAAATTTTCGATAAATAAATATAGGTCAATAAAATTTCGATATGAGTATTGAGGTTTTACCGTACTTGTTTTGAAGCATGTTAAAACCATAAATCAACTAGTATGTTGTAGCCATCACAACACTTTCTTTTATATAAATTGAATGGTCTGCAATCAATATTAAATAACAATCTATTGGTTCTTGAGATATACGAATTATTTGCAATAAAGGTCCAACAGTGGTCCAAGCGTTAGTTGCTAATATCCTAACAGATTCAACAATTTTTCGAGCAACCAACTTTTCAGCCGATTTTAACACTAACTTTTGCCGTGCAGAGTGAAAGAAGGGTTACAATTGTCGTTACAAAAATTAGAGGAAAAATTGGTTATTACTATTATCGGTTGTTATTGTTTATTGCTCTCTCGTTGACGTTCTAAAACGCCTGTCTGATTGGGGTATCGTGGGAGAAATTGGATGAAAAGTTGCTGCTAGGAGCGATTTTTTATGAGCTGTGGCTAAAAAATTGGGGATATTGCTGATCGCTATCACACTAGGTATGTTGAGGCAATTTCTCGTGTAAAATCGGATTAAAAATTGCTCGAAAAGTTGTTGAATCTGATAACAACTGAGGGAAATGGTGGAAAACTAGTATTCCCACCCAAGTAGCACAAAATAGCTAGGCGAACGTTGGCCTACATTTGACTTCACAGTAAAAAATATCCGAAGGGTTACAATTGTTGTTGCAAAAGTTAGAGGAAAAACCGGTTATTACTATTACCAGTGATTACTGTTTATCTCTCTTTCGTTGACATTCTAAAACGCCTGTTTGATTGGGTTATCGTGGGAGAAATTGGATGAAAAGTTGCTGCTAGGAGCGATTTTTTATGAGCTGTGGCTAAAAAATTGAGGATATTGCTCATCGTTATCACACTGGGTGTTGAGGCAATTTCTCGGCTCAAATCAAGAGTTGAATCAAAAATTTCTCGAAAAGTTGTTGAATCTGATGATTTAAGATACGATCCAAAGATCCGTACGATCTGTTTAAGATACGATCCAAATTAGAGAGGTCTCTGTACCCTACCATTTTCCAACGGTTCTCACCAAATGCCAATACAGTCAAACCTCGTTAACATGAACACGCTTAACGTGAATTACTTTTAACATGAATTGTTTTCATAGTCCCCTATAAAAACGAGTACAAAGATTTGATACTGATAACATGAATTACTGTTAACATGAACAAAATTTTGATTCCCCTTGAGGTTCACGTTAACGAGGTTCGACTGTACTGGGCCAAGAATCTGTGCTATTTGGGAAATAACTATAAAGGGTTAACTTAAAGCCTTTTTGTATACCTTGATTCTTCCACAATTCGTCAGAAGTCGCCAAACACCCTGTTTCCATCAGATATTTGTGGTCCATGAGTTGTCGAGCCGAAGGTCTTTCATCAGGATGAAGTCTCAGGCAAGAAGTTACGAAATTTCTCATAGACATCAATGTATCTCTGTTCATTTTACTTTTGGGGAAAGACAACTTGACAAGTTCTTGGAATGTTTCTTTCTGTAATATAAAAAAAAAAGTGATATGATTTAATCCGTTTACGATTTTAAAGACATCTAATGCTGTTAGTCAGTCAGATATCAAATTCTCCTATCTAATGTTAAACCTAGGGGCATGGAATACATTCGTGGAATCAAGTTTCTTATAGCCCGTTTTCTTATATGAAATGGAATGTAACAGTCATAGTTTTTATAAGGCCATATAAAGGCATTCTGATTCATTGCCGTTCGTGAGTTGTAGTTTCAAATTATGTTTCTTTCAGTTACAATGTGAAGTATGTAATAATTTCAGGTGCAATTGCAGATTCATGAAAAAAAAACCTGAAATTTCAGCGAGAAACTATTTTTGTATGATGAGAGGGAACATACAATTTATTACAGGAGGGTCAAATTATGAAACATGTAAATTTTAAGTATGTTTAGCAATCATATGAAATTGATATTTTAGTCTTATTTTATGAATTTAACTATCAGAAAAACCAGAAAATCTGTACTGAGAATGAAAAAATACCTAATTTCATGTATATAACCTGAACACAATCACCCCTCTAATTTAGAATAACTTACTCTCCTGATTGTATATTGAAAAGTGAAAATATCATCTTTCACAAAATTATTTTTATAACTATTTCAATCCACTTTAATTAGTTTTAGGAAATATTTAAATATAGAATTCATTAGATAAGTGATATTTCTATACTTATACACGGTTAATTCTGTAAAAATAAGGAAATACAATAAATACATTTAAATGTATGCATGTATAGAAATCACAAAACTACATAGACCATTTCATTTGCGACGAAAATTGAAGAGATGATTAAACCTTTGACCTTGTGATGGATTGGGGTCCATCAGCTTATTTCATTCTGATAGGATTAAAATAATTCCAGAATAAAATGGAGTGATCGGTCTTGATTGACAACTATTGTAAGAGGATTATCCGAGAGAAAATAAATTCTTTTCAAATAAGAATGAAAGACTTTCATGCTTTGTATGGCCTTGCTTGCTAACTGTGTGTGAATTTTATCTATAAAAAGATTATCTGAAGGAGTTTAAAATGTGTCAGGACTCAGGAAGGTATTCATATGAATGGCATGACTGAAGAAAGGTATTTCGAAGAATCCTGGATACCAAGAGGTAGGAGGATGGAAGAAGGTAGGATCAGTGAATTATGCACAGGGGAAGAGGATAGAGTTTTTCGCCATGAAGGGGGCAGACTGTTTTTTGAGTTCTAGAGAGTCGGACCTTGTTTTTTTGGGATTCCTGGTATGTATGTACAAAAATGTCTTGTAAATATCATTTAAATTTTCACTATCATGCCATTTTTTTACAATTGTGGTTTTGAAATAAAACTTTTCGTTTAATACGAAGTAATGTGTTTAATTATATGTATGCGACCACGATACCACAACCTCCTACATTCTGAGAAATCGGGGGGGGATGAGGAGTTGTGAATTTAATACTAACCAGTACCAGTAAGCCGAAATCATAACAATATCCTTTCTCTCCACCTCGTGCAACCCTTGTGGGCGCTTAGGAGATCTTTTGCAACAGTTTGGGAGTTTTCGGGTTTGAGTTAGTTTTCAATTGATTTGGGGATAGAGATAGAGGTGGGGGTTGCATTTTCACTACTACGATAGCTTTATTCATCCATGAGAAGACTCGGCCGGGAACTCGCTATTCCGCATTCTTATGTTCACAAAACTCTACGTTTAAAAAAAAAAAAGATTCAAAAAAAGGTTTTTTTCTCCGTTTAACAACACGAAACTTTCTGATACATTTATACAGACTTGTTTTTAAGCGCAAAAAGCTAAACACTTATAGGCATGATTATTGAAATGATTTGTTATCGAAAAGGTTTTTTTTCTTTTTCATTTTTCGATTAATAAATTACATCTGGGGTTATAAGCGATTATTGTCTCATCACAGCTATTTTTTTTTTTCTTTCCCGCGTTGTCTCGCTAAGAAGGTGTCGCGTATTTCAGTTCGGTTCAAAATGCTAACTTTGGCACCATTTTCTGAAAGATCTTCGGAAAATGGAAAAGAAAACTACTCGATCCCTTAGTTTCTGAATAAGACCAGCTACCATTTTTGAGAACAAAAATGAATTCAAAAATGCATCAGAAAATTAGGCAGCTTGGATTTGAGAATAGCCTTAAACAAACAACCCTAACCCTTCCACATTTAAACTTTGCATAATCTTGAAGCTGAGGATTATGCAGTTTGGCAAGCTATATATTACGATTTGTTTTAAGCTGCATATATTGAGAACTTATGCAGCTGAAGTAATCCTGCATCTGTACATGTGTTAATCCACGTAGACAAGTACAAACAATGGCTATTCTTTCATCTGTTGAAAACATTCTATAAGATCACTTGCAAATAGTGATGAATTGAGGGGAGGCCTCTTACCCCGGAGCATCAAAATGTCCATCGGGGAAGACTTGATATTTTATATTTGGCAATGATTAAGAAGGCCAAATCTCCCCACTCTCCTCCCTTCTTTTCCCCGGAAGTTGCAAAGTTCCTTTCCGGAGAAAAATGCCTGAATTCAACACTGCTTACAAAGAAAATGGGATTTTAAACCTATTTCTCAAAAATGTATCGACACTTCATAAACACCCTGTACAATAGGCATGTAAAACACGTGGCCTACGGCCCCGTTTGGCCCACCGACAACTTATCTATGGTCCGTCAAGCCTTTGGTATTTCCTTTAGGTTTGTTACATTTCATATGTTCGATGCAGAAAATACACTTTGCACGAACCCGCTTGTACTAACCGTGGCTGTAGTGTTGCCAAGTTGGAGAATCTATTATTACTATCACTATCTATATACTATCACTATTACAAAATAATAATTTTCGCTTTATTTAATGACAAACATTCCGTAAGTTTGTCGTTTCATGATAAAATACCTGAAATTTTAGCAAGAAAACGTTTCTGTAGAAGAGAGGGGGGGGGGACGTATATTTTATTACAGGGAGGACACATTATGAAAAATATGAATTTTAATTATGTTTAGCAATCATATGAAATTGATATTTTAGTCTTATTTTTAAATTTCTATCAGAAAAACTTGAATTTTGGTACTGAAAATGAAAAAAATACCTGAATTCAAGTATATAACCTGAACACAATCACCCCTGATATTGCCAGGGCTTCCAAATGGTTCGCGTTTTGAATACCAGTATATTCTAAGAAAAATTTCCGTGGTAGGTTTGTACATTTGCAATAGAAATAACCTTCATGGTAGGTTTTCTGCGAAATTTGCAAGAAAAATCTAAAACAAAATGTTTCCTCAGAAAATACTCGTATTCAAAAAGCGGACCATTTAAGAGCCCTGTATTGGAACATCTGCCTTTATAAAAAGGAGCAATTAAGGAATTAAGAAAAATGCAAAGATAATAAATAGTAATACACTTAATAATGCCTTTTTTTTTCATCATCTTGATTACGATTTAAATTTTTAAATGCCAGATATGTGTTTAAACACCTTTTTAGCTTTATCTAAACGTATTATTATCTATTTTCAGAAGCGCATTTGGCACGGCTGCAACCTCGCGACACAAGATGGAATGTCAAACATGAGCACACTACCCAGTAGCGTACATGAGACGAATAAATATCCAGCGTCGGATAATATCTAAATTTCCAATTAAATTTTCAGCAGGACTGAAACTGTGCTGTAAATTAATAATTACTGACAAAGGATGTGAATTAATTTTCACTTTGCTAAACAACATAGTGAAAAATGTGTCCAGACTGGGGATCGAACCCTGACACGGCTGCAACCTCGCAGCACAAGATGGAATGTCAAGCATCAGCACACTACCCAGTGGCGTACATGAAACGAATAAATTCCCAGCATCGGAAAATATCTAAATTTCCTGGATGTCGCCCAGATGGCTTAAATGGTAAAGCACTTGGTGCGCTATACCAGGGTATATGGGTTCGATCTCCAGTCTGGACACATTTTTCACTATGCTGGTTATGCGTTGTTCAGCAAAGTGAAAATGAATTCACATCCTTTGTCAGTATTATTAATTTACAGCGCAGTTTCAGTCCTGCTGAAAATTCAATTGGAAATTCGGATATTATCCGATGCTGGGAATTTATTCGTTTCATGTACGCCACTGGGTAGTATACTCATGCTTGACAATCCATCTGGCGCTGCGAGGTTGCAGCCGTGCCAACGTATGAGTGAAAAATGCCAGTCTGGATGTCGTCCAGATGGCTTAAATGGTAAAGCGCTTAGTGCGCTATGCCAGGGTATCTGGGTTCGATCCCCAGTCTGGACACATTTTTCATTATGTTGATATGCGTTTTTTAGCAAAGTGAAAATTAATTCACATCCTTTGTCAGTTTTAGTCCTGCTGAAAATTTAATTGGAAATTTAAGTACATATACATTTTGTACGTACAAATTTCCTTCTGTGCTATAGTAATGAAATCAATAGCTTTTCTTTCTTCGTTTTGTTTTGTAATGTGGCCCGCGGATTTGTATAAAATGCTCAATTTTGGCCATTTGTGGTAAAACAGTTTGACATGCCTGCTGTACAAATATGAAAATGATTTTGTAAATGGGTCATAAAGATTCACGTTGTAAGCAAGGAACATAAAAAAAATTGCAATACAATACTCTTAAAAATGGTTGTAAAACAGTTTCATCATTTCATACCTGGAGAGAACTGTATAGGCCGACATAAATACCACTCCACCAACAGGCAGGCTCTTCTGACAAATTATTATTATTGATGGCGATCTCTGAATCATTTTTGGTGAAAACCCTCAGCGCAAGAACTCCAAAACACCACAAGTCGAGTGGAATGCCGTCGAAAGAAATATTTCCAGCAAACAGCTTAGTTTCTGGTGCTCTGTATGAAACTGGAACATCGAATCTAAGAAGGAAAATAAGAATTTTGATTATTGTTCATAATAATGGTCACCAAGAGTTGCAGAAATAATATCAATGTTTAGTTAGTAACCAAATGACTTGGGAAGAATGTCAAAAAAGGTCCGTTCAGATCGGACCATAATTAAGAAAGTTATGATTTGGAGGGGAGGGGAGGGGGGGGTGCGAACTTGAGAGATACAACTTAACTAACGAGAGAGCCCTGAATAACGTGGCTCTATCCAAACCAAGGATAAAATGTTTGAAATCTAAAAAAGCCGAACATTTTGATTATTGTTCATAAATAGTGGTCACCAAGAGTTGCAGAAATAATATCAATGTTTAGTTGGTAACTAAATCACTTGGGCAGTCAAAAGGTCCCGTTCAAACCGGACCATAATTAAGAAAGTTATGATTTGGGTGGAAGGCGAAAGGGAGAGAGGGCGAACTTGAAAAATTCAACATAATAAACTAGTAACCCAAATAACTATGCTCTAAACTAAAAATATAACAATTTAACCTGGAAAGAGAAATGCTCTTATAATGATTTTTGACAGCAGCTCTGCCGCTAAAATAATAAAATCTAAAGAATAAATATATTGCTATGAAATTAGCGCCAGAAATATCGATCTATCCCCATTATCACAATTCACGAACAAATTTCTTGCAAATTGATCGCTAAGTTTAAGTTTATCTGTGTGAGTATCGATTCTAGGACATCCAATACAAGAATTTGAGAATCGATTCTTATTGTGCTCGATGGAATCGCCCATCAATAAAGTTAGTTACATTACGAGTTTGGATTATACCAAATTTTTCATGTGACTTTGTTTTGTTTGCCCATCAAACATACTGTTTTGACAATTATTTGACTTCAACACAGAGGCAGTCCGAGGCAGATATGTCACCCGAATAAAATCGCATTTCGGCTCCCTCCTTCCTCCGATCTAAATAGCCCCAAATTCCATCAAATATCATTCACGTTCTTTGTTCAGACACTTATTTTTTAGGCACCCAGTTCTCAATAGAATATAAATTAATTCGAACAGTTAAATCATCGAAATAATCAGATTATGACTTTTTGTCTTTAAATGTGATTTAACTTGTGATATAGACTTTATTTTATGGTTAAAAAATTTTAAGGCTTTTCTTGAAAAAAATATTCTTACCCGCTCAACAAAATGCAACATTCTGTCCTATTTGCGCTCTCATTTTTGCATATAAAACCATAAAATTTATAGGAATGACTATTGCAGTGATTTACAATCGATTTTTGTGAGAGGAAACCTACCTCAAATCAACCTTAATCGCGCTTAGCCTATTAATAACAAACACGCAAATATCATTGATTTTAAAAAAAAAAGATAACCATTAAAGTAGATTTCTTTTTTTTTTTAAGTTAGTAAAAGAAAATATTAGAAAGGGTGGCAAGAAAACCTTCAAAGGGCGCCATGGAGCCCGCGGGCGCCGTGCTGGAGAGTCCAGGTTTAAAATACCGTCGGAGAATAACAGGGATAAGATTGAGAAAAAAGCAAAAAAGCTGAAAACTGCGTGAACGACGTTTCAGCAATAATAGTTATGAATTTCAAGCGGAACAAATATTATAATTGGCATTAATATATATATATATATATATATATATATATATATATATTTAATACATACAATATATACATATATATTACATCAATTTAGCTTTGAGTAAATATAAAGAAATTATTTATTGACTCTACTCTAATAAAAAGTCTATTTTACCAAGATACAGCACATTAATAAAACCTTTCATTGGCTTTAACATCTTACGAGCAGGGAAGACCGAGCTATGCTCGGTCAAAATTAGCTTTGAGTTAAATATCCTTACGCATGACCAAAATGACCCACTAATAAAATCTTCTCAAACATGTGACCTAGCCTAACAGTCTTCTTGTGCTCGAAAACCATAGGAGGCAAAATTTAGTCTAAATAGTCTGGGCCGTTTTTAAGATAAAATAACTTGACCCATAATGACCCATGACCAAAATGACCCACTAATTGAATTTTCTCGAAAATGAGACCTAGCCCAACAGTCTTCTCGTGCTCAAAAACCATATGGAGGGAAAATTTAGTCTAAATAGTCTGAGCCGTTTTTAAGATAAAATAGCTTGACTCATAATGACCCATGACCAAATTGACCCACTAATCAAATTTTCTAGACGTGTGACCTAGCCCAACGGTCTTCTCGTGCCCGAAAACCATAGGATGCAAAATTTAGTGTAAATAGTCGGAGTCGTTTTTAAGATAAAATAGCTTGACCCATAATAACCCATGAAAAAAATGACCCACTAATCAAATTTTCTCGAACACATGACCTAGCCCAACAGTCTTCTCGTGCCCGAAAACTATAAGATGCAAAATTTAGTGTAATTAGTTTCAGCCGTTTTTAAGATAAAATAGCTTTACCCATAATGACCCATGACCAAAATTACCCACTAATCAAATTTTCTTGAACACGTGGCCTAGCCCAACAGTTTTCTCGTGCCCGGAAACCATAGGATGCAAAATTTAGTGTAAATAGTCTGAGCAGTTTTTTAGATAAAATTAGCTTGACCCATAGTGACCCAAAAATGACCCACTAATTGAATTTTCTCGGACATGTGACCTAGCCCAATGATTTTGTCGTACCCGAAACTCGTAAGGTTCAAAATTTAATCAAAATCGTTAGAGCCGTTTTTTAGATAAAATTAACTTGACCCGGGTTGACACAAAAATGACCCACTAATCGAAAGTTCTCGAACTTGTGACCCAGCCCACTAATCTTCTCGTGCCCGAAAATGGTAAAATACAAAATTTAGTCAAAATCGTTTGAACTGTTTTTTAGATACGCGTTTTTTCAGCGATCCTTTGGTGAAATTCGCGTTTTTTTTTTTTTTTTTCGCGATCTTTAGGCGAATTTCCGTTTTTCGGCAAATCGGAAAACCGCGGATCCGAGGAAGAATCTCATGCCTGCAATAAATGGGTAAGGTAAATGAACTAACTTCATAAATTAGCAGTTAAGAGTCAATTGATTAATGCATAACAAAATTATTAGTTTCTTTCTTGTCATACAAGAGTTAAATATCGTATGAATTCAATCAATGCAAGTCTTAATTTTCGCGCAGGCACATAATTTTGACAATTAATAATATATAGACGAAAGTATTTGCTTTTACAGAGAAACCAGAAATGCTATACAGTAGTGGGGAAATGGGGCTCCGGGATCAGCAGGCGGGAGGACTGTCCTCCGAAACCGATTCCAGCGCCCGATAGCGTTAAAAAGGGTTAAATATGAACTGTAAGACGAGGGGTGAACGTAAGAACTCTAAGATGAGGTTAGATGGACAAGATTATCATACTATAAGATGAATATTAAATTTATATATTAATTTTGAATGGCGAACATCTTAATAAGTATTACTAATTAAACAAAACAATGGACAAATATCAAATTTTAAGGAAAAAGGCCTATTTCTTAAGAATTTTTCAACTATAAGACGAAGATATCAAACCATAAGCTGAAGATTAAGCAAATATATTAATTTTGAATGATGATCCTTTTAATGAGAATTGATAATTAAGAAAAAACAATGGAAAAATATCAAAATTTTAAAGGAAAAATATGTTTTTAAATGAATTAAGATGAGAATATCACAGTATAATTTGAGGATATCAAACTATAAGGTCAATATTAAACAAAAATATTAATTTTGAATGATGAACACCTTAATGAGTTTTAATAATTAAACAAAACAATGCAAAATATAAATTTTTAAGGAAAAAATCTGATTTCTTAAGCATTTTTCAATTATAAGACGAGAATATCCAGCCATAAGATGAAGATTAAACATATATATTAATTTTGAATGACAAACACCTTAATGAGTATTAATAATTAAGCAAAACGATAAAAAATGCCGATTTTTAAGGGAAAATGTTGATTTTAACTGATTTTTATACTATAAGATGAGGATATCAAGCTATAAGATGAAAATTAAACTTATATTTTAGTTTTTTAATGACGAACACCTTAATGAGTATTAATAATTAAGCAAAAGAAAATATCAATTTTCAAGAAAAAGCTGTTCTTAAGAATTTTTCAACTTTATAAGCTGATGTTATCAACCCATAAGTTGAAGTTAAACATTTATTTTAGTTTTGAACACCCTATCCCTAATGAGTATTAATAATCAGTCAATTAAACAATAGTCAAACCTACCAATTGTAAGCCTTTCCGTTTAACCAAGAGTCAGAAAATGTGTCAGAAAGTTTTGTGTTGTTGAGCAGATCATTCGACAACCACCTTAAATGAAGAATGCAACTATGAAATAGGTTAAACCAACAAATTTGTATCAGAACATCTCGTGAAAGGCAATTTTTAACATTGTAAACTGTGAACATAAAAAGCAATACGAATATTTAAATCTTGTTACCAGCCACTCAGACCACAAATCCCATTGCCCCCTCCCACCCTTCCTCCTCTCTAATGTTAAACCATATGATCTTGGAATGCATTCATATTTTTCAAATTTCTCCTTGATAAGTTAAAATTTTAATCTTTTTAGGTGCGTTTGTAATTATATAAATTCATAGCACTTATAGTCGTCGTCTGGTTCGTCCGTTTGTTCGCATATAACAGCGCAAATCTGCCCAACCGAATGGTTTGAAATTTAATATATTTAATCGCAAAATTTTGTCGAGTCATTTCAAATTTTATGAAAATTAAATCAAAACTGAAAAAGGTATTAATAAAAGTTTTCTTCATTCTATTAAATCTTATCATCATACGTAATTAAATCAATGATATCCCATGACAGGTAATGATTCTTAGGTTGCCATTGTGAATACGTCCTATTTAAGATGGAGTCCTATTATTTCCGTATTATGATTTTAAAAACCGAATTTGTATACTAAAATTGTTTAATTATAGCACTACCGACAGTGTTTTGGAAAGATGTTTCCGGAAAAATAGATAATAAATGGAAAATAGTCTAAATATGCATTTCAAGTTCTAGAATTTTCAAATCTTGGCTTAAGTTTCTCATTGGAAATTTCAGTAAATGTGAACAAACGATAAAATGTTGCTAACTTAAAATTTACTTATTTTATTACGGAAATTAATCTTATCATAATAACAGACTATATAATTCATTTCACTGAAACTAGTTATAGTACGAACGCATCTCATTTGTCACGTTTGACATACAATTTCCAACTTATTTAACTTTCCAAAACAAAAGTGTTTATTTTTATTCATTCAGTTTGTCTGTCTGCCCGCCTGCCGTCTATCCGTTCTCTAACTCCCGTAAATATACTTTGATTGCCACGCAATTGATATATGATATTGAATTTTACTATGGCATGTTTGGTATTGAAAATGAAGTGGGTAGCATTTATAGTTCATTTTCAGGGACACTCAAAAGAATCCCATTACATTACGGTACATGGGGAAAAATCGTTTGTGGTTTATTTTAATGATGTTACACTATTTCAAACATACTGAAATTGGTAGATATCTCTGAGGTGCACTAGAAGAGGCTTAATATGGAATATGGTGTGCATAGCATTCATCGTTCATTTACAGGGACAAACAAAATAATTCGGTTACCGTACTGTGTATGAATAATAATTGCTGGAAGAGCGTTTTCAGTTACGGTACACGTTTTTAAATTTAACTAATTTTGTACATATTACCATGGCTTAAAATCGCGCCGGATCCCGCGGAGGTCAGCTCCGGTACTTCTCTGTTTTTAGTAAATATTTAAATATTGTCCATAATTCAACGGAGCTCATAAACACTGCGCTCCAGAGCCCAGTGCAATAACGCTTCCGAAGCGTATCAAAACACTTATAAGTGACGTAAGGTGTCGCTCACATAAAGAGATGGAGATGAAACAGGCTCGATTTTTAGATCAGTCTTCGAGTTTGGGCAGGTTCGAGCTCAATCTGTCTTAAATACAAATTTTATTTATTTCCATTTCAAATCATTTTAATGCTATTTTGATAAAAATGAAAAGTAAACAGAAATAGTCTTTTTTTCTATTCTGCACAGCTGCGAACTATTCATTTTTTGTGCTAACACTATTTTCTAATCATAGTCCTATTGAATCGCAAAATTCTGCGATTAATTAGCATTAAGATTAGGCAAAGGTTTCTATTTGGAAGTAGTAATAACTAAAAAGCGAAATTAAATAGTTGATAGCTATAAGCAGATAGATGTATTTAAAATTTGTATTTTGCTAAATAAAAAAACAATGCTTTAAATTTAGAAAATAATGTATGAAATATAAATATGAAGATTAGAGTGACGGCGGAGGGGTACGCTACGGGTATTAGAACTGCAGAATATTAGGACTCCTGTATTTTTTTTTCCTTAGAAATTAAGCCCTGCATATTACTTGGTGAGTATAAATTCTATAGATAACATACAGGGCTGCACAAAAGAATTCGGATATTTTTCCGTCTATTTATGATAATTCCTGAAATTGGGTTTTCAAATATGTCGCGCGTTTTCCAAATTGTTTATACTTAGAACTTAGACATCAACTTTCATCTTATTAATCGGTAAAGTTTTGTTAACGTAACGTATTCTGGAAGTGTTGGAAAGTGCTTCATAATCTATTTCTGACGCATGATTTTTCGTTCTTGCCTCTTTTTCTGGGTGTTCATTTTGAAAGATGTTTCCTTTTCTTTAATTTGACAAAATATTTCTAAAATACATAGTTTTATTTCAAATGTTAAAATCTTTTATAACTCTTCTGCTTCACTTAGATTTTAACACTTAAAATATAAAAATTAAGCACACATATTAGAAATATTTTGTCAAATCAAAAAGAAAGAAACATACTTCAAGCTGAGCATACAGAAATAAACTTTTTAACCAAAAATAGAACCGACTCCAAAAAATACTACGAAGTAAAAAATATATTTTTTTTACATAATAGTTAATAAGAAATTAAATTAAGAGCATTGTATTTACCATGCATATTATTATATTTATGTACATTAATTTGATTTTTTGGAGTCGGCGCCAGTGAAGCCAAGTTTAAAATTCAAAACAAAATATCCAATATCAGGGGAAAATCCAGGAAAAATTTGGGGCCTATTTAGGGCCCCTTCACAAAAATCAATTTGATAAAATGGGCCCTTTCACAAAAATCAATTTGATGAAATGGGCCCCTTCAGAAAATTCTATTCCATAAAAACTTACTATTTATTATTTATTTATTATTTTGTGATATTTTAAAATGTGTAATTTGTAAACAAACAAGTTCACCAGAGAGGAAAATTTCAGCAAAAAGGATTAAAAAAAGTTTTTGTTTATAAATGCTTGGTTCGAATTTGATTAACTGAATTTCAACTTTTGTTGCAAAATGTTATTTTTCACAAAACATAGCCTTAACTTTTCACAAAATGGGCCCCAAGAAAAAAAACCTGCATCGACCCCTGAATATAAATCGTAACACGAGTATAAATACGAAAAAAAAAAAAAACACGAGTGTGGGGCAGCCCACATGCGTTAGAAGTTAATTGAATCTCCAAAGATAGATGGATAGGAAAATTCGGGTTCATAAATATTTAAAACACGTGTAATTAAGCTTTTGAAAACAGTTATTTATTACTTTACACAAGATTCAGCTAAAAATTTTCGAAAAGAAATTCAGAAAGCCAATCAAATCTGAAAGCATCCTGCATTATAAAATCCGTGGTTGGATACGATTTGTTTTTTTAGAACTACCTGCATAAACGCACTGTTTTGTATTGATTCGCGCTTTAATGCTTGTAAATATAATATAAAATCGACGTTGAAACATATTTGTTTTGTTTCTCATTTCCAAAATAATTTTCATCCATATTTACTTATAAACACGTTATTTAATTTTATTGACTAATTTATTTATATTTAATAATAAAATTAAAAATGTTTTGATTTAAAAAAAAAAAAATGTCTGACCACGGGTGAATCCCAAAGCTTAGCCACAAATTTTTCATCTCAAAACAGGACCAACCTTTCACAAAATTCTTTGTTTTAAAAATAGACTTTTCACAAAACTTTTTTCCCTCTTCAAACTGAACCTGTCACAAATTTAATCATTTTAAAGTAAAATCAGACTGCCACTTTTACATTTATACAGAAAATATGTGTAATTTGCATACATATTATCTTCTTAAAAATAAATAAACAAGAACCTGAGTATAACAATCATTTCAAATTCACAAAATTATGAGTAGATTTTTCCCAAATGTAAAAAGCTGTTCACAATTTCACTAAACGGGACCCTGTGAGAAAAGTCTGAACAGACCCCTGTAAAGTATGTCCTTTCTCAAAATTCTTCTTAATAAAATAGGCCCCTTCACAAAATTCCATTCCATAAAAACATACTCTTCATTAATTTTATTTAATTTTATTTTATTATTATTTTTTTTTTTTTTTTTTTTTTTTTTTTTTTAGGTTTTAAAATGTGTAATTTGCAAACAAAACAAGTTCACCAGAAAGGAAAACCTTAGCAAAAGGACTTAAAGAAGTTATTATTAATAAATGTTTGGTTTGAATTTGAGTAATTGGATTTCATCTTTCGTTACAAAAAATAATAAATTTCACAAAAGTAACCTATTTTTCACAAAATGGGACCCAATAAAAAACCCTAAATCGACGCCTGGTTTGAAATTAAAAAATAAACCTTTTATAATATTTCCTCGCACTTTTTCAGGACTATCATTAATTAGTATATATATTATCTGATATTGAAACATCACATAATTCACGAAAAAAAAAAAAAAAAAAGCTAGAAAAATGTAACCGAGGGAATAAAAATTTTCGCGTAGACTAAAGAAAAAGGCAATTTTAAGTAAAAATAAGTCTTTTTCATAAAAAAAAAAAAAAAAAAAAAAAAAGATAAATTGTAATAAAATTGTATGTACATTAACTCGATACAAAAAAAAATTGTAATACAATTGTATGTACATTAACTCGATACAAAAAAAAAAAAAAAAAAAAAAAAAATCATTTTCAATGCTTAAATTAATTATCTTTTTACTAAAGACAAGTTATAAATAATATGGCTATATTTTTTTCCCCTTTTCTATTTAGCATTTATGTAGAATTCAAATGTATATCACTTCATAAAAGTAATAATAAAGTTAAAATATAAATGTTTGCAATTTACAATATAAATTATTTTAGAGTATTCATTTAGTGTGTATTAATAATAATAATAAATAGAGAAGCTAAAAGAAAAATATAAACAAAAGAAATAATTTTGCAATATCAGTTATTACTAAAAACGTATAAAACGGGGGAAATTTTTCATTTTTCGAAAATTTAGAATTATGCATTAAAATTTGGTAGCCTTTCGAATAATTCAGAACTAGAGAATTCATCTAGAACAGCCATACTCAACCTTTTTTTCTCGCGGGCCACAAACATATGTTTGCAATGTCAAGCGGGCCGCAACACAATTATATTATAACGTAAAAAAGGTAAGAAAACAAAAGTAGTGTAATAAACCTATATAATAAAGTTAATATAATCAGTAAGATTGAACGTTTGTCGCGAAAAAAATGTTAAAAAAAAGCTATATTTTCAAACAATATACAACGTGGTAGATTTCTATTCTGAAAATTTTTGTTTGGAAATAGGGGTATAAATTTTGGAAAAATTTGAACCCGAATAAGCATTGTTAGTTATATAAGTATAAAACGTAATAATGTAACAATGCAGATGTTCCAAAGAAAAATATCAAGTGATTTCTTTTAATAAATCAGTCATTTTCGCAATGCAAAAACTTTTTTTTTTTTAAGTGTAGCAATATATAGTGCAAATTTAATTAATTTGGAATAATATTTGTTTAGTACTGAAGATTAAGAAATGTATAGACTGCTATAGTATAAATAGAACTGCACGTAAAAAGAACTTTTGACTAAGGAAACGACCTTTAAGATGTTTTAAGATAATTTTAAATTAGTAATTATACATAACAGGACAGATTTTGTCTTTCTATGAAAATATTTAAAAGAACAGTGTAGGTCTTAAAAACTTTTTATGCAAATTTCACTTAAATTTATAAATAGAGATTTCTGATTATGTGTCTCGGGCCGCACATAAAGGTCGCCGGGCCACATGCGGCCCGCGGGCCGCAGGTTGAGTATGGCTGATCTAGAACATCAGAATTAATTACACTAAACATTTATTTTTAAAAAAAATACTGTTGTAAAATATAATAAAAAGGAAAAAACTTCTTAAAACAGAATACAAAAGGAACAAATCCTTCAAATAGTATAAAAATGAAAAATGAATAGCTCGTTTCGAAAGAACATGGTCTTTCTTCATCATCTTTCTGCGCCTGATGAAGAAAGGCCATGCTCTTTCGAAACACACTGTGCGTTTTTCTCTTTTATATGCTTTTAAGATTTTTTTCTTTTCTACTGAAATCAATCACATCAATTGTATCTGAATAAGAATTAAATTAGAGAACAAAATTAATCACTTACTTATTAGAAGAAGGAGCTTTGATCACAGCTGAAAATTCACTTGAAATCAAAATATTCTTCAAACATAAACTCAAATGACATATTCCTTTTTCGTGTAGATACTGTAGAGCCAAAAGTATTTCGTGCAACCACTTTTGAATGTAAAAAGTTTTATCAGGTTTAAAGAAGTCATCATTTCTGAGTACAGATATCAAATAGAATGGATGATTTACAGTAATAAAAGCAAACACATCCAGTACCGGCACGTACTGTACACTCAAAAGTTTTAAAACATTGGCATGTTTAAGTCTAGGCCATTCTTCTATTTCTCGTTTTGAAGCAACTTCGCTCTGAACAAGTCGAATAATTAATTCCTCAGTTCCTTCACGTGTTTTAGCTGCCAGTACACCATCCTCAACAGTATGCAAAATGCTTAACTTTAATTCTTTTGCAAGGAAATCTTTTACAGCTTGAGGCATTCCGAAATATCCTTCGTCAATTTCATTAATTTCATCCACGAAAAAATCATCCATTTCTACTACGAAATTAAACAAAAATTTTAGACACTATAGCTTGAAAATAAGAATTCTTTGATAGCGTTAAATGTTAATTCATACTGCAACAATCAGTCACACTCCTTGTTTATAAGTTCATCCAATATCATATAATTTCTATATAATCTTAAATTTCGCCTTCACCTTTCCAATTTAAATTGATTTTCTCTATAATATATATCCAATTTAGCAATAATACATGAAACATGAACCAATTTAGCAGTAATACACGAAAAATTTCCAATACATAGAGTTGAAGCTATCGACAATCTTTCCGGAAAGGACAAAGTTACTAGAACCACGTGCATGGAATAAAAACAAACACTGAAATATCCAATATCCAACGTAGTATTTGGTTGGGAGAGACGGTACAAATATCCTTGTATTGTATTGATACTAGCCCAGCCGCAAAATCTTCCCACACCACCTTTCATGATAATGGACCAGACAAATAGTAGTAACAAACAACTTCTACGAAAGGGAGGGGGGGGGGGGGTCACTATATTCCCTGGAGGAAATTGTTTACTCCCTACAGATGAAATTGCGCCTTCTTAGTGCTGTTCTGAAGGTCTTTGCCCTTAGCCAATTCATGTCTAGAGGCCCTCTTCCCCACCCCCAACTTTCGAAACCAGATTTTAACTTGCAAAGATTTTAATTTATTTTTTATATATTAAGTTCTCAAGTAAGTCACTAAGTCGTATTAAGACAGAGAAAATATAAAATTTTAAAAAACAGTGCAGTAATTTAATTGCGAGATTTTTTGAAGCGAATAAAACATGCATAAAGTTTTTCCCTTGCCTATTTGGCATCTAAGTATTCAAATGTATATCGCTTCATAAAAATAATAAATGTTTACAATTTACAATATAAATTACTTTTAGAGTTTTTAGTAAGTGTGTACCAATAATAATAATAATACATAGAGAAGCTAAAAGAAAAATATACACAAAATGTATAAAAAACAACAACAAAAATCAGCGCGGGGGTGGGGGGGGGGGGATTTTTTTTAATGATTATTTTTTAAATAGGAAAAGAGTCTTGCAAAAAAATACATTACATTCCACAACTTTGATGAAGATTTGAAAAATTACACTGGTCGGAAAAAAAAAATTAAAATGTTGCCTCCCTCTAAAACAAATATGTGAAATATTTAGATCTGACATTCCTAAATCTAAATATGGCATCCAAATTGTTCCAATTGTAACATTTTTCAGAGAAACAATTTTCTAAAAGCAACAAATAATGACGGATTGCCGTATTAATTTGCTATGTAAAAATGGAAACATAAAAAAGGTATTGTCTTTGATAAGAAATCAATTGATATTTGTATGATGCATTGTTCTTTTGGTAACCTCCCCCCTCCCTCCACCCCCACTTTCGTGTCCAGCACAGTATCACAAGCATATTTTAATTCCTTTGGCCACTGTATTTTCTCTAATGTTTGTGTACATTCATTTATAGGTTATTTACATATTAACATACTTTTCTTGACACTATTTTCACTTATTATTTTAGTAAGACAGAATTACCTTAATTTTAACCCTTCTTTGCATGAGTTTTTCTTTTACAATTGTGTTTTTTTATACATATATTAAATATTAGACACCAGAAATTTTAAGATAGATTTTTAACTTTGTTCAGCAACATAGTTCACGGGAAATTTACTGGATTAATATTTCTATATAAATATAGTGGTGGCGAAGAAGTTGATTTATTTATTAAAAGTTAAATAAAAAGTGATGGAAATTTACATCACTATGCAATTAAGGGTTAAGGGGACGGTGGACGTTAAAATTGATTTTTTTTTTCATCATACATCATATATGAAATTATGTGCATATATACATTTCACCATAAGTAATATAGAATACCTTTAAAATTTTTCTAATCTTAATATAATTTTAACATTTAAAAAAAAATAAAATTTATAAACCAAATTTTAAAATGCTCCTTGTGTCTTAATTTTTAAGACATTTCCTTGATTTGGTATTTGAATCACTTAAAACTACATTATAAAAAAACTGTGTATCAGTTATTTAATCCCTTGAATAGTTAATTTTTGAGAGATTTTTTTTTTCTA
Organism: Maratus michaelseni; assembly: GCA_963931845.1. Lineage (NCBI taxonomy): Eukaryota > Metazoa > Arthropoda > Arachnida > Araneae > Salticidae > Maratus > Maratus michaelseni. The sequence continues at coordinate 46,970,246 of OZ007588.1, read as the reverse complement.
AATTCCATTCCGATTTTAATCAAACTTCAGCATTTTAATAAGTTATAAATAAATTTTGGAACATTTTATTACCACTAAATCATATAAAGTATGATAGGTACTATTTCTATGTAGAGTATTGGAATTTTGCAACTAAGTTCTCACATAAGATATGTCATAAGTTTGAATAATGGTTTTTAGCTGAATGGTGTAACAGTCTGACAGATGGGTCTCATGAACAAAAGAAGTGTTGTTTTTTCTGTGAGATATATCTTTCTATGAAAATAAGTTGAAACTGGTGTGAATCAATAAGAATTAAAAGATCTTCTTAAAACACCATCAAAAACTTTTAAATGCGCTAACGACTCAGAGTTGTTAGTCTTGCTGCTGCTTTCATAGTAGAAGCACGTCTTTTTTGCGCCTGACGAAGAAAGACTCAGTTCCTTCGAAAGGCCTAGCGCATTTAAAAGTTTTTTTAAGGTATTTTAAGAAGATCTTTTAGTTCTTATATCTTTCTACCCCCACCCATCACGTGGTGTACCCATTTATGTGCAATATTGTGGGTAGAGGTCTGCACTGGCCGGAATTTCCAGGCACGGGCACGGCCCGAAAGAAGGCTCTCTAGGCCAGGCCCGGCACGATGCAGATATTAAAATTTCGGCCCGGCCCAGTCCGTGCAAAAATCAGTGAAAACAGCTGGCCCGACCTGTGCAAAAATCAATGAAATTCAGGTCCAACTCAATTTCCACATAAAATTCCGATTTTTCTTAACATACAATTAAGATTCTTTTCTAGAATACTTAATACATATTTATGGAAAGATTTAACAGTATATTTTAGATTGCTATAGGTTCAGAAGCCAAATCATACAGAATAATAAATATAATAAACGCTTAGACTCATTAGACTCTTACATTCAAATAAAAATTCATTGAAAACTATAATAGCATTCAAAATTAAAGAAAAAAGATGTTAAAAACCTAGCTTTTGAAGCTTTATACAAAAGAAAAAAAAAAAAAAAAAGTAGATTTTTGAAAATATTTATCTGTTAAGACATTTCTCGAATTGAAAGTAGTTACACTTTCTGACACATTTCTGAATTCGATTTTGTTAGAACGCATAAAATTGGCAAATGTTCTTATTCAGAAACTATGTAATAGACGTTTTTCCATTTTTTTTTTAATGCAAAAGATCTTTTAGAAAATACTGACAAAATTGGCGTTTTGAATCAAATTTCCGGACGTGATAGCACGGAAAAGGATAAAAACCTGTCGTCACGTGAGAAGAATCACTTATACCTCGATAAGTAATTTATTTACCAAAAAATGGAAAACACTACTCGATTCTAAATCGCTTCAAAAGGTCTGTCAATTTTATGCATTCACAGTTAAAAATGAGTCAGAAAACGTTTCAGAGAGTTTCGTGTTGTTGAGAACTACTTAAGGTATATTTCCACTGATTCCATTATCAGAAACTTATTGTGCCTATTATTTTTATAAAACAAATTGTCTGGTAACAATTAAGTCAGTTCCAGCCTGGCTCCACTATGTTAGTAAAAAAAAGTGTAAGTCTGATCTCGGCTCAACCTGAGTCTGCTAAAGCAATTAAATTCGGAATCAGACACGATGTATGTCCGATGCCGATCTCTTATGCTTGACATGTTATATTACTGAATTGAAGCTGCCGTGAGCTCGTGAAGCACATTAATACTTATTCTCGCGAAAGTCATATTAGTTGAAAATGGTTCGTATTTTGTCGGCTTCGCTTAAATTTTTATATCGTATTGCTTAAATGTAAAATTAATTTTGAAATTGGTATGTGATAGTGACAGTGATGAATTGATTTGGTTTCAAAGACGGAAAAAATATGTTAAACTTCCAACTATTCTGATTCTGACGATGCAATGAAAGAGTTTCAACAAGTAAAAATCTCGAGGTCTGTACGGTCCGGAGGCCCGTTAAATTTTCTTTTGTCGGCCCGGCCCGTTAAAAATTTTCTCCTAATTCTGCCGGCCCAGCCCGTTTGAAAATTTGCTTTCATTTTACCGGCCATGCCGAGTACAGGCCTCGGGCGGGCCAAGCCAGGGCCCACGCAGATCTCTAATTGTGGGATATTTCACACAATTTAAGATAAATCATATTATGACCGGTGCAACTTATTCAAGAAAGTGAACAGATACAGATCACAAAATGTTTAGGATATATTTTATAATGTCCATAGAAGCTGTTTAAAGTAGCTCTCAAATGACCTGCTATACAACGAGAAACTTTCTGACACGTTTTCTGACTCATTTTTAAACGCAAAGGCATAAAATTGGCAGGCCTGACTATTGAAGTGATTTGGTAGCGAAATGAGTTTTTCGTTTTTGGATAAATAAATTATTTATCGAGTTATAAGCGATCCGTGTCAAATGACGACACGTTTTTCTTTTCCCCTTTCTCACACTGTAAGATCGGGAATTCGGATCAAAACGCCGATTTTGACAGTATTTTCTGATAAATGTTCTGTTAAAAAAAAAAAAAAAAAAAAAAAAAAAAAATTGGAAAACGTCTTTCGATTACATAGTTTCTGAATACAATTTAATGCCTTTCTGAGCAAAAGTGAATTAAAAAATGTGTCTGAAAGCAGCCCCTTTGGTTTTGAGAACAACCTTAACAACCTCGAATATTGAAATATTCTAAATATTGTTTTCTTTTTTCCTTACAGGGATGTTTGGCATTTCAGGTCATTCAAGCTTTATGGTGTGAAATCGTTTTGTTACTCATATGTTTACATGCCCCTACTTATTGTGGAATTTCCGGAAGAGAGCTGCCAATCACTATGCCAATTCACCTTTTAAGAGTTTACAGTTTATCTATGAGGATTATTGTATTGTTACTATGATTATACATCACCCGGAAACACCATTTTTCTTTTTGTTCGTTTTATCTGACACAGACATAGCCAGAATGTTTCCAGGGCGGATCCTGTTCCTGTCCTCAGATTATAAGAGGAAGGTCGTCTCTCCATATGTTTCCTTTTCTTCTTTTAACATTTTCCAACATAGTTCAAAAGTGTTTATGAATTCGGTTTCTCTGTCTGTCTGTCGTCTGTTCGTGCTCCAACTAGTGTAAATAGACTCGTTATTTTAATTTCACACGCTCCTGATTTTAATTTCATTTTTAATCGTTGCAAAACAGATTACAATGCAAGTTTATAAGCATAACCCGCAAATTTCTTGGCGAAACGAGCCGTAATTTTGCATTCGCATATTTAAAGTTTCTAAAAATCGATTTTTGTTAAAATTTTCATAGGTTACAAATACATATATTTATTTTCCAATTACAATATATGTATATATATATATTAAAAAATGAAAACACATGTGAAAAACAAAGGATAAAACATTATAAAAAGCAATGGAATGGACAATGCAGGAATGATATTTGATAGGATGAAAAAGCAAAATAAGGAAAACTATGAATATCTTATAGAATCTTCAGAAGGGCTTCATAATAGAGGAATATTCATAGTAATTATATGTTATTTCATCAAATATTGTGAGTATTATGCTTAAAATCGACAATATTAAGCCCCTAATAACATATATATGTGAAACAAGATAATTAATAACCTACATGAGTTCAAATGACAAAATAAATAAATAAATATGCAACTTAAATAGAAATACGTTAAAAAAACAATTATTCAACTTAAATAGAAATTAGATATAAAATAATGTACAAGACCCACCGAAAAAGACTAATGTTACTGTAGATTGAACAAAAGTATAAGTACTTGACAAGCAGCCAGGCATCATTAACTCAAAATGGCTGCTATAGCTAGGCAAACATAGCTTTGAAAAAAAAATGCCAATAGGAAATAAATTGATAAGAGCTGCCATCTATCACAGAAAAATATAAGTAAAAGCTGAAATTGTAGACAAGTTAAAAATAATAAGTCTAGTGCTGCCATCTATTATGAATGAAGAGAAAATAAATCAAACGAAAATTTTTTATGACAAAGCAAATAATATTTGAAATGCGAGGAAACTAAAGAAAGTAAATAAAATTTAAGTATAATAAAGATGAAAAGGGAAGACAAGTACAATAATTAGAAATGTATGATGAGACATATTGTGTGAGTAAAATGAAGAGTATATAATTTGTGTTGTAAAAATGATTTTGTAATGTAAAAGCATAAAACCCAATTTTTTTTAATATAAATAAAGTTTATATATATATTTTTAGTAGTCCCGCCACATCCCTATAGTACTTTTATTTTATTTATTTATTTTATTTTTATTTTTATTTTTTTTGGGGGGGGGGATTTTTTTATTTTATGATTTTTTTTATATATATATTATATACATATATATATATATATTATATACATATATATATATATATATATATATACAAGAACGGAAATCATGCTTCCAGCATAGATCTGAATTCCTTTATGCAGCCCTGTATATGATCTACAGATTTGGATGTATACTCCTCAGTATGCTAAAATTGACTTCTGTTAGAAAATACATCAAACAGTTAAAAATACCCCTTCAGTAATTTAAGGCTGTTCTCAAATCCAAAAGGCTACTTTATGACATATTTTTAAATTATTTTTTGTTCGGAAACGCATGAAATTGGCAGGTGTTCTTATTCAGAAACTTTGTAATCGAAACACGTTTTCCATTTTTTGGTGAAGGCAGAAGATCTTTAAAAAAATACTGTCAAAGTCAACGTTTTGAATTCCCGCCGCGGCGCCGCGAGCAAGGCGAAAAACGTATTGTCACGTAACATGAATCGCTGATAACTCGATAAATAATTTATTTATCACAAAATGGAAAACTCATTTAGATTCCAAATCGTTTCGCATAGTTAGGCCTGCAAATTGTATGCCTTTGCGTTTAAAAATGAGTCAGAAATTGTGTCAGAAAGTTACACGTTGTTTAGCCGTTCATTTGAGAACCACTTAAAAACCTTAAAAACGCGTACCACAACTAAAAACGAGCTTCCGGCAATGATTGTTCATAGACTGTACTGTAACCAAATTCTTTCGAGTGTCCCTGTAAATAAACGATGCATTCAATTCATGCACTATTGTACAGTAGCGCCTTGTAGTGCACCTCAGTCAGGGGTCAGAAGTAGCGCGCTAAATAGCGAAACTACAGTACTCGCTACTTTTTACAGTAGTTTGTAGTGTAGCGCGCTACATTTTGAACAATGTAGTTTAGCGAGTAAGCGCGATACGAAAAATCAGTAGTTTGTAGCGAGAACCGTCGCTACTTTTAACGCTACTTCAAGAAAAAGTATTGCCATTCTGCAAATCACATGGCCGAAACTGGCTTCTTTGTACAAAATTTGTTCTGCTCAACAATTTGGGAATATAAGCTGCAGTGTATAACAACGCATCGCATGACGTCATAGATTTTTTCCCGTTGACACTTTCTACTAAAATCAAATACTAACCCACCAAAGGAATTAATTTTCTTGCTAGCAACACTTACCTATTTACTCGTTATTAGTTCTTCCTGTTTTAACGCCGAGTTTCTTGTTATTCGAAATTGCTTTATTTATAGATTTATATTTTTACATTTAGAGTTCATTTTCTCTAATTTTCTAGATTATAATATCTCTCTTAATCTCGCTACGGAATTTGTAATGTGTGTATAAGCAAACTAACATTTTGGAGAAGAAACACAAAATATTTCTTATATGTTATCTTTTTTAATTTTTTAATGCCCTCGGTTATGTCGCGTTTATTTAATTGTATCTCGGCAGATGCGATATAACGAGGGGTCGCTTTATTACTATTTAATCCGTTGTTTCAACTTTTAGTGTAAATTGAACCCTTTGACAAAAACTGAAAGCTGAAAGTAGCGAAATAGTGACTACTTTTGAAAAGTACTTTGTAGCCGCTACTTTTTAAAACAAGTAGTTGTAGTTAATTACATTTCCGATAAAGTAGTTGTAGTTCTCTACAATAAAAAAGTAGTTTTTCCGACCCCTGACCTCAGTGATACGTATCAATTTGAATACGTTGTAACATCAGGTACGCCGCAAACGATTTTTCCTCATAGACCGTAATGTAACGGAATACTTTTGATTTTCCCTATAAAAGAACCATAAATGCTACACACTTCATTTTCAATACCAAAGATGCCATAGTAAATCTCAATAACATATATAAATTTCATGGTAATCCGAGTATACTTACGCGAGTTAGAGTACGGACAGAAGACAGGCAGACAGACAGACAAACCGAATTCATAAACACTTTATAATGTTGGAAAGTGTTAAGGATAAAATTAATACTGAACCGATAATACCTTTTACCGAAGAATCTAAATATGATGTGAAAATTGTTTATTAGTATTAAAATTGGTACTTACGTATTATCTGGCCAGGTGATAGATCGCCAAAAATGGTTGTCAATTGCCAATCTTTATATTTTTCTTTTTTATCAATATATAATTCTTGCCAATAATGTGCAAAACAGTAATTTAATATTGTTAAATACATAAAATTATTTAAATCGATCACTTTTCATAACAAAAAACTATCGCCAAACTGTAAGATTAAATGCCAAAAATGCAGTCCCACTTACTTGATGTCAGAAGCATTATACGTGTTTGTTATGTTATCAAGTGGTTTTTAATTCGACATTTGCGTGTATTTTTCATTATGTTTTACTGATTTATTAGTTATTTCATGGTACTTACGTATTATCCGTGCCAGGAGATTGATCGCCAAAAAGGGTTGCCAAGTACCAATCTTGTTTATCGTTGCCAATCATGTTTTCAACCGCAGTAATTTAACATTATCAAATAACATTGTTAAAAATGGTAATTAATATAAAATAAATAAAATGTAATATATGTTTATTAAATTTATAGCATTGTTAAAAATAGTAAATAACATTATTTTAGTAAAATTAATAAATGGTAAATATCATAGAAAATAAGAAAGAATAATATTATAGATTATTCCCAGGCATGTACCATGCAGCAAGAAAAAAAAATAAGGGTTACTATAATTAGTAATATTGGCTCCATGCTTGACGCAGTTGGCTTAAAACTGGCACGGATAATACGTAAGTACCTATTTCATTAATTAAAATAACAATCGTGTCCTTAAATTCTTATATTTTATTTATTTTGATATTCCAATGGCGACGTTCTCCCGTTTATTTGGCGTTACAGTTTGGCGATAGTTTTTTGTTATGAAAAGTGGTCGACGGGATAATAGAGAAGTACCAAAACAATAAACTATAAATTATACTAAAAAACTATACACTATAATAAATAAATAAACTATATACTTGTCAATAAATAAGCTGTTACTGCAATTAGTATAATTGGCGCCATGCTCGGTTCAGTTGGATCTGACCTGGCCCGGATAATACGTAAGTACCTTAAAAATTTTAAAGTTTGTTATAAAATCAATATGTAAATGAACTCCAGAGCATAATTTAAGTATAGCATTAATTCGTAAACATTATTACTAATCGGTTGATACCAGTCACATTTTTATAAGATGATTTACAGCAAAGTTAGTAGGAGCGGGATATATTTTTTTCCCCACGACTTAACATATTCAGGTAATCAAAACAGTCTCTCATAATTTAGTAAGTTACTCTGGAAAATTATAGAAATTAATATTTTTATATTCTTTTTAAAAATGTCCTTCTGAAAAAGTCTATATGAAAGTTCAAAAATCTAAAATCTATATCTGAGAGATTTGAAAAAAATAAAAATATACCACTTTTCTAAAGATTTCAGGGTTTGGTTTAAGTGGTCAACTTAGAAATGTGAAGACAATGTCAAAAACACTTTTTAGTAAAATGTAACTATATAAGAAATAATTTGACTTAATTTCAGAGTTGTCTTTTTATTTCTTAATGAAAACAAAATACAAAAATTTGGAGGGAAAATTTCATAGCATTAGTTTGAACGTGAAAGAAACACCCCAATTAAAAGAAATATTTTGCATTATTGAAAAAAAAAATGTTTAGTATTACGCATTGAAATTTACCATTCTTGTAGACAATCTCATTTTTTCGGGGAAAAGCAGAGTAGATTTGAATAATAATTTGTAACAATTAAAATTTAGAATAATTAATGACAGATGGCAGCACTATAAAGTAAATATGAAATAATATGCTTAGGACATAAAAAAAAACTCTTAAAATTTTTTTAACTCTATTATGTAAGAAGTCGAAATGCAAACGTTAGTTCCTTTTTTGAGAATATAATGAACATAAACTTTCTTCATGGGAAATATTAATTGTATCTAAGATTTCTTACAGTTGACTTTTTTGCACTTTTATTTTTTTTAAAGTTTCTAAGCTTTTTTAATAATGAAAGAAACAAACTGTAGTTTCAAAACTTGAGCATTTTTTTTCTTATAAATATTGCTTCTGACGTGACTGCCTTTAAATTATTTTAGTCCTCATAATATATTTTTTAATGTCAAAAAAAAAAAGAAAAAAATGTTAAATATATCATTTTTAAAATCAACTCAAGATTAATTATTGTCTTTAAAATTTAATATTCTTACATATATGTATATATGAAAAAAACTTTATAAGGATTACATTGCTATATAACTTAAATTTATGTGAAGTAGTTTATGAGATACAGGCTTTCAAACACGAAATTTTGAGTAATTGCTCAAGAGCTGTTCTACGTTAGATTTATTTAAAGTACCTATAACTAGCAAAATATTTCATACAATTTAATTTAGGAATGAACTGAATGTATATATTCAATATAATGGGCCTTATGAGACGACAACTTCGTTGTTTTTGTTAATTTTCTACGAGATTACCTTATTCCTAAATCAGGACTTTTGGTGTCGCCATCTATGAACGGAATAACAAAATTATGCTGCAGTAATTAATATTGGGTTGTCAGGAAAATCCGTTCCGTTTGAGAAAATTAATTCGTACCGGAAAATTTTATTATTTAATTATTATTATTAGACATTAATTCCGATAGCTAATGTCTAATAATTAACGGGCAGAATTCCCTGATACGAATTAATTTTCCCAAACGGAGCGAGTTTTCCGGATAACTCAATATAAAAACTTTTTCTTTCTGACTAAAGATAATTTTTCACAGTTTCTATTTTTGCTGCTTTTCCTGCTTTTTTATGATTTTGCTTATTTTCCAGAATGTAGACACCAAGTCTTAACAATTCAATCAATAAAAATTATTTGCCCATGCTGATGGAATGACTGAAGACAAGTATTTTAAGGGAAGATCTTTTTAACATTTACATGGATGATAATCTAATATGAAGTTGTTCTGTAAAACAACCCACATACAACTGTGTATATTTTATTTTTATTCAGGGCTCGAAATTGAAAAATCCACGAATCGGAACGCTATTTCAAAATTGTTAAATTGTTCATTTTACTTAGAGTAGGCAGTTTGAGTAAACACGTTATTTATGTTTGAAGATACTTTCAGGGGTGGAAAATCTGGCTCCAATAGCTCCGAACTGCTCCAATTTTGATTTCCTGCTACATTCTGCTCCAAAAATAGCAGTTTTTTTAAAATTCTGCTCCAATCTGCTCCAAAAATGGAAATTTCTTAATCTAAAAAATTAGAATTAAAAAAAATAAATAATTCATTAACTTTGTATAGGCTTGGCAACTCACTGCTATTATGCATGTAGCTAAGATATGCAGCATCATTTAAGTTTAAAAATTATTTCTAACTGAATAATGGATTATACTACATAATCATTGTCGTCTTACATTTCAGTTTTTATAATATAACATACCTTAATCCAAAGAGGATGATTACTCCAAAACACAGCTGAAGTACAATCTATCAAAAATAAGCATTATTGAACAGATATCCAGCATTAAGACTGTTCTCAAACAAAATATTTTTACCCCCTCAACAGTGCAGAAATTCCTAACACATCCACAAACTATTTTCAGATGTAAAAGCATGAAATTGGTAAGGCATGACTACTGAAGTGATATGAAATTGAATAGCAGTTTCTGATAAATGTCACATCTTATGCTATAAGTGATTTTTGAGGCATAAAGACCTTTACAGAACTGTAGCATCCTAAAATTGAGTTAAAAATGCTCACTTTGATAACATAAAAAATAATCTGTTTTTATTGAAAAATAGAAAATTCTATTTGATTTCAATGCTAAAACATAAGTTTGTTCTACTACAAAACCATTAAATTCTGATACAGAACTGCAATTTATTCTGATACAAAAACAATTTTTTTATTTTCTGCTCCTTTATTATGAGACTCCAAATCAGAAGATTTGTTATTATTATAAAGTGTGCTTCAACCAATTAGCCAAAAGATTGGTTGCTGTCGTTCTTTAGCAGTGGACTGAATGTCACGAAGATTGTAAAAAAAAACCAAATTGCATGAAATCAACAATAATACTGCTGATATAGAAGCATGCACTCTTCACAAAGTCCACAATGCATTTGGCCACGATTTTAAAATGTGTCTTATTGACTTATACTACTTTTTTAAAAGAAAACCACTGTGCAGTCAGTCTAGTGATTACGCACAGTTACAGGTATCACTTGGGTTATTTTAAATTTACTATCAAATGTTTGTCATTTGCCAAAAATATACAATAACTATTGTAATCCCTGCGTGCCAGGGAAGACATTAAACGCTCAACGGCTGGGTTCGCCCTCAGCCGAGTGGTCTTCCTCAGACATTAAAATTAAAATAACTATTGTAAGTAAACATATTTAACTTGTTACATTCTGTTTTTAATTTAAATCTTTTCCTAAAGTGTTAGATAAGTTAAATTATTTTTTAATTTCTAAAAGGTGTGTAAAACATTTGTTGTCAGAATATGGTATATTTGTTATGTATTATTGGAATGTGGAAAGTTAATTCATCTGTTATAGTCATATTACTACAAATTTTGAAACTCTAAGTAATTAATTTTGTTGAAATTGTATATATGCACTATGTTAAAGAAAAGTTCATTAACAAAGCATATTTGCTTTTAATTTGGAGCTGCTACAAAATGTAATTAACCCACTCCAAAACTGTAATTGACGTGCTCCAAAACTGTAATTGACGTGCTCAAAAATTGACATTTACTGCTCCAAAACTGTAACTAACCTGCTCCAAAACTGGCATTTACTGCTCCAAAATTGCAATTTGACCTGCTCCAAACCTGCTACAAAAATGGATTTTCGACCCCTGTACTTTGGTCAGTCTTGGTCACCATCTTACCACCATCTACTAATACACGTGGTGGAATGATTGTGAAAACCAAATTATTTTTATTGGTAAATTTAAATATTATAAAAGTATCACAAAACACTACAATGATAAATGCACCAGCCATGCAGAACTATTTAATCCAATGTCCAGTGCCTGATTTATGGCAGGACATTCGGGGCACGAGCCCAGGACCCACGAATTTTAATGGCCCCCAAATACTACTGAAGATTTTTCAATTATTAGCCAAAATCTGATGAAGCTTTAACTATATTAAAAGAAATAATATGGAAAAATCTGTTTACCATATATTTTATTTAAAATTAATTTTTAAGCACCTATTTCACTCAAGTGAAAACACCCGCTTTCTAATGTTAATCCTGTGGGAGACATTTTTTAAGATATCTCATTTGCACTTCAATATTTTTAAATTAATTTTTTTTTATTGGATAGTTGAGGTCAATCTCTACAAAAGCCGTTTTTTTCTATTTCGATTTTGCTTACTGTTCTTTTTTTTATTATTAATATATTTTTTTACTCAAGGCAGCTGTAAGCATTGGTGCAAGCCCCCCCCCCCCCCCCCCCATAAGCATCTGTGCCCAGGGCCCCCAAATTTGTAAATCGGTCCCTGCCAATGAATGTCTGAAATTCAACAGGAAACCACAAGATCATAAGAAAGATAGCAAGACAGACAAACCAACAACTCTCTTCCCGCACATTGTTCAGTCTTCAGAAAATAAATGGACAAGGAGAATTCATTCATCTACCTCATGGGTCTTTCATTCAAACTTGGAGTAGGAACTATTGTAATCTCTTCACAGCCATGTATAGGTGTTGGCTTATCACAGTGATGTTAAGTGCATCACCGCCGTTCTAGCCATTTTTTCAGATGAACCTGAACTGGAATGGAAATATTAATGTTTTTCAGGAACTTTTAACAATGTTTTAATAATTGCACGAAACGGAATGATATTTACCATAATTTCACGAACTGGAACAATATTTGCTTAATTTCACGAACTGGAATATCGTTCTGGTTTGCTCGGGTACATTTCGAGAGGTTTTTTTCCTTTATCACATATAAACCTCATGGAAAGCTTAATAACACTGTAAAATGGCAGAACCCCTTTCTTATCTAATATTCAGCTGAAAAATTTTACATTGACAACTTGACTTAAAAAATGAGAAAATCCAAAATGCTTAAATTTGACAATATTTTAGTAAAATATTAAATATTAATGACAAGTAGCAAACATTAATGACTGGAAATTTTTTGCACATTTTTTATGTGATTCTTTGCATTTTGTAATGATTTCTTGACACTCGTAAAAGTGAATCTGGTTTCAATATTTTAGACCAATATAGTAAATTTTGTCCTCTGCGATTTTTGGTTTTACAAAATTTTTAGGCAATTTTTAGCATTTTTTAACATTTTGCGGCGACTTTTTAACATTGTAAAAGGAATCGGAATTGAATCTTTAAACCCAATATAAATTTTGTTCTCTGCAATTTTTTAATTTTTATGTGATTTTTAAATTTTTATTTTTCACAATCGTTTTTTCACATTTTAAAAATTTTTATGAAATTTTCAACATTTTATCACGCGCTACGGCGATTTTTTGACAGTTTTTTTCTGATACAGAAGAATTCTTCAGCAAACTTTGCTATTGACATGACTGAGTTCCAAGTTGGGAGAATACTGAAACAGTTCATACAGCGAAGTGAAGGACAATAATAAAAATTGAAATATAATCTAGGCCAAAATAAAAAATTACAATAATTCAAAGTTCAATTGACTATAGATCATAGCAGGCATAGATCGCATGGTTGTACACTGTCAAAGGCAGTGTGTTCTTCAACCACAAGCTCAATTAATTTGAGGTTTGCTTGGGAAAAACTGACCAGCACAACTCCATTAGTTATCAAATAGAATGAGATAAAAAGTGTTTTTAGTTGAATATCATGAGATTACAGCATTACAGATCTCGTGTCAAATATGTGTCCAATATTTTAGAAAAATCTATTTAGGAATATAAAAGTTGCCATTTTTCTAAAATATTGAACACGTATTTTTCCATTTTTCAATCCGATGTATATTTCTCGAGTTATTCGAGCGTTTCCAGACATTGCAATGGTAACAATTCTCACTGCATTTTACTCGATTACAGCACCATCTACGATGTTTCAAAGAAAATGTTAAATATAAAAGTTATGGAATCTTTCCCGTAGAATACGAAACTGCAATAAAAAAGGAGGCTTATCATTTAAGATTTCAAAGTTGCCCCCCTTTCCCCCAAGAAGCAGAGTTTGGGGGTGCAACTTTGATATCCCGAAATAGATTTTTCAAAAATATTGAACATGCATTTTTCCGATTTTCAATTTGATGTATATTTCTCGAGTTATTTGACCGTTTCCAGACTTTTCAATGGAAACGATTCTCATTGCATTTTACTCGATTACAGCACCATCAACGATTTTCCAAAGAAAATGTTCAATACAAAAGTTACGTATTTTTTTCCGTAGAATCTGAATCTGCAATAAAAAATGGATGGGTTATCATTTAAGATTTCAAAGTTGCCCCCTTCCTCTTTCGCCCCAGGGGGCAGAGTTGGTGGAGGTAACTTTGATATCCCGAAATAGATTTTTCAAAAATATTGAACATGCATTTTTCTGTTTTTCTATCCGATGTATATTTCTCAAGTTATTTGACCGTTTCCAGGCTTTTCAATGGAAATGTAAGATCACTGCATTTCACTCGATTACAGCATCATCTACGATTTTCCGAAGAAAATGTTCAATACAAAAGTTACATATTTTTTTCCGTAGAATCTGAATCTGCAATAAGATTAGCATTTTAGCTTAAGATTATATTTAGATTAAGCATTTAAGATTTCAAAGTTGACCCCCCCCCCCCCCTTCGACCCAGGAGGCAGAGTTGGGGGGGGGGGGGGCAACTTTGATATCCCAAAACAAATTTTTCAAAACAAAATCCCAAATCAAATTGAACATGCATTTTTCCGTTTTTCAATCCGATGTATATTTCTGGAGTTATTCAACCGTTTCCAAACTTTTCGGACACCCTGTATATTATATAAGCTTATACGGAAAAAAATAACTATTTAATTGTTTAAGTTTAAATTCTTAAAGTACTTCACATTTAAACACTCATTTAACCAGGAATTTTCAAATACATTAAAATCATTTGCATTTGGCAAGGAAAATGTGTTGCTCGCTAAATCGCATCTTTTTGCACCAAATACTCGAAAATATTTTATTTTTTTGCAGATTTTCTACTGGGATTCCGCAGCTAAACTTGACTGGTCCTTTATTACATACATGAGTAGTTTCATTAGCATTTTTTTTCAAAATATTCTGAGTACACGCTTTAAGGAGACCTTCCTTTTAAGAAGTCCTTTTCTTACAGATTTTCTTTTTTAATTGCACAACATGCAGATCAAATTGTTGTGAATAGCTTCAGTTTTTTCATTTCTAAAACAGGAAGCTACAGAAATTGCGAAAAAAAATTCCCCGATTTCCATTATTAATGATACACGTACAGTATTTTTTAATGTATGCCACTTCCTCGTATAACACACTTATCCAGCTTGCTAGTACCTCATTTGAGAGAAAAAACAAGACAAAAACATAGAAATTTCACAATATTGATGAAGTACTTGCTCACAGCTTCATAAATCTGAACTGAATTTAGTCTAACAACTTCATATAGTGGCCAATGAATATATGGTGATCAGAAAATTTCCTCGTTTTCTGAAGAAAGTTTAATTCTAAGACATATCTGCATCTGGCGAGATAACTAATTGGATTAAACTGGCCACCTGGTCAGCTTATGCTAATGTATCATAAAATTTTCAAAAATGGGTAAATTGCTTTCAATATAAGCGATATCCACAGAAAATGAGGACATCTGATCACTTTGTGTTAAATACCAAAAACTCATACCATGTGCATCTTTTAAAAATATATAAAAATGTTACTTTTTATCGCATACTATTATTGGCTTAAATATCAGCTGTTCGTTGACGGATAAATCTCATGCAAAAACAGAAATATTTTCATATACAGACAAATTTCCCTGATTTTCAAGTACTTTTACGAAATTTTCTGACTTTTCCAGATTGAAAAACGTCCCTGATTTCCAGAATCTGTAGCCACTCTGCTTCAGCTTTTATTTCATTTCTAAGACTTAATTCTGAAAGAATGTCAAATTTATAAACAGTACAAATACTTTTTTAGTCATAATGCACTTTATTATTTTTTCCACTTTTGTAATTATACATTTCACATTAACTGCATACACCACATCTGTTTGCTATTCAACAACAGGAAATTTCTTCTTTAAAAAAAAAAAAAAGTTACCAACAATCAAACACATGCCACAGATGGTCAAACTCAGATGAAGCATGCCAACCATAATTTAACAAGCTGCAAAAAATGGTTTTCTATTGTTCCAAATACAACAAAATACAGATGAAAAGTAAAAGAGAAATTTTTCTTCAATCATATAATACACAGTGTAAAAAATACTTTATACATTACTATAAGTACTCTCGGATATTTATAAAAGAGGAAGGAAAGCAAAAATATTTAACAGCTCAGGGATAAATATGGAAAATAAACCATTAGAAGATGTAATGGAAATGATTTATGATACATGAAGAAAATGTAAAAGCACTATAACTGATATTTTTTCAAACTTTTTTTTAACGCATGTCAGGGTTTTTCACTTTAATAATAATAATAATAAAATGCTGATGCATTAAAAATTGATGAAAATAAATTCATATTGCAAGGTGGAGAAATATGTTTTTTTCAATTAAAATCTCCATGAATAACTTCAGTTTCTTCATGAGAAAAAATTACCTTCATAAGGTAGATATACAATTTATGGGAAACTTTATTCTGTCATTAACTAATTTAATTCAATCAAAACTCAAAATGTAAAAGTAAGACAAGTATTTCAGACTTAATCCTTGAATTTAATGGGAAATTCAGATAGAACATTTATTTTAAAAAGATAAATGCTTTAATAACCAATTTCTGAAATTTTAACTATTACTTTGATACTTAAAAAGTTGTAGAAAATGACTAATTAAAAATATATGTATCAGTACAAATGCATTTATAATAGTTTAGATGATACCAGAGAAATCAAAGCCAAAATATACATGAAGAGATGTCGAATTTGTTAGTCAGAAATGCTTTATGTAAAATTTATATTCTACCGCAAACATTAGTAAAATAAATTAAAAACCTTTTAGCATTAAAAAAGTCCCTCGTGCAAAAAATCTATGGGAAGAAATCTTTCAAAAGTTAAGGTTGAAAAAAATGTGTGAGAAATAAAATTATACAAGAAATTAGCATTCATTATTGCTATTTTACCTATGAAAAATTTATAAATATGTTTTGATTGAAATGAATAGCTGGAGAAACATGTTTTGAAATATTTATCAAACATTTATTTTTACTATGTTCCTCTTTATCTTTTGCAAAACAGCTATATTCAATGAAACCCTGATATATTTAAAAATATTATATTACTCTGAATTTACCAAAAAATATGTTGATATACAAAATATATCAATCAAGATTTTAAAAAAAGAGAAAAATTAAAGAGAAAAAATGAATATTTATAGAACAACTTTTTGTTTGATTCTTCAGAATTATAACTAAGAGTATGGAAATCAAAAAAAGCATAATGAAAAATAAAATAACTTTAATGACATTACTCCTAATGATATGCATTTATATGATAAAGAGCTTTATCAAAACAAAAATGACAAACAATTAGTTAAAACAAGTTTTTAAATTTCAAAATTTATTCAAAGTGGAGAGACATTATTCTAATATAACACCCAAAGAGTTTTTAAAATTACTTTGCTTAACATTTCAATAACATGAACAAAATAATATCCAAAACATGCTTAAAAAATATGTATAAAATAGGAAAAATTGTTCTCTTTAGTTAAAAATCAACAAATACATGTTCTTGCAAAGATATTACTCCAGATCTCTACAGTTTAATTAATTTGAAAAAAAAATTCAAAAATAAGAAAATAGCCACAGGTGAGATTGGGGAGGGGGGACAATGGGTACAATTGTAGTGGGACCTAGCCGAATAGGGCCAAATTCATGCATTAAGTACATACAGGGCATGCAGGAGATTCAGAAATGTAATCTGTAAATGCCCATCCCATATTTGTACCAGGCTTCCCAATTTCTATGCCCCATTAAAATTCTTGATAAAATAATATAATTTTATTGCTAAGCTTAATGAACTTAAATATTTAATGCCCCCCCCCCTTTCCTCCTTTTAAAAAAAAAAAAAAAAAAAAAAAAAAGGAAATGTATCATATAATTTACTTATATATATTGCAAACTTACAAATAAAATATTTTTATTTTGTTATAAGGTTCCCACTTACTTACAATGTGTCCTTTTTAAAGAATACAAAATATATGTATAATTTTTTTCTGTGTTAAATAGAACATATGATTTATAAATTCTAATGTAAAACTGTAACTTTTCCCCCTCTTTCAATGCTTATCCTTTATCAAAAATCAATATTCTAAAAACAAAATTTCAGACTTTCAGAGAAATTTTAAACAACAATTATCCGGGCAAATCATGGTTTGATTCAGGATTCAAAGCATTTAATCAATATAAAAACACCCCAACCAACATTAGTTTTATAAATTTCTTTTTAACATCACCCCCTATGCTAGTGTAAGTCATTGCATGCAATTCTAAACTACTTAAAATCTGTTTTTCAAATGAAAAAATTAAAATCCACATAAACTAAATGAAAAACATTTTTTTTCTTTTTTTTGAGTTAAATTTCTATGAACAAATAAAAAATTTACTGTATACAGAATATATCTCTCTTGAATATTAACAAAACCTATCACTATTCAAAACAAAATTTGATAAATTTGTAAATAAGTATAAAGCGAACAAAAGCACCTATATACATATATAAAAGAACGAGAATGTTTTGAGCATTGTCAAAAATGCTTTATACATACTACATATTTATCATGTCCATCTTCAATCAATGACCGACATTTTTCACAATTCAAATTAAATATCTTTGGCAGCTGTGGGAACCCTGAGTAATTTCTTTGCAGTACACAGGGAGGGAGGGAAATAAAAATAAAATATGTAGTGAATTTACACTGCCTGGCTGGCCAACATATAAATAATTTACTCAAATTCAAAATACATCTATTTTCATAAAAACAACAACATTCTTTAATTTTTTAAAAATATCAACATCTAGTATAGATATATATATAGATATACATGATACTTAAGTATTTGGTTTCAGATAACTATAACAAGTTTTTCACAACAATCTCCAAATAAATAAATAGAAAAAAAAAATTATGATAAAACAGATCAATGAAGCATTACAAGATACTACAAGTCTCATCAGCAGCAAAACTTTTAAAAAAAAAACCTTTTACTTCACCAGATCACACCTAACTGCTTGACAAAATAGAATCATAATTTCATTTTATTATTATATCGCTACAGACACAATCAGAAGGCAGTGGTCCATTGAAGACGAAAATAAAGTTCCCCAAGTGCAGAAAAAAATCTGCTTCACATCCACAGTATATGGAATGCACTTCAAAATATCTTGACTAGTATATTCCTAACTAAACACTGATGAGTTTATGTGTGATCACAACCTCAATCTTCTAAATTGCGGAATGCTTGTTGCATGTTTTCATGCAATTCGTCAAATGTTTTCTTGATTTCTGCTTCCCCTTTGACAATAGGGTCCTGGAATTAAAAATATGTAAGTTGAAAAGAATAACATAAAATTGTTCTTTTCTCCTCTAGATTAAAAAGTAATTTTAAAACAAGAATATAAACATTTTCATAACATTTAAAGAAAAATCATGACAATCCTTTAAAAATTAAATTCTCATTAAATTATTGATTATGTCACACTGTACTCCTTAAAAATTAGCCTCACATTGAAAAAATATTAACAGCAGTTTCGAATCGAAATACAATTTTCTATGTTTTAGCAGTTAAAAATTCTTTTTATACATTTTAGTAGAAATTAATCAGCATTTGTTCTAATTAAAATATATATATATATTAATTGAAACTTGATGCCATATTCTGATACAGTAAAACCTCCATAACACATACTCCCAAACAGCAGACACCTCTATTTAGTGAACACTTTTTTGAATCTCCAACACCTATATACTTTTATGTTTTTACCTCTGAAAAACAGATACATCCAAATAGCATGCGAATTCTACATTCCTGAGGAATCTGCTATTCAGAAGTTTTACAGCAATTTATTATCATCAATACCACATGAAAAGCATAAATTAATATTGATTAATATTAAAATTGATGATTTTGAGATTCTATTAAGATAAGATATTATCTTCAATCTATTTTGTTAACATATTTTTTATCCCATATCAGCCAAGTATGTATTAAATTGCAAAATTGTAGGGATATGCAATTAGAATTATAAAAACTAGCTTTCAGATAAATACAGTAAAATCTCGTTACAACGAATTTCTGGAAACCACTGATTAAATTAGTTATACTGAAAAATTTGTTGATGTGAAATCCTAATATTGTGTTTAAAAAGGAAATTTGCACGCACATTGGATAAAAATAGATATTATTACTACATTTGTATTAAATTTTCTTTAACACACAAACATGTCAGTAAATAATAAATATACAGTATAAATGAATTGTCAACTTACTGGTTGGAAATAAGATAATTATTAAGTTCATTAAGTTTCAAGATTTTGATCGTAACTATTATAAAGAAATTATAACTTATCTTAGATACCTGATGGATTAAACAACTCCATTGACATCTGCTATTAATGTAATTTTATTTCTTAACAAAAAAAAAAAAAAATCAGTTTTTTTTTTTTTTGGCACTGAAGTTGACAATGTATTTTTCAAATCAAACTGTATAAAATGTTTTCAGAACTTTATTTTGCTAGACTGTTAAAAATTTTGTCCTAGGTTTAACCAACTTTTGGTGCTGCAGTAGTTGCAACCATTAAGATGGTAAAATCTCATCCCAATATTTGGAGCTATGATTCAACCGGAGCTCCAATTGTTGAACTGAGATATCAACATGTTATGGTTGCAGCCCCAGTGGCAGAAACACTGCGACATAGTTGCGGACAAAGAAAACCTCTTGCAGACAATTTGTGTCTGCACTAATGAAATTAATTAAAAAAATTGTCTGCAACTTGTGAATTTCGGCAAAGGATCGCGGTAGAAACACTGAATTTCGTCAAAAGATCGCGGTAAAAACACAAATTTCGACTGAATTTCTGCAAGGGATTGCGGCAAAAACACGCGATTTTCGGCAAAGGATCGCAGTAAAAACACACGAATTTCGGCAAAGGATCGCCATAAAAACACTGAATGTTGGCAAAGGATTGCGGAAAAACATGCGAATTTCGGCAAAGGATCGTGGCACAAACACGCAATTTTCGTCAAAGGATCACGGTAAAAACACATGAATTTCAGCAAAGGATCGCGGTCGAAACATGTGAATTTTGGCAAAGGAACACAGTAAAAACACGTAATTTCGTCAAAAGATCGCAGTAAAAACATGCGAATTTTTTCAAAAGATTGCGGTAAAATCACGCGAATTTCTGAAAAGAAGTGTGGGGGAAAAAAAAGTGATTTTCATCAAACGATCTTGGAAAAAAATAATCGTGAGTATCGTTAAAATTTACTGCATAAAAAGACTGCTAAAATATTGAAACCCAGTTCCTATGTCTAAAAATTGTCGCAAAACGAGAAAAAATGCTAAAAATTGCATAAAAAATTCAAAAATAGATGGAGGAATTCCGGATTCCTTTTACTAATGTAGAAAATTTGCTACAAAAAGAAAAAAAACATAAAAAAATTAAGAAAACTAGTCCAAAAGTAGGCCTTGAGGTGCATAGCTTCAGACAAAACAACACTTCAGACTCTTCCTGCCAAATCTTGGAGCTCTGCACTTAGCGGTCTCTTCAGAAAACATCACACACAGACAAACATCTATGTTTAATACATAAATTTTTAAATCTGAAACCAACTACAGGATACAGAACCAATTTTTAAAAAATTGGGTTGACCTGAATCCAACCTGCAGGAATCTAAACTCAGCTTGAACTGAAAACAGTGTTAACTCGATCTGCAGTTAATGCAGGACTTTAATTAAGACATTTTTCTCCAAAAGGAATTTCTGTAGCTGCATAGGGGAGGGAAATTTCTCTCCCTCCCCTAAGCTTATCCTTTCCATTTTAGAAATCCCACAAGAAGTGAGATGATGAAACAATATGTAACATCAAAAGTTATAAGCAAAATTAATGAGAATGCATCAAGCTTACCTTATTTTAAATAAAATGATGAAAAATTCTTAGTTTAGTGTATTATTCATTCATTAAAATTACATGCAAAATTTGCAGACAGATTATGAAATTTTAAAAGCTTGTTGCAGACAGCTACAGAACTTTCTGCCACTGGGGTTGCAGCTACTGAAGAAACAAAAGGTGGTTAAACCTAGGATAAAGTTTTTAACAGTGTAGGATAACTACTTTTGAAGCATTTCAATGTTCAAAGCACCTTCTAATCATACAACACAATCTTCGGTACTTGTTGGACAATCATCATCAGCTTCATTTTCCCTGTCCTCTGACTCCTCTACATTGAGTTTCTGACGAAAGTTTTCTTTCAAATTATAGTTTTCCAATAGAGATATTTTTTCTTCTAAACTCAACATTCGTAAAACTGAAATAACTATTCTTTTTAAGCTTTTAATAAATTCATCAGCTTGAAAAATTCGTTAAAGTGAATATTTTTATAATGTGAAAGCATAGGACATTTTTTAACAATAAAAAAAATATTCGTTAAACTAAAAAAAATTTTTAAGTGACATTTGTTGTAACAAGATACTATTGTATCCGATATTGAATTAAAGAATCACATCTAAGTACAGTTCATAATTAAGTTTAAAAAAATATTCGTTAAACTAAAAATTTTTTTTAAGTGACATTTGTTGTAATGAGATACTATTGTATCTGATACTGAATTAAAGAATCACATCTAATTACAGTTCGTAATTAAGTTAAAAAAATAATTTGTTCTCATAAAATTGTAGTGTTTCATCCACCATGTAATTCTAGATACTTAAGAACAATTGTTAAAGCTTACTTTTTTTTTCTCCCTTTACATAGAAAATATCTATCAAATTGACCATATATAAATTTAGTACACTATTAAAATGTTACACAATAAAAATTATCATGGTATAAAAGTTTGCCTAAGTGAAATTTCTAAAATTGAAATCATGGCTCTAAATCTTTCAACCTTTTTGGGACATCCTGAATACTTTTCATTAAACATGACATAGTTTAAAAAAAATCTTTTTGTAGCCATGTGTTTGAATATTAATATTTATTAAAAATCAGCAACAGCTTATATGAAAGGATATGAGAGATATGCATAAGGAAACTTTTACCGTTTTATCGATCTTTCATTAGTAATAATCTTTATTATGAGTAGCAGTATAATTTTCCATTCATGCTAATGAGCACACAAATACAACTTCACAGATTTTAACAAGTGCAAAGCTGGTAAAACTTAAAAAGTTTTGACTACCTTAATGAAGAAATAGTTTCAGATGAGGTGTTTAAAAACTAAAAGAATTATTTTAAAAAATAGAAAACTATTTATCACACCATACACTATGTTAAATTGCACCATTTTTTACATTATATATTTTATTTTCTGACCAGAAGAAAGAACACAAGTACAAAAAGGGTAAAAGATTTCTGGCAAAACCAGAAGGCAAATATGGAAAAATGAGATGCAAAAAAATATACCTGTCAGTGCAAATAATTTAAAAGTACTACAAACTAAAATAATTAAAATGGAAGGTGATAATTTTACTTTAAAATTTCAGCTTACCATAAATTTCATACTACTAAGCTGATATAAGATGTTATCCATAGCTTCTCTAATCACGGACCATGTTATCCTGTTTTCACTTTGTGCAGTGGACTGGACAGCATTGTGTGCAAGGTCATAGAAGGCAATCATGTTCTTCAACATACCGACAGTCTTGTAAAATGGACAGAACTTATCATACGGTGTGTATCCATTCTGTTGCAGGAAATCGTCTTTTATTAACTTGGCGACCTCTAATGTAATTTTGTCAGTTTCTGCTAATGATGCCTACAAAGGAAAAAAATTATTTTGTTTGCATCTTTTGACACAAAATTACACACTTATTTGAAGCAGTACATAGATCACAAACATTAATAAAAATATAGAGAACAGTAATTATTTGCTAGAAGTAACCTCCTTTTTATGAAATAGGCTTCAATTAATTCTTTTAAAATATTAAAACACTTTTTACTGTATATTTGAACTTAGAAATGTAAATTTTAATGCAATGCCATAATCCATACAGAAACCTATGTAATTTCCAAGACTACTTCAAGACTAGTTTCTATAACATTTTATAGCAATACATATATTAAGTGGTAATTCTGAAAATATTTTAAAATTGCATTCATAAGTCTACATCCACTAAATTCATAACAGACTATTTACGAATAACAGATTAAACTTTTAAAGATAACTGCAAAATTATGCTTAAAATAAAATAAAATAATATAAAAACATAATAGAATTTTTCCCAGGCTATTATCTATATTCATATAAAGGAAACCCCCCTCCCAAATTCTCTCTCCATGTAACATGAAGGATACTTTTAAAAACCATGTTCTTAATTTTTTTTAAGTTCAGCTTTTAAAATATTTAAAATTCTTAATGTAAAAGAAATTGAAAAATTAACATTTTACATTACTTTATAAAAATTTATTGTGGATAACTAAGCAAAACAGATAAACCAGAATCTATCATTATATTTCTGTGTCATGACAGAATAAATACTGAAACAAAATGGTTCTTGCATAGGATTGCAGGGATAGAAATAAAAAGTAACCATAAAGTAACTTAAAACTGAAAATGAGAAAATATGATGTTAAAATTTGTTGTATTAATTTCTTTGACTTGCATACATTTATTGTATAATGCAATTAAATTTTAAATTTTATTTTAACACCTTATGAAAAATACCAAAGTATAATTGTGTGCAATACTGTAAGTGCTCCAATAATAAGCCACAATGAGATAACATGTTTTATAAATAGTTTATTTTTGCTTCCAAATAAAATATTATAATTTTCCAATGCTCAGAATCATTTTACCAATCATCAGCAAACAGAAAAGAATTGTGGGTATTGTTTTTGCATTAGTAATCAGCCATTTTTTTTCTGGTATACATGGCCAGCTTCTGATGTTATTACTCTATATATAACATACACTATGTATAATAAAATACACAGGTAACATAAGTAGTAACATACCTTCCCTACTAGCTGCACAATTTCAGCCAAATCTTCTTCTTCTTGAAGGATCTGTTGACACTGTAAAAAGAAAACAATTACAATATAATGACAAAATGACACATTTCATAAAATGTAATAATTTTGCAATATTAAGATAATAAACAACTTATGCCGACATTCTTAGCAAGTACATTTTTTTTGTTCATAAGTACATTTTTTTTTTGTATATTTTTTTTTGCATAAGAAATTTTTGTTTAAGCCAGGATTCTGTTAAAGATCCTGTTTTTACAGGTTTTACTGCATATTAGGGATGCACCGAATGTTCGGTATCTATTCGGTATTCAACCATATTGCCAAATATTCGGTTAGGCCGAATATCAAACTATTCAGTCTGCTGAATATTCGGCTTGGCCGAATATCAAAGTATTCAGCCTGCCGAATACTCAATTTGGCTGAATATCAAAATATTCAACCAAACGAAATACTTAAAAAAACACTTTTTTTTAAAAATAATTTTTAAAAAACACAATTTCTACTTTTAACTGTCAATTAATAAAATTATTCAAAATAATTAGAAATAAAATCATATTTCAATGAAAGAGAATACTTTTACATTATTTATTTGCTGTTTGAAAAATGTCACTTAAGAAAATTAACCAATAATGATGACCTTCATAGGAATTAATGATATACAAATAAATGCAAGTTCCTGAATATTGTCTAGTAAATAATCTGTTTCTTGCTTTTTTGCAAACATCATGTTTCTAAACAAAATGGAAAAAAACTTTCACAGGTGATAATAGACATCGAGACAGACAATTTTTGTCCAGGAAACCAGGATCGCAACACACTTATTCAATCAAAAATAAAATGCATCTCACTCCAGGTAAAATTTGAATTTTCGTTTATTACTTTAATAATATCGAAGATATTGTAACTATATTTTCAACATAGTTACTTTGATTTCTGTGAATCACGATAAGTACCGGAAATTTCCACCATTCATATCTAAGAAATACTGAGCTAGATATTCCTTTATCCAGAGTGCAGCTGACAGTACTGTGTCACTGGCTAAAATTCAGCCACTTCCAATAGTATCACCATATTTTCTACAAGCAAAATTAATACGATGCAAATATCGCTAAAATATCTGCATTGTTGTTAAAGTTGTGAACGAAAATTTAGTTTCAACTTGCAGTGACACACTGTGCTTTTGATTGAATGTATTATATTTTTGATAGAATAAGTGGATTGAGATAATATTTCTTGCTCAAAAAATGTTTGCCTTGACCACATTATATACACAGAAAGTTTGTTCCAAGATGTATGAACACCCTGTATGTTTACAACTTCTGAATATGATCGCCCATTCCAGACACCTGCGCTATGGTTCATTCAAAAACTTCCTTACCAAATTCAAAAGGAGCATTAAAGTTATTTTTGCTGATTTGCCAGCATTTTAATATATTGTATTGTTTTACTTTAGTCCCTTCCTGACAAATAAACACTATATCACTGTAAAATGTTTCTTCTAATTCATTCAAAAAATTACTTTGATTTTAAAGTATTTGTTATAGAATATAAGAACATTTTATAATTTTATAAATTTATTTTAATTCACAGAAGGAGCTACAAAGTTTAAAGCTTTATTAATTAGAAAAAGTTTTAAGACTATCCCCTTTAAGTTATAACTCAAAACAGATTTTTTTTTTTTTTATGTAAAGGTTTCTTGTGAGAAGGTCTAGTTCATAAAATGGTAGTATCTGTGTTAAATATTATGTAAAATTGTTTTATACTTTAACTTTTAATACTATGAAACTCTGAAATATAAAAATATTCGGCCTCACTACTATTCAGCTAGCCGAATATTCGGTATTCAGCATTCGGCCAAAATCACTATTCGGTGCATCCCTACTGCATATAGCACATTTAAAAAATTAACAATTCAATTTTTAATCAGAATAAATAAAATTACAATTGACAGGCCTGAAAGTAGCCCCTCCACTCCCCAATATATATATATACTAGGCTACACAATTATATCAAACTTATAATTTAGTCATATTTTAAGCAGATATTTATAACTGGATTTTTTTTTTCGCATAACTGTTGATTTAAATCCTTCCTTATAGGGAGAAAAGTGTTTTTATCACTCCATACTACATATTTCCACAACACTTAAATTAGGGGAGACCGGTAACACACTGGACCTATGGGCACAGTGGACCACCCCCTAATATTTTATTTATTTAATTTTTTTTAAGCTTCTCTTCTATCCTAATAGACAACAGCACTGCAATGATTATTTATAGCCTTCAGAAAATATGTTTAGCTCAGATTGAACTATTTTATCCTGATTGGTTGTTTTGAGCTTCTAAAAGTAAAATTTTTTATCATATTTTTATTTTTTTAGTAATTAAAGGTTGTAGATAAATAAAATAAAACAGCTTTTTTGCAAAGCTAAGATACTTGTTTTTATTTTACTTTAAAGTTAATATGTTTAAAAGAAAGCTATAAACAATATTAATATGATTATTTATTGAACTCCAACATAGGGTACAGTGGACCACCCACTCCTGGGGTACAGTGGTCCACAATCCAATCTGCTCCTGTAATGCAGAATGTTCAAAATATTTAATAATTGCTTATTTTCTATAAAGAAAGATTGTTTTAAAGTAGATTTAACTGTAAAATAAAGTAAACAAATAAAAATAACAATTTATTTAACATAGTAAGAAATATTTTGTTTTGTATTTACTGCCTTTGATAAATATAACTGTAGTCTAATTGTTGATGATTCTATTCAAGTAAGATCCATGAGACGCAAATTGAATGGAAATCAGTTTATTTCTCCCGAAACTGTAGACGAATCTGCTGTTGATGTCAATGATTTCATAATGTTGCTCTCAGACCCAAAATTATTTCTTGAAAATTCCAGGCTCAATCTTACTCATAAGTACTTTGGAATTTCATTTGCAAATTTTAATGTGCGCTGATTTTTTTGTACTTAAGTAATAACTTCAACTAAATTGCAATTGTTCCTGTATTAATTTGTTATTATTTTCAAAATATAATTTTTTGTTTTTGTTTCAAAATTTATATTACTATGTTATTTTGCGGGTGAAGGGGCAACAAAAAAGAATTAGATTAATGAAAAATAGATTTATATTGTATTTTAGATAATACCTAATAGTGGTCCACTGTACCCTGGTGGGTGGACCAGTGTACCCCACTTCCGGGGTACATTGGTCCACTTTACAAATGTATATATATATATATATATTTTTTTTTTTTGAAAAATGTATTGAAAACTATGTTGTGATAAAATTATGATGGATGTAAGAAGGTTTAAGGAATATTCAAAAATATTTTCATACAGATCGGTCAGTAGGAGGGGGGGGGGGGGTTTAGTAGGGGTTCTAAAGGGTTAGTGTAGACAATTTTATTTTATGTTGTAGAATTCTAAGAGTTTTAAAAATTTCACAATCAATCCTACTAAATTGAAGAATCAAATTTCCTGTTTATTAATTAAAAAAAAATTGATGATAAATACAGATAAACAATAAGAAAATTGAGAGTTTTATCATTCATCTGTGTGTGAACAAAACCGAAACATGTTGGGGGCTAGAGTGGACAATTTTTTTACAAATTTCCATTAATAGTAGCTGTTATTTTCTAATTTTGTATTTAGTTAAGTCAATGTTAAAGTCTTAGAGGTTTATGGAGCAAGCTGTACCACCAACAACTGCAGGTTGTAAGAGTTTAGCAATTATTTCCTAATGTTCAATTTGAGAAATATCTTCGATATCAGGAAAAATGAAAAGGGGTGTTTAATCTTTTTCCTTCATCTTCAATATCATTGAATTCATGATCCAAATAATTACAATTTGGATTCTTGATGTTTTCTGTTTCAGAAGCAAATTTCAATTTCTTTTTTGGATTTTCTTTATTCTTCTGACAGTCCAATTCCTTTTAATTAGCTTGGGGTTGTTTTTACATCCTTTGTTTCTCTAGTGCCAAATTTTCAATGTGTTTCTTCTCTCAGGAGTGTCAGTATAGTCTACATTTGACTTTTTCTCTATTTGTAATTTTTTTTGCAGTTTGTTGCATTTGGAAATAGTCTCACAGATTTATGAATAATCACTACCCATCTACCAATAGTATTTACTTTTATAGTATAAGAAATAATTTCTTGAGTGAATGAAAGTAGTTGAAGGTGTGTGTACAGCACATTGTAAAATGTCTGTTGGTTGAGTGTGATAAGTTAGAGCTAAACTGCTGCCAGTAGTGCTTTCTATTCCCTTTGTTACTAGTACTAGTGCATCACAAATAGCTGAGGGTTCTGGATGATCCAGACATGCCAAGTTCTGAAACCCAAAAATTAGGAGATTTTATTTAAGAAATCAGGAGATATTTTTTCTCCCAGTAAAACCAATATTTTTTAAATGTAAGCATGTTTAGTACAAGTTTAATTTTAAATTGTGCTTGGTTGTCATTGAAGATTAAATATATAATTTTTACTTAAATAAAAAAAAAAAAAAAAATTACTTCTTACATGTAGAAAAAACTCAAGCATATTAATATTTATATTGTTTGACATGATTATAAATTAATTACAAATAACTGAGGAATATTTTCCCTCATAATTACACAGAAAACAATAGTGAAGACTTATTTGAAACAAATTATTGACAATCAAAATTACAGACTATTGAAAAATGTAAAGAAAATCAGGAGAAATATATCAAAAATCAGGAGCACAGGAAAACATATAAAAATCAAGAGACTTGGCAAGTCTGATGATCAAGAGCGTATGTTGATACAATGTCATCCTCATTAAATGCTAGTTGATTCAATGGGTATATCCAAGGCAGTTTGAATGCCTTTGTTATGTTTTTAGGTGTAAATGAGGAAAGATATGTTTTTCCAACTAAATAAGCTATGTTATAGATATAAATAGTTTTCACAGCATTTGTCATCACCCCTGGAATACAGTCTAAATTGGTGTTTAATATACTAATTATATTTCTAATTTTACAAACTTTCAGTACATCTTTACACTATAATAAATTTATTAATTAAAATACAAGTTATGAAAAACAAGGAACTGTCTCCGTTAAACCCCAGTAGTCTGTCTACAGTAGCCCCATGCTAAAATTCTGAAGTTAGGCTTAAGTTTTCCTCATTTAAGCAACTTTGATATTTTAAAGGAGGTTATAGCAGGCAAATCACACTTGCCTTATAGCAACTTGTTTAATTGTATTTAAAATTAAAACTTTTTATGTTGCTAAAATGAGAAAGAAACATTTATAATTTTCATGCATGAAATTCAACTGTTAGATACAGTTAAAAAAATTTTTAACTTTTTGCCAGAAAACTTTTGCATAATATGGAGTACATTGTTGCCAATTTATGGAAATATTTTAGGAATTTTTTTTTTCTATATTATTTAAATTGTTGTTTTGACTGTCTACACCAGCCCCCTTTTTTCTAAGATATGTAATAATATTACATTACTTAAATGACTAAATTTAAAAAAAATAAAAAAATTATATATTTTTAGGCATTTTTTTTATGAAGCAATATCTTAAGCGAACCTTATCTCATCTTTCCTCCAATTTCTTGTTATGTGCAAGATAGTGGATTTGATTGTGTTTTAGAGCATTTAAATATATCTTGTTACATATTTTAATTAGTAAACAGGTACTTCCTCAACAGAATTTTGATTTAATTTAAAAGAAAAATGTGTTTTTTCTTTCTTTTTTTTTTAAATACACAATCTTTTGTGCGATTATTATTATAGGATCTCACACAAATTAAAAAAATAATAACATTTTGATATTTTCTTATTGACCTAATTATTACTTCTCAATTATAAACAAATTCATCTTTTAGATGGTATCTCCAGAATGGTTAAAGATTTTTTTTATATTCAAATATTTCTGGTAATTTCATTTTTGGAGTGACAAGTTAACATTTCTGGCCATTAAATTCAGCAGGCAACAGAAAAGATATGTTAGTATTATTGAAATGGTATAACTGGCACTGAATTTTTTAATGTCATATTATTCAACTTCATATCTTTCGTTTCTGTTTTAAATTTTTCAAAGATAAACTACCCAATCGAGAAAATTTTCTTTTACGACTTGACCAAAATCTTAAAGATCATCTTGTTACTTTATTAACTGTTGTAAATAATCTGCATTTTTTAAAATGAAATAAATTATGCTAAATATTAATTTTTTTTACTTTTCTAATTTCACATGATTTAAGGTAACGCTTTAGGGCATCAGACATGTTCATCAACATATGCTAATTTTCATCCTACAGGCATAGAAACATGAACTAGACTCCCCATGTCTCATGTTGACTGCTGAGATAAAGTAGGCTGCTCGTCAGTAAACTTCCCGATTCCCCTTGCTAATGTTATTCCTATGGGCATAAGATGCATTCGTATTTTTAAAATATCTCCTCGGAAAATTTATATTTTTAACTTCTGTTTTCTTTGTATTGTTCTTAAAGAGTGTCTCTTTTTCTTAGTTGTCAATTTTTTTCTAAAATATATACTTAATTTTATATGAAATGTTAAAATCGTATTCATTTTGCTAAGATTTTAACACATAAAAATATAAATTAAGCCCATAGTTTAGAAATATTTTGATAACTAAGAAAAAAAAGAGACATCCTTTAAGAACAGTACACAGGAAACAGAAGTTAAAAATATAAATTTTCCGAGGAGATATTTTAAAAATACGAATGCATCCTATGCCCATAGGAATAAGATTAGCGAGGGGAATCGGGAAGTTTACTGACGAGCAGCCTTAAAAGTAGAAATTATTGATATCAATAATTTAAAACACTTAAATTACAAAAATAGAAAATATTATATTAAATGTGTTCTGGCTAATGCGGACATTACATATTTTCACCAAAATTTCCAATAATTATGCCCTTATGCAAAAATTGTGCTGTATTATAAAATCCTTTGAACTCAAACTAGCTGTATATATAGAGTGACGGAAATCTTCGGTTTTAAGCATTCGGTTTTAGGTCTTTTGCTGTGTCACTCGAGAAACTACCGTCTCTCATGATAGTGCTATTTTAACTTTAAGAAGCTTATACAAACCATATATGTCACATAAAAAAGGAGAAAATTCTTACTTTTGTTCGAAGAGCCACAAAGTCTTGGAAGTGTTTGTCATAATGCTCATCTAGTGCTCTCGTGTATTTACTGTAGGAGATTAGCCAGTTGATGGAAGGAAAATGTTTCCTCTGAGCTAACCTTTTATCTAATCCCCAGAATACTTGAACAATACCCAAGGTAGCTGAAGTGACAGGATCTGAAAAGTCACCACCAGGAGGGGAAACCCTGAAAAAACAATAGTGTAAATATGTCATTCTCAAATTAACTGTCACTTCACACAGAAAACTAATTTTGTTTAAAAAAATGTTGCATTGCTGATTTCTTGTACTTTAACAGACAGTACTCGAAAGTGGTCATTTATGAGTTTCTTTCTCAATACTTGAGAAATTTTTTAAAAAGATGATTGATGATTTTAAATTTTGATTGATCTCATGAATTTAAAAAAAAAAAAAAGAAAAAAAAAGTAACATTTTTAAATGTAACATTCATAAGAAGTAATACTAACTCATACGTTTTTCAAAAGAATTTTGACCCAGGAAAAATGTTATCCTAAGAAAGATAAAGTTAGTTCTAATGATTCTTAAACAAAAACATACACAATTCTTAAGCAAGAAATCTTTGTAATTGAATAATGCGCTATGCAATGTCGATAAAAGATTTGTGCCTAATTAACGGAATAATAAATGAAATATTAATATAAGATGTCTAATACCAAGCTAATTATTTTTTAAGCATTTCTCAAACTTACGCTCCAACAATTGTAACACTGCCTTCTCTTTCAGGATTTCCCAAACATTTTACTCTTCCAGCTCTTTCATAAAAGGAAGCCAAACGAGCTCCAAGGTAAGCAGGATAGCCAGAATCTGAAAGAGAAAAAAAATCATATTATTCACTACACAAAAAGTATGCAGAGAGAGATTTTTATATAAAGCAAAGAACTCTGACAAAAAACAAAACATACCAATTCAATTTCTTACAGAATATTTTATAAGAAATGTAATTCACAAAAATCTTTAAGAAATGTATTTGTTTATCTTATTAAGTTAGGTAACAAAATCAAACTTAAA
Source organism: Maratus michaelseni (assembly GCA_963931845.1). Classification (NCBI taxonomy): domain Eukaryota; kingdom Metazoa; phylum Arthropoda; class Arachnida; order Araneae; family Salticidae; genus Maratus; species Maratus michaelseni. The sequence goes on along the minus strand of OZ007588.1, from coordinate 46,937,416 downwards.
TATATAAGATTAATTAGATGGAGGTCAAAGTTGAATACATTTTCCTAACAAAGTAAAAAGTATCTGGACCAGGATTTGAACCTGGGACCTTGGTTTTATGCACCAATGCCCTGCCAGTGAGCTACCTAGATTATATCTGTCCTGACACTATTCACTCATTTGTTGGTATCATCAGGCCAGATATCATCTGAGTAGTGCAATGCCAGAACATTGCCGCATATAGCCAAAGTCCCGGGTTCAAATCTTGACTTAGACACTTTTCACTTGAAAATTTATTTAACTTTGACCTGCACCTAATTAATCTCAGTTATAAGGGTTGACTTCCCTATGAATAATCAAATATTTAAACTTTATTTAAGTCATGATGTGACATATGCCTCAATATAAAAGCCTACCTCCCCCTCTTTTCTAAAAAAAAAAAATAATAATAATAATTTTCCCAGGAGGTGGAGAGGGGAGGGAGGTTGTCTCTTATTTTTCAATGACAAAATAGCTCAAACAATGTGTTTTAATAAATGGATGTCATCCATTAAATTAGTCCCCTAAAACTTTTTAGCAATCTTAAATTTTAAATTTATCCTTAATTTGTGCATTTTCTTAAATAATTTTTAAAAATCCTATCATGTGTACTTAAACTATTATTTTTCTTAATTGATAAAATATTCTTTTTGAGGATTATTATTGTAACAATTTCAATAGAATTTATATTTCAAATGACTTTTTATGCTTTGCTAGAATGGTTAGTTGGTTACAGGTGCTTTTGCAAATTATTAAATTTGAAATGCAGAAAATATTTTCAAGAAATTTATCTCAAATGAGTGGTTATCTCAAAATGGAGGGAAAAAGGTGGTATTAACTAAATAAAGACATCAGATGAATCAGATTAAATAGTTTGTAAAGATTTAATTAGATAGTCCCAGTTAATAAAATAAAATATACAGAGTGAGCAAAAAGTCATTCCCCGATTTCTTAGATATGTTATTTTTGTAAAGTATAAATACAGTAATCAAATTTGTAATACAACCAAGCAGCTTTGTAAATTTCGACATGTGCCCCTTTTGTAGTTCAGAGAATGTCAAAGCAGTATTCAATTTTTTGCCATCTGTTGTCCAACATTTCTTCTGTAACTATAGGCACAACATCTGCTATCCTAGTTTTCAATGTTTCAATATCATGCATGGATGTGGCAAAGACTCTGTCCCTGATATAACCCCCAAAAGAAACCAAAAGGAGTAAAAAGAAGACAGCATGGAGGCCATGGTGTTGGTCCATCCCTTTCAATCCACCTGCCAAATTAACTTTTGATTAACTGCTTATGTTTATGAACTAGTTGCACTATCTGATTGACTATAAACAAAAACTTTAAGAACAGGACTATGCAAAGATAAACAAGAACGAAAAATCATGCATCAAGCATAGATTATGTAACACTTTCCAACGCTTCCAAAATAATTTTACAAATCATTACCACCGTTTAATAAGCTAAAAACAATTTGGAAAACGCATAACATATTTTAAAAATGTAATTTCTGTAATTCCCAACATATACAATATTCGGAAAAATATCAGAATACTTTTATTCAGCCCTGTATATGATCTATAGATTTGTATATATACTACATAGGATGCTAAATTTTAGTTTAGTTAGGAAATGCATAGCACAGTTTAAAATTCTCCTTCTGGAGTTTCTGTCAATAAATGGAAATGTGTTCGTGAACTTTTGTGCTGCCCTGTATAGGATCTACAGAATTTATACACACCAAGTAATAGACAAAAAGTGAGTTAAATTTAAAATCGCATTCAACAACTTAAAACGCACTTCCAGGAATTTTTGTTAACAGACAGTAAAGAATTCTTTTGTGTGTCCCTGTAAATGAACGATGACTGCTATACACACAATATTCTGTAGTAAGCCTCTTGTAATGCACCTTAGTGATATATATAAATTTCAATGCGTCTAAAATAGTGAAACATTATTTAAATAAACCGCAGACGATTTTTCTCCATAGACGTAATGTAACGGAATTCTTTTGACTGTCCCTGTAAAGTAACTATATGTGCTATGCACACCCTATTCCATATTAAGCTTCTTGTAATGCACCTTAGTGATATATATCAGTTACAATGTGTTTGAAATTGTGTAACATCATTAAAATAAACCACAAATGATTTTTCCCCATAGACCGTAATGTAACGGAATTCTTTTGAGTGCCCCTGTAAAAAAACTATAAGTGCTACACACTTCAGTTGAAATAGGGAACATGCTATAGATGACGACAATAACATATAAAAATTTCAGGGCAATCCCAGCATATTTACGGGAGTTAGAGCACAGACAGACGGCCATACGGCAGACAAACCGAAGTCATAAACACTTTTCAACTAGGTTGGAAAGTGTTAAAAATTGATATTACTTATCTTGAATGGTTATTTTTCTGCTAAAGTTTTATCACAAGGAAAATACTTTTTGCTCACCTTATATTTCAGTTTATATTGACTAAATTGCATGACTAATAATGAATGAAAACTTTGAAAATTGAAAATATTTACACAAATTCTTGGAGGGTTTTTTTTTCTTTTTTTATGACACTTATTAATTAAAAATAAATTGTACAACTATACAGAATTTTAAAGAGTGCAGACACTGGTAAGAAATATGCATGATACTGTCAAATCTTCAAATATGCACTGTCCTTCACCTGAATATTTTTATTAAGGGATTAATTTTGCTGTATGTACACAACACATGAAGCTATGATGATTGTTTTTCCCAGAAACAGCCTCTATGAAAACTTTTGTATATCTGTTTCCGATAAGCCGTTGATAAGTTTTTTTAAAAAAACATCTGTAATGTAGCAAGTATAATAGGACATTGAACATGATTAAGTTAAGTTTCTAAATTTCACATAATTAGATCTAAAAAATTAGAAATAAATAAACTTTAAAATAGATATATAACATTAAATTACCGGCAGGCATTTCTGCTAAACGTCCAGAAATTTCTCTCAAAGCTTCAGCCCAACGTGAGGTAGAATCAGCCATCATTGATACATTGTAACCCATATCACGGAAATATTCTGATAACGTAATACCTGAAAAAAAAAAAAAAAAAAAAAACCTTTATTAGAATAAATACTACTTTATTTTATTCCTTTTTTGATTATCACACATACTTTTAAAATTAACAAAAATTAAGAAAGAATTTAAACAGAATTTAACAATGCAATTATAAAAAAGGTTACATAAAAGATTTAGAACATCACACTGACTGTTTTTACAGTACCTAGCATGCATTTCCAAAATAACTACATTATTCCTAAATAGTTTAGTATATAACATACTAGTACATAAAAATATAAAGTTTTCACATTTAAGGTTACTACTTAACTGAACTTAAATTACTTTTTTTTAGCACTAGGTGTAGGATACGAGTGTTCTTTAACCTAACAAAAAATTATATAATAATTCACCCTTTAAAAAGTTTCATATTTGACATTTTAAATTATAAAAAATATTACCTGTATATATAGAAGCTTCTCTAGCTGCTACAGGCATATTTGATGTGTTTGCTACAAGAGCTGTACGCTTCATAATGGATTCGACATTCCCTTCAATTTCAACTGTTAACTACAATATAAATAGTTGAAATTACTGATCTGAATAAAAGATTTTAATATTTCATTAAAAAATTTTTAATGAATCTCAATTAAAAAAAACATTAAGTAATCCGATGATTTATAATAAATGTATGGTAAAATTCAATAAGTTAAAAAGGAACATAAATGTTTCCAATTATCTAAAATTGTAGGCTAGAAATTAACATCTAAATTATTTGCAAAACTTTTAGTGACACAAGTAAATAAACAAAAAACTTTTCACATAAATTCACAGGATTTCATTGTGTGAGAGTGTTTGAAGGGGGAAGGGGAGTGGGGTTTATTGACAAATATCAAAACAAATATACATTTGTGCTGCCCTTTATAACAGTGAAATGTTTAAAAAAAAAAAAACTCCCCAGTACTTTATCATAAAAATCACTTAAATCAAACTTTTGTTTCATCCTCTTTCTATGTGCCATATACAGTAACAAAAATATTAAAAAATACCTAAGTAATGTTTATTTAGTTCTTTAAAGAATTTCATTTAAAAATACAGAATTTTGCCAAAACAAGCTTTATTTTCACAGATTTCCTTGTTATAATATGACAGATTATAACAAGGTTTATAAATTATAAATTTTTATACTAAACTAATAAATAGCATGTGATTAAAATGTCTCATTTTCAGCTAATTACGTCATGTGTGGATTACATGGTGAACTTCGAAAAACTGAGGTTAATAAAACATGCGAAAAAAACAAACAAATAAATGATAAAATTAGCATTTTTTTTTTTTTTGAAAAAGTAATATTCATTATTAAGGAAATTAATAAAATTATGCAAATTTAATGCATATTGTATAAATTCTGAAGATTTATTTATTTAACTTGCAGTGTGTTTGCAAAAAAAAAAAATCCATTTGTGCAAAAATAAAACCCATTAACTTTTTTTTACATGCATATATACCATTGGTATAAAAAATGTAGTGAAATTTAAACAAATTTCTTTGCAGAAGTATAGTTTAAAAATAAAAGATAATGATAAAAATACTCTGCTGTCTATAATATTTTTTTTAAATATACACCCCCCCCCCCTTTAGATAACATGGGTTACTTTTTAAATTACTTTTTTCATTTTTACTTTAAAACAGTTTTCTAATTGGCTGCCATTTTATAATACAGTGAAAAAATTTAAAATACTCAATATTAAAATTTTAGCCAGAATAAGCTGTAAAAATATAGCCATGTTTATTTATTTATTAAATCTTTATTAGACTTGATATAGGTAAAAATTCAAAAACTGTGTTTCTTTCAAAGAGCAACACAATACAGGGTGTTTCATTGGAAGGTATTCTAAGTTGATTTTAGACAATAGGACAGGAATATGCATTTCAACTGTGTTTGAAAACTCTGGGAGGTTATTTTCAGCACTTACTATAAGAACCTCATTTCATAAACATATATGCATGATGTGAAATTATTTTATTTCCTTCCTTTTTTTTTCTAAAAACAAACCAATATATATATATATATATACATATGTATATTTATTAGAACATTGACACATTGCACACATGTATGCTGTAATTGAAGACTTTCATTAGCAATTACTAGGATGAAGCCCCCAATTATTGATACCTAACCAGTAATTGCCACTTGAACAAAATTCTAACTCAAATAAGCATTTTGCTGTAAAAATCTACAAAGTAATGTCATCTAATGATAAATGAGACACTTATTTTTATTTTGGAGTCTATTTATTCACCACTAGAGAGCCAAGAATATATTTAATGAAGAAGAAACTTTTGAGAATACAAAAAGCGTCATTTTGAAGAAACCATCTTATTTCTAAAATTAAGGAAATGTTTTTCTAATCTATTTGTAATGCAACCATCCTAAACTCTTTTTTTTTTTTTTTTATAGTTAAACTTGTAGAAATTAGTTTTAAGATCCATGACATATTAGGGCCATGATTTAGGGTTTATAATTATTTAATTTCACCAATCTCTGACAGAGGTGTTAGCTATTAGTTATATTAAAGAAAGTTGAAATCTATTATCAGAACTGTTTAAAAATGCATACTAATAAATTAAATTTATCTTGTATTAAACACCATTAAAATTTAAGTTGTTTTACCAGTGTCTGACACCAGATGTCAGTTACTGGATCATAAATGTCAGTTATTGGATATCTGCATTACTAATAATGCAGTACTAAATATTACTGCTATAAGCTCTTACTATATACTCTGCATTACTAATAATTCAATACAGCTTACTAAATCCCACTTTTTATAATAAATATTAATGTATTTTGTTTTTATAATAAAGAGTAAAGTTTTTAAAAGCATTTTAATCTTTTAAAATAAAGTGTCAGTCACTGGTTCACTTTGTGTCAGTTATTGGTGTTTCAAAATACGGATGGTGTCAGTTACTGGAATTTTTTACCCTATTTATGAATAAAATTAATTTTTAATAATAAAATGCATAATTTTTCAAAATTTTGCCAACAATAATCATATATATTATTTCTCCTGTCAACATCCCTTTTTCTCTGAAAATACGAAACGCAGAACAACGAATGAGATAGCATATGAAAGGATTTTGAACAGGCTTCTGACATAGCACACTAACATTTTGTTAAAACATAATTTTGATTAAAATTTGCTGATAATTAAAAATTAAATCGGCATTGTTTTCATAAAAGAAATCAAAGGTTTTCCTCAAAATATTGTTGCCAAAAAAATAAAATACCACATTATATGATGCTCAGCGATTATTATAAAAAACCCCGCACAGGTTTATTTTATATTTATGATTAAAAAGCGAAATTGAAATGTTTAGATTGATATTTCTATGTCCCATGTTTTTCCCGAAGCGGATGACGTCATCCTCTAATGCAGTTAAAATACGATTGCTAATTTTTTTTTTTTTTCTTGCTCGTGCCTTTAGCAATCTTGGATCAGTATTTTGTCTAACTTTGATGGAATAAATTAGATGATATTCTGGCTTGACTAGAAACTAAATGTTTTTTGAAGATATTTTTATCCTTGCTTTTTCTTTAGAAGTTTAAAACTGCAATAATAAATATTACATATTGATAAAAAATGGTACTTCTCTATTATCCCGTCTACCACTTTTCATAACAAAAAACTATCGCCAAATAAACAGGAGAACGTTGCCATTGGAATATCAAAATAAATAAATAAATAAAATATAAGAATTTAAGGACACAATTGTTATTTTAATTAATGAAATAACTAATAAATCAGTAAAACATAATGAAAAATACACGCAAATGTCGAATTAAAAACCACTTGATGATGTAACAAACACGTATAAAGCTTCTGACATCAAGTAAATAGGACTGCTTTTTTGACGTTTAATCTTACAATTTGGCGATAGTTTTTTAGGTAGCTTCCAATACAAAAAAGTATAAAGCTACCTATTGCAGCCGTTCGGAGGAAAGCAGTTCCGGAAAATTTCGATATATTTTCACCGATCATGACCCCCAGACCCCAAAACCACCCTCCGTTCAAATGTTGATTTATATATATATATATATATCCATATACAGTAGACTTCCGATTATCCGCCATTCGATCAACCGCCACCTTCGGTTAACCGCCACCCTCCCCCCTTTCCATTTTTTTTTCAATCTGAAACGAACAACAAAAACACGCATGTTCAGTGAACCCGAGTGAGGCGGCGCTATTCCGAGAAAAATGCTTGTGTGACGTCAGCTAAACTGCAGCCACCGCCCCCACAATTCTAGAGCTTTTAAGAATATTAACATGAAAGCACTGCCTGTCAATTATTACACTAAAAAAAGTTCCTGGATGACGCAAGATATTTTTAAGAAGTGTTTTTTTTATATCTTTGTTCCCGGAGTTAAAGCACATTTAAAAAAAAGTAATCTTCCTCAGAAAGCAATCTTGTTGCTTGATAATGCTGGAGCACATCCGGAAAATTTAGAATCTACTGACAGTAACATCAAGTGCTTATTTCTTCCACCTAATACAACATCACTGATACAACCAATGGACCAAAGTGTCTTTGAATCGATGAAAAAACGTTATCGGAAAGCTTTAATTCAAAAGCTGCTACTCGCTGATAATGAATCAAATGTCTTCGTTTTTTGGAAATCATACACTATCAAAGATGCCATATACAACTTGGCTGATGCCTGGAATGATTTATCTGAACAGATTTTCCAGAGAAGCTGGAGAAAATTGTGGCCCAACACTATTGATACACCGGAAGATGCTACCAATACTACCAGCACAGAAGATGTACCTGATGATGATACAGAGATACTGACCTTGGTATCAAACGTACCATGTTTAAAAGATATTTCTGCAGATGAAATGAAAAACTGGCATAATTGTGATAACAATGATATTGGTTATGAAGAATTTATGGATGACGAAATTATCCAAAATATTTTGAATCCAGGGAAACCTGAAGCGGATGAATCTGATGAATCGGAAAATGATGACCCAGGAGTCAGTCATGCAGAAGTGGAGACAATACTCTCGAAGTGCATTAATTGGTTTGAGATGCAAGATGAAGCCGATGCAACTCAAGTACTTTTATTACGTAAAATTCGCAATCTTGCTGCTGTAAAAGGACAAGCAAACTGCAAACAAACATGTAAAACGAATTATTTTCGATGAAAACAGGTAATTTATTTACTGTGTAAAATTTTAAATTACTCTCATAAATTTATTTGTTATTATTAATTGTGTTTATTCATGAAATACACAGCTAATAAAAAAAACACGCGTTTAAATATTGTTATTTATAAACCAGCAAATAGAAATGTGATTTTAATAATGGTCTTTCGATTATCCGTCTATTTCGATTATCCGCCACCCGGTCGGTCCCGTGAGTGACGGATAATCGGAAGTTTACTGTATATATATCTGAGCTATGTCATACGATAACGCTCGTATTTATAAATCAATTTTGATAAAACTAATTGTGTGTATTAAGCTCACCAATGTCTCGACCGAGTTTGTTGGCCAGCTTGGTCCGCCATTTTGTTTCAAGATGGTGGCCACTTAAAAATTTAAAACTAAAATAAATATACAAAAAAGTTAAAAATTCAAATTTATTTTTTAATTAAGTGTTAGGCCTTGATAAGAGGATTCCAGAGCATTTTTTGGTTTACCTCTATCTTAAAAAATAGCTGAGATAGAGCAGTTTGAAATTCTAGGGTGGCTGACATTTTGAAACAAAACAGCACATTAACGCCATTACTCGCAAATTATTTTCTTTCATTGTTGTAACAATTTTCCCAATCATATGCATAAAACTATATATTCATATCCGTTAGTGCCAAATTCTCGCCAAAATTGGCGACATTTGGCGAAGTATCGCCAAATTTAGCGACCAAAATAAGTCTTCATAAATGAAGCCAATTTGGCTATTGCTCAATAATTTGGCGAATTTCTTATTCAAATTCAGTATTAACGAATCTTTTGTAACCGTTTCTTTGCATTTTAACTTGCTGTTTTCGTGTAACATTAGCTAAAATTTTAAAACGAAGATATAGGAAAGCTACCTTTTCCTTCCAGTACAGGCCGGAAGGACTTTTGTTATGAAAAGTGGTCAACGGCATAATAGAGAAGTACCTAAAAAATATTAGATTTCAGTGCGAAATCCTCGCACAGGCCCTCTGATTTTTTAATATATATCTACTATACTTTCAAAGTTACAAAGCAAAGTTAAGTATAAAATAGATTTAAATTTTTGTAATAGTGATTTGAACAAGAAAGAATCCTTAAAGTGTCAGTTACTGGGGGTTTCACCCTATAAATAAACAAATATTATTACAATAAAAAGTGATATTATTTTTTCTTATTTTTAATTTAATCAAAAAAACCTTTGAGACATTTTTTCATACACATTTCGACGCATTGACATTGTTAAGTTCTTCTAATAAGCAAAGGAAGATAGGGTAAATTTTAGAAAATATGAAAAATGAATTAAAGTCTATTCTTTATAAATAATATGGGTTACAATTGGATTTTTGGAAAACCAAACATTTTTTTTCTTTTAACTTAACAACTGTTGCTGGTAAAAAAAAAAAAAGAGAGAGAGAGAGAGAAGCATAATAAGGGAAGGATTTGGAAGAGCCAACAATAACTGAAAAGGCAAAACAGTATTCTAATAATTTTCTAAGGATAGGGGCAGGATCTGTATCTGCAAGTCAACTGTTAACTCACTGTTAAATCCAGATTAAACATCCGAATCCCAGATATAAGCCATATAATAGAATATCTCAGGTAGGGGAACGCTGCGTTACGATTTTGACTCCAAATCCAAAATGAAGTTTGGTAATGCCCAATAATTCAATTACTGGCCGGAGCGCCATCTATTGTCTGGATTTGAATTTAAAATCGAACACCTTTTTTTAAGTATAACTTTTTTTTTTTAGCTGCATTTAAAAAGAAATGCTGCATTGTTTTTATCGAGTTTTATAATTTAAAAAAAAAAAAAAAAACACGAAACATGAACTATTTTAAGAATTTGTGAAATATTTATAATAAGTTTACAAACTGCAAATATTTTTGTTTCAACTATATTATTAAAAATGAACAAAAATTTTAATTCTTATTCAAGACAAGCCTAGAACACAGTTAATTTTTTTCTTTCAGATTTTACTGTACTCAAATAATTTAAAGTAATTAAGACAGTATCTAGATAAAAATTCTGGATACGATTTATTTAGTTATTTAGATTATTCAGTTTAATTTTGATAAATATTTCATGGATTAACTTATTTTTTCTAATTAAAACATATCCTGCAATGTTTTTATACGTGATTATTATTATTATTATTTTAAAAAAAAAAACATGAACAAAAGAATTATTCAGTTTAAGAATTTGATAAATGTTCATAATACATTTTACAAATTACAAATAATTAAAACAACAATTATTTGTTGTTGTTTTTTTTTCAGCTGTATAAGAAAAAAAAAATTCCTATTCAAGACAAGTCCTGAAGCAAAGTTATTATTTTTTTTTATTATTTAAGTTTACTGTACTGAACAAACTATTTAAAGTATTTTTTTATTAACATTTCTTTTCCTATTTTTTTTTTCCTAATCAAAATATAAGTTGATGTCTGTGTATATAGTGCATTTGATCAATATATTTTGATAAATTAAAACTTCTGTTCTTATGTGTGTGCATTTAAATAAAAATGACATAAATAAAGATATGCAGATTTTTGTAAGAAACAATTGACAAACATTTTTAAAGAGAGAACAAACAAAATAAATTTCAAGAATTCAAAAAATTAAACATCTGGATATTGACTTTTGCTGGTGCTGCCATCTGTCGCCTCAATATAAAATGATCCAGATTTAAAAAGAATCAATTTCAAATTGCTCTGTCAAAATTCTTAAATAAAGCTTTTATATCATGAAACTTTTAAACAAGACTTCAGAGAAAAATAGCTGACTTTTTTGTCATAGAAATATTTAGCAAATACAAGGTCTGATTTTATATACTTGCCTTAAACATTTCATTTAAAAGTGCCTGTTTAACATAGTGTCAAAGTTTTATTATGAATTTTTTTATGAAACTTTTGTATAAACTCTTAAACTAGACTTTTAGAAAGAATTGAAAGAAGTTATTTTAAACATTATCTTACTCACTCATTTTTTCTTTCGAATAAAAATAAAAATCAGTTAAATATTAGATCAGCATTACATATAAGCCTACTAGGAGTAGAAAACAATGATAGATTTTTTATTCCATTATCCAATTCATTATTCCGTCTTTCGACTTTCACATAGTCCGTGTCACATCCGTATACAAAACAGTTTTGAGCCATATTAAAATATAATGTAAAAATAATAATTTATAAAGGAAATAATAACACATTCGTATAGCGAACAATGTTAATTTGATGCTGGTACAGACCGCAGGGCCGCATGCGACCACTTCGGCGTCAGGCCCAAGTTTGCTTGGAGGATGCCATAGGCGAAATTTCTCCTAATCTATGTATATCTCCATGATATAAACAAACGAACACTGTTGCAAACAATAAGGGCTACTTTGTCAAATATGTATTTTTTTTTTTTTTTAAATAAACTTCCCAAGCAGGGCTTGCAGAGGCTAAAGCCATATGGTAGGCCTCCCTGCTTGGTTGAATCTGAATCTGAATCTGTTGTGAACAATATTGTTTTGGCGCCATCTACCGGCTTTAAAATGTTCTTTTCTACAATACAAACCTTTCAATAATAAAACCTTCATACTGTTTGTTTGTATGAAGTCTTATGAAAATGGAACGCAGATCAACAATCCGTCATTTTTGACGGGGGTTATATACTAGTTTCATTATAAAATGCTAAACATTGCAATCTTACAAATGCATTGATCCATATTATAAAGCGCAAAAGTAAGTCATTAACGATAAGCACAAAAGCAACAGTAGATTCATAACATGCACTATTGCTTTGATCACAAATATCTCTGCTTCAAAATATTGCTTAATTTCAAACTTTATTCCATCAAATAGAACAAAAAACGCACTTTTAACTAAGATTTGTTTGAAAATTATAACTTGATTTCCTGATTATTTGTGATTATTATTTTTTTTTAATCTATCAATTTGTTACATTAATATAAAGTAGCATTTAAAGTAACATAAAAAAAAAAATTAGAAACCAAACATAACTAAGCAGAAACTAGAAAAGTTATCATAACTTGCAATTTATAGTACAAGATTGGCAAGACACCTTTGTACAATTTTAATAAATGGAGAAAAAAATTCATTTAAAAAAAATTGGAAAAAATTTTCTTTTATCACTTAAATTTTTTTTTAAAGTTTTACATCACTTGATTTCACTATAATCGCCATTCTTTTAATCCACAAATTTAAATGTTAAATTTTTGTTCATTATTTAATTTTCTTATTAAAAAAAATTAATACATTTTGTTTTGATTAACACAATATTTTGCATTTTCATTAATACAATATTAATTTATCGAACAGGATACATACAAGCAGATTAATAAATATCTTCAAGTAAATTACTAATAAAAGATAAATCTAATACAGTAAATCCTTAACATTCACGAGTTTTGATTATTCGTGAACATGAAAATGCAGAAAACTTCACATTCACGAGAATCTGACTTGATTATTTGCGATTTTTAAAAAATTATATCTTTGCTTTTTAAGAATTTACAGTGGTTAAAAAATTGTTTCCCCTGTATTTTCTCAGTATGTATTTACAAATCAATTTTCAGTTGTCTATTGAAAAAAGGAGCAAGTGTTGTAGGAAAGCAAAATAATAACAACAGCAGAATACTCATTGCAATGGGGATATGTGGTAAGGTAACAACATCTACAATCTATTAATTTAAAATGTGCTTGTGCAGGTTCTCGTAGAGATTGAGCTGAAGCTGCACCTACATAAATAAAAGTATTTCTGAAGCATTTACAGGGTTCATACAGAGTTGGGAAGAAAAAATCCAAGGAGTACCGAAAAAATCCAAGGAGTCCAAAAAATGTTAAGGATTTGCCATTTTTTGTTGTTGTTGCTTTTATGTGCTGCATCGTTATGTGGTATGCACACTCCAATTTTTAATGCCCAATATGGAGACAAAAACAAATTTTACTCTATTAGAATCTAATTGCTAGTGCTGGAATTGCACAGTATTCACAAAATATTGCTTACTGATTTCGTAAGTTTCAATACAAAATACACAATCAACTTTTTTATGCAGCGACTAATGGTCGCTGCATGAACAGAGATTAGTCAAACCCCAAACCAGGGGTGATTCTGAGTAAAAAAAAAAATTCTGAAATTCACAGCAAATTTTCTGAAAACTTACAACAGAGGGGGGAGGGTCCACTTCCTTCACTTTTTTTACGTCCCTTTGACGAAATTTGCATTTTTTCACGATCTTTTGATAAAATTTACGGTTTTTTCGCCTTTTGACGAAATTTGCCGGTTTTCGCAATGTTTTTAATTCAATTTGCTGGGTTTTTTTCGTGATCTTTTAAAGAAATTTGCAGTTTTTCGCACTGTTTTTGATGAAATTTGCCGTTTTTTCGCAGTCTTTTGATGAAATTTGTCGTTTTTCGCGATCTTTTGCCATTTATTTCACGATCTTTTGACGAAATTCGCCGTTTATCGCAATGTTTTTGACGAAATTTGCGTTTTTTCACGATCTTTAGATAAATTTTACGGTTTTTTCGCAATTTTTTGACAAAATTTGCCGTTTTTGCGCAATTTTTTGACAAAATTTGCCGTTTTTCGCAATGTTTTTGACAAAATTTGCCGTTTTTTCACGGTCTTTTGACAAAATTTGCTGTTTTTTTTCGCGATGTTTTGACGAAATTTGCCGTTTATCGCATTGTTTTTGTGTTTGTATCGCGATTTTCTAACAAAAGTCACGTTTTTCCTGCGATCCTTTGACAAAATTGGCGAGTTTTCTTCAAACGAATGATGAGATTGATTTTTTCGGCGATCATTTGCCGAAATACCGATACATTTTATGTCCGAATTTTCGGATTTATGACCAATATTTTTTTTTTTTCTTCCGGAAATCATTGCCTTAATTTTTCAGAAAATTCGGAACAGAATCAACCCTGCCCCAAACACTTATTATGTTATTATGTATATCACATACATGATACATCTTAACAAAAATTTTAAACGGTAAAAAAAAAAAAAAATGCTAAACGCAACATACAAGAAAAAATATAACAAGTTTTGAATTTATACTTTCAGAACAGCTGTAATCGATTTCTTTGAAGGTGAAACTTTGACGAAATTCACGTGTTTTTCGCGATCTTCTGGAGGAAATTCGTGTTTTTTTTTCGCGACCTACTGGGAGAAGTTCGTGTTTTTTTGCGATCTTTTAATAGAATTCATGTTTTATTTCGATCGTTTCACGAAACTGACGTTTTTCTCGCAATCTTTTGATGGAAACTGCATGTTTTTAGCGATCTTTTGAGAAAATTCGCGTGTTTTTGAGAAAATTCGAATGTTTTCCGCGATCTTATGAGGAAATTCGCGTGTTTTTCGCGATCTTCTGGGGGAAATTCGCGTTTTTGCACGATCTTTTAAGGGAATTTGCGTTTTATTTCTATCGTTTGACGAAATTGACGTTTTTTTTCCCGATCTTTTGATGGAAACCGCGTGTTTTTCCTGATCCTTTGACGAAATTCGCGTGTTTTTCGCGATCCTTTGACGAAATTTACGTGTTTTTTGCGATTTTTATAGGAAATTCGTGTTTTAGCGATCTTTTGAGGAAATCTGCATTTTTCTCGATCTTTTAACGAAATTCGCGTTTTTTCGTGATCCTTTGAGAAAATTGGTGTTTTGTCGCTGTCTTTTAAGAAATTCGCGATCTTTTGAAGAAATTCGAGTTTTTCCGCGATCTGTTGGAGAAATTCGAGTTTTTTTACGATCTTTTGACAAAATTTACTAATTTTTTCCGTGATCGATTGACGAAATTTGCCGGTATTTTTTGGGATATATTTGCGAAAAACGTGATTTTTCTGAAATTCTTGGCTAAATACCAAACATCGATAAAATTTAAAGTAAAGTATAGTGTTGAAAAACGGACTTTACGGACCTAATAATTAAAAAACGGATCTAGTAGGACCCCTGCTATAAGATTATCCTAACCAATCAATGCTGTGCTTCAGATAAATGACGTGCATAAAGGATTTACCCTGCGTTTTACAATCACGATTTTTTTTTCCCCTCGGCAGCAATATCGCTTGCGTCCGAAGCCAGAATACAATTTAAGGAGTTTCTAAGGAGTAGTTTGCTTATCTAAGTAGTTCTAAGTACTACTTGGGAATGTTTTCATTTCTAAGGAGTTTCCAAGGAGTCTAAGGAGTCTGTACGAACCCTGATTTAGCTGTATTTAAATATCGTATTTGAATATTGTATCGCATACTTGCCCACTAATACATCATCATCTCTTTGCAAATAGAGAGACTAGAAATTACTTTATAAAAAAACCTATGCTTTTTAGCTGTAATTATTTCTCTAGTCAGTTAATTTGAATTATCTTCATTAAATAAATTTAATATTTATGAATATGTATGTACATTTACCTTCTACATATATGTTATGTGTAACTTATTGTTAAAAAATATATTCTTTTGTTCTTTGAAATGCTGTGCCACTCTGATTAAAATTTTATAGAACACAACTCCTTTTTTAGTGCAGAAGATAGACTCAACATTCGCGGATTTGACATTCGCAAGGTTTTCCTGGCACGTAACCCTCATGAATGTTAAGATATTACTGTATATATTTCTAGAAGGTATAACTATGGAAATTATTTACCTCAGGAAAATCTCTCAATACTTCAGACATTTCATTTCCTCTTTCTCCACAACCAACATAGATAATGACATCACTGTTGGAGAACTTAGATAATGATTGGGAAATGACTGTTTTACCGCAACCAAAAGCACCTGGAATAGCTGTGGTACCACCCTGTACACATCTAAAATTAAAAAATAGAAACTTACAAAAAGATTTTTAAAAGTTTAAAGATTAGAAAAAATAACAAGGCCGAAAATAAAGGTATTTATGAATTATCCAGGCCAGGAAGATGCACCCACAATAGCTTCGATAATATTAATGACAGTAACAGTTAGCAGCAACTACTTTAGCAGCAACTTCTATTAGCAGCAACTACTAAATTACTACTGTTATACGTACTGTAAGTTGAATTTATTTTAAGTATGTTTTATGGTATAGCTAATTTAATTGCTGTATGCAAATATATATGTATGCTGTATGCATTGTAAAGTATACACACATTGTAAAATGTATGCTGCAAGATGCAAGACTGATAGATGGAAGATTATGTAAGTATGTAGATAAACATGATGATAATGTATTAAATTATTAATACAAATTAGTTAGTTTTTTAAATATTTACCAATGTTGGCAATCTAACCTCCTGGCCTGGATAATATGTAAATACCAAAATAAATAAAAATACAGAATAAACTAGTAAATCTACAGATCAGCAGCCTCAATGTCAGCTCTGAAAGTCAATGTTTTTTATCTCACTTTTCATAATATTTAACATTTTACAATCTGCAAATTAAAGTTTTTTAATTACTACATATATATTTATACGCATATAAAATAATTCGAAGGTTTCAGAAATTAGAAATGTTAAATTAAAGATCGTTTATGCAATAATATTCTGACATTCTTATGAACTTCTTATTCTATTTTTTAAATTAAAAAAGTACATTTCTTCAAGGTGAGGGGGGGGGGGGGGGGACAGAGCCCCCCATAATCTTATTAAATTTATATACGTGATTTCCTATTGTTTCTATGAATGATTCTAGCATATCTTGTATTTCGTTCTACACAGTGGTTTTATTAGGATAAACAAAAATTTCGAAAATAACTTCCTGTTATCCTAATACCTAAATAGCAATATTTACTTACCTGCCAACCACGAAACACTCACATCTGATAGATAAGTTGAATAATATCTCGTGTACAAAAGCAACTTATGGAAATGTAAACTGAATCTACTATATTTCACTTATATCTATTTCAGAAATCTAGTGTTATTACAATTTTTGTTTCGGAAAAGCAGTTTTGATGGTCATTCTATAATATTTATTTTACCCTAAGTACATCCTGATCTAACTCGATGGCAATAGCATACTAAAATTTCCCCAAAATAGACTTATTTGGAAACTTTTAAACCTATTGGGTAATCATTCATAATCATGCCTACTGCCAATTCCCTAAATAGCAACCGTGATTTGGCGCTATAAAGTATTTTTTGTGATAACTTTTTATGATCTCAATTTCCAGTAATTGTGCTATTTTAGGCTGTATGGATGCGTTTTACTACGCCAATTTCTTTAGATTAACCATCTCGTTGTACGAGATATTATATCCTATTTTTAAAATAACACTAATTTTCAACCACAAAAAATCCATATCTCTTCCAGAAAATGAATAATATCTCATGTAAAAATGTTTCCACTATCATTCTATAGTAGTTAAAAGGTAACTTGTATCAAAATAAATTCTCATTTATTTCAATAAAATATTAAAATCACCCAAAAATATTTTATTTTGCAAATAAAATATTATAGCAAAATAGTCTGAGTTATTTGAATTTTATTATTTTGAAATATAGTTGCTAGGTTACGGTTAAATTAAAGAGGAAAATAAAAATAAATACATTTTAAAATTTGCAAAAAATGATAAAATAAAATGTATTATATTATTAGAACAGTTGTATAAAATTGCACCAAAAATTATACACCTAATTTTAAAAAATCTGACGAATGTATTAACAAAATTTCAAATTAATTTGAATAATTTAACACCTGACTTGATAAATTTTAGCCTTCATAACTTACCGTTTAAATACATTAATCAAATGCGCCATTTTATTTTCAACGAATGAAAAATTTCAAAATCGTTTGAATTCCCATAGGAAAGCATTATGACCTAAAAAAGAAATGTTCTATATTTTCCGAACGAATGAACCAAATGTAACTAAAAACTGTACAGCTAATTCCAGGTACCTCACCAACATACCTACCAAAAATCTAACTAATCGGATCATTTTTGCAGCAGTTATCGCGGGACAGACCGACAGGAACCAAAAACTTTTCGGGTCTCCACAGTGAGCCTCAACTGACGTTTTGGCAATAAAACATGTTATAAACTTGAACTAGATCCAAGACAGACTAAATCCATGAATCAAGGACATAGGATAAAAGAGAAGCTTTCTAACGCTCGTATTCACGAATAACTTCGACCGAGAGTTGAACCGAGGGTCCAGTAACCTCAGGTTGAGGTTTTCAACCGAGAGTTGAAAACTCGTATTCACCGTCTACTTCGGACGAAAAGTTACCCAACTCAGAGTTACTCGACCCCGGTTGAATAAAGCGTGCTAATTGGTTAAAAAAATCAGATGACGTTTTCGGTTTCGCGTTGAAGCTTTGTTTGTTTATATTATGGAAGAAAAGTGCCGGAAAAAAAAGGAAATTAAATGTAGTACTTATTTTATTTTTTACAAAATATATGCACAAAATAAAAACTTGTAATTACTAAATATGGAGATTAACTTATTTTAATTTCTTACAAAGTTTAATATTTTTTTTAACAATTTATTCAAATTTTATGTATTATTATTATTACTTTTAAACATATATGTGAGTTAAGATAGGGATATGAAATGTGTTAATTGCTAAAGTAAATTTTATAAGTTTATTTTTCAAATAAAATTTGGCTTAGTAGCTAAACGAAAATTTGATTTGATCAAAACGAAAATTTTATTTCAACAGCAATTATGTTGATTTCTATTATTAATAGCTATAATTAGTAATTAATTAAATAATTTCTAATTAAGAAAATATTAAAATGGAGAAAAAGGAAAAAATTCCAGAAAGTAGCCTCTAGTACTATTTTTATTTTGTCGAATCAATTTATATATTAAATGATATCCAGATGTATTGATTTGATTTTTTTTATTTTCAGCAATCTAATTAAAATGATTAATTCTAATACAATTAGAGATAGTAATTAATATGCACATTGACAAAAACAACAACAACAAAAGAGTGGAAATAATATCAACAGAGCTTCAAAGAGTGCTTAAAAGGTGGTGTTTGTGGTTCTAACAGTGCCCTGCTACCAGGCACCCAAGTTCTTCAGGAGCTCCAACGGCGCATTCAATTATCGCTTCCGATCGGTTAACAAACATTTTATTTTAACTAGTCGCTAAATAATAAACTCCAAACTTGTTTTTAGTTTAAACTGTCAACCATGGATATATTGCTATTTTATTAGATGTTATTTTAATGAACACTAATATTTTAAACCTTTTAAGGCTACTATATAAATTTTCATTCAACACAGAATCGAGTAAAGTCTTTTCTAAATAATGATAAATGAATTATGTATACTATCTGGACATAAAACTGTGAAATATTACAAAAAGTTGATTTTTTTTTAAATTGTAGCTTTTAGAAGCCCCTTTACCCCTTTTGTATAAGAATTTTTCCATTATCAGATTTACAAGTTCAAAGGTATTCACTTGACTGCCTTTGAATATTTTTTAATAAATCAACCTAAGTAATTACAAAATATTTTTACATGCATAGACATCTATTTTTAGATCCAGTGCATCATTGAAAAAGATGTATTTATATAGAAAATTATACTTCATTTTCTATATTCTTTCTAGTTCTTAAATTTTATTTTTTTCACTCATTTAGATGTCATTTCATAGATTCAATTACAATTTTATTTATGAGAGAGAGAGAGAGAGAGAGAGAGAAATATTTTTAAATATTTTTTTATGAATGAATGGCGATAGATTTCTAGACTAGATAGGGAAAATAATGATAGTTCGTAATCTGATAAAACAATCTGAATTTATTAACGATAATTTCAGATAATTTTATAGTACTGAATTTTAAGGAATATAATTTTTTTAAATGTGATTTAGTGGAGAAGAATAAGTGCCCCATTTGCCCCACCCTACCCATGCATCACTCTATCTATCTTTCTTTCTTTCTTTTCTTTTCTTTTTTTTTTTTTTTTTTTTTTTTTGTCAGTGTTATAAGTTAATTAAAGTAAATTAAAACGTGACTCAAGATTCTATGTAAGATATAGAAATAAAAAGAAAGTTTAAAGTATTAAAAATAGAATGTATGTAATCTCATATATATATATATATATTATCTGCAAACTTTTTAGCTGGTTTGTTTATATTTATACATACAACTCATATATTATATGTTTAACTATTTGCTTACATAAATATTCAAGATCATGAAGAATAGAGTTTATTTGCCTTAAAATATTGTCAACATTACCTAAAGTGCTAATAAAACATTACTAAAATAACATATTTTGCATTTAAGGTTATTTATTTTTTTCAAATTTTCATTAAAAAAAAAATTAGGAATAACGAATGTATTTTAACAGTAGCGAAATGACTCCTGTTTACATAAATGAAATTTCAGATATCAAACTAATTAGTATTTTTGATTTACCAACTAAAGAAAAAAATTCAAGTTTTTTTTTTTTTTTTTTTTTTTTTTTTGGGGGGGGGGGGGGGGGGGGGGGACATTTTTGTGAAAAGTAAAAGAAGTTATTTTTGTGAAATGTATTATATTTTTGCGAAAAAAAACATTTTGTAACAAAAGAGGAAATTCAGTTATTCAAATTCAACCAAGCATTTATTAAAAATAACTTCTTTAAGTCCTTCTGCTAAAGTTTTACTTTTTGGTGAATTTGTTTTGTTAGTAGATTAAACATTTTAAAAGCTAACACAATAAAAATAATTAATGAAGAGTATGTTTTTGTGGAATTGAATTTTGTGAAGGGTCCTGTTTTATTAAAAGGAGTTTTGTGAAGGTCTTGTTTTATTAAAAGTAATTTTATGAAGGGCCCTGTTTTATTAAAAGCAATTTCATGAAGGGCCCTGTTTTATGACATGGATTTTTGTGAAGGGACCCTAAATAGGCCCCAAATTTTGTCTGGATTGATCCTTAGTATGTGTATATGTGAAAACATGATGGGAAAAGGGGGAGGGGATAAGTTTGGTTCTGTAAGTTTATTATGTACAGCTGTTATAACTTTTTATATACCGTACAATCAATGGTTTAGGTCATATCAATTCTGTCATGATAGACAAAATTGGAAGTGACAAAACGTTTATTTGAAGAGAAGCATTATTTTAAAACAAAGGTGTTTCTGGATTTTTTGCCTGGTGTTATTTTAAAAATGAACAATATTTTATCAATGTATTTCAGCCCTTTACTTCTATTGTAATATTTTAAATTATGTATAATTTTTAAATTAAAACACAGTTGAAACTTAAATGTAATTAAATAAATATTTCAAATTTCTCAAAAATTGGGAAATATAACATAAAGCTCAAAAACAGAAATAACAATAGTATAGTGTTAATCAATGATAGAGTTGTTTAATTAATATAAACATATTCGTGATTTAAACAAAGAATAAACCTACTAAAAATCTTCAATAGATAAATACAACTCGGATGATATATTGTTTAGTTTAAAACCACAATATCTAATTTATAGAGCTAATCTTATATTTATATAACAGATCGTACATAAATAATAATAGTGTATATTTCACACAAGACACAAAATTTAACTTTTACCCATATTCTACGAGTACCAAAATTGAAAACCTACATTGAGTCGATGGATACTTGAACATAATCTAAGTATTTTTTACTTAAAGAAAAATGCAAATTAGTCTGATGTCTCAAATTTTAATTAGAACTTACGTACGACATTTATTTCGCTACTATTAAAATACATTCATAAATTCTTTTTAAGATCAAAATTGCAAAAACAAATAACCTTAAATGCAACAATTTTTATTTTACTAGCAATTTATCTACCATTAATGTAATGTTGACTATTTTTTATAGCAAATAAAATTCTTCGCGACCATGCTTATTTATATAAACAAACAATTGAACATAAAATATAGAGGATTTATATATAAATATAAACAAACCAGATAAAAAAAAATTGAAGCTAATACATATATATGAGATCACATACCTTTGCATATTGTTCTTTTGTTTTATAATAGTAATAAATTTCTATTATATCTTATACACAGACACTTGATTCCGTACGTAAGCTTGTAAGCCGCCATTATTGTAAAATGTGACTAGACTTGCTCTCTCGTCTTGTTTTTTGTTAACTACGCATGCTCGGTTGAAAAACTTGAACTTCAACCCTCTATAAAGCCAGGTCCAGTAACCGACAGTAACTGAACCCAGCGTTAGATTTCGCCTTCAAACCGGTCCAGTCAGGTAGACGATGAATACCATTTTAGCTTTCGACCCGGGTTTTCAGCTTAACTCGAGGTCGAAGTTATTCGTGAATACGAGCGTTAGTGGTCAAACGGAGCTGGTGCTAAGCATTCGCCATTTCATCAAATGTGAATAAATCTGAACAACAAGCAATAAAAAAAATAACCTTTGACATATGACGAGGTGAATTATTTTTGGTACTTTTCTGTTATATGGACATCATTGTCGCCACGCATACATTTACATACATACATACATACATTATGCATTAGCATACATTTTGGCATAGTGTCTGTATAACGGAAAAGTACCTTTTTTTTTTACTTTTTAAAAATTTTGTTTATTTTTTTTGGTACTTTTTGGTTAGCCGGGCACCAGTGATATATATATACATATATAAATATATATATACATATATAAATATATATATACATATATATATATATGTATGTATATATATGTATATGTAGATATATGTGTATATATATATGTGTGTGTGTATATATAGATGTATATATGTTATATAAAAAATTTATTTCCTTCGCATATCCTTCGCATTAGTCCTTTAAATTAATCTAACTTCTGACATAGTCAGTATTTCCTTAATTCTTAATAATATTTATTCCTATTTAATGTCCTTTTAAAAGTAATAACCCGTATATTAATAATTATCTTATTCCAAATCTTAATCTAAAATTTTAAGTTCATTCATAACTTTTATCAACTCCCCAATCTATAAAATCTGAGAGACGCTTTTGTCATTTCGAATGTTTTTAAAAGCCATTTTTTTTAAATTTTATTCCATGCTTTGCTTCGCGCGCTGGGTATTTTTCACTTCAAAATCAATGCACCGTTGTGTTGGGGATTCTTTCGTGTTAAATCTTCTCCCTCACGCCTCATTCGCTTGGCTTGAACTTGTTGGAAAAACTGGATAGTTTTCCCTTAGCTAGTTCTCATTAGTTCTTATCACTCATTCAAATCATATCTTAATTGACCTATTTCATCCATTCATACCTTATTATATTTATTCTGTTTATTTAATATTTAACTTTATTCAGTTATATCCAGTAATAAGTTCAGTCACACTTAAGTAATTAAATCCTTCAGTTCAATAACTTTAGTTTACAGTATGAAAGTATATTTTTATTTAAAGTAATTCATATGGTTTTAAATTAAAAATATATTTATTGTTGCTTACCATTTGGCCATATTAGTTATCCTAACTCTCCAGGTGTTTTTCATTTACTTTCGTTTCGTTTTATTTACATCAGGTTTTTGCTTCCTCAGTACATAGTTCAAGCTTGTTTACTTTGATCATGTCTCCTCATTTCTCCTGGTTTTTCGTGGTTTCAAATGATTAATCCATCATCACGTAACCTTCAAAAGGCCGGAAGTGACCTGTTTGCTGTAGTATGAGGAGATTACGTCATCGGCACAGACAGGAGGCAGTAGTGTATTTATAGAAAGAGGCAGTCGTGTGTTGGTGAATTCTAGCTGGCTGGAAGCTGTCTCTGTTGTGTTTTTAAGATGTGTGTAGTCTGATGTTTATCTGTGTTGTTTTAACTGAGGAAATATTTTAACTTGTGCTGTGATGTAAAGAATAGAAAGGAAGTTGGTTTTGTCTTTGGGTGAATTGAAATCTGCAAATGGAGAAATGTTTAGTGAACGTTACGTTTAATTTCCGAAATGAAGCATTCGAATTTCATCACGTTTTGGAGAAACCTTTGGATAAATAGTTAGTTACTAAAAAGGCAGCTTTTCTTTGTGTTATTTCGTGCAGCTAATTTAATATATATTTTGTTTTAGTTTCACATTAGATAGAATGCTTTTTATTTAAAGTGAGTGATGTTTTTCTCTTTGTCTTGATTTCATGGTTTTTTAGACTTTTTGATATTAGCTTTCATGTTATCAAAAGACTACCGGTATTTTAATAGTTCAGAACGTGATTCCATTTTTAGTATGTTGACACCGTTCTGTCTATTATTCTCGCATCAATAATTTCGGAAGTCGAAATTACTTGTTACCGTCTCGCTATTTGAAACACCAAATACGGTGATTCGTTTTGGGTTTCAGGGAATAGTACTTTATATCGGTAGATCGTTTGCCATTGGGACTGTTACTAAAAGTATAGATAGTACCCTGGAGTGGCATGTTTTGTGCGGCGGTTCAGCGTACGACTGTTTCGGGTTCGAGCAGGTACGGCTGGCCGTTACTGACAAGTTGATGAATGGAGGTTGTGTTTGGAAGGATGAAGGCATTGAATCAGGAAGTGAGGAGAGATATTGTTTTATGTTTAATTAAAGTTTGGTTTTATATTAATGGAATTTATTTAATGTTAATATATTTTACATGATTGAGTTTATTTATTTGGAAGATCATTAAAGTAAATCAAATATTTCTTTTGAGTTTTTGTTAAAACATTTAATTAAAAGTAACTTTGTTTTTCTTTCCAAGTTAATTTGATAATAAGCTTAATTTTAATTAAAGTAAATTTGTTAAAGAACCTTTCTCATAGTTTTATCGTTGGTGCTCCAGTTTTCACATCCGGAATATGAAATGTAAGTTTGAAGGTCTTAATATATATTGTGTAAGTTAAAGTCACATTAGCCTTCTGTTGTTGACAAATGAAGATATAAAGTAAATGTTAATGTGACATCGTTTTGACTCTGGAATTTTGGAGATATGTATTTTATTTTTAAACTTGGTTTTACTTGATAACTTGAATAAATTTTGATTGAGTTTAATTCCTTTTGGTTGTTATTATTTCATTCACCAATATCTTAGAAACTTTCAGTTATCTTTATTTTGCTTTTGAACATTTTAAAACCTTGGTCAATTACAGCATCAATGTACCACTTGTGCCGATGCTCTGCTTACTATAAATAACTATATTCATGAATTACCTTTAAGGTTTTATAATAACAGAACTCGCCTCTCACTCATTGGTTTGTGCGCTCGTGACGGCGTATCCAGTAACCCTACGTGCCGTGAACAAAACTCGCTTACAAGATTTGGAGAGCAGATTTTTGTCGTGTTTGGGAGTACTAACCAAATGGTTATCTGGTGTTGAAGTCACTTAGAATTTTCATATCAGCTCTTTAAGATCTTTTAAACGATGTAGTGAGCCATCATCAAGCCTGAGGGCTATAAATTTATACCGGATACTGTGGGAACTGTTCCTGGTATCGCTCCTGTTTATTAATAAACGATTTGTCTGGAAATCGGCTGCTCTTTATTGACAAAACTCATGTGGTGTCTCATCATTGCCTCACCTCTTCACCATGATTCTTGATATCGGCTGCAATCATTCACCATCTTAAACTGCCATTTTTCGTGGAATAAAAAATCCTCTTCATAAAAACTCCACATATATATCACTGGTGCCCCGCTAACCGAAAAGTACCTTTTTAACTACTGATTACTAATTAACATGGTATTATTAACAGCAAAGAAAGAAGAATAGTTTGAAACTTTGAGACAACCACACACAAAAAAAAAATGTTATTGTGAATATGAACTTTATGAAATTCTAGTCTTGATGACTGAATTCTCAAAAATCAAATTTTTTTAAATCAGGAAAGCTCGATAAAATTTCACAAAATAAGAAGCTTTTTAAAAATTCAAACATATCAGAAATTTGAAGCTAAAAGATCGAAAATAACTTAAAAGCATGAAACGAAAGCTGAAATAAAACTCTTTTTCACAAAAACATAAATTGACAGCGCCAGATAACTAACATTTCCGTTAAAACACTTACGGAAATAATGCATCAAGAACTCGTTGTCCAGTAAGTAAAGGATGATTTGCAGCAAGTTTTTCTGTCACGGGACGAAGCTGACGCACAGGCCAAACTTGTAACATGGTATATTGAGATTTCTGGCCATCAAATTCAGTTTCTAAAACAATATCCTATGAAGAGAAAATATTTAAAAGCTAATAATATATATAGATTAAGAAAATATGATAAATAATAAATGAATAAAACATGATATCACATTAAAGAAATAAACATATCGAGAAAGTGTCTGCTTCTTTACTTAAAATAGCCTGAAATTATATGAAAGAGAAAATAGGAACAGTAATAAAATTAAAATTTTATTATTAATTTTGATTGTACCAATAAAATACACTAACAGTCCCCATAAAAATTCAAAATGCTCCTCAATTACTGTGGATACTTCCTAAATTTTCAAATTATATTCAGCCCTTTTTTTTAGTCTATTAGTATTATAAAATAATTTTAATTAAATAATTTTTTTTTTCTTTTGGTGAACATAAGCACATTTCTTTAATGCTTTGACTAGTACAAAAACAATGAAATAAAGGTAAACAGCACCCCAAAATAAAAATCCCTATAAACATTTTTGAAGTATGTAGCTTGCAAAAGTGTTATGTCACATTTCATAACCATTAATAAGTAAGTTTAAGTAAAATAAGTAGTAACTTTATAATCATAGTAGTCTCTTTTTCAGAGAGAGGGTGGAAATTTTAAAAGATATCTCTGGAAATTCAATTTAATAAAATCTTAATCAAATAAACTGTTTTTAATTAATCACATAAACAAAAATTATACAGCAAATGAGTGATTGAAATAATTAAGAAATGTAAAATGTCCCCAAGAAAACATTTTGTAGTTGAATTAACAACTGGGAAAGCTTCTCTTGCAACTGCAATTAAGTGTAATAACACAATTTAGTCAACAAATTAATGATTTTCCAAAATTGGTAAAAACAAAATGTCAAATGCTTTTATATACAAACAGAGTAGAAATTTATAACATCAGGTGACAGTATGGCAGAACTCTAAAAGGGTTTAAAAAGAAATTGTTTAAATATATATATATAAACATAATCATGGCAAGAATCATCAACTTCAAATTTACACATTGCCACAAAAATGAGTTTTAAAAATGTTATTGATTAAAGTAAACCTGTTTGGTTAAGTGTTTTTTTTTTTTTAATTATATCAATAATAACTCAGCATACAACACATATAATAAAATATTTATACCTTAAGTAAAATATTTAGCTCAATACCAAATGTCAACAACATTGAATTTGAATCAATTTTCAGCAACATTAACAAAAATAATACAGTCAAATTCGTTTAGTATGAACAAGTAAGTCTAATACAAAGACACAGTTCAAACAAGCAATTTGCACATTAAGAATGGTTCAACATTTAAACTTATATTAAGATTTTCACGCTTTTTACAAGCTACATAAGCAGGATCGATCACAGCTATGAGCAAAACATCTGTTAATTTCAAAGTGATTTTCAGTGAAAAGTAGCGTATAGGAAATAAATCCTTTTCTTATTGAACACTGTTCTCTCTCAGAGATATTTCTATATTCCAACTGTCAAAATGTAATAATTTTTCAGTTTTACCAGGCAGAATTTCAACTTTCAAGGAGACCCACACCTACATAATGAAAAGGAATATCTAAGATCTTGAAAGAAGGTAGAGATAAGAATGTTTCAAATATCCCTTTGTAAGATTCGTAGCTGAGCAATGGTTAAGAAAGAGCACGGAAGAAAATCTTTCTTTAAATCATTATTCCTTTCTTTCTGCCATATTAACCAGCCTTTTCATGTCTCTTATTGCACTATTAAAATGAAAAAGATATGTAAAATCAATAGTTTGAAAATTGCAATCACTATTGCAATGTTAGTAAAAGGAGAGTGATAAGTTGTATTACTGGAAATCGTTCATGTACTTTGGAATTATTAATTCTTTAGAGGATTAAACTTCAGTACTGTGCTCTTATCTGCAGAAAATGGTACAAAGGTAAGACTGAATATTTTATGTTAATTTTAGCATTGAGATATTTAGAGCAATTAATATAGTAATTATAATTAGTTCAACTGTGTATATTTTTAAGAATTTTATTATCTTCAAAGGTATTATGAATAACAGTTAATACAAGGACTTTTATGATTCTCGTGCTTCTCGTATTAACAAAGTTCCAATTGTATATGTATTCCCACCTGAAATTCAACATTTATTTTATAATTTAAATTAAAAATGAAAATTATTGTGAAACATTATGCTTTAACAATATTGCTTCAAAACACTCTTAAATTTTATAATACAAATAAATTTAAATGAAGAAAAACATACTTACATCTACCGTATAATTACCCGGTTCAGCGATGTATAGGACACGTCCCAAAGCTCGAGGGGGAAGCATGATTTTATGCTTTATAAGAGTATTTTCTCGAACAATTCCGTAAACATCTCCACCAGTAATATGACTTCCAGTCTAAAACAAAATTAAGTACTATATATATATATATATATTAATAAAATATTTCATAGAATAAAAACTATCTAACGGTAACAAATATGACATCTAAAACAGCTTAATAATTATCTCTTTATAACATAAAATTCAATTTGATTACAATTTACCAATCAAAAGCATGTGATTGAAGCAAGCTCATGAAAATGATATTTAAAACAAAAATTATACTGACATTGATAGCCCAAACATTTAAAAATGATTGTGTTAAATGATGACCTAAAATTTGTTTTTCAAGATGAGTACAATTTTATTTGGATTTCAAATAAATTGTACATAATTAAAACATGTTTCGAACATTTGGCAAGCATTGGTGAGTAGGAGGCAAAGCTCGCTAGTAGCATACGATTCTATAAAATCTGAAAATGAAAAGTAGAAAAAATGACAAAATTAATGATGCATCTAATATGCCTAATTTATAGTAAATGAATAATTAATGTGTCATGCATGTTAATTCAAAGGTTTGGAAAAGGAAATCATAATTTAAAAAATAATAAACAGCAAAATAGCCTAACAAAATTTTCATTACAAATTTCACGTTTAAAACAACTAAGAAGAGTTCTTATAACTGCAACAAGCATTCAAATATTAAATTATACAATTTATCTTAAACTTGAGACAGAATTGAAAAATTAATGATATAGTAACGCTGCCATTTCCTCCATAGTTTTCCATATTTCTTTATGTTATTGCAAATATTATTTTATATTAATATAGCAAATAAATCTGCATTATCATGGTTAAAGAATCAGTTCAATGTATTTTTTTGTAAAACATTAATTAGATAAAATGTTATGCAAACTTGTGTGGATGAAATGGGTATAGATTGTCTAAAATATAATTCTACATGACAAGTTGGAAAGGCATGCAGGAGATGCCGTGGATAAAAATCTATCATTTTGTGAGATCAGTGTAGGATATAAGCAGGTAATGAGGAAAACTTGTGATTTATTATCTTCACTAAAGGTTAGTTTGTAGTTGTACAGCTGCACAGAATAGAACTGAGAACTCCTAAACTATCTCCTATTACAATACTGAAATTGAGTGACATATGCTTGAACATTTGGAAACCTTCGGACACTTGGGGGTTTTAATTTTCATTCCAAGAAGATTCAAGAAGAAATTTAATTTTCATTCCAGTTTGAAATGCCTAAGTTGAATCAAAACAATATTATGTATCTAGTTTTAATGTTCTGGCTCATCTGCTTAATAAGTTAAAAATATGCCCAAGTTGAATCAAAATAATATTTAAATTTCCAGTAGGACTGAAACTACGCCTTAAATCTTTAAATAGCGCTATAAAGGATGTGAATTTTCTTTTCACTTTGCTTAACAGCATACAACCAACTTGAGTGAAAATGTGTCCAGACTGGGGATTGAACACAGATATCTTGGTATAATGCACCAAGTGCTTTACCAATTAATCCATCTGGACGACATCCAGTCTGGCACCTCTTTCACTAATATACGTTGGCAAGGCTGCAATGCTGGGAATTTATTCGTCTCATGTACGCCACTGATAGTGTGCTCATGTTGACATTCTATCTTGCGCTGCAGAGTTGCAGCCTTGCCAATGTATATTAGATTAGTGAAAGAGGTGCCAAACTGGATGTCATCCGGATGGATTAATTGGCAAAGCACTTGGTGCGCTATACCAAGGTATCTGGGTTCGATCCCCAGTCTGGACACATTTTTCACTCAAGTTGGTTGTATGCTGTTAAGCAAAGTGAAAAGAAAATTCACATTCTTTGTAGTGTAAAATATTATGTGTCTAGTTTTAAGGTTCTGCCTTATCTGTTTAATAACTTAAAAAGTGAATCTTTTTTTTCTATGAAGAAAGAAGTAAAAAATTACAAGGCATTTTTGCTTAATATCTATCGATAATATGAATAAGGCGTACGAGCTGAGCAACACAAGACACTGGTATGGCTCAAGACAAATTTTTTATTGCAAATATGGTCCAAGAAAGTCAAAAGGTTAAGCACCCCTGATTTAGAATATTTCCATTAGTGCCTCATACTTGTATGATTTTTGTTTAGAATTCCATTTTTTTTTTAAATCCTACTTTTAAAGACATTAATAAAAGCATGGGGATTATTATTTTTTATTTAATTTAAAAAATTAAAAACTCACTCTGTACAAAAAATATCCATAAAATATTATCTATAAGTTTGTGAAATGTTTTGCAAACATTAATTTTGCAGGTTTTCATAAACTTCAAAAGGAAAAACAATTTACCTTGAAACCAATAGGATTGAATTCCCACGAAACATCTTTGCTCAAAGCAGGAACATTTACTCCTCTAGGGATGTATATAGACTGTGTTATTTCATTGATGTCTTTTAAAGGCCGTTGTATACCATCAAAGATGCTACCCATAATTCCAGGTCCAAGCTCTACAGAGAGGGGTTTACCAGTACGCAGTACTGGATCACCAACAGTAACACCAGCTAATCAAAGGTTAAGGAATTTTTTTAACTGACTTTTAGTATTACACACATACTTTTAATATGAACTTAAATATTTTTAAAACAGTGTGTGTATATTAACTGATATGGTACTAAATTTTAACCTTAAGTTCCTTGAAATAAAATATATTAAACAGTGCATACATAGAATTAGTATTATGTATAATCCTAAATAATAGTTAATTTTTTCATAGTTTGGCAAGTTATTTTCCTTTATAAAATCTATATATATAAAAGAAAGTCCTTTCTGGCTAGATGATCAACGCACAGCCAAAACTACTGAACCTACAACGACGAAACTTGCAGGAAAAATACTTCTTAGTATGTAGAGGCGCACTAAGACAGGATTTTCAAAAACTCCACTCCTAAGGGGGTTAAAAGGGGAACAAACTTTTAAAAAATTCCTTAAAAATCGGGTATTATAGTTACGTGACAAATGATAACATATTTTAATGTATTTTTGTATGCTGAATCGAATAGTATTAATTAAATACTCATATGTCAAATAGTTCGTGAGATATTGCACATTTTTCTAATTTAGCGACGTCTTTGACGTCAAAATCTAACAATTCTAACAATACAAGTGAGAATTTCTAAAAATACATCCGTTACTATAGCAATATAAGAAATTCAAATTAAATCTTTTTGTTATTTAATTCTTTTGTTTATTTTTACAGATAAAAACATTAACTGTTCAATTGGGAATGGAATATTCTTACAGATATTTATGTAATTGTGTATTATTATTAATTCTATAAACGCCACGATTTAAAATAAAACGTGATAGCTAAAATAAAGTTTCGAAGGTCTGTTTAGTATTATATATTGCTTCTTTATTTGTATAACTTTATTTGTTTTGTCATGGCTGAAGACTGCTTCAGCCATGTTTCCCCTTTTCTTTGGGTAGTTAGTTATTCATACGATTTCGGGCTAATTTTCCGCAATCAGATACCTTGCCAATTGGCGTTTTAGCTACCATGTTGGGTACTTCTCTGTTATCCCGTCGACCACTTTTCATAACAAAAAACTAGCTGGCTTCGCCCGCCAGCGGGCCCCTAATTTACATCGGTGCCTCGAATTGTAGAAAATCTCGAATCTTGTAAAACCTCAAACCGGACGAACCGCCTACACGGGTCCCCGCTGCCTTCGGCACCGTATACCGGTCGTGCTACGCACGCACCGGGTAATCCCTTAATTCGCACATTGACGTGTACAAACCTCTAACCGAACGAAACTCCGACCCTGGTCCCCGCTGCCTTCGGCACCGTATACCGGTCGTGCTGCGCACGCACCGGATAATCCCTTAAATTGCACATAGAATAGTATAAACCTCTAACTGAATGAACCTCCGGCTCGGGTCCCCGCTGCCTGCGGCACCGTATAGCAGTCGTTCCGACCCTGGTCCCCGCTGCCTTCGGCACCGTATGACGGTCGTGCTACGCATGCACCGGATAATCCCTTAAATTGCACATGGAATAGTATAAACCTCTAACTGAACGAACCTGCGGCTCGGGTCCCCGCTGCCTGCGGCACCGTATAGCAGTCGTGCTGCGCACGCACTGCAGTATACGTTAGTTCCACCTTCCGCCACCAGGTGGCGCAATCTGTTTATATGATCATAACTGAAATCGTTAAGACTTTCGATGTCGAGTCGAATGAGCCATACCCCGTCGTTTTCATGCCCGTAGAACCGAAGATAGGAAAGCGCCCCCTAGTGGTGAAAAAACGAAATAAAATCGGTAAGCTCTATCGATGTCGAGTCGAATTGATTTAGACTACCTGAGTTCTAGTTCAAAGACAGGGACCTGTAGAAAAACTTAAAACTAAAAAAAAAAAAAAAAAAAAAAAAAATCGATAATGGGCAAAGCCCGCTTTTTCCTATCATAATATGTGGTTGTCACTCTAAAACAAAAACTGAAAATACTCGTTATGCAGTTTTTAGACGCGGCCTACTTCTTAAAATCGTAATATCTAGCCGGCACTGTAATGGAAATCTTTCTTTTGCTTTAATTATACAAATAACGATGATTAATTATACAATAAAATAATATATCGGCTCGTAATGAAGATATGACAATAATTTTTAGATATTCTGAAAGCAGAATCCATTTAGCGTCGCCCTGTCAAAGTTTGGAATTTCTGCGCCTCTTAGAATCAGAGATTGGGACCCCTCTGAAAAAAACCCAATTGAACGTCACGTGACCACCGTAAAAAAATTGCGACTCTACTCTTGAAAATATTCCTCTTGTCTGAAAATATCCGGTCACGTGTCGTTTTTCTGCATTGGTTACAAATTATTAGAAATAGATTGCTTCATTAACCGGTTTTTAATTCATATCTTCCGATTTTGCTGGTCGAATTGTACAATCTTTTTTTTGTTGAAATCAGGATTTTTTTTTACGTGTGATGGCCGATTTTGGGGTCCAGAGATTAATTCTTTCATTGTTTTTCGAAAACGGACTTGAGCATTACATGAAAGCTGTCAGGTGAATTTGCTCTTTCTTCCTTCCAAACATCTGCGTTCCAGGCGGTCTGCGGTCTCGACATGCCGCGCCGAAAGAATTAAAAAATTATTTTTTATTGATCGATTTTTAAAGGATTTTTTAAGTTCTAATGGTCGTACGGGAATGATTTTTCGAATTTCTGAAAGCAAATGCTCTCCTGAATCTGTCTGTCCCGTTTCCGAATTTCTGACCCCCCGACTTCCGTAGATCCGGGTCGGTTTAAAAACCCGCACTGCGGTTTGGGGCTTAATTTGCTCCTGGCAACCCTGCCTTTTTCGAGAATCGTCTCCACCGGCAAACCTTTTCGGAGGCGAAACTTTGTGGTTTTTTCGATTCTTTTTCCAGTTCGGTTTCGGTCGGTAATTAAAACACTTTCGCTCATTAATAACGCCCCGGGTCCGGGTCGGAATCCCGACCCGATCGAAACTTGAGCGTCGCGCCTTTTTTGCGAATTTTTCGGTCCGCGTCCGCCGTCCGTGCGTCGCCTGGTCCCGGAGCCTTTGCGGGTACAAAGGTGGAGTGCACAGACAGACAGACACACACACACACACACACAGACGTTTACCGCGCTTAATATTAGGGACTAGCTGGCTTCGCCCGCCAGCGGGCCCCTAATTTACATCGGTGCCTCGAATTGTAGAAAATCTCGAATCTTGTAAAACCTCAAACATGACGAACCGCCGACCCGGGTCCCCGCTGCCTTCGGCACCGTATACCGGTCGTGCTACGCACGCACCGGGTAATCCCTTAATTAGCACATTGAATTGTACAAACCTCTAACCGAACGAACCTCCGACCGTATGCCGGTCGTGCTGCGCACGCACCGGATAATCCCTTAAATTGCACATAGAACAGTATAAACCTCTAACTGAACGAACCTCCGGCTCGGGTCCCCGCTGCCTGCGGCACCGTATAGCAGTCGTTCCGACCCTGGTCCCCGCTGCCTTCGGCACCGTATGACGGTCGTGCTACGCATGCACCGGATAATCCCTTAAATTGCACATGGAATAGTATAAACCTCTAACTGAACGAAAACCTGCGGCTCGGGTCCCCGCTGCCTGCGGCACCGTATAGCAGTCGTGCTGCGCACGCGCTGCAGTATACGTTAGTTCCACCTTCCGCCACCAGGTGGCGCAATCTGTTTATATGATCATAACTGAAATCGTTAAGACTTTCGATGTCGAGTCGAATGAGCCATACCCCGTCGTTTTCATGCCCGTAGAACCGAAGATAGGAATGCGCCCCCTAGTGGTGAAAAAACGAAATAAAATCGGTAAGCTGTATCGATGTCGAGTCGAATTTATTTAGACTACCTGAGTTCTAGTTCAAAGACAGGGACCTGTAGAAAAACTTAAAACTTAAAAAAAAAAAAAATCGATAACGGGCGAAGCCCGCTTTTCCCTATCATAATATCTGGATAGGGGGTCCTTATTACTTTAATTATGATGTTTGGAATCAGTTTGGTGGACATCCGTAACACAGTTTCTTAGTTATAGAAACGGACCACAGTTAAAAGAAAAAAGCGGGGGGGGGGGGGGGGGTTTGGCGATGACACTGCTTTTCCTCAAACAACTTATGTAGACTACCTGTGTTCTAGTTCAAAGACAGTGAGCTGTAGAAAAACTTAAAACTAAAAAAAAAAAAAAAAAAAAAAAAATCGATAACGGGCGAAGCCCGCTTTTTCCTATCATAATATCTGGTTTCCACTCTAAAACAAAAACTTAAGATACTCGTTATGGCAGTTTTTAGACGCGGCCTACTTCTTAAAATCGTAATATCTAGCCGGCACTGTAATAGAAATCTTTCTTTTGCTTTAATTATACAAATAACGATGATTAATTATACAATAAAATAATATATCGGCTCCTAATGAAGATATGAGAATAATTTTTAGATATTCTGAAAGCAGAATCCATTTTGAGTCGCCCTGTCAAAGTTTGAAATTAATGCGCCCCTTAGATTCGGAAATGAGTCCCCCCTCTGAAAAAACGCAGTTGAACGTCACGTGACCACGTCCTCCTTGCCTCTTGAAAATCGATCCAGACAATCGTCTGCCTTCTGGCATTCGCAGCGCCGAAAGAAATGAAAAATAATTTTTTATAGATCGATTTTTAAAGAATTTTTTCGGTTCTAATGGTCGTACGGGAATGATTTTTCGATTTTCTGAAAGCAAATGCTCTCGTGAATCTGTCTGTACGATTTTCGAATTTCTGGTCCCCCGACTTCATTGTTTTTCGAAAGCGCACTGGAGCGATGAATACAGGCCGGTCACGTGAAAATCCTCCGGAACACCTGCGGTGGCGGAGAATGAAATCGTTTTGCAGCCGTGTCTCCGGCTGTCTGCTGTCTGACATTCCCAGCGGTGAAAAAGAATTCGAAAATTACATTTTATCGATCGATTTTTAAAGGATTTTTTCGGTTCTAATCGTCGTACGGAAAAGATTTTTCGAATTTATCAAACCTGACGACGTCCCGGTTCCGTACGTACGACTTTCGAATTTCTGGCCCTCCGACTTACGGAGATACGGGTCGGACCTGCACTGCGGTTTGGGGCTTAAATCGCTCCCTGGGAACCCCGCCGTCTTTTCCTTCCCGGACCCGACGGAGACTGGCAACCCTGTTCGGAGGCGAAAATGTTTGCTGTTTTGACTTCTCTTCCAACTTCGGTTTCGGTCGGTAATTAAAACACTTTCGCTCATTAATAACGCCCAGGGTCCGGGTCGGAGGCCCGACCCGATCGAGACTTGAGCGTCGCGCCTTTTATGCGAATTTTTCGGTACGCGTCCGCCGTCGGTGCGTCGATTAGTCCGGGAGCCTTTGCGGGTACAAAGGCCGAGTGCACAGACAGACACACACACACACACACACACACAGACGTTTACGGCGCTTAATATTAGGGACTAGCTGGCTTCGCCCGCCAGCGGGCCCCTAATTTACATCGGTGCCTCGAATTGTAGAAAATCTCGAATCTTGTAAAACCTCAAACCAGACGAACCGCCGACCCGGGTCCCCGCTGCCTTCGGCACCGTATACCGGTCGTGCTACGCACGCACCAGGTAATCCCTTAATTAGCACATTGAATTGTACAAACCTCCAACCGAACGAACCTCCGACCCTAGTCCCCGCTGCCTTCGGCACCGTATACCGGTCGTGCTGCGCACGCACCGGATAATCCCTTAAATTGCACATAGAATAGTATAAACCTCTAACTGAACGAACCTCCGGCTCGGGTCCCCGCTGCCTGCGGCACCGTATAGCAGTCGTTCCGACCCTGGTCCCCGCTGCCTTCGGCACCGTATGACGGTCGTGCTACGCATGCACCGGATAATCCCTTAAATTGCACATGGAATAGTATAAACCTCTAACTGAACGAACCTGCGGCTCGGGTCCCCGCTGCCTGCGGCACCGTATAACAGTCGTGCTGCGCACGCGCTGCAGTATACGTTAGTTCCACCTTCCGCCACCAGGTGGCGCAATCTGTTTATATGATCATAATTGAAATCGTTAAGACTTTCGATGTCTAGTCGAATGAGCCATACCCCGTCGTTTTCATGCCCGTAGAACCAAAGATAGGAAAGCGCCCCCTAGTGGTGAAAAAATGAAATAAAATCGGTAAGCTCTATCGATGTCGAGTCGAATTGATTTAGACTACCTGAGTTCTAGTTCAAAAACAGGGACCTGTAGAAAAACTTAAAACTTAAAAAAAAAAAAATCGATAACGGCCGAAGCCCGCTTTCCCCTATCATAAATATCTGGATAGGGGGTCCTTATTACTTTAATTATGATGTTTGGAATCAGTTTGGTGGACATCCGTAACATAGTTTCTTAGTTATAGAAACGGACCACAGTTAAAAGAAAAAAGCGGGGGGGGGGGGGGGGGTTGGCGATGACACTGCTTTTCCTCAAACAACTTATGTAGACTACCTGAGTTCTAGTTCAAAGACAGTGAGCTGTAGAAAAACTTAAAACTTAAAAAAAAAAAAAAAAAAAAAAAAAAAAAAAATCGATAACGGGCAAAGCCCGCTTTTTCCTATCATAATATGTGGTTGTCACTCTAAAACAAAAACTGAAAATACTCGTTATGCAGTTTTTAGACGCGGCCTACTTCTTAAAATCGTAATATCTAGCCGGCACTGTAATGGAAATCTTTCTTTTGCTTTAATTATACAAATAACGATGATTAATTATACAATAAAATAATATATCGGCTCGTAATGAAGATATGACAATAATTTTTAGATATTCTGAAAGCAGAATCCATTTAGCGTCGCCCTGTCAAAGTTTGGAATTTCTGCGCCTCTTAGAATCAGAGATTGGGACCCCTCTGAAAAAAACCCAATTGAACGTCACGTGACCACCGTAAAAAAATTGCGACTCTACTCTTGAAAATATTCCTCTTGTCTGAAAATATCCGGTCACGTGTCGTTTTTCTGCATTGGTTACAAATTATTAGAAATAGATTGCTTCATTAACCGGTTTTTAATTCATATCTTCCGATTTTGCTGGTCGAATTGTACAATCTTTTTTTTGTTGAAATCAGGATTTTTTTTTACGTGTGATGGCCGATTTTGGGGTCCAGAGATTAATTCTTTCATTGTTTTTCGAAAACGGACTTGAGCATTACATGAAAGCTGTCAGGTGAATTTGCTCTTTCTTCCTTCCAAACATCTGCGTTCCAGGCGGTCTGCGGTCTCGACATGCCGCGCCGAAAGAATTAAAAAATTATTTTTTATTGATCGATTTTTAAAGGATTTTTTAAGTTCTAATGGTCGTACGGGAATGATTTTTCGAATTTCTGAAAGCAAATGCTCTCCTGAATCTGTCTGTCCCGTTTCCGAATTTCTGACCCCCCGACTTCCGTAGATCCGGGTCGGTTTAAAAACCCGCACTGCGGTTTGGGGCTTAATTTGCTCCTGGCAACCCTGCCTTTTTCGAGAATCGTCTCCACCGGCAAACCTTTTCGGAGGCGAAACTTTGTGGTTTTTTCGATTCTTTTTCCAGTTCGGTTTCGGTCGGTAATTAAAACACTTTCGCTCATTAATAACGCCCCGGGTCCGGGTCGGAATCCCGACCAGATCGAAACTTGAGCGTCGCGCCTTTTTTGCGAATTTTTCGGTCCGCGTCCGCCGTCCGTGCGTCGCCTGGTCCCGGAGCCTTTGCGGGTACAAAGGTGGAGTGCACAGACAGACACACACACACACACACACACACACACACACAGACGTTTACCGCGCTTAATATTAGGGACTAGCTGGCTTCGCCCGCCAGCGGGCCCCTAATTTACATCGGTGCCTCGAATTGTAGAAAATCTCGAATCTTGTAAAACCTCAAACATGACGAACCGCCGACCCGGGTCCCCGCTGCCTTCGGCACCGTATACCGGTCGTGCTACGCACGCACCGGGTAATCCCTTAATTAGCACATTGAATTGTACAAACCTCTAACCGAACGAACCTCCGACCGTATGCCGGTCGTGCTGCGCACGCACCGGATAATCCCTTAAATTGCACATAGAACAGTATAAACCTCTAACTGAACGAACCTCCGGCTCGGGTCCCCGCTGCCTGCGGCACCGTATAGCAGTCGTTCCGACCCTGGTCCCCGCTGCCTTCGGCACCGTATGACGGTCGTGCTACGCATGCACCGGATAATCCCTTAAATTGCACATGGAATAGTATAAACCTCTAACTGAACGAAAACCTGCGGCTCGGGTCCCCACTGCCTGCGGCACCGTATAGCAGTCGTGCTGCGCACGCGCTGCAGTATACGTTAGTTCCACCTTCCGCCACCAGGTGGCGCAATCTGTTTATATGATCATAACTGAAATCGTTAAGACTTTCGATGTCGAGTCGAATGAGCCATACCCCGTCGTTTTCATGCCCGTAGAACCGAAGATAGGAATGCGCCCCCTAGTGGTGAAAAAACGAAATAAAATCGGTAAGCTGTATCGATGTCGAGTCGAATTTATTTAGACTACCTGAGTTCTAGTTCAAAGACAGGGACCTGTAGAAAAACTTAAAACTTAAAAAAAAAAAAAATCGATAACGGGCGAAGCCCGCTTTTCCCTATCATAATATCTGGATAGGGGGTCCTTATTACTTTAATTATGATGTTTGGAATCAGTTTGGTGGACATCCGTAACACAGTTTCTTAGTTATAGAAACGGACCACAGTTAAAAGAAAAAAGCGGGGGGGGGGGGGGGTTTGGCGATGACACTGCTTTTCCTCAAACAACTTATGTAGACTACCTGTGTTCTAGTTCAAAGACAGTGAGCTGTAGAAAAACTTAAAACTAAAAAAAAAAAAAAAAAAAAAAAAATCGATAACGGGCGAAGCCCGCTTTTTCCTATCATAATATCTGGTTTCCACTCTAAAACAAAAACTTAAGATACTCGTTATGGCAGTTTTTAGACGCGGCCTACTTCTTAAAATCGTAATATCTAGCCGGCACTGTAATAGAAATCTTTCTTTTGCTTTAATTATACAAATAACGATGATTAATTATACAATAAAATAATATATCGGCTCCTAATGAAGATATGAGAATAATTTTTAGATATTCTGAAAGCAGAATCCATTTTGAGTCGCCCTGTCAAAGTTTGAAATTAATGCGCCCCTTAGATTCGGAAATGAGTCCCCCCTCTGAAAAAACGCAGTTGAACGTCACGTGACCACGTCCTCCTTGCCTCTTGAAAATCGATCCAGACAATCGTCTGCCTTCTGGCATTCGCAGCGCCGAAAGAAATGAAAAATAATTTTTTATAGATCGATTTTTAAAGAATTTTTTCGGTTCTAATGGTCGTACGGGAATGATTTTTCGATTTTCTGAAAGCAAATGCTCTCGTGAATCTGTCTGTACGATTTTCGAATTTCTGGTCCCCCG
This sequence comes from Maratus michaelseni, assembly GCA_963931845.1. Taxonomy (NCBI): domain Eukaryota; kingdom Metazoa; phylum Arthropoda; class Arachnida; order Araneae; family Salticidae; genus Maratus; species Maratus michaelseni. The sequence continues at coordinate 46,896,810 of OZ007588.1, read as the reverse complement.
ACTTCATTGTTTTTCGAAAGCGCACTGGAGCGATGAATACAGGCCGGTCACGTGAAAATCCTCCGGAACACCTGCGGTGGCGGAGAATGAAATCGTTTTGCAGCCGTGTCTCCGGCTGTCTGCTGTCTGACATTCCCAGCGGTGAAAAAGAATTCGAAAATTACATTTTACCGATCGATTTTTAAAGGATTTTTTCGGTTCTAATCGTCGTACGGAAAAGATTTTTCGAATTTATCAAACCTGACGACGTCCCGGTTCCGTACGTACGACTTTCGAATTTCTGGCCCTCCGACTTACGGAGATACGGGTCGGACCTGCACTGCGGTTTGGGGCTTAAATCGCTCCCTGGGAACCCCGCCGTCTTTTCCTTCCCGGACCCGACGGAGACTGGCAACCCTGTTCGGAGGCGAAAATGTTTGCTGTTTTGACTTCTCTTCCAACTTCGGTTTCGGTCGGTAATTAAAACACTTTCGCTCATTAATAACGCCCCGGGTCCGGGTCGGAGGCCCGACCCGATCGAGACTTGAGCGTCGCGCCTTTTATGCGAATTTTTCGGTACGCGTCCGCCGTCGGTGCGTCGATTAGTCCGGGAGCCTTTGCGGGTACAAAGGCCGAGTGCACAGACAGACACACACACACACACACACACACAGACGTTTACGGCGCTTAATATTAGGGACTAGCTGGCTTCGCCCGCCAGCGGGCCCCTAATTTACATCGGTGCCTCGAATTGTAGAAAATCTCGAATCTTGTAAAACCTCAAACCAGACGAACCGCCGACCCGGGTCCCCGCTGCCTTCGGCACCGTATACCGGTCGTGCTACGCACGCACCAGGTAATCCCTTAATTAGCACATTGAATTGTACAAACCTCCAACCGAACGAACCTCCGACCCTAGTCCCCGCTGCCTTCGGCACCGTATACCGGTCGTGCTGCGCACGCACCGGATAATCCCTTAAATTGCACATAGAATAGTATAAACCTCTAACTGAACGAACCTCCGGCTCGGGTCCCCGCTGCCTGCGGCACCGTATAGCAGTCGTTCCGACCCTGGTCCCCGCTGCCTTCGGCACCGTATGACGGTCGTGCTACGCATGCACCGGATAATCCCTTAAATTGCACATGGAATAGTATAAACCTCTAACTGAACGAACCTGCGGCTCGGGTCCCCGCTGCCTGCGGCACCGTATAACAGTCGTGCTGCGCACGCGCTGCAGTATACGTTAGTTCCACCTTCCGCCACCAGGTGGCGCAATCTGTTTATATGATCATAATTGAAATCGTTAAGACTTTCGATGTCTAGTCGAATGAGCCATACCCCGTCGTTTTCATGCCCGTAGAACCAAAGATAGGAAAGCGCCCCCTAGTGGTGAAAAAATGAAATAAAATCGGTAAGCTCTATCGATGTCGAGTCGAATTGATTTAGACTACCTGAGTTCTAGTTCAAAAACAGGGACCTGTAGAAAAACTTAAAACTTAAAAAAAAAAAAATCGATAACGGCCGAAGCCCGCTTTCCCCTATCATAAATATCTGGATAGGGGGTCCTTATTACTTTAATTATGATGTTTGGAATCAGTTTGGTGGACATCCGTAACATAGTTTCTTAGTTATAGAAACGGACCACAGTTAAAAGAAAAAAGCGGGGGGGGGGGGGGGGGGGGGGGGGGGTTGGCGATGACACTGCTTTTCCTCAAACAACTTATGTAGACTACCTGAGTTCTAGTTCAAAGACAGTGAGCTGTAGAAAAACTTAAAACTTAAAAAAAAAAAAAAAAAAAAAAAAAAAAAATCGATAACGGGCAAAGCCCGCTTTTTCCTATCATAATATGTGGTTGTCACTCTAAAACAAAAACTGAAAATACTCGTTATGCAGTTTTTAGACGCGGCCTACTTCTTAAAATCGTAATATCTAGCCGGCACTGTAATGGAAATCTTTCTTTTGCTTTAATTATACAAATAACGATGATTAATTATACAATAAAATAATATATCGGCTCGTAATGAAGATATGACAATAATTTTTAGATATTCTGAAAGCAGAATCCATTTAGCGTCGCCCTGTCAAAGTTTGGAATTTCTGCGCCTCTTAGAATCAGAGATTGGGACCCCTCTGAAAAAAACCCAATTGAACGTCACGTGACCACCGTAAAAAAATTGCGACTCTACTCTTGAAAATATTCCTCTTGTCTGAAAATATCCGGTCACGTGTCGTTTTTCTGCATTGGTTACAAATTATTAGAAATAGATTGCTTCATTAACCGGTTTTTAATTCATATCTTCCGATTTTGCTGGTCGAATTGTACAATCTTTTTTTTGTTGAAATCAGGATTTTTTTTTACGTGTGATGGCCGATTTTGGGGTCCAGAGATTAATTCTTTCATTGTTTTTCGAAAACGGACTTGAGCATTACATGAAAGCTGTCAGGTGAATTTGCTCTTTCTTCCTTCCAAACATCTGCGTTCCAGGCGGTCTGCGGTCTCGACATGCCGCGCCGAAAGAATTAAAAAATTATTTTTTATTGATCGATTTTTAAAGGATTTTTTAAGTTCTAATGGTCGTACGGGAATGATTTTTCGAATTTCTGAAAGCAAATGCTCTCCTGAATCTGTCTGTCCCGTTTCCGAATTTCTGACCCCCCGACTTCCGTAGATCCGGGTCGGTTTAAAAACCCGCACTGCGGTTTGGGGCTTAATTTGCTCCTGGCAACCCTGCCTTTTTCGAGAATCGTCTCCACCGGCAAACCTTTTCGGAGGCGAAACTTTGTGGTTTTTTCGATTCTTTTTCCAGTTCGGTTTCGGTCGGTAATTAAAACACTTTCGCTCATTAATAACGCCCCGGGTCCGGGTCGGAATCCCGACCCGATCGAAACTTGAGCGTCGCGCCTTTTTTGCGAATTTTTCGGTCCGCGTCCGCCGTCCGTGCGTCGCCTGGTCCCGGAGCCTTTGCGGGTACAAAGGTGGAGTGCACAGACAGACACACACACACACACACACACAGACGTTTACCGCGCTTAATATTAGGGACTAGCTGGCTTCGCCCGCCAGCGGGCCCCTAATTTACATCGGTGCCTCGAATTGTAGAAAATCTCGAATCTTGTAAAACCTCAAACATGACGAACCGCCGACCCGGGTCCCCGCTGCCTTCGGCACCGTATACCGGTCGTGCTACGCACGCACCGGGTAATCCCTTAATTAGCACATTGAATTGTACAAACCTCTAACCGAACGAACCTCCGACCGTATGCCGGTCGTGCTGCGCACGCACCGGATAATCCCTTAAATTGCACATAGAATAGTATAAACCTCTAACTGAACGAACCTCCGGCTCGGGTCCCCGCTGCCTGCGGCACCGTATAGCAGTCGTTCCGACCCTGGTCCCCGCTGCCTTCGGCACCGTATGACGGTCGTGCTACGCATGCACCGGATAATCCCTTAAATTGCACATGGAATAGTATAAACCTCTAACTGAACGAAAACCTGCGGCTCGGGTCCCCGCTGCCTGCGGCACCGTATAGCAGTCGTGCTGCGCACGCGCTGCAGTATACGTTAGTTCCACCTTCCGCCACCAGGTGGCGCAATCTGTTTATATGATCATAACTGAAATCGTTAAGACTTTCGATGTCGAGTCGAATGAGCCATACCCCGTCGTTTTCATGCCCGTAGAACCGAAGATAGGAATGCGCCCCCTAGTGGTGAAAAAACGAAATAAAATCGGTAAGCTGTATCGATGTCGAGTCGAATTTATTTAGACTACCTGAGTTCTAGTTCAAAGACAGGGACCTGTAGAAAAACTTAAAACTTAAAAAAAAAAAAAATCGATAACGGGCGAAGCCCGCTTTTCCCTATCATAATATCTGGATAGGGGGTCCTTATTACTTTAATTATGATGTTTGGAATCAGTTTGGTGGACATCCGTAACACAGTTTCTTAGTTATAGAAACGGACCACAGTTAAAAGAAAAAAGCGGGGGGGGGGGGGGGGTTTGGCGATGACACTGCTTTTCCTCAAACAACTTATGTAGACTACCTGTGTTCTAGTTCAAAGACAGTGAGCTGTAGAAAAACTTAAAACTAAAAAAAAAAAAAAAAAAAAAAAATCGATAACGGGCGAAGCCCGCTTTTTCCTATCATAATATCTGGTTTCCACTCTAAAACAAAAACTTAAGATACTCGTTATGGCAGTTTTTAGACGCGGCCTACTTCTTAAAATCGTAATATCTAGCCGGCACTGTAATAGAAATCTTTCTTTTGCTTTAATTATACAAATAACGATGATTAATTATACAATAAAATAATATATCGGCTCCTAATGAAGATATGAGAATAATTTTTAGATATTCTGAAAGCAGAATCCATTTTGAGTCGCCCTGTCAAAGTTTGAAATTAATGCGCCCCTTAGATTCGGAAATGAGTCCCCCCTCTGAAAAAACGCAGTTGAACGTCACGTGACCACGTCCTCCTTGCCTCTTGAAAATCGATCCAGACAATCGTCTGCCTTCTGGCATTCGCAGCGCCGAAAGAAATGAAAAATAATTTTTTATAGATCGATTTTTAAAGAATTTTTTCGGTTCTAATGGTCGTACGGGAATGATTTTTCGATTTTCTGAAAGCAAATGCTCTCGTGAATCTGTCTGTACGATTTTCGAATTTCTGGTCCCCCGACTTCATTGTTTTTCGAAAGCGCACTGGAGCGATGAATACAGGCCGGTCACGTGAAAATCCTCCGGAACACCTGCGGTGGCGGAGAATGAAATCGTTTTGCAGCCGTGTCTCCGGCTGTCTGCTGTCTGACATTCCCAGCGGTGAAAAAGAATTCGAAAATTACATTTTATCGATCGATTTTTAAAGGATTTTTTCGGTTCTAATCGTCGTACGGAAAAGATTTTTCGAATTTATCAAACCTGACGACGTCCCGGTTCCGTACGTACGACTTTCGAATTTCTGGCCCTCCGACTTACGGAGATACGGGTCGGACCTGCACTGCGGTTTGGGGCTTAAATCGCTCCCTGGGAACCCCGCCGTCTTTTCCTTCCCGGACCCGACGGAGACTGGCAACCCTGTTCGGAGGCGAAAATGTTTGCTGTTTTGACTTCTCTTCCAACTTCGGTTTCGGTCGGTAATTAAAACACTTTCGCTCATTAATAACGCCCCGGGTCCGGGTCGGAGGCCCGACCCGATCGAGACTTGAGCGTCGCGCCTTTTATGCGAATTTTTCGGTACGCGTCCGCCGTCGGTGCGTCGATTAGTCCGGGAGCCTTTGCGGGTACAAAGGCCGAGTGCACAGACAGACACACACACACACACACACACACAGACGTTTACGGCGCTTAATATTAGGGACTAGCTGGCTTCGCCCGCCAGCGGGCCCCTAATTTACATCGGTGCCTCGAATTGTAGAAAATCTCGAATCTTGTAAAACCTCAAACCAGACGAACCGCCGACCCGGGTCCCCGCTGCCTTCGGCACCGTATACCGGTCGTGCTACGCACGCACCAGGTAATCCCTTAATTAGCACATTGAATTGTACAAACCTCCAACCGAACGAACCTCCGACCCTAGTCCCCGCTGCCTTCGGCACCGTATACCGGTCGTGCTGCGCACGCACCGGATAATCCCTTAAATTGCACATAGAATAGTATAAACCTCTAACTGAACGAACCTCCGGCTCGGGTCCCCGCTGCCTGCGGCACCGTATAGCAGTCGTTCCGACCCTGGTCCCCGCTGCCTTCGGCACCGTATGACGGTCGTGCTACACATGCACCGGATAATCCCTTAAATTGCACATGGAATAGTATAAACCTCTAACTGAACGAACCTGCGGCTCGGGTCCCCGCTGCCTGCGGCACCGTATAACAGTCGTGCTGCGCACGCGCTGCAGTATACGTTAGTTCCACCTTCCGCCACCAGGTGGCGCAATCTGTTTATATGATCATAATTGAAATCGTTAAGACTTTCGATGTCTAGTCGAATGAGCCATACCCCGTCGTTTTCATGCCCGTAGAACCAAAGATAGGAAAGCGCCCCCTAGTGGTGAAAAAATGAAATAAAATCGGTAAGCTCTATCGATGTCGAGTCGAATTGATTTAGACTACCTGAGTTCTAGTTCAAAAACAGGGACCTGTAGAAAAACTTAAAACTTAAAAAAAAAAAAATCGATAACGGCCGAAGCCCGCTTTCCCCTATCATAAATATCTGGATAGGGGGTCCTTATTACTTTAATTATGATGTTTGGAATCAGTTTGGTGGACATCCGTAACATAGTTTCTTAGTTATAGAAACGGACCACAGTTAAAAGAAAAAAGCGGGGGGGGGGGGGGGGGGGGTTGGCGATGACACTGCTTTTCCTCAAACAACTTATGTAGACTACCTGAGTTCTAGTTCAAAGACAGTGAGCTGTAGAAAAACTTAAAACTTAAAAAAAAAAAAAAAAAAAAAAAAAAAAAATCGATAACGGGCAAAGCCCGCTTTTTCCTATCATAATATGTGGTTGTCACTCTAAAACAAAAACTGAAAATACTCGTTATGCAGTTTTTAGACGCGGCCTACTTCTTAAAATCGTAATATCTAGCCGGCACTGTAATGGAAATCTTTCTTTTGCTTTAATTATACAAATAACGATGATTAATTATACAATAAAATAATATATCGGCTGGTAATGAAGATATGACAATAATTTTTAGATATTCTGAAAGCAGAATCCATTTAGCGTCGCCCTGTCAAAGTTTGGAATTTCTGCGCCTCTTAGAATCAGAGATGCCCCCCCCCCTCTGTAAAACCCCAGTTGAACATCATGTGACCTCACCTCCGTCAAAGAAAATGCCGATCCAGACAATCGTCTGGCCGTGCGTCTCCGATGTGTCGTTTTTCTGCATTGGTTACAAATGATTAGAAATAAATTGCTTCATTAACCGGTTTTTAATTGATATCTTCTGATTTTACTGGTCGAATTGTACAATCTTTTTTTTGTTGAAATCAGGATTTTTTTTTACGTGTGATGGCCGATTTGGGGGTCCAGAGATTAATTCCTTCATTGTTTTTCGAAAACGGACTTGAGCATTACATGAAAGCTGTCACGTGAATTTGCTCTTTCTTCCTTCCAAACATCTGCGCTCCAGGCAGTCTGCGGTCTCCACATGCCGCGCCGAAAGTATTAAAAAATTATTTTTTATCGATCGATTTTTAAAGGATTTTTTTCGGTTCTAATGGTCGTACGGGAATGATTTTTCGAATTTCTGAAAGCAAATGCTCTCCTGAATCTGTCTGTCCCATTTCCGAATTTCTGACCCCCCGACTTCCGTAGATCCGGGTCGGTTTAAAAACCCGCACTGCGGTTTGGGGCTTAATTTGCTCCTGGCGACCCTGCCTTTTTCGAGAATCGTCTCCACCGGCAAACCTTTTCGGAGGCGAAACTTTGCGGTTTTCGATTCTTTTTCAAGTTCGGTTTCGGTCGGTAATTAAAACACTTTCGTTCATTAATAACGCCCCGGGTCCGGGTCGGAGGCCCGACCCGATCGAAACTTGAGCGTCGCGTCTTTTTTGCGAATTTTTCGGTACGCGTCCGCCGTCGGTGCGTCGATTAGTCCAGGAGCCTTTGCGGGTACAAAGGCGGAGTGCACAGACAGAAACACACACACACACACACAGACGTTTACCGCGCTTAATAGTAGGGACTATCGCCAAACTGTGATGCCAAATAAACGGGAGAACGTTGCCATTGGAATATCAAAATAAATCTATACTAATAAAAGAAAGTTTCGCTCTGTGTGTGTGTGTGTGTGTTTGTTGGCGATGGCTAGGAAAATTTAGCGCACATAGAAGTCTGTAAATTTAGATTTAGGTAGTCCAAACACTCTCCTGGTATACCTGAGCCTCAGAATTTTAAAATTTTGAAAATTAAAGTAGTTATTAATTAAAAACTGATCAAAGATCACAAATAAAAAAGTCATTATTCTGAAGCGAGCTGGCGCATGTGCAGAAACCAATTTCCGTATCTTCCGGAACAGAAGAAAGAAAGACATTCCGTTTTTGTTTAAAGTATTTCTAAATTCGCCATGGACAAACGGCTAAAAATACGGAAAAACCGTCTACATATTCTAAAAGAACATACTTTTACGTCTCGAACGATTTGGTTGGTTTGAAAAAATTTTACATTTAACCCTTTCAAAAAAAATAATCAAAAAGCATCGAATTCGTGTTTTTTATTTTCTCCCGTTTTCCGAGCCTTGCATCTACCGGAATACAAAAGATACGGAAAAACGAAGGTCACCAAATTAAAGAACTGTTTTTGTCCTTTTCAAAGCCACCTTTGGTTTTAAAAAATACAAAAATTAACCCTTCGAAAAAGTATATTTTCTGTATGCCGTTTTGTGATTTTTGCGATTTTGACAATTTTTAAAATTTCGCTTAGGCGATTCAGAGACAGGTACGAATAAACTAAAAATACCAGACAATATCTACATTTATTCCTTTTTCGACATATGTATTTGTTTTTTAAAAATACGAATACTAACCCTTAAAAAAAAATTCGTGCGCAGGACTCTCTTTTGCGAATTCCGATTTTCTTCTATATGTTAAATCTGGCATCGACTTTCTAAAATAAACAAACAAAAAGCAAACACACCTAAAGACATCTACGTTCTATCGGGTTTAGGCAGAAACTTTTAGTTTATAAAATAAATCACGTTAACCCTTTCGAAAACGTTTTTAACCGTATGTCAATTTCATTTTTTAAACTATTTCTACTATCTTTAAAAATCCTAATTGACGTTTAAAAACAAGATACGATAAACTAAAAATACCGTGCCTAATCTATATCCCTTTGTTTTTTAAAATCTGGTATCCGTTTTGAAAAAATTCAATTTTAACCCTCCGAAAAAAATCCTTTTCAAAACTCACTCACGCGAATTTCCTTTTTTTGGTCCAGATTTAAAAATCGGCATAGACTCGGGAAATGCAAGTACGGACAAACAGTAGACTCCAGATCATAGACACGTTCATTTTCTTCAAAATGCATCGTTGGGTTTTAAAAAATATCTACATTAACCCTTTAGAAACCGATTGATTACGTAACCCACTTTTGCGATTTTCGCTATTTTGGCAATGTTTACCCGTAGTTAAATTTCAATTCTACTAGGAAATATGGTTGGGTCAAGTGTTCTGAAAAGGCCTCTTCCAGAACAGACTGCGCCCCCTGGCGGTGGAAAGTGGAACTATAGGAGTATATCTGGTTCTATGGACCCGATTACGCTCATTCGACTTGATATCTATAGCCTTAAATATTTTAGCTGCACTTTCGACCGCCAGGATGCGCTTTCCAATCTTGGGTTTTATGAGCCCGATTACGACGAAGGTTGCCTCATTCGACTTGATTTCGATAGCCTTACAGATTTCAGTCATATTCGTATAGAACAGATTATTAATATTTCGGGCCCGGGCAACGCCGGGCGGATTAGCTAGTTAGTAAATATGTAACAGAAAATCCCTACAAAAATATAAAAAGAATACTAAATAACCAAAAAAAAATTTCCAGGAAATAATATAACGTATGAGACATTGTGAATATTAAGACCAAACTCACAAAACACAAGATTAGAGAATCGCCAGTTTAAATATACAATCATTATTGTTAGTTTGTATTCTAAAGCAAATTTCAGAGTGTTGGAGACGAACTGGACTCTAGTAAGAGACTGCACCAATTATTACAGTATATTATATTAAAAAACTTTAAGTTTGCTTTTAATACCTACAATGTGTCATACGTAAACTGTGAAAAAGAAAATATAACTTCAGAAACTAAACAACTCAATTAGCAGCTTTTTTATTTCATATAGATTGCTATAGGACTGAGATTAAAACATATGTTACTTACAGAACAAACTTAAACTGCAAATGTTTATTTAGCTTAACTGACTATTTCAAAATACGATTCAAATCATACTTTTTAAATGAAACAGAACAATGTTAAACTTTATTTTATAAATACTCTAGTGTGGATGTGTCAAACTGTGGTACAACTTAATGCAAAGATTACTATTTAAAGGAAGTGGTATCCCAGAGGCCACAATCTGACACCCCTGCTCTAATGTTGCATGCAAAATAGCATGCTTGCTTAAAGGTGAGAGAGAATACTTAAAGTACAAACTCTGATTTTTCTCCTTCTGCCTCTTTAAAATTGATAAAAAAGATAAGAAGAAAAAATCAATTTTTGTTATATTCTTAAAACACAAATCACAAAGAAACTAGTTAGAGGGAAAATGTTAACATTTCTAGAAAGAATATTTTGAAAATAATACCAAATGAATAGAATATAATGCTTAAAGGGAAGGAGAGTAATTGAAAATAATCTGACAAACTCAGCTTTTTTAAAAATAAAAAGTAAAAGACAGAAATGAGAAAGAAACAAATTAAAGAATAGTTTTCTAATCTTTAGAAATATTTTGAAAAGACAGTTAAATTCTAAAGAAAATGAAATTCAACAGAACAAAAAGCCTAGTACAACAAAATTTTCAGAAATTGTCAAAATACAGATTTTAAAAAAAAAATTGTACAAGAGTCATTATTAATAGCACTAAAAAGTTTATAAATATTCTATATTAAATATATATATATATCATTTTTTTAAAAATCCCAGAATTTGTTAAAGTTCAAAATAAAATTTTCAATAAAAAATTTTTGGTACTTTTCCATTATACAGACACCATGCCAAAATGTATGCTAATGCATAATGTATGTATGTAAATGTATGCTAATGCATAATGTATGTATTTAAATGTATGTATATATTAAATGTATGTAAATGTATGCTTGGTGACAATGGTGTCCGTATAATGGAAAAGTACCCAATTTTATTGTAGTGAATAGATATTTACAGTGCTGCAAAATTCATTCTAACAGAAATCAACTGCTAAAACTAAATATAACAATCAATGAATATATTAATCAGACCTAAACATAGAATCAATTTTGATAATGATTAGAAATCCTTAGAAATATGTGTAAAAGTTTACAGCTAAGGTACACGTACACAAAGATCAAAACAAGAAAGAAAAATAATGGATCATCAATAAATTATGGAACACTTTCCAACACTTACAGAATATTTAAATAAAACCTCATTTCTTACATATCAAAACAAGATATCTAAATAAACAATATACAGCTATGCCAGGATGCGCTATAGCACATCTTTTAAGCAAAAAATTGGAGAAGGTATGCATTAATATAATTTTTATAAGTCCTTCAGGATACATAATTTTTTTGTTGAAAGATCGCAAAAGATATATATGTTGTATAAAATGCATAAAATCTGTCTTATTTCTAAAAGAGTCTTATTTCTTCCCTTTTGTAAAAAAGGACCCAATTTTTTAGAAGTATCTGGGTCCCAGGGACCCTGGATTTCAAAAGTCTAGCGACATCACTGATATATAAAATGCATATCGCAGTTAAAAATTTAATTTCAGTAATTAACATCCACAGTTCGTAAAATATTCGAATACTTTTGTGCAGCCCTGTATATGATCTATAGAGTTTTATACACACCACACAATTCAATTAGAAAATGAATAACACTGCTGAAAATGATCTCAGCTAGAAAAAGCACAACTCAACAAAAAACACACTTCTAGCAATTACCATCTATAAGCTGCAACTATATAATTTCTTTTGAGAAATCATGTAATATGAAATTTACATTCTACAAATATCTCTTAAAATAATGAAATAAATATTCAGCTGGAAAATACATAACACACTTATCAATTCACACCCATAGACGACAAAGCTTACATATTATTTTGTCCAGCCCTGTATATGATCTATAGAATTTATAAAACCACATAATATATTGAAACATAGTTAAGTTTCAAATCACATTTCCAGCAATTAATACTCATAGATAGCACTGTATCCGAATACTTTTGTGTGACCCTGTATATGAATGATAAATGCTACATACTCCATATTTTATAGAAAGCATGTTATAGTGCACTTCAGTAATGCATATCAATTTATTAGGCTTGAAGAAGTATAACATCATTAAAAAACATTGCAAACAATTTTCTTCCATAGAACCTAACAGAATTCTTCTGTGTGTGCCTAAAAAGGAATTATAAATGCTGCATACTCCATTTTCTATAGGGAGTGTCCTATAGTAAACCTCAAAACACATACCAATGTCGTGAAATGCAAGTGGGACATTCCCCCCTCCCCCCAGAAGATTTAAGATTTTATGCTTTTAATGGTTAAAAAGTGCAATTCCCCCCCCCCCCATGAAAATGCAAAGAACCAGATTATAGAAGATTCGTTAATACTGACTTTGAATAAGAAATTCGCCATATTAGTCAGCTATAGCCAAGTTGGCTTCATTTATGGAGACTTATTTTTGGTTACCAAATTTGGTAATAGTTTGCCAAGTGTCAGCAAGCTTGGTGAGAATTTGACGTTAATGAATACGAATATATATTTTTATGCGTATGATTGGGAAAATGATTAAAACAATGAAAGTTAATAATTTGTGAGAAATCCCGTTCACTAAAACTCATAAATTAATCACCAATTTTTTGTAATCTGCTATCTTGTTTCAAAGTGTCAGCTACCCTAAAATTTCAAGCTGCTCTATCTCAGCCATTTTTTAAGATAGAGGCAAAACAAAAAATGCTCCAGATTCCTTGTATCAAGGTCTAACACTTAAAAAATAAATTAGAATTTCTAATTTTTTTAAGTTTTAAATCGTTTAGTGGCTGCCATTTTGAAACAAGATAGCAGACTAAGCTGGCCAACGAACTCAGTCGAGACATGGGTGAGCTTAATACACACACTTAGTTACATCCAAATCAGTTTATAAAAATGAGTGCTATCATATGGCATAGATCATATATATATATATAGGGGAGATTAGGGAGGGATGAGACATCTGCAGTAATGCTTAAAAAAAGCTTTATTTTTAATTTATGACTCTTCCACCAGATGGAGTAATCATTTGATCATACTTGTTGTTGTAAATCTTTTTAGTTGCAAGCACCTATGAGTTTGTCATTTAAAAAGGCTATTTTACAATATCAAAAATAACTAACTATTCAGATTTTTAATGTAAATTTTCAATCTCATTCTTTGTTGCTAACTTAATTGTTTTTAATATTTTGTAAACTCAACAATATATCTTTTAATGAATAGTTAAGCTAAACCTAAACAAACACGTGCTTGTTCCAGAAACCTTTTTTTTTTTTTTATGTTGCTCTAAGGGAGAGATGCGACACTATGACTCAGGGAGGTATGGAACATGTCTCATCCCTCCAAAATGATATATCTATCCAAATAATTATATTTAATTACATGGAAGTTTTTGGTATTTTATATTATATAAAAGTACATATATTTCATAAGACTATCTTGTTTTGGAATTGAATAGTGTAACAGATAAAACTTATTGTTTTACAGAAACCTTTTTTTTTTTTTTATGTTGCTCTAAGGGAGAGATGCGACACTATGACTCAGGGAGGTATGGAACATGTCTCATCCCTCCAAAATGATATATCTATCCAAATAATTATATTTAATTACATGGAAGTTTTTGGTATTTTATATTATATAAAAGTACATATATTTCATAAGACTATCTTGTTTTGGAATTGAATAGTGTAACAGATAAAACTTATTGTTTTACAAGTTAAAAAGGAATTTTAACTACTTTCATTTCTGCACATGACACCTGTATTGATATCACTGCAAATATGAGTATGAAAATATACAAGAAATAGATTGGTGTAAAGAAGAACCAAATATAGGTTTAATTGATTTTGTTTAAGCTAGATTTTTAACAAAAAAATCTGTTATTCACTTTGTTGGAAGAGTTGAAAGCAAAGAAAGATAGGGTAGATTTGAGCTTTAAGATACTATTTATGAAGAGAAATGAAAAAGGAAATATCATCTTCATGAATGAAAATGACTGTTCCATCATTGATGGACAAGACTTGCAAAGCTACATTCACCAAAAATAATTGGCGGCACTAGTCCGGCACAAGCATATTTTTCATTTGATTTGGATTTTACAAAATATAATATAAGATAAAATAAATGCTGTGATTTACAATAAACCTTAGAAATGTAAATGTCTCACTGTCTTTGTCATTTTCCCCCAACATTTTTGAAAATTTAATATGAATTTTCATTTTAAAAACATGTCCCATCCCTCCCTCCAACATTTTTCTTGTTAATTTATTTGGTTTATTAACCTAAAATTTTAATTATTATAATCAAATTTATATTTTTTAAATATGTTAAAATGTTTCAAGATGTTATTCTGAAATTTTCCAATTTGTACTAGCGAAACATTAATTTGTAAAAAACATTTTTGTTAAAATTGTCCCATTTCTCCCTAATCTCCCCTGTATATATCAACATTTGAACGGAGGGTGATTTTGGGGTCATGATCGGTGAAAATATACTGAAATTTTCTTGAATTGCTTTTCTCCAAGCAGCTATAATAGGTAACAACCTTTGGATTTTTTTAATCAATTACATCCAGTAATTTTGTTTAAAAAAAAAGTTTCTTAGTTTTATTTGGCTCTTAACTTAATTCTAATTGTATAAAAAAACTTTTTTTTTACAAAATTTCTCGTAGAATGGCTTAAAAAAATAATGAAGATTAGCAACTATGCTTTTGTGCATGCACAAATGGTTCATTCAAATATCAAAATCAATCATTCTGCCCATCACTAATTATATTATCAGCATAACAGCAAAAGTGATGTGAGGGTTTTACCATGGTACCAGCCCCCCCCCCCCTTTTTTTTTTAATTAAACATTTCTTTGGCATTATGTGTTACTACAGCCAATATACTGGCAATCAGTAAAAAAAAAAACTAATAAAACTTTTTGCTCTAGGTGCAAAAGAGTTTGTGTGACTCTGTGCATTGTAAACAAGATTTTAGATACACAATGATGTAAAAAAAAAAAAAAAAAAAAAAAAATGTTACAATAATCAATACACTGCACAAACATAGATCACACACTTACTCAAAATAAAGTGTAATTCAATTCAACAGTTTTGGTAATGAAACAAGAATGTACACATATACTGAGTGACCAGCATATTAGGAACACACCTCATTCAAACTTCAACTTGTCCATGCAGCAATAAATCTGATTTGCTGTTAGATAGCTTATCCCTGGTCAGAAGCACCAGTGAATGTAGCAATTCACTTGCTTATGGGGAAAAACTGAATTTGAGTGACTTTGAACACAGCATGATTATGGTCAGTTCCGGTACATCTGAAACCACTATTTGTCTTCACTCGAGTCTTCAAAGAATAACAGCTAAACAAAAAAACTTTGAGTAAAAAGCAAAATAGCGGGCTATAGTGGTGTCACTAGGCTTTTGAAATCCTGGGTCCCCAGAACCAAGATATTCTAAAAAACTGGCTCCTCCTTTTAGAAATAAGACATTCAATGTATTTAAATACAAAATATGCCTCTTTTGTATTCTTTCAAGAGAAAAATTATACATCCTGAAGGACCCATCACAATTTTTTGAATGCATCCCTTCTCCAATTTTTTGATTAAATGATGCATTATAGTACATCCCTAGCATTACTAAGGACAGAAATCACTTGTAAACAAAAGAGGGACTAGGGAACTGACACACACTGCATGCAATAACAGAAGAATTATGACACAACCATGTGCAGCACATTACAACTCAGAGTTATCCTAAAGTATATCCATACTCTACAAGACCCTTAAATCCAATACAACAAAGTTCATCACAATAGTATTAGTGTTGTGCAGAAGAAGAGTATTCCTAATATTTTGATCACTCAGTGTATATAACACCAATGATTATGCAAAAATAAAAAGTTTATACTACAACTTTCAGTAAAATAGTTCAAATATAAGCTCATCATAATTTCATTTAAAAAAAAAAAATAAGAAATTAAAATTAAATCCTATGATATAAAGACTTTAAAGAAACTAGGGGATCCGACCCGGACTTCCCGGGTTACAAAATACAAATGAAAATTATTCTTTTAATTGAAAACTAACAGATTGTTTACATTTAATATATTTTCTTAAATTGCCCACTAACAATACCAAAAATCATTTTTATATGAAATTATGTATTCAAATAAAGTTTTGAAATGTATTAAAAGCGATATTGGCTTCGTGTCAACAGTTAATAGCCTGCTAATTCATGCTTGAAAATTATTTTAAAAAGCCATGATAAATCAGTCAATTAAGATATAGTTTTCAAATAAATTGCATTCGAAAGTAGATTTTTTTCCCTATATAACGGTGTAAAAATTGAAAATGTGCAATGTTTAGAAATTTTAAAAAATGCAGTAGAAAAAGTCGCGAAACCGAAATTTCATCATGAAGTGTTGCCATTCGCAAAATGACGTCAGCGTTACGCACGGGCACGTTTGTTTTTTATAATACAGATAACTTTATAAATATATGTTGTACATATTTCTTTTCTCTATTATTAATAGAAAGAAACTTGTAAATATTTTTTTTTTGCTAGGAAAATCAGGATGCAAAGTGAAGATATCAAATTTTGAAATCCCATTAATGATTTTGAAAAACATTTTCTCTAAATTTGCTACTTACTCATTCTTAAGATATATAAATAAAAACAAAGATTTAGTTTAAATTTTATACTTTCGGTTATTTGTATTTTTCTGCTAAATGTACTAAAAAAAAAAAAGTCTTATTTTTCCACAATTTGCTGTGGAATTTGGTTTCTACCAACAATTCCTTTCTAATAATAGAAACGTATTAACTTTCTTTTTTTTCACTTTGGAATAATGGGATAGTTTTAGAGTTTCGTTAAAAAACAGGATAATTACGAAGAATGTTAGAAAATTATATTTAAAATAATGTCTGGTCACCTTAAACATAATTGTGAAAATTGAATACATACATTAATCTTTCATACCACTTTCTTTTTGAATTAATAATAAATAACAAAATTTAGTTAATAAATAAAGGTGATTAGATTTCTTAATTTCAACTATATGAAGTATGAAGAATTACTTATATAAATATTTAAATAGCAAAATATTAAAAAGGATACATGTTTCTTCATAAACTTGAATAGTTGCCATATCTCCTTCTAAACGGATGATTTCGCCTACTAATTCAGAATGGCCCACACGTACCAATTCATACATAGCAGCTCCGGACATTTTTTCAGCCGTGACGACTAAAAAAATAGGAAATTATTTATAATATGATACTGAAAAGAACAAATAATTTTTTTTATAAAACACATTTGATAAGAGAAATTCATAACATTAAAAAGTCCTTCCGGCCTGTACCGGGAGGAGAAGGTAGCTTTCCTACATCTTCGTTTTAAAATTTTAGCTAATGTTACACGAAAACAGAAAGTTAAAATGCAAAGAAACGTTTACAAAAGATTCGTTAATACTGAATTTGAACAAGAAATTCGCCAAATTATTGAGCAATAGCCAAATTGGCTTCATTTATGAAGACTTATTTTGGTCACCAAATTTGGCGATATTTCACCAAATGTCGCCAATATCGCCAATTTTGGTGCTAACGGATATGAATATATAGTTTTATGCGTATGATTGGGAAAATTATTACAACAATGAAAGAAAATAATTTGCGAGTAATCGCGTTAATGTGCTGTTTTGTTTCAAAATGTCAGCCACCCTAGAATTTCAAACTGCTCTATCTCAGCCATTTTTTAAGATAGAGGTAAACCAAAAAATGCTCTGGAATCCTTGTATCAAGGCCTAACATGTAATAAAAAAATAAATTTGAATTTTTAATTTTTTTGTATATTTATTTTAGTTTTAAATTTTTAAATGGCCGCCATCTTGAAACAAAATGGCGGACCAAGCTGGCCAACGAACTCGGTCGAGACATTGGTGACCTTAATACAAACAATTAGTTTCATCAAAATCGATTTATAAATACGAGCGTTATTGTATGACATAGGTCAGATATATATATATATATATATATATAAATCAACATTTGAACGGAGGGTGATTTTGGGGTCTGGGGGTCATGATCGGTGAAAATATATCGAAATTTTCCGGAACTGCTGTCCTCCGAACGGCTGCAATAGGTAGCTTTATACTTTTTTGTATTGAAAGCTACCTAAAATGCAACATCATTTCTTATCAATATTCAGTGAAATGAATTATTAACCCTAATTGAGGTTAATTTCTAATTTACTTGTGTATATTTTTAATTACTATTTTTTTTCATGTATGGTTTTTATAATGAATGGATTGATATTATTTTTTTTGTAATGGTAGTAAACAGACTTCAGACAAATCTGTGCATACCTCGAATTAATGTTCTGCTGTCATATATAGGTAAAGAATGACTAATTTCCTGATTAGAGAATTAAATTCAATCAATTGAAATTCATAACATTCCCATTACATTAATAGTAATAACATGACAAGACAATAAATATAAATGTTTTGAGAATGACCTTTTGACCTTCCTAAAATGACATTAGTACAGTACCTCCATCATTCTTCCATCTTGAAATTTTACATTTCACTAGACAATAAGTGGAGGATTAATATATACAGTAGACTCTCTCAAATCCGCATAGCTTAAAACCAGAGGTTATACAGATTTTAGAATTTTGCAGATTTCTGGTCACTGTTTTGATTACATTTTTTAAACAATAATTTGAATTTAATAATGCACTCGAAAGTATAATGAATGCTTACAATAAAGTAAAATAATTAAGTAAAATAATAAAAATGAAGAAAATTTAAAAAACATTTAAAATATTAAAAGTAAAAACTAAATATGCAAAATGGTGATGAGACAATCTTTTCTTGAATTTTTCAGTAAAACTCACCTTATAAATGTACACTAATAATTCACATCAAAATCCTAAAATAACAAAGTTTTATTTCATGTTTAGCCATACTTAATAACCAAAAAAACTTAATTGTATATGGCAAAATGATTGCGATCGCCACTTATATTAGCAGTATCTTGAATTTTTTCAGAAATAAATTTATACTTCATGAGAAAACATGAGTTGAATCATATAAATAGTGTACAGAATGATATAAAAAAAATTTTTAAAAAACTTGAATTTTACACCTACATCTTAATTGTAAGTTTCGTTGTTTACATCGGAAACGATGTGCAAATTTTAGGCATTTGCGGATTTAAGGGAGTCTACTGTAATTGTTTTTAATCATACCAAATGTGCCGTAAATTCGTTAAAATTAAAAAAAATCATTAAACAGGATGAGTTTTTAGCAAATAATGCTAAAAAATTGCGGTTTGCACGACACATCGGATTAGATGGAGGCCGGATTCTTTTTAATAAAAGTTAGTTATATTAGTTAATTAGTTATTAGGTAAAAATATAATGATCATCACTGATATCAGCACTATCTTGATTTTTTTCCGAAATAAATTTACACTTCCTTCATGAGAAAACATGAGATTAAAATGTGTACAGAACAATATAAAAAACTTGAATTTTACACCTACATCTAACTGCAAGTTTCATTGTTTAAATCGGAAACAATGTGCAGATTTTAGGCATTTGCAGGTTTTACAGTGGCAGATTCGAGGGAGTCTACTGTATATACATAAATATATATATTATCAAAAGGGATGCGTTTAAAAAAAAAATTAAATGCAAAAAAATAAACCCTTGTGTTGCCTATCATATTAAAGCCCATAAAAAGAGCTTAAAATGAGATAAAGAACTTTACTAGCATCACTGGTTACAGAAATACTAACATATTTTTACATGGCAGTGGTGTGAAATTTGGCCGTTTTACCATTTTTTTAATTCTTCTGTAAAAACTGCTCAGACAAAATAATTTAAAATCCCAAATTATTAAAATCTGAGATGTCAAGATTCAAATATATTTCATTCATTGATTTGACATGAAATGACCCAGTAGGCAATGTATAATTCAAAAGTGTTCAACAATAGTTTACAATACATAATATTATGTTAATGAAATAGTACCGACATCTATTTTCAAAAAGTTAGTTTTAAAATTTTTATAGAAACTCTTCTCCATTCCTAGAAAAATCAGTAAATTAGGAAATTCTTCCTTTCATTGCAACAAGATCATTATAGAAAACTGCCATACCTGTATCTTTAAAAGTGAATGAGCTATGTGAAATTTGGCAGTTTTTACCATTTTTAAGGTTTTGTTCATCTCACGAAACCCTATTACTCCCGCTTCATTGTCTGTCCATCATAGAGCTGGTTCTCAGAAACTATGAAACTTACAATCATGAAATTTTGTGTACTTATAGCTAAATACCAATTATGAAGCTCAAAATCATAAAATTTGAAAAAATCTTATTCTTTTAACATATAGAGATAAAAAAACCAAAAATCTAAACAGCCTTTTCCTATTAAATTTAAACATTTTTCGTTATAGCAGTTGCCAACAATTAAAAATCCACAGTAAAATTCTTTCTACAATAATTAATTTTCTAGTGAAAGATTTCCACATGAAAAATTAAAATGAAATAAAAAGTTTCATCAATTAAAAAAAAGATTAATATGACGTCATATTGGTAATAAAACAGAAAATTTGAAACATTTCTCAATAATACAAGGAGTATGAGTATGTGTAAATACAGAAAGCAGCTTAATATGACGTCATTAGAGAGTTTAAAAGAAAATTAAACTGAAGTCATATTGGAAGTTTAACAGATTTTTCTCAAATGTTTGAGAATAATACAAAGAGAGTATCAATATGAGTAATAGAGATAGCAAGTAGACAGGACGTCAGCAAGTGATTATAATGTCGTATGAATTTGTGGAACGTATTGAATCATGATTAAAACCTGATTATGGAAATATTGGCATGTTTTAACACATTTTGAAGTTCTCTATACAACATGTTTAATTTTGAAATTGATTCTTTTCAATATCGCATTTAGTCTACATGACAGAGTATAATAGATAGCTTCGCTCGCTATTGGGCCGGTTCAGATATTCGAAAAAATAGATCGGTAAATTTTTACTTTATAAAAAACATGCTTTTTTTTTTAATGAAATTTATTTGGATTTATTAAAGAAAGGATAAAGTGTTTTGAAAGGAATATTGAACGAAACCCATTGTGCAATCTTCGATCACACTTACCCACTTGTTAAAATTCTTCTGTAGAAACTGTTCTTCAGCCAAAAGAATTTAAAACCCAATAGAAATAATTGCTAAAATAAAAATTATTGTCAATTTTAAACTAAGTATTTTGTGTATTTTCTGCCTCTTAGTTAAAAACTGACCATTGTGAATTGGAAATGTAAATATGTGAGATACATGGACAGTATGCATTTGATCTCAAGCAAATGATAACTTAGAACAATATTAGTGGCAAAGAACTACAAAGCATTTACATCAGTATTATTAGAATAGCTCAGTATACATTGGAGTTAAGGAAAAACACTGAGAATGCTTTGTGTTTTACTATTATTATGCTTGTAGGCTTTAAAACATTTGTCCCTTTACATGATCTCTGCCTATATAATGTTTTATTTAGATGAATTTGGATGTGGTTTTTTTACACATTAATTTAACATATTTTTGAATTTAAATATGTAATTGTCACTTTTTATAAGGTCCATAATTTCACAAATAAAGTATAGCATGTTAAATGCAATGGCGGCTTTAGTGCCGTGGCGCATAGGGCAAGATTTTCTCAGTGCCCCAACATATATCTTTTAAAAAAAACTACTAAATTTAAAACAAGTATTTTATGTATTTTCTGTCTCTTAGATTTTGACACCATGGGCTGTCGACCAACATTGCCTTATTTCTAAAGCAGACGCTGATTTTAGTGGTAGAAATAAGTAGTATAACTAAACTTGTTTCTTACATTATAATTGTAAATTTTATACTATTATTACTATTACTATTGTTTTGTTTTATACAAGTAGGGTAGATGTGCCAATAATGGACACCCTTAAGGAATTTCTTTAAAAATTATTTTTTAATTAATAGTTAATTGTTATATTCCACATTTTTTAATATTATATTAATCTACCGACAATATTTAACCATGCTCATAGTCACATTTCCCAATGTGAATCGAAATTTAATTGTAAATAACAGAAATAAATCAAAACACCCTAAATTCCAGTAATGGACACCCCACAAAAAGTAATAGATAATTGATATAATGATTGTATTTAAAACTAGAATTTAAAGAAAACATATTAATGAAATAAAAAAAAGCTGAATTTTTATTGGTTATTTTTTTATAAACCAAAAATGTTGAAGGCGGT
Source organism: Maratus michaelseni (assembly GCA_963931845.1). Classification (NCBI taxonomy): domain Eukaryota; kingdom Metazoa; phylum Arthropoda; class Arachnida; order Araneae; family Salticidae; genus Maratus; species Maratus michaelseni. The sequence continues at coordinate 46,874,547 of OZ007588.1, read as the reverse complement.
CCATTACTGGCACATCTACCTACAATATAATTTTAAGATGCAGGTAGAACCCAAAGCAAAAAGAAACTTTTTCTAATTGATCAATTTTGTCTAGAAAAGGATGGGGGGGGGGGGGATTAAAAAGTAATATGCACATCTCAACATTTTGGAGACACCCTTTATATCATAATATTTACAATAACATGTTTTTCTTCTGTGTGTTTGACATTTACATGTTTTACATAAGATAGAAAGAGAACTTAAGCAATTATTTCATCCTAACAGGAAATACTATAAATTTAAAAAGAACGACGATTGAATACATTGGTAAATAAACAGTGTCTTGCAATGTTTGTTCCACAAATAATAATTTAAAAAAAAAAAAAAAACATAATTTATTACATTTAAAATTCATTCTTTTTTTAAACTTGATGTTGAAAATGATTGATAATCAGTGAATTTGACTTGCAGACTGGTAAATCGATAAGCAAACTCGACATATATATAAATAAAGAAAACAATAAAGAAAAGATCACAGGGTAAACAGTAAAATTGCGATTAGAATGAAAGATTATAAAAAGTTAAATTATATGCCATGAAAAATGAATCATATTTTCTACGATAAATAATCACATTTATAGCAGGTTTAAACTCGCCAATTAAGAAAATAATAATATTACTTTCAATTTAAATTGATGAAAAGCATCAAACATTTAGTACATTTTTATGCTTTTAAAAAGAAATATTTACCTGGACCAGATACTGCAAATACGAATCCATATTCAGATTCTTTTTCGACATCAGCTACTTTAGGGAGATTATCTCTAGTCATCTTGAGATTTTACCAAACTAAAATTAAACATAAAATACTGATGTATTTCTACCTAGTACTATGAAACGATCAAAGAAATTAAATTAATAAACAGCAAGATCGAAAAGAACACAAAATCAATGTAAATGGTTAAAATAAACAGTAAATTAAAGATCATGTGAGCCCTTAGAAAACAAACAATGATTAGCGTAAGCGTATATTAATTTAAGATACTTAATACAAACTATACTAAAAGATTTTGAAAACATTTAATTTTTACATCAGCTGAAAATGTTGTTCTACTAGCTCAAAAGAAAAATTAAATTACCAGAATCGATCCTTAATGATGAAAACTAACAAATCTAAGTAATAGATAATTTTTACTAAAAAAATATACGCCCTTTTAAACAATTTAAAGTCCCGGTTACTTTAAAAAACGAATACAACAAGTTCAGTCATATGACTTGCTACTCGTCCCCAAAATTTAGGAACGAGAAAATTCAATTGAATATAGAGGGCGCTATATGTATTTTCAGTGAGTTAAGTTGACGATTGCTTCTGTAAAATTATTTCCTTTGGAATCGAAACTATAAAAATTCGTCTGCTTGGGAATAACATTCAGAACAGTGCCATTGAAAAGCATTGTGTTTAGAAAATTTATGCTTATATCTTATCTTTAAATCGAGTTTTAAATCTTTTCAGGAACAGCTATATGTTATACCTGAATTCTTTTCTCTATTTTAATGCAATTTCATGCATATTTTTCTTTTTATTTGTGAAATTAAAATGAATTTCCTAATTGGGACTTAAGAATTTCCTAATTGGGACTTAATCGGCCTCTGGAGGCGCTGATCGCAGCGGTCGGTACAGGAAAATTGTCCTTTTAACTAATGCTAAAGTGCCATTGAAACCATTATTTATTGTAAACGCGTTTGAAAGTGTTAGATATTCAAATTTGGATTAATTTTTACCATGTCATATAAACACAGAACATAAATATCACAAGAAGTCTGAAATTGTGCAAAAAAATAATCATTATGAACATATTAAAAATGCATGTAATGCAATGGGCTTGCAAGGCATTTTCCTGAAGTAAGAAGTTATATCTTTTCTCCAACAGATGGCGTATTCGAGCGCTTGAATTCCCAATATGAAAGTTGCAATTAGCTGATGACCTTTTCATCCACCAATCAAAGCTATCCGATTGACTTCCATCCACGGCCACAATATCCTCTCAGCTACCAATCATAACTGGCCTCCAACGATTGATTGACCTCCAATGGACGATTTGTGACATCTTTGTGACATCTTATTTGGTCTTTGAGGTATTCGCTACAGCATCCGCCGGCATGACTTCAAATGATCACAAGAGTCAAAACAAAGCTGAATCCATCCTAGTATTAGCACCATGGTGGGAAAACGTAGCCAAAAATGTCTAAACGTAAGTAGTCCAAAGGTCCCTTAATATCGTTTCACTAAGCCCCGCCATATGGTGCAGATCAGTTCATTCTCTGCACCTGCACCACATCACGGAAAAGATCCTGGAACTCTCGCACCTGTTTATCCCACTTCTCCCTCGAAGGGAGAACGAAAGGCATCGATTCAGTCGAAGTGGTCTGGGCTGTTTTCGAAGTCAAAATATCCATAGGAGTCGAAAAAACTTTCCCGGTGTCTGCCACCAGGGTCGTACTGGCCCACCGGGCAACGAGGCAAATGCCCGGTGCGCCCTCGTCACTCTTTTTTTTTTTCTTTTTTTTTTTTTGGAAGCACGTTTAAAGTTGTGCATACTGAAAGGCATAAAATTTCAAAGATTTTCATATGGAAAATTAAAAAGTAATACTTTTTATTTTTAAAAGTATAGCATAAGCAAACTGTGTGGGATCAAAGACAATTATATAACCCAATTTCGAGATAACATAAATTATCGACAATCAGATGTGCTATGGTATCCTGGAACATCGTGTTTTTGTAATCCTGGCGCCCTTGGTCAGATTTTTTTCAACGCCTCTGCAAAAATAGCTTTCAAAAAACTAATATCGTTGTGTTTTTGTTACTATGGCGCCCATGGTACAGATTTTTATTTCAGCGCCTCTGTAAAAATAACTTTCAAAAAACTAATATCGTGTTCGTGTTTTTGTTATTATGGCGCCCTTGGTCAGACTTTTTCAGCGCCTTTGTAAAAATAACTTAAAAAATTAACATCGTGTTTTTGTAATCCTGGCGCTCTTGGTCAGATTTTTTTCAACGCCTCTGCAAAAGTAGCTTTCAAAAAACTAATATCGTGTTCGTGTTTTTGTTATTATGGCGCCCATGGTCAGATTTTTTCCAGCGCCTCTGTAAAAAAAAAAAAAAAAAAAAACTTAAAAAAAAATAATATCGTATTTATGCTTTTGTTATTATGGCGTTCTTAGTCAGTCTTTTTCAGCGTCTTTCTAAAAATAACTTTAAAAAAAATTTACTTTTCTGTCAAATATTTAGTGCCCTGGATGATAAAATATTTCTGCTTTTTGTGAAAGTACAAACGACGAAAAAAAAAAATGGAATGCAATTTAAGAGAAGAGATTTTCATTTTAATTGGTCCCACTTTCAGAGGCGGCTTTGGTAATCATGTCGCCCCTAGTCTGATTTTTTCATCGCCTCTGTAAAAATAACTTTCAAAAAAACTAATATCGTGTTCGTGTTTTTGTTATTATGACGCCCTTGGTCAGACTTTTTCAGCGCCTTTGTAAAAATAACTTAAAAAATAATAACATCGTGTTTTTGTAATCCTGGCGCCCTTGGTCAGATTTTTTTCAACGCCTCTGCAAAAATAGCTTTCAAAAAACTAATATCGTGTTCGTGTTTTTGTTATTATGGCGTCCATGGTCAGATTTTTTCCAGCGCCTCTGTAAAAAAAAAAAAACTTTAAAAAAACTAATATCGTATTTATGTTTTTGTTATTATGGCGCTCTTAGGCAGTCTTTTTCAGCGTCTTTCTAAAAATAAATTTTAAAAAAAAAATAACTTTTCTGTCAAATATTTAGTGCGCTGGGTGATCAAATATTTCTGCTTTTTGTGAAAGTACAAACGACGAAAAAAGAAAAAAAAATGGAATGCAATTTAAGAGAAGCATTTTAACCCTTCATTTTTCATTTTAACCCTTAATTGCATAGTGATGTAAATTTCCATCACTTTTTATTTAACTTTTAATAAATAAATCAACTTCTTCGCCACCACTATATTTATATAGAAATATTAATCCAGTAAATTTCCCGGGAACTATGTTGCTGAACAAGATTAAAAATCTATCTTAAAATTTCTGGTGTCTAATATTTAATATATGTATAAAAAAAACACAATTGTAAAAGAAAATCTCATGCAAAGAAGGGTTAATTGGTCCCATTTTCAGAGGCGGCTTTGGTAATCATGTCGCCCCTATAGTCTGATTTTTTCAGCGCCTCTGTAAAAATAACTTTAAAAAAAAGAAAAACTAATATCGTGTTTTTGTAATCCTAGCTTCCTTGGTCAGAATTTTTCAGCGCCTCTGTAAAAATAGCTATTTAAAAATTAATATCGTGTTTCTGTAATTATGGCGCCCTTGGTCAGATTTTTTTCGGCGTCTGTGTAAAAATAACTTTAAAAAAACTAATATCGTGTTCTTGTTTTTGTAATTATGGCGCCCTTGGACAGATTTTTTTCAGCGCCTCTGTAAAAATAAATTTAAAAAAATTTATATATATTTTTTTAAATCATGGCGCCCTTGGTCAGATTATTTTCAGCGCCTCTGTAAAAATAACTTTAAAAAAACTAACACCGTGTTATGTAATCCTGGCTCCCTTGGTCAGATTTTTTTTCAGCGCCTCTGTAAAAATAACTTTCAAAAAACTAATATCGTGTTTTTGTAATCCTGGCGCCCTTGGTTAGATTTTTCCAGGGCCTGTTTAAAAATAACTCTAAAAAATCTAATATTGTGTGTTTGTAATCATAGCGCCCTTGGTCACATTTTTTTCAGCGCCACTGTAAAAATAACTTTCAACAAATTAATATAGTGTTTTTGTAATTACGGCACCCTTGGTCAGATTTTTCAGCGTCTGTGTAAAAATAACTTTCAAAAGATTAATATCGTGTTTTTGTAATAGCTCTTCCTCCACCCACTTACACACACGTACACTCCCCATAAGCACACACACAGTGTTGAATTCAAACACTTTTCTCCGGGAGGGACTTCTGTGTCTCCGGGGGGGGGGGGGCATTGTAGAGTTCAGGGGTGGATATTGTACTTTTTGACCATCCAAAATACAAAATCTCACATTTTCCGCAGGGGACATTTTATTGCTTAGAGGGGGGGGGGGATGTCCCCCCGGGTCACCGCCTGAATTCAACACTGCACACACATAAATCGATGCTCTTAGTTCTAATAAACTGGAACATTTCATAATTTTTTAATGATAATATAGGCCAAAGACAAATTTTTCACAAGTTTTTGGGCAATGGAAACTTATGTAAATTTTGCTTTTCAAAGAATAAAAGGTTAATTTTTCATACCTATTTGAAAAATTTTTACAATTTTTTAGCATTTAAAAATGCCAATAGTATCTAAAACCCTTTTTTTTCAAACTGTATCTGCTTAACGACTCTAAACTTCAAACACCACCCCGATTTACAAATTGAAAAATACACATGACATGTAATCGAAATAAATATATAAACTACTGAAACTTGTAAAAGTTGTTTCACAAAAGAATGGATGAAAGAGAAGCGCAGATGCGCGCAGATGTGTTTTTGTTTTGTTTTCACTGCTGTTAGTGGGAGTTCCTAAGAAGACAAATTCCCTAAGAAGACATGTTGGTGGAGTTTCACCTTAGATACCCAATGGTATCTGTAAGTAATACCAGATGTGACACTTTTTATTGATTATACCATATTGTGGGATTTTTGGATCTCTGTAACTTTCTGAAGAAAATAGAAACCGGATGTGGAGGTATTTTTCCATGAAATACTAATTAACACACGCTCGGCGTACAGACATACATCAGCAAAGAAAGAAACGTTAAAAACGAAAAAATAAAATATCCAATTCAGTATCTGTTATAGGAGTTTTATAATGTTTTGAGCAATAACATAAGCTGTCCAAAATTTTTTGACGATATTATTAAACAATTTTCATTGATACATACTTTAAATTTTTAGACATTCCCATTAAGGTGAAAACGAAAAATAACTTTGCCAATAAACCTTATCATTTTTTAGATACTTTTTTTTCAAGATATCGAGTAAGAAATAGCTGCAAAATAATGAACACATATAAGCTTATTGCGGTAGAAAAAAACGTGTTATTCTTCTTCTTTTCTATATTTTACCCCCATTACGCAATTAAGTATTTCTATTTTCTTTGACTTTGTTTTTTGTTTTGTAATACAATGCTTAAATATAATTTTGATAGTACATATTATATTTTTTAAATGTAAATATATTTGAATCTATTGCTGCTCTTCTGGTGCATTTATTTATTTATTTTTTGTCTCTGTGTGTGAGTTGCGGCGACTATTAAAATTAAATTTGGCTTCTGTAATTAAAATAAACAGCAATTTAAAATTAAATATGATTTATTTTAGTGACTAGGCGAGACAAAGGGTGGAAATTAAGGAAAGCTTTTTTTTTTTTTTTTTTTTTTTCAAAATGCCGACTGTTTTGAAGAGATTATTCAACTTTTATCGAAGAAAAATGAGGATTTTTGATGATAAAAAAATCCTTAATGCTCTGCATAATTATATAAGAAAAAAAGCTGATAAAATTAGAAGTAAAACAATTCAGTATTATTAAAGTAATCGTGTATGGTCATATATTTAAAAATGCAATTTTGAGAAAAACTAGTTTCAATTTTATTGTAGAATGCTTATTATATAATCTCTTTGGAGATTTAATTAGAATGTTACAAGAACTTGATATGTTTTTTGAAATTCAAAGATATTATAATTATATATATTGTATATATATATATATTATATAGAATCGTCTATTCCAGGTTCTTGATTCCGTTGATAAAGCCGCTAAAATAAAAACTCGATTTTCCGAAATTTATAAGTTATGATTACGTGTAAATCCTTAAAGCGATTTTCGAAAAAATATTTTTTAACGTTCAGTAATGCAAAAGTTTCTGCTCATTTACAAACATAAAAATAGTGTTCGACAGGAACCGAATTTCGGTTACCTTTCTAGTTTCGACAGAAAACGAAAACGAAATTATCTTAAAAATAAATTCAAAGTAATAACATAAACATGCATGTTATCTGAATAATGTTTTGCGTAGAAACGGAAGTACATAATTATTAATTAAAAATTAATTTTATTGAAATAAAATGAATTAAATATAAGGTGCTATAAACATAAAAAATGATTCAAAAATAATTTAATTTAAAAATAACGAATTTAATCAATATTATTAATACCTTCTAGATTTATCCCCTTTTATGTGAATACATAGTATGTGCGGCTCTTTGGATGGTAGTGGCGTTTGGGAGATGATAGGGAGGGGCAGTTATAGTAATACCGATTATTCGGCAGTATTTTCGCCAAAACTAAGATTTTGCGCTGAAAACGAAAATGAAACCGAATATTCGGCCAAACTCTACATAAATGAATGAGAATTGCAGGCTTGGTTATTGAAATGATTTGTAATACAACAGATTCTTTTCTTTAAATTAATCACATCTTGAGTTAAAATTGATTGTTGTCTTGTGACAGCAGTTTTTTTCCTCTTCCCGCACTGTTGCGTCCGAAAATTAGATTCAAAACGGCACCTTTGAGAGCATTTTCTGAAAGATCTTTTGCTTTTCCTAAAAAAATATAAAAGACAGTTCTATTACAAAGTTTCTGATGGGCAATAAAAAATAGCTGGTATTTTCGGCCACTTATAAAGCTATCAGCAGTTGTAATGAAATTTAATGAAAACCTTTCAAACAAAATTATCATGCAATACAATTCAAGTAATACTTTTCAAAGTAATGCTTTTAAGGAATTATTACTTTTCCAAAGATTTTCTGCCCCCCCCCCCCCTACCCTGCGTATACACATGAATTGCAGTACAAAAGAACAAGATCTTTGAAAAACAAAAACAATCCCAGTAGCCCAATAGCTTTTGTAAATGTAAGTTTGCTCATTTGAAAAGAAACCGAAATACATTATGTCCGAATGAGACCGAAATACATTATGTCCGGGAAAAGAGAGTACCGAAATCAGCCTCTATTGTCCACGCCACAGAAACTGGAAATGCATGTGTTTCTAATTTTCAACCGATAGTCAGTATAAGTAAAGTGCTCTTGATGTGAAATCTGCTTCGTTTGTCTCGTTCTATCCAGTGTCAAAGAACTACTCCGTCTTTATATTATTTGCCGGTGACCTGAGTTATTTACTTATTTTAGTGTAATCTTAAACATTTTTTCTTATAATAAGCTTGTACTTCAACCTTTTTAAAAAAAAATAGTGTACAGTGTTATAAAATATCATTACCACAGCTCAGATATGCTGATGTTGCATTTTGCATAACAAGAACTGTGACTTGTCCATGGAAAAACAATATAAGGTATAAGACTACAAATTAATTTTTTTGATTGTATCTCTTTCACAAGAATGTTTATTAGTTTGAATTTTTGCGAAATCTGCAAAATTTGCCTAATGTATTTCTTTATTTTCTCTTTGTAACTGTTGCGAGAAAAAAAAAAAAATCATGCCGGCTCGGCCTACAGGCGGGGTTAGATTTCGAAGTTAGCTACTAATTTCACCAATAACAACTTAAATCAAGATTAGAGATAAACCCAGTTCTTCACTAAGAATGAGCTCTAGAGACCTAAAATTTCTTAAGAAGTTTGTTTTGTTTATCCTGTCTTTATACCTCACATTTTCAACAAATTTATGAACCTATTGTCGTTTTTGTTATTTTTGAAGAATTCTAGTTCTATTATAAAAACAAAATTCCTAGCTTGAAAACAATGTCCTGACGTATTCAACACTTGAAAGATGGGGTTAATTTTCGTACTTTTCGAAACAGATTGATAAGTTAGAAAGCGTAAAGAATGTAGATGGGATTTGGTGTTTTTCGTTTTATGTATCTCGAACGGTTCAGCCGATGCATGTTTCGAAAGACGGGCTAAAAAAAGCCGCTTTCAGCTAGTATCTGCCTCCACACTTTGGAACGTGGTTTCTGGCACTCGTCGGTGCAACATTTTTCGGTCAACCTTTTAACCCCTTCGCGACGAGAGCACTTTCCTTAATTTTTAACCTTTTACCACCGGTTTTTCACAACAGAAATTTTTCTGTAATTGAATCGCGAAAATGCTCTGACTAAGTAAGGTAAAATTTACAATAAAAAATAACTGAGAAGAATAATGAAGGATTCTAAGCACCTTAAGTGGCACGTATGCCGGTCGCTCGTCTCCAAGGGGTTAAATTGCGGAGTTTAATTAATATCTCGGCCAATTATATAAAAAAACAACAAAATTGAAACTCAGGTGTATTAAGACCTGTCTTGAACTATTCTCATCCAAATTTATCCGATACTTAAAATAGTAGAGCACACTTCTACGAATACTTTTTAAAAAATTAGCTGAAAATGTTCAAAATTGTAAGAGAAGATACATTTTAAAATTTACTTAATATTGTCAAAAAAAAAAAAAATCGAATGTTGCCTGGAAAATTGAATAATTTCTTATTAGAATCATTTTCCTTCATTGAGTCCTTTATTATTATCCCAAAAATGTACCTTAAAATACTTAAATAAAAAAAATGTTCAAAAGGTACCTAGTCACCTTAAAATAAAATTTATGGCCAGCCTTCTTGGGACTTAAATTACATATGAAAGGAGGGGAGGGGGGGGGGTAAAAGGTATTTCACAGCGAAACTGACAATTCCATAAGTCCTACTCCATTTAAGTTGGATTTCTAATGCATTTAATCTCCAAATAAAGGACACTCCATTGAAGAATAGGAATTATCTCATTCAAAATATATAAAATAATCCTGTAGCCGTTATGTATGTTAACTTTTCAAAAAATTTGTTTTAGATACTTTTAAATAGTAGTTGGCGCCCCTTTGATAAGAATTTGGCGCCCTTTTTATCCAAGTTGCCACCGCCCTTTTTGTCATGCCAGTACGACCCTGTCTGCCACCGAAGGAGAAACGTCCATTCTGTCACTCAAAGTGCTACCATCACATTGACGGGGGGGGAGGGGAGGTCAAGTTCACCAATACGGTCTTCTTTGTTCCACTAATTATTTTGGAAGGAGAGTTAGCCAACTCTGACAGGACATTTGGGCTGCGTCATACCCGAGGCAAACGAAAAAGAAAGGCTACTGCGGTGCTTTACGCGTATATTTTTTTACAGACCCCGGGAGTCACGTGATGCTCGAATGCACCAATGCAGGTGTACGAAAAGAGCATTACGTCACTCAAGCGGTCTGTAAAAAAAGATAAGTGGAATGCACCGCGGTAGCCTGTCTTTTTCGTTGGCCTCGGTCATACCCGCACAGGCCGCCTTGAAGGAATTAATCAAGCTCTCCGCTGCTTGGAATAAAAAGTTAGACTGCTGCTGCAATACTTGGATAAAGCACGCTTGAGTGCGCTGAAAGAAATTTTCCATAGTTTGGTCGAGGTCAGTTTTAGCAACAAACGGAGGATTGGAGGCAGGTTCAACTAGAAATATAAATTTCCGAGCTATGCGAATAAGGTAAATAAATAAACTGAATAGACGAAATGATTGAGATATGTGATGAAACGATACATTATATTATGAATCGTTTGAATTGTGAGAAATTATCACTTGATTTCTAGAATAAATTCATAAACTAGAATTATAGTTACTAAAACTAGCCTCTTGTGTTCACATTTATTTGCAGAGATTTTTAAATAAGTTTGACCACAATACTACAGGACAACGCTCTTGAATTTTAATAGGGGAGACTAAAACTCTCCAGGAAAGGGAACTAGAATTTATAAGGATGATATGGAACTATTTTTTCTAGAGCCCCAATTTAGTTTCTAGATACTAGTGGCAGAATTTTTTCTCAGTGCAGGAACCGAGCTCCCAAAAGGGATCCGGGCCCTAGGTCTTAATTCAGCTTTCCCCGACCCATACTTGCTTTACCATAACTCTAGGGATGTGAAGATCTACAAAGATAGCTATTTGCCCCTTTTGCAGTGGATTAAGCTTAGTATATACCACCATACGACCATACACACTCCACTACATCCCTGAATCAATTGATGCCAATTAGTGAGCGTGGGTTGCTCTGCTTCTGCTGTATTATTAACTATGTCCTTGTAGTAATTTTCATGCACTTTTAACCACATTGTTGTCAGAATCTCTCATTTTTTACGTCAAGTTTGGCTATGGAACCGATTACGGAATATATACCCTATGGTTTTTGAGATGAGCTGTATCAAATTTTCTATTGAGTAGAAATGCACCAAATTTTTTATTTCAGATTAATGATAAAATGTATGTTGTAACAATTTCAGTAAATCTCTCACAGTCTGCTAATTAGGCAGAGTAATCAAAGATAGAAGTTCCCAAGAGTTGGAAAACTTTTCTCACGCTTAGCTGTGGGGTGACAAGAATGCCGGTTACTACAATAGGAAAAGATGAGCTTCGATCAATCTTGTGAAACTGAAATTGCTAGACAGCAAATATTTCTCTGATCTGACCGTCTATATGTGGGGTCTCAGATCGTGGGAATTTCCTGCGTGAACATTTAAAAGTTCAGTAAGACCTCCCTAAAAAGGCTTTATCCAATGACGTAAACTAAAACTTTTTTGATTGGTGATCGGAGAATCTTTTGTTCGAGCAAACGGACCGGAGAAGAGGATCGAGAGGAGGTTAGTTAGAGTTTCGGCAGGAGAACGAGTGTTGGTGGAAAACACTCATCTCAGGACGGTTTCCCTTCTTAGTAGGGAAGGACAGGTTTGCTGACAGATTTTTGAATGAGAGAGTGCGATCTCGCTGAAGTCAAGGCAACAGCCTTGGATTTGACCTTTCGGGGAGAGTGAAAAGTAGCACTAGTTAAGACTTTAAGATTCTAAAACTACTGTAAAAGACTGGACTATTTGGTGATTTGCTATAAATTACAAGTCGAGCGAACTCAGCTAAAAAAAATTGTTGTAAATAATTTTTACCTCTAGAAATTTCAAGAACGCTTTTTAAATAAAATTTGTTCTGAAATATTTAATGAAGGTGATCAATTGTGAAACGGCTCCACGCTACCCCATTTCAAAAACACACAACATCGTGGATTCTTTACAGCTGGTGGCAAGCGAGTCGGATATTTCGACAAAAATTTATTAGCATTAGTGAAAAGAGTCCAGACAGTAGCAGTGACGCCCGCCCGCATCTAAGCGCGCAAGATCTGACGCCAGTTCAGGAGAGGAAAGCAGAGACCGAAGCAAGCCTGGCAGTGTCACGACAGACCACAGTTCCGTCCTGGAAGCAAGCCCGTGTTTACAGAGAACAAGCCCGAAGCAAGCCCTTGCATTGGCACGACAGACCGCAGTTCCGTCCTGGAAGCAAGCCCGTGTTTACAGAGAACAAGCCCGAAGCAAGCCCTTGCATTGTCACGACAGACCACAGTTCCGTCCTGGAAGCAAGCCCGTGCTTACAGAGAACAAGTCCAAAGCAAGCCCTTTCTAGGAAACATCAGGAGTCGACAAACCGAGATAACCTGTGAAATCGACGACGTCTAGGCCAGACCCGAAACCGGCGACAGATAATGCAGACAAAGACTGTAGAAAAGGTAAGCTCAATTCATTTTTGAGTGGCTCTCATTTTGTTTATATATTCTTTAGTGAGGAAAATTCATTTCTGAGAAATTTTTTATGTGAATATTGATATATGATAAATTATGAGAAATTTTTAAATCTAATAACTTTTAACATATTTGGAAAAATTTATGTATATTTGTTATCAGCATAAAATTTGATAGTGTGAACTTTCTTTTGGCAGTAAAATAATATAAGGATTGTCAGGCTAAATGTGTATATATATAATTTTTTTTTCCCGAAAAAAAAAAAAGAGATAAAAATTTTGATTTTTCAAATAAGTCGATTGTCTATTCATGATTGAAAGATTTCAAAGGTGTACTTTTTTATATTATTAGTGAAACAATAGATGTTGTTGATAATCAAATATTTTGAATATGTGATGTTAGGAAAATTTTTTAGCAGTTGCAAAAAGTGGTCATTTTGTTACCTGCGGGGTCAGAAATATCAAGTATTGGTTGAATTATGAGCACAGAATTTCAAATTTCTAAATTTGTTTTAAATTTGGATGACCTACACCAAAACGTGTCAGTGTATTGAAAATTTTACAATATTGAAAATTTATTTTTATATGTATACTATTTTTATTATTCCTCAAATTGAATTGTATTTAAAATTGTTAGTATTATGTGGGTAGTAGCAGAAAATTTTCCATAAAGTGTTAGAATCCCTGTTGCATAAGTTAGCGAGCGAAACTATCATTTTCATCTTTATATTGTATTTACATAAAATTTTAAAATGTAAGAAGTAACTGATCTGAAACAGTGCAGGAAAATTGATTTGCAGAATTTAGCGGAAGAATTGGGAGTGGAAATAGGGAAAAATGACAGGATACCGGTAATTATCCAAAAAATCGAAGCTGCCGATGATTACGATAAAGATTTTGCATTCACGCAAGCTGCGTATATCATAAAAGATCGAGAAGAGAATAAAGAAAGGGAAAAGGCTGAAATACAAAGGGAATATGAGGAAAAACAAAGGGAATATGAGAGGGAGAAAGAAGAAAGAGAAAGAGAGGAAAAACAAAAAGAACGCGAATTTACGTTAGAACAACTTAGATTGACGCAAGATGCAAATAGACGTAGTTCAACTAACAGTACCGGGTCGGAACGCCCACCTAAATTGCCGCTTCGAACAATCATGCATCGATTTGATCCAGAACGCTCGGATATAACTTTGTTTTTAAATTTGTTCGAACGACAGGCGACCAAAGCGGAAATAGAGACAGGTGACTTAGTGACGCATTTATTAGCTTTAGTGCCGGTAGAAATTGCAGAGTTAATTTTAAGGGAACCGCAAGATCAGACGGATAACTTTGAATACGTCAAAAAGTTTTTGCTTGAACGATTCCGTATGAGTCCCGAAGCATATCGTCAAAAATTAATGAAACATCCACGCAATCCAGGTGCTCCGTGGAAGGATATTATTTTTGAACTCAATAGTTATTTAGAGGGTTGGTTAAATGGGTTAGATGTTACAGATTTCAATAGTCTGAAAAATTTATTGATAACGGACTAGATCAAGCGCCGTACTTCTAGCGAATTGAAAGAGCATTTCATTGATTCGTGGGCAAACTACAAAGACCCGTTAGTTTTGGCAAATTGTCTCGACGAATATGAAGCGATTAAAGGCCCTTCGAAAAAACTTTGGAATGTAAGGCCCCCTCCAGATAAAAGAACCGAAAAACCAAGGTTCGAAGAAAAAACGCGAAGTGAGAGAATTTCCGAAACCAAAACAAATTGGCGAGACAAAGATATTAACAAAGACAAAGAGCGCATATTTGAACAAAAGAGGTGGAACAAATGTTTCGTGTGTGGATCCTCCCAGCATTTGAAAGCAAATTGCCCAGAGTACAAAAAAAACGAAAGACCCATCTCTAAAATTAGTCACATCCGAAACAGCCCTGAATTGGAAGAAGGTTTTAGACCCTATTTAAGTCATGCGCTAATTAATGGAAAAGAAATTACCGTGTTGAGAGACACGGGTTCCTGTTCGGACGTGGTGTCTAGGAAATTCATTAATTCGGATCAATTAGACGGGGGAACCGTTTGGGTAAGACAACCATTGATAAATGATTTGCATTGTCTGCCTACGGCCGATGTAATTCTCGAAATTAAAGACGTTGGAAATGTGAGGACTAAAGCAATTGTGGCCGACAGCGAAGCAGATATGTCTTATTATATTTTGGGTAACGAAACGCAGAAGTTGATAGACGAGATTAAAAACGGAACAATTAAAACCCTACATGCGGTAATAACGCGTAGTCAGACTAAAACGAATCCGAAAGAAAAAGAAAACGAACCGAACAAGGAAGTTACTCTTTCTCCCCTAGCCGGGGAAAACGAAAAAGAGGCGGATGATGAGGTGACAGTTGAGACCTGGGAAAAAGATTTAATCCCCGAAGTTCTAAATGATCAATGCTTAGATCTGGCTAAAGTAGGTAGGGGTGAGTTTGGAATGGAACAAAGCAATGACCCTTCTTTAGACATTATCAGGAAAAAGGCAATGGAAAAAAAATCGCATTATGAAATAAAAGACTCGTTGATAATACGAAAAACTAAAGACCATCGGGGGTTTGAACGAATTCAACTAGTGGTTCCGGCAAAATATAGGATAGGCCTTCTGAATGCATGTCATGAGGGAATCGCGGCTCACATGGGCGAATTGAAAACAAAAGACAAAATTTTAAGATATTTCTTTTGGCCGAACATAATAAAAGAAACGGAAAATTTCGTAAAATCTTGTGACACATGTCAAAAAGTGGGAAAGGCGGGGGAGCAGAAAAGGGCCCCGTTGAAGCTAGTACCTATAACATGGAGATAGAAATAAGAAGGAGAACAGTGAAGATAGGCTTTCAAGATCACAACATGGACCGGGAATTAGTACCCAGTTTGTGGCGCTGGTGCTCCCAAAGGCCGGTCATGTGACCTGTCAAACATGACAAATTGTCGTCTGCTCTTCCTTCATTTTGGTTTCGAGCATGGTAAAGAGACAGAGGGCGCTACACTTCCTAAAGGCCCAAAAGACCAGAAACGCCGCCATACTAGGTACCGCTTTTAGTTCCATAAGTAGAAACATTATCTTTGTTCTCCTTCTTTCTATCTCCCTGACCTATAATTTCAGAGGTATTTTCAAAACTTTCGGTGGATCTTGTAGGCCCCTTACCAGTGTCTAACAAGGGAAATAGGTATTTATTAACTGCAATTTGTTGTTATTCGCGATACCCTGAGGCTATACCCATACCAAACATGCTTTCTGAAACGGTAGTCGAGGCCCTAACCTTAATTTTTAGTCGTTTAGGCTACCCCTTTGAAGTACAGACAGACCTTGGAAAATCTTTTACTTCAAGTTTAACCACCATTTTTCTGGAGAAATTTGGAGTGCAACTAAATCATTCGAGTGTATGCAGACCTTCGTCCAATTTGATAGAACGATGGCACCGCTCTGTCAAACGTTTATTAAAGGTATTGAGTGTGGAAAACGGTAGTGACTGGGAGAAAAATCTACCGCATGCACTGTTAGCCTTGAGGACGGTAACGCATGAGTCGACCGGTTTCAGCCCGGCCGAGTTAGTACATGGGAGAAATCTACGGACACCGGAAACCTTATTGTTCGAACAATGGACAGGGGAAAGTCAAGAGCCAGAGTTGGTCACTGAATATGTTTTTAATCTTATGAATAGGTTAAAGCGCTGTCAGGAATTAGCAGTCCAGAATATGACGGTCGCTAGAGACAAAAGAAAAATCTGGTACGATAAAAATGCCGTCGAAAGGCACTTTGAGCCAGGGGAAGAAGTGTTAGTCTTAGCAACGAACAAAAAGAATAAAATGTCGGTAGGTTGGATAGGTCCCGGAAAGATCGAATCCAAAATTTCCGCGACAAATTATATAGTGAGTGTTCCGGGCAGACGGGAAAAATCACAGATCTATCATGTAAATCTCTTAAAACCGTATGTAAAAAGAGTGGGAAAAATAAATATTTTAACCCGCGAATTTCACGAGCCAGATGCATCCCAAGACTTAGAGATTGTGTACCCCTTAGCAGACTCCAGCAGTTACAAGTTTAGCGAAGTAGTGGAGGATAGTGGGTTAAGGGATCGGTGCAGTAACGAACAATTGCATATGTTGGAAAATTTATTGGACGAATACAGCGAAGTGTTCTCGAACGACCCAGGATTAACGGATCTCACGGAACACGATATAGAACTTATAGAAGAAAAACCGGTGAGAATAAGGCCATACCGTACATCGCCCAGACAAAATGAAATTTTAAAAAAGGAGATTAAGCGCATGTTAGAACTCAACATAATTAAGGAAGGGGAGTCTAATTTTAATTCTCCGATGATATTGGTGGAAGCCCCGGGAAAAGATCCGCGCCCCTGCATTGATTATAGAAAACTGAACGCAATTACGAAGGCAGAGTTTTTCCCACTCCCGAATATAGAGGAAAGGGTTGAAAAAGTGGCAGCCGCGAAGTATATTACGGTGCTTGATTTGACAAAAGGATATTGGCAGATACCCATGACACCCAGGGCGCAGAAATTGGCCGCATTTGTGACTAACTTTGGAAGTTTGTTACCTCTGTCAATGCCTTTTGGGCTCCTCAACGCGTCGTATAGGTTCTCTAAATTCATGGCAAAATTGTTATATGGTCTAGAAGAATTTTGTTTACCCTACCTAGACGATATGGCCATATTTTCAGACGATTGGGAGGAACATATCAAACATCTTGAAAAGGTATTAGTCAGAATAAGGGACGCTAAATTAAAAGTTAAAATAGCGAAGTGCAAATTCGCACAGAAGACGGTTAAATATCTAGGCCACATAGTGGGGGAAGGACAACGAAAACCCGCCGAAGCTAAAATCCACGCCATCACGGAATTGCCAGCGCCAAAAACCAAAACAGAAATTAGGAGATGCCTAGGTATGGCAGGGTATTACTCGCGTTACATAGAAAATTACGCCACTATAGTTGAACCTCTCACGCGAGCGCTGAAAGGAAAACACAAAAAAGAAAAAATAGCATGGAGTGACGAAATGAGTAAGGCGTTCGATCTACTAAAAGATAAACTCACCAGGGAACCGATTCTATACGCCCCAAATTATGATTTGGAATTCGTTGTGCAAACAGATGCGTCTGAAAAAGGGATCGGAGTAGTGTTGGCACAGAGGCAGGGCTCAGAAGAACATCCCATAATATACCTCAGCCGGAAGTTTACTGACCCAGAAAAAAGTTTTAGCGCAACGGAAAGGGAATGCGCGGCAATAATTTTTGCGATCAAGAAACTAAGACATTACATTGACGGTCAAGAATTTCGTATAGAAACAGACCACAACCCTTTGGTGTTTCTGAAAAATAATGCAGGTAACAATCCCAGATTACTTCGATGGGCGCTAGCCCTGCAACCCTTTCAATATGCCATCCGACACAAACCGGGTAAAGATATACCCCACGTTGACTACTTAAGTAGAGCAATTCAGTAGTAAGTTTTTGAGTAAAATCCAATCTGTTGTACATATTTGATTATTTTTAGTTTTATTTGTTATTTTGGCATGTGTAGTGAAAAAAAAAAAAAAAAAAAAAAAAAAGTCTCTTTCAAAAAAAAAAAAAAAGTCTCTAAAGCTAGATGTTCAAGCAATGGTAAGCAGTATATAAGAAATCAGGTCACTGATGTATATAGTGAGGTTAAATTGAAATGTTATTTGAGCCACTCAAATATGTTGAGCTAATCCTTTTTTGCAGATTTTCCGCGTTTTAACCCGGAAAATGTTTTGATGGTGGGGGTGTTGTAACAATTTCAGTAAATCTCTCACAGTCTGCTAATTAGGCAGAGTAATCAAAGATAGAAGTTCCCAAGAGTTGGAAAACTTTTCTCACGCTTAGCTGTGGGGTGACAAGAATGCCGGTTACTACAATAGGAAAAGATGAGCTTCGATCAATCTTGTGAAACTGAAATTGCTAGACAGCAAATATTTCTCTGATCTGACCGTCTATATGTGGGGTCTCAGATCGTGGGAATTTCCTGCGTGAACATTTAAAAGTTCAGTAAGACCTCCCTAAAAAGGCTTTATCCAATGACGTAAACTAAAACTTTTTTGATTGGTGATCGGAGAATCTTTTGTTCGAGCAAACGGACCGGAGAAGAGGATCGAGAGGAGGTTAGTTAGAGTTTCGGCAGGAGAACGAGTGTTGGTGGAAAACACTCATCTCAGGACGGTTTCCCTTCTTAGTAGGGAAGGACAGGTTTGCTGACAGATTTTTGAATGAGAGAGTGCGATCTCTCTGAAGTCAAGGCAACAGCCTTGGATTTGACCTTTCGGGGAGTGAAAAGTAGCACTAGTTAAGACTTTAAGATTCTAAAACTACTGTAAAAGACTGGACTATTTGGTGATTTGCTATAAATTACAAGTCGAGCGAACTCAGCTAAAAAAAATTGTTGTAAATAATTTTTACCTCTAGAAATTTCAAGAACGCTTTTTAAATAAAATTTGTTCTGAAATATTTAATGAAGGTGATCAATTGTGAAACGGCTCCACGCTACCCCATTTCAAAAACACACAACATCGTGGATTCTTTACAATATGTTGACTTAATTTTATATTTAAACCCCCAACAGTGTGTGCTGTTGTTTTTTTTATACCATGTATGCTTTATATTCATAATTGTTAATGCTATTAAAAAATAATATATTATAATGATATAGAAGAAAATTTTGTGAAGGCTAGAGTATAATAGTTTTTTATTCAAGTGCATTTGAATCGATGACTTTACAATTTGTTCAAGGATATGTTCTTCATAATATTTTTGGTTGATTCTAACAGTTCCCAAAAAAACAAGTGGAGTTTTTTAATCTGATGTTGCACCACTCCAAACCGTCGCAGAAGTGGGATTTGTAGACCTTTCAACAGGAGCTAATATCCCATCATTTTGTTCATTAAATGGTTGTTGAACTGTAAAAAACTTTTGATCTGTTCACTAAATATGTATCTTACCATAAGACAATTCTGTCCTTTGAGTTTTCTTATTCATGATTTTAACTAATAAAAGAAGAAATATGTATGTGCTTAGTTATGAATTAAGTTATGCAAAAATAACAGTCATCGAAGTGATTCTGAAGTTCACATCACACTACTGTAACAGCAAAAGGTATTGAATTGTGCATATATTTTAAGTAAGTGCCTTTGAACATGAGTTGTAGTAAGATTTTGGTTTCCACCCATTATCTTGGTTGGCTATCTTAGAGCCAAAATAAAGTTCGTAAGCTTTCTGTACAAGCTGTGACAGGTCCAGTGTGTCTTCCCCCCGTCCTCCAGTATAAATATAATATGGAAATAGCTAATTATATATTTAAATATCTATTCGGAAGAAAAACAAACTCAGTTCGGCCTTTAAAAGAATAAAATGTTGCATAAATCAAATCATATTTGAACAATTACAAATACAGTAAAACCCCAGTTATCCGAAAAGCATGGGACCAAAGCATTTTCGGTTGACTGGGGTTCCATAGGAGTTTTTGGTATATTTGTTTACAATTGCAGACTGAATTAAAAATCGTGACAATATTGAGCAATGGTGTGCGAAGATGGCAACAAATGCAGGATTAACTAGCAGAAGAACGATGAAACTGTGTGAAAATTTAAAACTGGATGAGGTTCTTCTTTTTTATAGTTCACTCAAGTACAATGGTCAATCAAGTAAATGGCCAGATATACACAATTTTCAGCCAGCTTGGTGTGGTTAGATCAATGGAAGAGATGGCACTGTGTTCGTCACATCGGTATTTGTGGTGAAAAGCCTTCCACATATTCTTCGCAAGAAAATTTTTCCAGGTGAAGTTTTTGAACGGAGGAATTATAGTGATTTTCTTGCCTTCGAATGCGACTTCTGTAATACAACCAATCGACCAAGGAGTTATTGCGAACATTAAGTGGCATTGTAGGAAAAGGTCATATGTTTTTTGATAGGACTGATTAATGAAGCAGAAGTTGTTCAACATTTGAAACTTGCAGATAAGAAGAATGTTGGCTACTGGGTAGAGCTTCTTCATGGGATGAAGTTCAAAGTAAAATGTTAGTGAAATCTTGGCATAAATTATGGACTAAGTTTGAGTAGCTAGTCTATAAAACAGAGTTGGAGCCCTCGGAAACTGATGTCATTGGAATTGCAGACAGAAATAATGACTACACTAACACCAAAGTGTTTTTGGACTTATTTAAGCAACTCTTCAGGAAACATCAAAAGTTCGGGTTGAGGCCTGGCTTGACCAATCACTAATGAGCAAGATTTGACTGATATGGAAATGGTGTTTGCAGTGAATCAATGAGATGTTGATGCTGAAGTAGAACCTGAAGAGATTGGGAATGCCAGAATTACACACAATGAAGCTACTAAGATTCTAGATGAGGCACGTCGATATATATCGACGAAGTTCAATGAGATGCAACAGTGTCAGATGCGTTGTTGTTTAAAAAGTGGCGTGATAAAGCAATGAGAAGTTGAAAAACAAAGGTAAATTGCAACATATTTTGTAAAAAAATGAAGTGCTGTATGAATCTATGTAATAAAGTTCCTGCACTTACGCAATAGTCCAAATAAGTAACGTAAATCTGTTTATTTATTTCATGAACAACATGCTTGTTTTAGAATAAAATTTTTCATATTTAAAAAAAAAGAGTTTTAAGGTCTTTCAGTTAAACCGATTTTCAGATAACCGGGGTTCTACTGTATTGAGTTCCCCTGAGTTGCATTTGATTTGGCCTGAACTGGGTTCAGGAGACACTGATAAGGGGTTAATAATCAGCTGATAATAGCATTAAATTTTCAGCATTTAAGCTAGAGGTCTATATAGCTTATTTAAGATTTTGAAAAAAAAACAGCCAACATATACATGAATATGTATATACTCATTAGTTATAATGTTTTAAATTGGGAACTTAATTGGGAATAAATTAAGGGTCGCTCTGTATGTATATATATATATATATATATATATATATATATATATATATTAGGTTATACGGAAAATAATATTTTTCTCACCATCATCCCTCATTCATTATATCCAGTATAAATTTCTTTAACAAGCACAATAAATAAATGCTTTCTTTGTTCTTTAAATATCACCTCACTACATTTATAGCAAAATACATTAAAGCTGTTTTTACAAAAATGTAACATTCTCAGTTAACAAAAGTGCTATACAAGTTAAATCTTAATACAATAAAATAACTGTGTGGTAAAGCAAATTAACTTAAACAATACAATACACTCTGCATGTTCCTCTCAATGGAGATGCTACACAAATTCTCTTTGTAAGTAGAATACAGAGTGTCATTTAAGATTGTGCATGGGTGAATTCAGATGACTTTCAGAAGAGGGTGGAAAAACAAAGTGTGGGAGAAGCCAAAAATAAAAGCTATAGCATGCTTTTAGCACTAATGTTTTAGCAAGGAAAAGTATTCCAAAGACCCCCCACCCACCAAAAAAAGAGGTATGTGGTAAAGAAATTTGATTGTTATATTTGGATTTAGTATCTTTAAGTCTGTCAGAAACAATCATTATTTTTACAGGGAAGATTTTAATGCAGACCAATATGGGCGCCTCTTACTTATACTCATATATATATATATATTTTAATACAAGGTTGCTACAAAATCAAAATTACCACATATTTTGGTGCATAATGTGTTCTGTCACCTCTATGATTTGAGACTATATTTTTCTGTTTTTTAGGCATATTTGCCATATAGCATGCACTCCCTACTTTAAAGAAAATCCTTTATGAAACATATAGCGTGAAAATACAGTAAAGAATATTACACAACATAATTATGAATATCAAGAAAGAAAATGAGAAAATGTGAAATTAACCTATACAATACTAGCAATCCTGTCTGTCTATCTGAATCCCCAGAAAATGTTCGGAGATGATTTGAATTATTATGCTTATCTTTTCTTAATTTTAATTCTTTTCCTTTTTACACCCAGCATATAATGTCCACCTGTAATTTTGATATATTTTCTTGTTTCAAAAGTGGGGGTTATATGGCAGAATATATAAGGGTCGCCCAAATGAAAGTGGCATTGCTGTAATAACTCCGCCATTTGAAGAGAAAGATGACTGCACATGGAGCAGCTTCCCAGAAACATTGCTCGGAATGCATGCGATATCATCAGATCCCGCCAGATGAGTTGGGAGCACATTAAAAGGCATCGTTTGCATCACAGATGCCTCCAAATGGTATCAACGTGCGATCATGCAATTTTTAACAGCGAAAAATGTGAGTGCTAGTGAAATCTATCGTCGACTGCAAAATGTGTATGGCATGGAGTGTATGTCACACAGATCAGTATTCCGATGATGTAGGGATTTTTGTAGTGGAAGAAGCAGTACATCCCCCTTATAGCTCAGACCTCTCGCCGTGTGACTACCACATCTTCGGTCCACTCAAGAAAGCTCTGAATCTGAAGGGACAGCAATTTGCCAACAATAATGAGATTCAAGCTGCCGTTGAAAATTGGTTCCACAACCAAACCTAGAGCTTCTTTACCCAGGGTATCCATCGTCTCGTTGACCGCTGGGACAATTTTTCCAACCTACAAGGTGACTTTGTCTAGCCTATCTGTTACGTCTGTATTTTTTTTTTTTTTTTTTTTGTATACTAATTTATATTAATACAATTAAACCATTTCTCAAACCAACTGTAGTGCCACTTTCATTTGGGTGACCCATATACAATATTTTAATAGCCCAAAATTTTATGCCAAGCAGAGTAATTAATCGTTCAATTTGAACAATTAATTACTCTCATACATATTTTACTAATTATTATTATTATTAAATGTACGTCACTGTTTATAATAACTTCAAAACTGTAATTTTATCAGTGAGGAAAAATATACTAGCACAATATAGCTTTTCACTCAACAACCATAGTAATCATAAATATTACTTTTATTATCCATTTCATCAGTCAATACATAAGAATTCAAAAATTACATATTTATTTACAAAAATATAAGATACACAATATTTTTATCATAGATAATGACTTAAATAAATATGTAAATAATGTTGAGATATTTTTATCAAAAATTTCTTAGAAGATTATGATACATCTACACAATTCTCACTAGAACACTCAGATATGGAAAAACTATAAAATTGCAAACTTTTTTAATTTCCAATTTTTTAATATTTCGAACACACAAAAGAATGAATTCTGAAAGAAATTTAAGAAGTATCTTCTGTTACTTATTTATAAATTATTTTACTGTTATAAGTTTAATTCTATGTTTTTTTCTACAAAACAAGAATACAGAAAAGCGAATTATGGAAGACTGAAGAGAACTAAAAGATTGCAAGCAACATTTTGGTATAAATTATTTGTTGCTATTTCTTCTATGAAAAAAATATATTATTGACTTTTTAATACAGAAAAATAAATGCAAATATTCTGAATATCAAAATACATGATATGGACGCCTCTTATTTATACTCATCATTTTTTTTTTTTTTTTAACCACATGCTTTTCATAAGGAATAAGTACAAAAAAATATTTGTTTTAATAGCCTAAAATCACTAAAATAGTTGCCTAAATAGTAGCTTAAACATCAAAAATAGTTGCACAAAGCCTATAAGAATACAAAAGTGTAAAATAATAATCTCCAATCTCATAATATAGAATTTAACTACTACTCTATGAAAAGAATTTAACTATCCCATATTTCAAAAGGTGATATAATAATTACTTATGTGCTATTTTGTATTATATCATGATTTTTTTTAATTGGAAAATTCTAAAAATTAGTCGATAAGTTCTAAAAGTTATTATTGTAATGAAACTTTACCAATACAATTTTTTAGTCCATTTATTAACAAATCACAACAACAACAAAAAAAAGAGAATGAAAAATAGAGAAATTTTTTATAATCTTAATAAAATTTAACATCTATAAAAATTTCAAAGTTTTTCTTAATATTATTTGGCATAATCTTAGTATAGGTCTAGATAGAATGTATCACAAAAGTAATCACTATAAAAGATACAATCACTAGATTTTTATATTTGTCAAATTATTAAAAAAAAAAAACAATTTTGAAAAAAAAAAAAACCACATTTTTAATTAGCACGATGACAATTTTTAACTATGCTTTTTTAACACTTTCCAACCTAGTTGAAAAGTGTTTATGACTTCGGTTTGTCTGCCGTCTGTCCATGCTCTAACTCCCGTAAATATGCTCGGATTGCTTTGAAATTTTTATATGTTATTGTTGTTATCTGTAGCATGTTCCCTATTTCAACTGAAGTGTGTAGCACTTATAGTTTTTTTACAGGGACAGTCAAAAGTTTTCCGTTACATTATGGTCAATGGAGAATAACCGTTTCAAGTTCATTTTGATGACGCTACGTCATTTAAAACACAATGAAATTGATATATACTTATGAAGTGCATTAAAACATGCTTTTTGTAGATATATGGGGTGCAAAGCATTCATTATTCATTTATAGGGTCAAACAAAAGAACTATGTTACACATCGTCCTATGGGGAAAAATTGTCTGCAGTGTAATTTAGCGATATTTCACTAATTCAAACATAATTAAAATTATATGCATTACTGAGGTGTACTATAAATTGCTCTTGTGTGCATTGCGTTTATTTACAGGGACACACAAAAGATATTGGTTACAGTACATGTGTGATATTTACAGTCTATGTGTGAGAAGTGCGTTTTCAACTTTGGTTTGCGTTTTTAAGTTTAACAATTTTTTTTCATAGCACGTGTGTGTTTATAAACTCAGTTAATCATATACAGGGCTAAACAAAGGAATTCATAAGTATTACAAACTATGGGAGTGAATTACTTAAGGGTAGTTTTTAATTGTGTTTACACATTTTCAAGTATTTTTCACTATATTTAGTAGACTAATAGAAGTTTGTGGATTATAAATAAATTCATATACAGAGTTACGCAAAAAAGATACATTGTCGATTACGTTTGGTAATTTCTGCGAGTGAGTTTTAAGTTGCCTTTTAGCTTAATAGGGGGTGTGTACAAAAGTCTTCAGATAATATACAGGGCTGTACAAAAGATTTCGAGTGCATTTCCATCGATTGGTGAAAATTGCTAAATGTGAATATTCTAACTGGACTAAATTTTATCATACTATATATCCACATCTATTGATCATATACAGGGCTGCGCAAAATAATTAGACTACTTTTTTGACACTAGAAGGTAATTTCGAAAACTGTATTTTTCAATGTGTTATATGTTTTCTAAACTGTTACATATCTTCTTTCACCTTATTTAACGGTGAAGTTTCGTTACAGTTTTCTGGCTGGGTTGGAAAGTGTTTCATAATCTATGCTTGATGCATGATTTTTCGTTCTTGTTTTTTTTAAGCTGGATTACCTATAGACAAAGTGAAGATCAGTGAAAAAACGTTTACACAGGATTTGCATTACATATCATAATTATGAATTGTAATATTTTTTTAACTAAGATTCCATTACACACTGGAATTCTTCCATGCAATTTTTTGTACTTATACAGATTAAGGCCTTAATATAGGCATTTATCACAAAAAAGTTTAGATAATTACTAATTACAATAAGATTTAGAAAATCTTAAAGATAAAAATACTGACATGATAGAAGGCTACAAAATAGATTTGATGACATATTACAATTGATTACATACAATAAAAAATGGAAGCAATATCAATTCACATACAAGAAGGAAATTGTGAAGAAATGGAGAAAATTTGATCCTATAAGAAATATATACATAGCACATCTTAATATTTTAACTGACTCAAATAAAAACAGGGTCAAATAAATAACATACGAACATAACAATATGACAGTAGATAAACCCATCCAAAGTTCAATTATAATAAAATAACAATGAGAATAATAAAAGTACTGAAACTGTACAAATTTGTAAAATTTGAAATTAAGTACATCATTACTGATGTTTAACAAAAATTTAATACTAAATGAATTAATTCATCACCTATACTGGGTGATTCAAAACTGGAGGAGCAAACTTCTAGGAGGGGTGGGGTACACCTAGACGACTTGAAATCACATAGAAATGCAAGGTTGGAAATGCAATCCTAACGAGATAGATAGGGGGTTGTTATGGGCTGAATCATCGAGATCATAAATTGATATTTAAAGACTATATAGCTTAGAATAAGTAATGACATTCCTGATAATGAAGTTTCCCGAAGTTTTCTACCTACGTGCCTGTTTCTTACCAGCTACACTTTTGCACGTTTGAGAGCACTAGTTATCTGCATGAGGCACTTTTCACCGGAGCTGTAGTTAACCGTACCCATCAAACGTGCAAAATTGTAGATGGTAAGAATCAGGCATGTAGGCAGAAAACTTTGGGGAACTTTATTATCAGGAAGTCATGACTTATTTTAAGCTTATGGTCTTTAAATGTTAATTTTTGATGACAATGATTCAGCCCCTAACAACCCCCCTATCTTGTTAGAATTGCATTTCCGACCCTACATTGCTATGTGATTCTGAGTCGTTTAGGTGTACCCCACTACTCCTAGAAGTTTCTTCCTCCAGTTTTTAAATGTATAATACACAATGAAATGATTAAGTACAAATTTTAAATTAATAACATATACATAATGCACAAAACAAACACATTTTGCAATTGTTGGAGAAGATTTTCTAGATACATATGTTCCAAACTTACATTAAACCAAACAGGAACCAATTTCGGAGCTCTGAGAATACTGAGGTATCTTTAACAACCACAATACAAGAATAAATAATTATAAATGTGCATATATGTCAAAATTGAAAATTTTCAACTTTTCCAACAGACGTTTGGTTGTTTATCACAATACTACTATATAATCACAGTGCGTCCATTCACTTTCATCATTAATAGTTATAATACAATTTTCAGAAATTCAGAAAGAAAACAACTAAAATATGACATTTTTGTAGACATTGGTTTGCTTTTAACCACTACAATATAAAAGTGAATAACCCAGCACTTAGAGAAAAATGTTTATACTTTTATCTACACCAGCCATACTCAACCTTTTTTTCTCGCGGGCCGCAGACACATGTTTGTGATGTTAGGCGGACCGCAACACTCTTAACAAAGGGTAAAATAGGGGTAATTAAAATAATATCTAACAAAAGTAGTATAACAAAGCAATCTTACATCAATAGGGTTAAAAATATGTTGCGGAAGAAATGTTACCAAAAAATTTTAATAGCACCATTTCCAAACAATAAACTTCGTGGTAGATTTCTATTATAAATTTTATAGAAATAGGCCGCAAAATTAGTTGTTTGGAAATAGTAGTGTAAAAAATGTTTGGTGCCAATTTTTTATGAGATAAACGTTCAACACTAAAATGCAGTAAGAGCTGTATAATAAGTATAAAACGTTACAATATAACAATGCAAAATTGTTAAGTTCTAAAAAAAAATCATAAGATTTTTTCTAATAAACCAATATTTTGCTCAATTCAAAAACTTTATTTTCTTTTAATTGTAGAAATATATAGATCTAATAGAAAATCTAATTAATTTGGAATAATGTTTGATTAGTGTTGTAGATTTAGAAATGTATACAACACTAAGCACAAATAAGACTACATGTAAAAAGAAATTTTGACTAAGAAAACGGCATTTAAGATGTTTTAACATGATTCTAAATTAATTATAAATAACAGGGCAGATTTTGTCTTTCCATGAAATATATATAAAACAACAGTCTTAAATACATTTTATGCACATCTCAATTCATTTTATACATGGATTAATGATTATGTGTCACGGGCCGCACATAAAAGGTCACCGGGCCGCAGGTTGAGTATGGCTGATCTACACCATAAAATAAATAAATGGAAATTGTATTTGAAATCAGGTTGCCAGTACAATAGTTCGTCAAAATATTTTTTACTATTAAATCAACTTTCTTAAAATATTTTAGAATAGTGTAAAAATGATTATGCCGAGTTGATTTATTACTCAGACATTGTTAAAATTAAGTTGTTAGCAAGTACTCACTGTACTATGTTAACCTACCCTAGAACCAAATAAATGTGCATTATTAAATAGATTACTGTGAGATCTAAAAGCATAAAATTTGTGCTAGTAATACTTTTTACAACGGAGTAAAATATTTTTTTCTATATTATTATTTCAAAATAAATATATTTTAGATATTTGGTTTCATAAATGTTGCCAGATAAGCCTAGATCTAAAAATACAATTTTGTTGTACATCAGTCAAAGTGCACAAATGCTGTCAGATAAGCCTAGACCTAAAAATGCAATTTTGTTTTCCATCAGTCAAAGTGCATAAGAATTGTCAGATAAGCTGAATCCTGGAACTACAATTTTGTTTCATCTATCAAATGCATAAATATTGCCAGATAAGCCTAGACCTAAAAATATAGTTTTGTTTTCATCAGTC
Organism: Maratus michaelseni; assembly: GCA_963931845.1. NCBI lineage: Eukaryota > Metazoa > Arthropoda > Arachnida > Araneae > Salticidae > Maratus > Maratus michaelseni. The sequence continues at coordinate 46,845,505 of OZ007588.1, read as the reverse complement.
AAAGTGCATAAACATTGTCAGATAAGCCGAAACCTGTAACTACAATTTTGTTTCATCTATTAATTCATAAATGTTGACAGATAAGCCGAAACCTGGAACTACAATTTTGTTTCATCTATCAAATGCATAAATGTTGCCAGATAAGCCTAGACCTAAAAATACAATTTTGTTTTCCATCAGTCAAAGTGCATAAACATTGTCAGATAAGCCAAAATCTGGAACTACAATTTTGCTTCATCTATCAAATTCATAAATGTTGCCAGATAAGTCTAGACCTAAAAATACAATTTTGTTTTCTATTAGTGAAAGTGCATAAATGTTGACAGATAAGTCTAGACCTAAAAATGCAATTTTGTTCTCTATTAGTGAAAGTGCATAAATGTTGACAGATAAGTCTAGACCTAAAAATGCAATTTTGTTCCATCTATCAAAGTGCAAGTACAGCTCAGCTAAAAGACAAATATTTGTTTTAATTCTTTGAGCAGAAAAACAACATTATCAAAAAATACCTAATTTCTTCATGATCTATCAAAAATATCATTTTTGCTAAGGGCATTTAAAATATCAGTCTTTGTCAATATAAAGCTCAGATATCCTCAATACATAAATTTTGAGTTTTTAATCATTTATTATTACCAGAAGAAAGTTCATTGACAATGTTTGGTCTAGTACCTTTTTTTGTTTTATTCGCTTGAATAAAGACTGTAAATACACTATATTTGGGAGCAAAGATATATACAATCAAAGCAAAATATATAGCGCATGTCGTGACATCTAGTGTTACATTTGTGCTTAGCATTAATGATAAATACATTTGTGCGTTATAATATAGACTGCAGGATAATTTAATGATAAAAGAATACAAGTTCATTTTTGGGAGATAAAAAGAACAATATTAGAAAAAATTAAAGAAATGAATTTTTCTTTATGCGGCAATTTTAACAAAATAAATACATATATTGCACTTTTATATAACTTTTTATAGTTACCCAATATATTCATTCCTAATGAATGTAGTGTAGTTCTGTGAATGATTATTTTTCTGTCTTCTAAACAGTAAGAGAATCTGAAGTCAGGATTACCTTTTTTATATTGCACTAAATATCGCTTTCTAAAATTTATATTTATCTCTTATTGAAATTGCACAAAATGTCTCTTGGCCACTTCAATTAAAAGACAAAAATATATTTTTTAATTGTAAGTAATTTAAATTATTTAAAAATATGCATTTTAAATGACTTGTATCAAAAATAATTTAAATATCAATCAACAAAAAAATTTAGAGTTTATTTTAATGACTGAAAGATATATCAATGCATGACAGATTATGCAAAAATTTAACATAACAAAATGTAAAATTCCGTTTACCTGAATTCTATAAATGTTTGAAGAAATCTACCCCCCCCCCCCCCTTCCAAATACTACCATATTACTTAATTTATGTCCTCAATTTAGAGTATAGATTGAATCCTTTCACAAAACCTGACAGTAGCGAAGTAGTGACTACTTTTAAAAAATAGTTTATAGTCACTACTTTTTAATTAAAAGAAGTAGTTGCAGTTAACTACATTTTCGATAAAGTAGTTGTTCTTGTAGTTTGCTACAAACAAAAAAGTAGTTATATTAGGATATTTTCCAACCACTGCTTATACAACTATAAATATTGCTTCAATAAAACACTTATTAAAAGAAGGAAAAAAAGGCAACACAGAGATCTTGTAGGAAAGTATCTTATAAAAACAAAGGAATATTTTGATTTTGAAAAGTAAGATGATGATAATTAATGTAAATACATATTGCACAACACATTGAGATCTATCGTTACAACATATGTAATCAATTACACCATTATCTTTAAATACATAATATCACAAATTTGTACATAATTCAAGAAAATTGAAAAAAATAATTTTAAAATTATGTGTATTAAGAGTCACAGTTGCATTTTGAAATGCCAATAACACTAAAAATAATAGTAAGTAGTTATTATTATTTATTTATAATAATATTTAATAAAGATTTTTATTAAATATTAATGTAAATACATATTGCACAACACATTAAGAGCCATCGTTACAACAAATATGTAATCAATTATACCATTATCTTTAAATACATAACATACTAGCACAAATTTAATTACGTAATTCAAGAGAATTGAAAAAAAAAAACTCTTAAACTGATGTGTACTAAGAGTCACAGTTGCAGTTTAAAATGTCAATAACACTAAGAATAGTTTTTAATTCTAAAAAAAAGAAAAAAAAAAGATTTTTATTAAATATTATTTCAAATAACCAGAATATCAAAATAGCTCTAAACTACAACTATTAATAAACCAAACTAACTGATAAAAATATCATACCAAATTCTTGTGTAATCTTAAACAACTTTCAGCACCTTTATAGCAAAAATCAAAGTTCATTATAACATTCATTAATTAAAGCACAGATTATCATGCGCATAAAGAAAGTACTACAAAAATATTATCATACAAAGTATAAAAATTATTGCAAATAAGTCTTGATTTCCTGAGATAACAATATGGGGCTTACTTTGTTTGAGCTATGATGATATTTTGCTCACAGGGGCTAAACCAGTAGTTCCCATGTGAAGTCCATGACTCACAGGCAAGTAATTTGTTTTATTAAAAGGATAATTCATTGATTTTTTTTTTTTTTGGGGGGGGGGGGGGAGGGGGCGAAGGAACTTAAATACAATATATAGATATATATTGTGACATACACATATTTAAAGTGAAAATGAAAATGTACAGGTATTGAGTTGGTGACAACAGTAAGGTAACACTTGCTAAAAGAGAAGACCAATGATAGATAATTTACAACCAAGAAGAAAGTGCATTTTATTTCATAATTTTTTTCTCGCATTTATTATTTTTAATAACAAATCCTACGCATAAAATAATGAGTTTATTACTTTTTAGATATCTCATACCTTTACTTTATTGTATAGCAATTAAAATTTATTTATATTTGTGCATTTAATTTTTTTTTTTTTTTTTATGTCTGTTGAAACTTTATCAGAGCTGGTGCCAACAGTAAGGTAACACTTGATAAAAAAAATGGACCAATGATAGATAATTTATAAATAACCATAAAAAAAATTCATTTTATTTCCTTTTTTTTTTTTTTTTACATTTATTCTTTTTAATGATAAACCTTACACTAAATAATGAGTTTATTATTTATTAGATATCTTTACTTTATGGCATAACAATTAAAATTATCATTGTATTATGAAAAAGATTGAATTAAAATTAATTTATATTTCTGCATTTAATTTTTTTTATTATGTCTGTTGAAACTTTATCTGCTCATTTTTTGTCTTACCACTCTGTATTACTATTATTATTTTTAACAATTTCTTTCTCAATGCTTCAACTATCTCTCTATTTTTTTTTTTTTTTTTAATGGAAGCTGAGTTTTTTGAAAGCTTGTTTAGACCAAGTTTTTTATTTTTTTGCCTTTCTAGGCTTCCTCAATGTGAATGAGATTTAATTTTTAAATAATAAAAAAATATGTCATGCAAGGGGGTGGGGGAGAATTAGGATTTTAAAAATGCTTAAATGAGGTGTGTAAAAGAAAAAAAAAAAGTAAAGAGCCACTGGACTAAATAAACATTCCTAGATCTATGGTAATTTATGGCTTAAAATTGTGGAAACCACTAAGGATACCAAACCAGAACTAATATTCTAATCCAGCATCTTGACTAGTAACAAATGTGAATGGAAAAAAATCTACAGTCAAGTTCAAAATTAAAGTCTAGTTTGTTTACTGTCACTGCTACAAATAAACTAAGATCATTATTACTCTCTCTCTCTATATATATATGAAATACATAACTTCCTAGGAAGAATTACCTCATGTAGAAATGAAATAAAAAGGAAAATAGCCATAAAAATTGTTAAAGCAGCAGTTCCCAAACTACAGGTTGCGGACTACCAGTGGGTCTCAGAATGATAGATCAGTTCTTCAAAAATATAGTATTTTTATATGGTATAAAAATATAACTGACTCAATATGTTATAACTTTAAAGGGATTCATGAAGAAATAAAGATAAACAACTTTGTGAAAAGATAATGTTTTATTAAACTTTGAGTAAAGAAGGATTTGAAGCTAAAATTAAAAGAATTCAATTCTGATATAGACTCTCTTGATGGTGCAAAAGAATGTTATAAATCATATCAACATTATAGCGAGATTTAGGGATCGGAGAACTTATACCGGGAAAAATTAATGAAGTGACGATTCTCTCGAAAAATATTCTGATTGAATCCAAACCTGAAAATTCAATTTTGAAAATAGTACAAGTTAACTATCCCAAAATCTCTCTATATGGCGTAATCTCAAGTGGCAGTAACATTGCGTTGTAAAAATAAGCTAAATTAAAAGGTTAAAATTTAATGTTGGAATATTAGAATTTAAGTTAAAAGCTTAATTGTAAAAATTAAGTTTCAAAATATTTCTCTCAGTAGTTGATCCATCTGAAATAGGTGAAATGTAAATTAAGAAAATAAATAACTCACCAAATAGATGACACACATTGATTTATTTGAAGCAGAAAGAGCACTCACAAAATATTAATACGAAAAGAACTTCATTTGATTATATCAAATCACAAATTTCTTCTTTCACCATATTTCTTACCAGATAATTTTTAATAATAATTTAAATAATGAGAATACATTCAAAAAGTATGATGTTCAGTCCTTTTAGATTAATTTAAAATGTTATTCGTTTAAATAAGTTTATTGTTTCAAAATTTAATGTTCGTCATTAAGGATGTTCGTGAAGATTGAAAAACTGTCTTTAAGAAAAATGGCAGATTCTTTTACAAGGTACAGTCAGTTGTTGATGAACATAATTTTTTATTCTTGAAGTAAGATGCTATTGTTTAACGGAACAATTCAAGAAATGAAGGAGTTCATTATTGGATTAGGAAAATAAACGATATGAACATTTTTCTTCTATCACGCTTGCATCTATCTAATGAGAACTCATTCAGGGATATACGAAAATTCACGGACTGGCTCTCAGAAAACACTGAAGAATGAAGGTTGGAGTTTTCCAACAAAAATTAGTAGATACTCAGTAACGAAAGATCTTATCTCGGCTCCAGATGGCAAAATATAATGGCTATATCATTTCAATAAATCAGCGACAGATAATAAAATGCTCAAGATGTCGAAAAAGGATGGTAACACTGCTCCGTTGCATCTAAAAGTTTATAGTATATTTATCTCTTGAGAACATCACAACAAAATTCCACCCACTAACTGAAGAACTTCATCCTGTGCTGGAAAAAACTCAACTGCTGCCAGTGCTGGAAAAAACTCAACTGCTGCCAGGCCAGAGGCCCGACAGCCTAAAAAGAACGTTGTTTCTCTATCAAGGGTATCTGGCGAAGTGATTCTCCTTCAACTCTCAAAGTACGATCTCTCTCTGAGATTTGAAATCTCCGCCAATCAGAAAAGAGCATTACCCAACTGTTCCGAATCTAACTGTCGCGCTCGTAACACCACCTGATGGATTTTTTGAAGAAGCTCACCCACGCGGTCAAAGTCAAATATTAACTGTTGACGACACGTCATTGCGAATGTTCTATGAGCTTCTATCTGTCACCTTGAATCGGACTGATAATGACCTTGCCTCTCGTGAGTCACTGACCCAGATACAAATGCGCGGGAACTAGGAAATAACGCCTGCTTGTTTACCCGAAACATCTAAATACTCATCAATGGCGTCTGATCGCAAATCTCGATGAAATTCAAAACAGAAAAAACGAAAGTAATTAAAAATCTATAACTGCCAAACTAATGAATGAAAACAAATGAAATTTTAGCAATCTAAATAAAATTAAAATTTCTTTCCACCAGATATGTTTTTGAAAGTAAAATATTTAAATTAAGAAATTTTGAAAAATGATTATTGGACTTAGAAATTTTGAAATGATATATGGAAAAGTTCATTATTCTGAAAGAATTTGCCTGAATTAAAATAAATGAATTTGAACTTTCTGAAAAGAATAAAATTAACAATTAACCAATTTTTAATCAATATTATTAAAAAGGAAATACACTATATTTTAGAATAATTTATTAAATTTAGACTGTGTGTTATTTAAGAAAAATGGACATTATTTAAAAGTTAGAAAAAGTAAGTCAGAAATATTTTTATTTTAGATAATTTGAAATGAAGTTTAATTAATATTGCAAAGTGAATAAAATGTAAATTAAATTGAATGAATAAATATCCTAAAACATATGTAATGGAAAGATTCTGAAATTAATTTATATTCACTAAAAGTAAACAATTTAAAAAGAATGTTTGATTTAAAATGCAAAAAATGAAATTTAGCTTAATTAATTTAAATGAATTTAATGAGTTTAATTAAATTGATGAATAAATTAAAGTTAAATGTAAAAATACTAAATAAATTAAGAGTCAAATTTTTAAATCATAACAAACATTTAAACTGCAATTTCTTTAATAAAAGATTTATTTAATAAATGTATGTTTCCCTACATAGAAAAAGGAGATGTTTTGTGGCTATACCACATTATTATCAGGGGTTGAGGAAATACATAATTTTATTCCCCACTGGCGAGTAGATTTTCTAATAGAGCAAGTGAATTGTTAAGCAGTTTTTTAAAGACAGCAGGCTATATAAGATATGTTTTTAACTTGTTAGTTATATTTTGCAACTTTCCAAATTACCCCAATGTAAATATGGTACTAAATTTTATCCTATGTTAAACTTTTCTCTGTTGTATATATTTCTTAATTTTATAGAAAAAAATTATGAAAATGTATTGTAGTAATAGAAATGAATTATTTTTGCATTTGTGTAAATTCTGTTATAACAGCTTTCAACTGTATGTTGCTTTATGCCGACTGGTAAAATAAATGTTGGCTGGTAAGATTTTCAGAAAATTCCTCAACCCTAATTATTATTACTATTCACATTATAAATATCTATTACTGTTTTTGTGTATTAGCTTCATATGAAAGTTTTACTTTTTTGTAGAATAGATTATATATACATATAATGCATGTATCTTCATATACATATATTTAGACAAATTATGAAAATGCTCAAACTTTAAGGTGGGTTGCATGACAATAAAGTTTGGGAATTGCTGCTTTAGAATAATAAAAAGTTATGACAAAATCATCCGAAAAAATATTTTTATCCAATTATTCACTTTGTTTAAAACTAAATTTTCTATTAAAATAATATGTAGTTTAAAATTTAACAAAATAAAACAAATCCCTTATTTTTAACTTTGTAAACAACAGGATTTTTGATGAAACCATGTAATGTTTTCTTTTTATAATGACCATACAGGGAATCTAATTTATATATCAGACATAGATAATTCAGTATGATTTTTTTAAAATTTGTAATGGTTCGGAAAATTAAAATTTTTAATAAAATATCTATTTGAGAGTGGATTTTTTTTTGAGGGGGTGGGGGGGGGGGGGGGGGGAGAAAAAGTGTAACAGCTTTACTTCTTTTTATTTCATATACATTACCTTTCATATTTACTTATTCCCTATTATCTGGTATAAGTGGAATTCAATCACATGACAAGTTCATATATTTCTTTGCTCTTGAATTTTTTCATGATTTGAAATCAATGCAAATGCATTTTGTCACATATCTGACAAACTTATAAAACACAAGAAAATAAAGACACCTTACTATCTTAACAAATATGCAATTTTAGAAAATGAGTTCAACACATAAGATTTTTTAAATATGAAAGCATATTCAAAATTAAATGATTAACAACAACAACAACAGAAAAAATCTTGATTAAAACAAAATAAATTATTATAAATTATCAATGTAAAATTGCATTGATTTCACTTACATAACATGATTACACTGAATACATAATACAAATGATACATTTTTAAAATACTGGTAATTTCTTCAAAAAAGTTATGACTGCATTATGAAAATGATTTAAATTTAAAGTAAAAATAAATGCAATATAATGCAATAGAAAAAAAAAATATATCACAAAAGTCGAAAAAAATCAAACAATCACAAATTTATAATTATAAAATACAACAGAAAAAAAAATCACAACCATAAAATAATAAGAACAGATAAATGATTAACAAAAACATGAAAATGAAAAAATTTTGATTAAAAGAAAAAAAAAATTATTATGAATGCAAAGCTCTAATTATTTCACTTACTTTAATAATTATTACATTAATTTAAATATAAATAACCGGTGCAATTTTAAAAGAATCATTAATAAATTTAAGTACTGAAATATATAAAAACATTTATGGATTATTTTCACATCTAGAATGAAAAATTTATTTCAAAGGAAAAAAAAATCATTAAAAGTATTATCTGCAACCCAAAATGAAACATAACAGTTGAAACAAGAGTCGTGCAAAAAAAAAAAAAAAAAAAAAAAAACACTTTTGATTAAACTTTTTTATGTTTCAAATTCTGCCAGTTACGAAAGGAGTAAAGTACAAAAGAGCAATCTTGCATTTAAGATTCTGGTAACACTATGATAAAGAAATGTATTAGATAAAAAAAAGCAGAATATTAACTATTTAAAATACTGTTATCCCTTTTTTCTGATCAATGTGACCCAAATAAAAATGAATTTGCACATTACTTTTAAATATATTCCCTAACAAGACAATCAAAATGATTATAATTTTCGTATTTAGATAACTTATAAATTTATATAATCATCAATCATGAGATTAATTTAATATCTAATGCCTAATGGCTTCCCTTTATTGCTCCAATGCAAAAACTCCAATGCATTTTCTTAGGTTGAATATTTTTTGTATACATTTCTATGATGTATTTTGTTTTTTCAGAAGAAAATATACAAAATCTTTCTGGAACCCCCCCCCCACCCCCCCCCAGAAATATCACAAAATATTCCATTAACGCAAAAATTTAATATATATAAATTCCTTTTATATTTAAGCCATTTTAAAACATAAAAATAGACATGTACAGCACATACTTATAAGATGTGTACAAATACACAAGAAAAAGAAAGAAAAGCAGTATTGAAAAATAATTTAAAATATTACCATATACCTTTGAACTTTTTAAAGCTAAACAACACTAACTTAGGCACAAAAATATTCAACCCTTTTTTTAAACAGAAATAATCAAGATGGAAAGATATAATCATACATTGAAAACTGTAACATAGGAAGGAATACACAAAATAAGCAGAAAAAATTGATAAACTCAATGTTGCCATTAGAATGACGATCCTCGACATGCTGATAAAGTATTACTTTGTCTGACTTATTTTTTACATTATTTCCAGCTGAGTCAACATATGTCTTATCAAACAAATTTTCTTTAGAGGCTTTGTTTGAATTGCTGTATGGAAAACATTTAGGTAAAACATTTTGGTACAATGAATTACTAATTATCCTGAAAGCAGTTTCATCAGAAGAACATCTATTTCTCACAATATTTTGAAGACAACTTATAAAGGAATCAACTGACCTGTAAAAAAGAGAGAGAAAAAAAATCTTTCAGATTCACAGAAAGTTGAAAACAGATATACATACTGAAATTAAATAATTTAACATTTTTAATTGAAAGATAGTTTAAAGTTAAAAATTATATACTCCAAAATTAACTTAGTAATTTTTTTTTAAACATCATAAAATGACAGATCTAATTTTAAAGACTTAAAAAAGAGTTTTATGAAAGTATTTGACAACAAAAAAGTAAACAAATTAAAGTAAAATTAAACAACTCAACCTCTAATTATTAGTATTATTTTAAATTTAGTACAATTTATTTTGGAAATAAATCTTTGAAATCATCTGAAAGATTAATTAACACAAACATCAAATAAGCTAGATCACTGTTATGTCGTTCAATTATCAATCAAATAATTTATTCTGGTAGTACTGAAGTTCATTAATAAAAAGCACTTGCTGTCTTCAACTGCTAGCAGGCCCCTAATTTACATCAGGGCCTCGAATCTTGTAAAATCTCGAACCGAACAAACCTCCGGCTCAGGTCTCCACTGCTTTTAGCACCGTATACTGGCATGCTGTGCACCCACTGGAAAAAACCCTAATTTCACCTTGAATAGTATAAACCTCTAACCGAATGAACCTCCAGCTCGGGTCCCTGCTGCCTGCGGCATCGTATAGCAGACGTGCTGTGCTTTCTCTGGAGGTAGGACCAATGTTCATGAAGAATCGTTCACCTTACAGCCTGGATCTTGCACCCAGCAACTACCACTTATTAATTTACATGAAGAAACATCTTGCAAGGCAAAACTTCCATGATGATGATGAAATCAAAATGGAAGTTGAAATGTAGTTTTGACAACAAGCGGTAAACTTCTATGACTGTGGGATACAGAAGTTTATACCCAGACTTAACAAACTTATACAATAAATTGGACAAGGATGGCAACTATGTAAAAAAAAAGGCATATACCAATAAGTAATTTGTAATGGTCATTTCATCAATTAAAAGTTTTTTGATTAAGTATGCAGCATTGTATCTTTATTTTTCGAAAACCACTCGTACATTAAGTTTCACTGTGCAAGTACAATGATAAGCAAAAGAAGAGTGTTTATTCACATTTAGAAATATAAGGTTATGAACTTGCTATTATGCACATTGAAATTATACGCACAATGCTAAAAATAATGTTTTTCAGCACTTAAAAATCTAAATGGAAAGGAATATGGCAAATATACAATGGGATTATTATTATGACAATTATTAAATAAATGACAAATATATTTAAATATTAGAAAAATGTACAAATAAACAAAAATATATTAAAAAAAATCCCTACAAAAATAAATAAGTAACTTATGAAATACATAAACTACAATGGTAAAAAAAGTCTACACTTACTTGCACAACTTATATGAAAAGAAAGAAGATATAACAGAGTTCTTAGCTCCTTTATGAGATATACAGTCTTCTATTAAATGACTGTTGGTATCAAAGCACAGCGCAAGGTTTTTGTAATCTAAAATTAAGAAAAATAAATAGAAAATTATTCAATAATTTTATGTAAAATGGAAGTTAAGTTAATAAAATTACAGGCATTAGTACATCTTAATTATAGAAAAATTGACTCAGAGATGATAGACAAATTGATGGATCAACATGAACTATCATGTTTTCATAGATTATGATGATTGAACACAATGAATCAAAATGACACAAGAATGCATATAAATAATAAATAAATAAAAAAAATATAAAAAAATAATTATGCATATTTAAACAAAAAATGACTTTAAATATGGTATTTTTTAAACCAAAAACCATGAAAATAATTCCAATATCAAGTCAAAACAATACATTTTTTGAATTTACATACATTGAATGTTAAAACTCTCAGGTGCATTATTTCTGTAGTAGCTAAAAGAATGGCATTAAACAGAATTCTCATTCTTTTTTTGTTAAAAAAAATATATAAATACTTTCTAAGCATTTATTAATGTATAAAAGAAAGTAATGCAACAAACAAGAGGTCAAACCTGAAACTGAAAAGACCAAACTGCACCTTTCCACTCATAATCCTTTTTTATTTCAGATATTTAAGATTGCCATTCAAACACACATGTTCCTGAATGATTGCCTCACTAACCAAAATTATCGCTAATCTGGCACTAGTTAGAGGCAAAATTTCTGAAGAAAATTGCATCACTTGAAGATTGCATTCTATTTTCAAGTAAAAATAACGACTATCTTTGAAAATTAAGTACTTATAACGATTCTTAGAAGTGAAAAGTAAATATAAGTACTTCGAAGTAAGGACATTGGGAACCCTGAATAAAAAATTAATTTTACAAGGTAAAAATTTAAATGATGGTGAGCTCTAACTCATTTATAAATTTTATCACATGGATCCAAGTTTAAAATTTCTATATGCAGCATTATGAAGCAAGGAAATAAAATGGAAAGTATCAATAAACTTGGTAACCATAAATAGTAATTTAACATTGTATTATAAGTGATTACTTTTCTGTAATTTATAAGCATTCAGATATCTTAAGATTTTAAGGAAGCATTATAGTGTTTTACACATATGAAAGCTGAATTAAATAGCTTCATTATAGTAAAATAAACAATTTTTTTTAATGAAATGGCACTCAATAAAATTATGATAAACTTTCAGACTGTAGAAGTAAGACACAAACAGTATTCAGAAAATTGGTTTCAATGGAATAAGTGATTAAAACTTTGTTGTGACCCCACCCCCTTTCCCACCATAAATAAATACCTATACAGTAGAACCTCGATTCTCTGACCTTCGTTTAACTGTAACTCTCCGTAAACCAACGTTGGTTTCTTGACCTTTTCTTTCAGTGTTTTTTTTTTTTTTTTTTTTTTTTTTTTTACTTTCACATTTCTTGTGTATGCAAGTGGTCCTTTCTGAACTACGAGTACGGATAAATATTTTGGTTCCCCTTTCTTAGAATTCCTTTGAAATTAGCTTGAGCTCCCGCAAGCTTCAATCCCGGTATAAGTGTACCACCCCACCTCTACCCCCGATGTAGATGATGATGAAGGCGAGAATGATTCGCAAGTAAAGATTGGTAAGAACGATGCTTTTGAGTGTTTATCAAAAGGCCTTGCTTGGTTGGAACAACAAGCACAGTGTGATTCCTCTGAAGTAATGTTTTAAAGAAAACTTCGTGACAGAGCTGCACGGCAAAATATAGCCAATTTATACCAGATAAAGCTTCCATTTAAATCATTGTATGTTTTTTGTTTCAAAATAAATTAATTTTCATGTATAATTTGAATTTAGATATTTATTTAGCAATTTAAATAGTCATAATAGCAGTTCATTGACGATGTTACATATTAAACTAGATGATTATTGATAAATTCTTGATTATCAAGAAATTTCGATTATCTGATGTACGTTCGGTCCCAAATACGTCAGATAATCGAGGTTCTACTGTATATTAATTGTACCAAAAATATATTGCAGCTAATTAAAATATGTAAATTTTGTGAGTTACAATTAATGATTTCCCAGTAGTTGCTAAATAGGATACAAAAGTGATAGACATCATTGTAATATGGTTTGTTTAAATATATTTATATAACTTTTTACAAATTATAAAATAAATAAAAGATTCTTATCCAATTACAGACACTGTATTAAATTATGTGTTTTATGAATCGAATTGAACATAATGCTCTACATTATGCAATAACATTTAATTTTATTAAACAAACACAATTAATAAAGACATACCATTAGCAAACACTGGATAGGTGACATTTAGTTCATAGATCTGTTTCTCAGTAAACCGACAGAATTCCTTATGAAGCGGGTCAAACAACTTTTCCAGGAGTACTTCTGCAACATAATTGGAATGACGAGAACATGGCACTAAAGTACTCAGGTCACAATGCTCAGCTTCTGTAATTTTTCTGTAATACATACATGAATAACATATATTAACAAAAGTCATAGCTTTGCTACATTGGAAAATCACAGATTTTATTGTGATAATATATGTATAAAATTTTTTAATCATTCTTATCCTAAGGCCTAAGAGTGACAGTGCAATCTAGTAAAATTCATTGAAATAAATGTGAAATTGCATCAAAGTACATAACACTGACTCTCATCCCCCTCCTTCACTTTCAAAAAGAAAATGACAATTTTCAAATTTTTATATCTAACAATCTATCTATAAAACCCGGTTCAGAGCAGATATTCAAGATATCTTAGATCGCCGAACTCACTGATGGAGTAAACTCACTCAGTGAGTTCGAACTTTCTATTGCTAGATACAGCCAGTACCACTCACTTTGATTGGTTCTGGAGGCTAGCTTTAACCGATTGGCTGTTGATGCTGCCTTTAACTTATGTGCATGCACACATTCTATGTTTGTTCAAATCTCAGACACAGTGATGTTCAGTGAGTTATTTTAGATAAGTTTTGATGTGTGAACAGGTATTCAATTCTGGGGGGGAGTACCACCTCAAAAATGGCGATTTAAGATATCTTAAATGTCTGGTGCAAACAAGGTATTATAATATCACTTTAAATCTACTTAAAACCTACTTATCAATAATAGTATTCATATAAATTACAAAGCATATATATATATATTCTAAATTCTAATGGTTTGGCAGAGAAAGATGAAAAACAAAATTTTAATTTGGTTATTAGAGAAATATGGAACATTTTTTTCTTTTTAATATACTGACACAAGAATTTTTTAAAGAACACATTGAAATCCTTATTTCATGTAAAAAATAAAATTTCACTGAACAATGATTAAAATAAATTAATATTTAAAATTATCAAACATGTAATTTTATTACTAATTTCTTAAAATTGTTAGGAAGTCTATATTTTTTTTAATGCAAAAATGTTAAATTAAAATTACTTAAGCAAATAATGAAAATAAATAAAGTGGCAAATAAACAGATATTAAAATTCATAAAATAATTCATAAATTTGTAAGTAAACAAACAATGAATTAAATAATGCATATTCTGATAAATAAATATAGTTGAATAAGTAAACATTAAAACAACTATATTTCATCTTAAGAAAATTTTAATTTATTATAGACGTAAATTCCTTAACAGAATCGAGTTAAAGTACCACCAGTTTTTAAAGTTAGAAACTCTATCGTATTCTATATGTTTACATAATTGATTTCAGTTAATAATCGCTAATTACAAACAGACATCACCGCGCCGAGCGCTTGGCGAAATGTTCCTCCAGGTACAACAGGGCCTCTAGAACTGCTCCAAAAGAAGCAACAATGAAAATGCACCGCCACAGTCACCTGATGTGAGGGGGTCTGTTTGATCCTTTTATTTGTTACCCCCCCCTTTTTAAATTTAATTTATTCTTGGATTTGTAAAGAATGCCGGATCGTTAACGATTGGAATTTTATCCTCACCCCTCACAAACAAAATATGTATATATATATTTCAGAAATGTTTACAATTACTATATTAGTAGTGCATGATGTTTTGGAAAATTTTAAGTTAAGTACATAAAATATTGATTTTCTATCTTCAAATCTACATTTCAATCACAGCGAATGATTTTCGACATTATGCCTTATAAAGAAGGTAATTTTCTGAAACAACAACAACATTTTAAAAACAGAAACTTACCAAAATAAAATACAATTTAAATATATTTTTTATTACACTTTTAAATATAAAGCTTCAGCATAAGAAGAAGAATTAAAATCAGACAAACTAAACATGCAGTTAAATTTTCTTTTCTAAAATTTATAATTTTATTATTGTTTCACTGCTTCAACAGATTATAAGTGCACACAAGATAACTTCATCATCAAATTTATATTTCAATATTAATTGATAATTTTTTTTAGCAGAGCTGATAAACAGTACTGTAGTCTTAAAATAACAAAATGTATGCTATAGGCAGAGGGAGACTATACTAGGGTTGGCTAGTTTTTGACAAAGGTGGGAAAAAAAAAAAAAACATAGAAAAACCTGGACAGATCAATATCAGAACAATAGTAATTTGAAGATATAAACACAAAGTATAATCAGTATATAATATCTCCCTTCTTTCATGTATATTGATAAATTTTATCTGGTCCATATATATATATATATTTTTTAAATAAAAAATATACATATGGACCAGATAAAATAATTTCTTTAAAAAACTATTTTCGTAGGAATTTTCAAGAATTACCTCTATGAATTTTAATTGTAAAAGTTATAGAGGTTCATATACAGAGAAAATGAAGATCGATTTGATTGTTCCAAAGCTATTATATATATATACACATAGGTTACAAGGCAACTTTTAATGTAGTAATTTTGTTTTTAATAGTTATGGTTTCTTGATTATATGGGTTCAAAGGTTTTTAATATATAGGTATATAATTGTTACTTTTAAAGATGACATTACTACATTAAAAGTGAGGAATGAAGAAAAACATAGTTTTTATCTCCATCAAACATAAGTTTATTTACAAAGTAGATGTTTTACTTGTACTTCAAATGTTATCACCAATTAAAATAATTTTAAAATTGTTCTAATTATTCAAATTAATATTGATGAAATACAAATTATAATTCAGATTTAAGTCTCTGTTATATTATGTAAAAAATTATACTGTTTGTTGTATACTTTTTAATCTAGCCATTTTCCAGTTTTTGCCACTGTCCTGGCAAAAATACCATTTTACCAGCAAAATGATCAACCCTAGCATTCACCACTATATACCTTCCACTACATCCCTGCTTAAAAAACAGAAGACAATCTTCTTATTTACAAGAAATAAGTCCATATTAATTACAAAATATATTTTCATGTAATGTAGAAGAAATCTCACTTTTGTATAATATCCATACTTACAAGACAATTAAACACTGGAAAACTTACCTGCACATTAGAAGCTTAGGATCTGTACCATAACTAAGAGCATTTATATTAAAGCTTTCATACAGGCATGATAAAAAGAGGTATTTATGTTTATCAACACATTTGTTGCTCAACTTGTTATCTGAAATAGATTTTTAAAAAGAGAAATTTTAGATCTATTTTGCTGCATTTACATTTTTATTTTAAAAGCATAAAAAGTGAAAAATCAAAAAGATATTATGGGATATTTTAACCACTTCGCTTCCAGTTCCAGTGTATCGACTAGTGCAGAGATAACGGACCTTTACACATCTGCATGCCAAAATTTCTATAACATACTTTACATGAGCATGGCGTGCCAACAACTAAAAAATTTGGTGGATCAAATAATAATGAATCAAAATCACTTAGAATTTTGTTTTCAGGATTAAAAAGTATAGATAACTTTTATATAATTTATACTGTTACATTATATATAAATTTTTTTACTATTATTTCTGTTGCTTCATATAAGATGTCAAATAATTGATATCAAGTTCACATTTGCATGTTTTTAAGCGAGTGCAAAAAAGAGGTCTGCACAGGCCCGGCCTAAATGAAAGCTATTTTGGCCTGTTGTAAAAACTAAAACTCCGTTTTATGATTTTCAGTTCATGACCTGGCCCATTCAAAAACCAGTGAAAACAGGCCCATCCCGGCCGAGCAAAAATCAATTAAATCAAGCCCAGCCATACTCAATTTTTACAAAAATAACAATTTTTCTTAACATACAATTAAGATTCTTTTAATGAATACTGCATTCATATTTATGGGAAATTTTTACAGTATATTTTAGATTACTATATGTTTGCAAGCCATAGAATACAGATTAGCAATATTAATGATCACTTAGACTCTTAGACTACTACATTCAAATAAAGACATTAAAAAAAATTAATGTAGTTTAGAATAAAAGAAAAAAGATGGTTAAAAACATCATAACTTTTGAAGCTGTATAATAAAAAAGTAGACTTTTCAAAACTTTCTCTATAATTTATTAAAGTATATTTCCATGGATTTAGAGAAAGAGTTCATTATTGCTATTACTACTTTTACAAAACAAATTGCTTGTCCAACAATTGACATGTCCATTTCTGGTCTGGCCTAAGTATGTAGAATAAAATATAAGCCTTATCCCAGCATGGCCCGAGTCTGCTGAAAGAATTAAGCCGGACTCAGACACAATGTAACTGTCTGATGCTGATCTCAATGCTGGACATGTTATATTTCTGCATTGATGTTGTCAAGCTAGCATTGGCTCATTTATGCTTATTCTCGACCCAGTCACGTTCATTGAAAATTGTTCATGTTTTATCAGCTTAGTTTGATCTTTTAAATTTGTAATATCGGCTTGTCGGCCAGCTTAATTTTTTTATTGTCCTGGCTGGACGATTTAATTTTTTTTATCAGCTCAGCCAGGCAAAAAAATTCTCTTTATTCTGACAGCTTGGCCCATTTCAAAATTTGCCTTAATTTTGGTGGGTATGGGCCTCGGGCTCGTGCAGACCTCTAAACTGAAGTCATTTGATAAGAGGTTTCTATTTGATTTTTTCATAATATTAATTTTCAAAATTAATGACTCCCAAGAAAAATTTTCAAAATGGCAAGCAGCAGTTTCTTTAAGCAGCTCTTTGGGTCTGGCATTGAATTGCAAATTGTCGTAAGTTTGTCATTAGCATTTTTGCATATAAGGCCTGATAATCTTCCTTTTTAATAGTCTCTCCATTCTTTCTTAATTAAGTTGCATTTCAGTTTTTTCAATGCACAACCAATGTTATTTAGACAAACTCAGCTAGTCTAAATTCATGTATTTTGTTTTAGAACCTCAATTAACGCCGTGCTGAAAATATTATGCGATAAGTTCACCGTCCCTGCACTAGTGGATGCATGCTATGTAGAGTTATTCCATCTGGTAGCGAAGGTAGTCTCAGTAGTCTTCCATAAAACGTTAATAATTTGACCCAGGTTAAACATGTTTTAAATAAGAAAAATTAAAAATACAATAAAATAAAACAAGTTTCACATGGAAGCACGTTTGAAATAAAAAAATTATTTAACAAAATGTTTTTTGCTTCTATGTGATTATTTAATTATTGCTCTTATTAAATATAATTTCTGGTCATATTTGATTTGAAAAATAAATAAACGGAAGGCTGGTGCACTTGGCAGGTATGAATTTAATAAATTATTGAGTTCATATTGAAACAGATTGGAATTCAATAAGTTGCATCTCAATTTTTTTAATTTTAGAAAAATAAAAATTTGAAAACTTAGTTTGGTTAAATTTGTGTATTTCGTTTAATTTCATTGTACTTTGTTTTACAACCCCAATCAACACTGTGCTGAAAATATTCTGTTGCGTGAAAATATTCTTTTGCGTTCTTGTATCAATGTTCGACATTCCTGAACTAGTCTTTGTACTGTTACCTTAATCAAAGAATAAATTCATCCAAAGTTGTACGATTCAAGAGCCAAATAATACTAGACAAATAACAATAGACAATAGTTATGGTTGTATCAAAGCAGATCAGAATATTACTATAATACTAGATCAAGGCAACATCTTGTATATTTTGTTATTCTTGTACGACATAACTTAGAATAAGCAAATAAAAGCACACTTGAAATTGTATTAATTTTTGGCTTAGGCTACACAGCATCTGCACCAGACTTGCGCCATTATATTCCCTTATTTCTACTCTTATTTAAAAAATATAAGTTTTTTCTTTCGTCTGAAAACTTAGGGTTTTATGTAGCTATTGCCTAGACTATTATTTTGATAAAACCTTTTCAGGTTCCTCTAGTATATATTTAAATAATAATAATAATAAAAAACAAAAAAAAGTCTGTTTAATTTTTTTAAAATAATGATAAATAGATTAGTAAAAATTAATTATAAAGGACAAATAAATATAGTAATGTCCTTTCCCCACCAGCAGCAACCTGCCTTTTTTAAAACTAATAAACCTTTTTAAAACTAGAAAATAATAATACAACCTTGATCATGTTTACACGCTTCTTCTTTCACTCCTTGAATTCCTTTAACGATATCTCCATCATACGAAACTGGATGACACAGTTGAAAACACTGTTCAATGTTGGCCATTTTTCTACAAAATAAATAAAATGACAATAATGACAACCAATGGATAAGAAAAAATAACTTTTAAAATAATAATAGACAGTTAGCAGAATCTCGTCAATGCCAAATTTATTTTTGCAATTTATGTTTGTTAAGTGGATTGTTTAATACGTACTACTCTTCAGAAAATGCAGACAATTTTTTCACAAATTGAGCAGGCAGAATAAAAAGAAACTGGATTAATTTTGACGCAATTATTCAAATTGGTAAAGAAATCATTTGAAATGTAATATTCCCAAATGAGCGAAAAAGTCCAGGCCAGGATATTTTCGCTCAGTTGGGAAGATTACATCTCATATGATTTCTTTACCATTTTGAATCATTATGTCAAAATTAATCTAGTGGGTACTTCTCTATTATCCCGTCGACCACTTTTCATAACAAAAAACTATCGCCAAACTGTAACGCCAAATAAACGGGAGAACATTGCCATTGGAATATCAAAATAAATAAATAAATAAAGTATAAGAATTTAAGGACACAATTTTTATTTTAATTAATGAAATAACTAATAAATCAGTAAAACATAATGAAAAATACACGCAAATGTTGAATTAAAAACCACTTGATGACATAACAAACATGTATAATGCTTCTGACATCAAGTAAATGGGACTGCATTTTTGGGATTTAATCTTACAGTTTGGCGATAGTTTTTTGTAATGAAAAGTGGTCGCCGGAATAATAGGGAAGTACCATCTAGTGTAATCACGTTTCCTGCATTTACTGGAGGTCCCATTACCTGTGATTTATTCCATTGTGCTGATTCAGATACCACACCAGATGCTATGATCATTAAGGTAGAACTGGATAAAATACAGCATGTCCGAGAAAGTCTTTATCATTCTAAACATTAATAACTAAAATACTAACAGGTGAAATGAAATACAGTTTGCTGCAAAAGAATGAAGAAATCTAAGAGTTTTTTTACAGTATCTTCAATGTTGCTGTACGTGAGCTCCGTTAGTAGCACAAAGAATGTCAAACTGTCTTCTGATGTCGATGGTTGGGCATAATTTTTCGTATGCTCAATATTTCCTGTCTCTTTAAACATCTGCAACCATTCCCAAATTGAAGGTATACTTGGTGGATATTTATGGTACATACAGCAAAAATTTCTTTGCACAGTTATTGGTGATTTTGTTTCGGCTAACCACAATACACACTTCGCTTTCTCCTGTGCAGTCGCCCTTTTCTTTTCTTATCACAACTGCAAAGCAACTAGTGCCATATACCTCAGACAATTAATACCAGAAAAAACGCTTAGATTTCTTCATTCTTTTGTAGAAAACTGCATTCCATTTCACCTGTTAGTATTTTTGTTATTAATGTTTAGAATGATAAAGACATTTCTCGGACACGCTGTAGTTTAGCCATATTCGTCAGAAATTGCTCAGTTGGTAGAGCATTGACTGCTTTAGCCAAGGAATCCCGGGTTCAAATCCTGGCTACGACTTTTTCACTCAGTTGGGAAAATTACATTTCATAAAAATAAACTAGTTTTATACACATTTTTTCAAAACATATATTATTCTGGTTGGTTTGGCTGTTTAAGATTATTCCCCTTTATTCAACACACACACATACACACACACACACAAAAAAAAAAACTTCTCCATGCTAAATATATGCACATCATATTGATCTTTGTTCCAGATATATATCTCAAAAAATGCATAACTGGAATTACTTGAAAGTGATGTATAAATAGGTAAAGGTTAAAATTCACTATTTTCATTACTAGCCAGTGGCCAGTAAAGGCTGTATGTTTAGTAGCTACTAATGTCAAGTTAGTGGCCACTTATTACCGTGGATTGTAGATTTAAATAGTTTTAAAGTAAATATTTAAAAATATGAATATTACAGAGACATCTTTTAAAGTATATAAAAATAAAATTATCACAGTGGCAGTTTACTTACTCCAACAAAAACAAATCTCAGTTTTTTTCGCGATCGTGTTACGAAAATCGCAGTTTACTTCGCAATCATTTGCCGAAAATTACAGTTTTATTTTGCTGTCGGCGAACGAAAATCGTGGTTTTATTTCGCGATCATTTGACGAAAATCGTGGTATTATTACGCGATCATCTGACGAAAATCACAGTTTGATTTCGCGATCACCTGACGAAAATCGTGGTTTTATTTCGAGGTTGTTTGATTAAAATTGTGGTTTTTATTTTTTGAATAGATTTTTTTAATTTAATTTGTTTTCGCATTTTATGGCAAATTTTCTACATTACTAAAAGAAATTTGGTTTCAATCTTTTAACCAAATGCAGTAAACTGACGAAAATTGCGTATTTTCAGCGATCCTTTGACGAAATTCATGTTTTTTCAGCAATCTTTTGAGGAAATCAGCATTTTTCGGCGATCTTTTGGCAAAATTTGTTTTTTCCAGCGATCTTTTGGCGAAATGCGTGTTTTTTTGGCGATCTTTTGGTGAAATGCCCGTTTTTTAAGCGATCTTTTGGCGAAATTTGCATTTCTTAAGCGATCTTTTTGCGAAATTCGCGTTTTTTCAGTGATCCTTTCACGAATTCATGTGTTTTCTGCAATTTTTAAGCAAATTTCGTGTTTTTCCGTGATTTTTTTTTTTTTTAGATTTTCACGTTTTTCACATGATCCTTTAATGAAATTCGCGTTTTTTCAACGATCCTGAAGAAATTCACGCTTTTTCACACGATCTTTTGACAAAATTCACGTTTTTTCAGCGTTCCTTTGACGAAATTCACGTTTTCCCCGCGATCCTCTGGTGAAATTAGCGTTTTTATTTTTTGTATTTTTTGAATAGATTTTTTTAATTTAATTTGTTTTCGCATTTCATGGTGAATTTTCTACATTACTAAAATAAATTTGGTTTCAATCTTTTAACCCAATGCAGTAAACTGACGAAAATTGCGTATTTTCAGCGATCATTTGACGAAATATGTGTCTTTTCAGCGATCTTTTCAGAAAATTAGTGTTTTTTAAGCGATTTTTTTTTGGCGAAATTCACGTTTTTTTTGGTGAAATTCGTGTTTTTTTGCCGATCTTTTGGCGAAACTCGCATTTTTTTTTTTTCAGCGATCCTATGACAAAATTTGCGTGTTTTCTGCAATTTTTAAGCATATTTCGTGTTTTTCTGTGATTTTTTTTTGAGATTTTTGCGTTTTTCACATGATCCTTTAATAAAATTCGCATTTTTTCAGCGAAGAAGAAATTTTTTCCTTTGAAGAATCCTTTGAAGAAATTCGTGTTTTTTCACACGATCTTTTGACAAAATTTACGTGTTTTTCAGTGATCCTCCTTTGACGAAATTCGCGTTTTCCCCACAATCCTCTGGCAAAATTAGCGTCTTTTTTTTTTCTTTTCCTCCCCGATCTGTAGTCGAAGTGACAAAAAAGCAGAAAAACGCGGACAGATCTGAAGAATCTCATGCCTGTTTCGCGATCATTTGACAAAAATTTCTGTTTTATTTGGCGATCGTTCGACGAAAATAGCTGTTTTATTTTGGAATAGTTTGACAAAAATCGCCGATTTTATTTCGTGATTGTTTGACAAAAATCGCGATATAATTTCGCGTTCACTTGTCAAAATTCACGATTTTATTTCGCGATCTTTTGACGAAAATTGCAGTTTAATTTCTCAATCGTTGGCTGAAAATTGTAGTTTTATTGCATGGTCACTTCCTAAAACAGCAGTTTTACTTCGCGGTCGCTTGCTGAAAATCGCAGTTTTATTTCGCGATCGTTTTCCGTGATTACTTGACGAAAATTGAGATTGTTTTCTGCAGAAATAGCCGATTCGATTTTTAAAAAATTAAAGCTGAAATCGGCCGTTCGGCGGCAAAATGGCATCCCTGGAAACAAAATGGAGCTAAAAATTTTATGTACTGCTACATTAAAAATAGAAATTGCCACTTTGGCGATCAGATGCCTAGCATAAAGTCGCCAATTTTTTACATTTAGACGCCCTGTGGCCGGTGACGACCAGGAATTTTAACCTTTATAAATAGGACAAAATATTTCTATTCGGAAAAAACCTAATAAAAATTTCCTTTCCCTTTTAAACTCTAAAAAAAAAAAAAAAAAAAATCACTTTGGAAAGACATTTTAAACAACTTCATTCACATAACTTCCAGATGCTTATAACCAGGGCTTTACAAATCAAACACTCAAAACGGCTCAAAAAACAAAAGTTTTTTTTATGAATTAATTGAGAAATTTTTTAAAAAAAAGCATAGTTTAGGTATTCAAACTTTATATAAACAGAGTTCTGTAATGAAAATTAACAAAATTATATATCGCCTCAAAAAAAGAATACTGTAAAGGCTGAACTAACAGCATGTTTGGGAAATGCTTATTGCCGGATGTTTGAAACGTCAAGGTAGTTGATAAGTACAAAAAGTCTATCTTACTTATAATAAAATCCAAAGGCGAGAAAGTGTCTATAACGGTACCGGGCTGTACCACTCTGATCTGCGAGTCGACCGTAGTTAAACGCCATGTTAGGCTTACTGAAAAATATATGCTAACACATAATAACACTAAATGATAATATCTTCTACTTGAAATAACGTCTGTTCAGCATATTTTCGTATAAAACATGTATATCATATCCAGTTATAATGTTTTAAGTTTTAAATTAAAAATAACAGATTAAACATCCGATTACCTGATGTAAATAAACGAATAATGTTGCCATTCAAAAACACAAATCCCATATCTAGAAAAAAAAAGGAATGACTCTTTGAACGTTTCATTAAAATATCCAATTATGCTCTTAAAATATTTGTAAAAGCATTTTAAAGTCTTTAAATATTTAAAGGATTTTCTAAAATTTATTTCTGTAAGCATTTTATTCCTGAAATCACTTTTTGAGAAATAGCGATGATACCTTTCGAGGCTTTGCGATGCATCTACCAGCATTTTAGATTTCATTCGTAAATACTATTCTGGCGCCATCTTCTGACAATAAATACAAATTATACGTTTCTGTTAGAAAAAAAAATAAATTAATAATACAACTTTATTATAATTTACATAATAATAAAGTTGTAAAATAATATAAAATGTACATAAGCATATTTTTAGAATAAGAAGATTCAGGATGTATTGATTTATTACAAGATCAACTATTTTTAATGATTTAAATTATTTTTATTATTAATTTTGAAAGGGAAATATTTGACTTTGTGTAAAAATTAATGCATTCTTTTAGATTATGAAGAAGCTAAAAGATCGTTTTCGTATTATTGAGAGCGAAAATTAATACCTATAATTTACTAACCATAGTTAATTATTGAGACCTTAATTATTGAGATCATTATTAGGATTAAAATTTTAATTATTCAGAAAAATATTTGGAAATTTTGAGTTGAAAAACCAAAATAAGGGAAAAGATTACGTTTCGTAAAATTTACCATTAACATAAGGTATGTACATTCAGGATGTATTGAATTATTACAAGATCAACTTTTCTTAATGATTTAAATTATTTTTATTATTAATTTTGAAAGGAAAATATTTGACTTTGTGTAAAAATTAATGCATTCCTTTAGATTATGAAGAAACTAAAAGATCGTTTTCGTATTATTGAGAGCGAAAATTAATACCTATAATTTACTAATCATAGTTAATTATTGAGATCATTATTAGGATTAAAATTTTAATTATTCAGAAAAATATTTGGAAATTTTGAGTTGAAAAACCAAAATAAGGGACAAGATTACGTTTCGTAAAATTTACCATTAACATAAGGTATGTACATTCAGGATGTGAATTATTACAAGATCAACTTTTTTTAATGATTTAAATTATTTTATTATTAATTTTGAAAGGAAAATATTTGACTTTGTGTAAAAATTAATGCATTCCTTTAGATTATGAAGAAACTAAAAGATCGTTTTCGTATTATTGAGAGCGAAAATTAATACCTATAATTTACTTAACATGATTAATTATTGAGACCTTAATTAATTATTGAGATCGTTATGAGGATTGAGATTTTAATTATTCAGAAAAATATTTAGAAATTTTGAGTTGAAAAACAAAGATAAAGAAAAAAATTACGTTTCGTAAAATTTACCATTAACAGTAAAATTTACCATTAACCCTCTATATTACCTAATATTACCTTAACGGTTCAGGTCAGTTTTCCCTATTGTCGATAAACAGTATATGAATATTTTTATCAATTATTTAAAATTTTAACTGAAAACCCTAATTTCTACTCACCGTCCAAGGACGGGTATTTACACTAGTATTATATATGATGATGTGCATTTTTTTTTTTGTATTGTATCTAATTTTAGGTGCCACAAACGCTGGATTAACACTATTTCTTACTGTTTTATTAAAAATTGTCTCCCCCCCACCCCACATATACACATTCTAATTACATGACATGCTAGCTGGCTAGAGCAGAAAAGAATGGTGTTTTCTATACATAAGCTGGAAAATGCCGTTTAAACTTGTTTCTTCTATTAAAAGTATAAGAGAAGAGGAATATCACATCTTTCCGCACACTAGTATGGGTGAGGAAGAGAAAAAATGCTATTTGTGCTCATTTCTTAGTTAAATTTTTGCAAAAAAAAAAAGTTATTCTCAAATAAACAACCGCCACCCCCCCCCCCCCCCCTCATTAAGTAATTTGGTTGACGACTGCATTTGTCAAACCCTGCTTATAAGATAAGCTCACCTTTGATTTGATGGCTCTTTCGCACAGTGATTAAGAAATAAACTCAAGGATTTGAGTAGGTGAAATGTCTGATTATTAAATTTTAAAAAACCCCTCCCCCACCCACTTATATATGCCCCTTATTAAGGAGGAATTTTTTCAAGCCTGCAACTATAATCAAACAGTTCTGGAAATGTAGTATGTATTACAATAATACTTACGCACACGAATCTTTATCATCTGCATCTTGGAAAACTTTACTTATCTCAGAGAAGCATTCAATAGGGTTACAAACATCACAACTGGCATATTTTATGCCTGCAACAGAAAAGAAGATATTCACTGGCATCACAAAACAGAAGTATACATCTACTTTAACATATGGTGCATATTTAATTGACAATTAGACATTTAGAATTTCATTTTGTAATTTTAATTTTGAAAACATTTTATTCACTTTACATAAATTACATTACATTATAGACATCTATATATATTTTTTAATCACTGGAACGTTAAAAGGAAAAAAAAATCTATTTATCACAATGGAAAAGATAGCTTTTAAACATTATATTCTTCGTGATTTTCATATTCAGCCATCTAACGCAAAAACGCATTAATTTAGCGATTTTAATTAAGAATTGTCTGAGAATATTCCTAAGGGATCTGACTCGTTTTCAAGCTGCTCCTAAATAAAATATCTTGCACATTCCACCATGTACAAAATATCTCAAAAAAAAAAAAAAAAAAATAAATAAATAAAAAAATAAATCTTCAATGCAAGGTCTAGCTACTATCTACATATAAATAAAGGTTTTTTTCTTTTTTCCCCCCTCATTTAAACATCTGTTGTTTATTTCACCCAATATATACTTTATCGTTTACCCGTTCAATGTCAGAAAAAAAAAAATCAAACAATAATAGCTACTTATAAAAAGGTTAATAATGTAGATAAATGCGAAGTGTATTAAGTGCAGGAGTCGATCCACGCAAAATGTGGGGCCGATTTAGGGCACTTTCATAAATATCCATTTAATAAAGAAGATTCTGTTTCCCAAAAATCCTCTTAATAAAATAGGTCTCTCGCAACATTCCATTTCATAATAACATAATTATCATTAAGTAATTTTATTTTGTTAGGTTTTAAAATATGTAGTTTAGAAACAGAACAGTTCACCAGAAAGGAAAAGTTTAACAGAAGGATTTAAATAAGTTATTAATAATTGCTTGGTTTGAATTAGAGTAACTTGATTTCATCTCTCATTACAAAATGTTATTTTTCTTTAAAAAAAACTTTTACTTTTCATAAAATGAGCCGCAAGGAAAAAAATTCTGCATAGACCTATGAAGTGTAACCTATTTTTTAAGGATATTTATAAGTAGCGCATAAATTAGTGAAACAATAAACGAAGTGACAAAAAAGATAAAGGTAGTTTGGAAAAGGCAAACGCTAATATGAAAATAAAATCCTTCACAAAAATCTATTTAATAAAACAAAACCCTTCACAAAATTATTTTGAATAAAACAAGACCTTTCACAAAATTCCTGTTAATAAAATAAGTCTTTTCGCATAATTCCATTTCATAACATACTTCTCATTAAATAATTTTATTTTATTAAGTTTTAAAATATGTAGTTTGCAAACAGAACAGTTGCCAGAAAGGAAAAGTTTGGCAGAAGGATTTAAATAAGTTATTAATAAATGCTTGGTTCAAATTAGATTAACTTGATTTCATCTCTCGTTTCAAAATGTTATTTTTCCCAAAAATTACTTTTACTTTTCACAAAATGAGCAGCAATGAAAAAAATTCTGCATCGACCCCTGAAGTATAACCTATTTTTTAAGGGTATTTATAAGTAGCGCATAAATTAGTGAAACAATAAACAAAGTGACATACATGATAAAGGCAGTTTGGAAAAGGCAAAAGTTAATATGAAAATAAAACTCTTCACAAAAATCCATCTAATAAAACAGGACCCTTCACAAAATTCCTCTCAATAAAACAGGGTCCTTCACAAAATTCTTTTCAATAAAACAGGACCCTTCACAAAAGTTCTCTTAATGAAATAGGTCTCTTCACAAAATTCCATTTCATAAAAACATACTCTTTATTAAGTAATTTTATTATGTGTCATCTTAAAGTTTGCAAACAAAACAAGTTCCCCAGAAAGGAAAACTTTAGTGAAAGGATTTAAATACGATATTAATAAATGCTTATTTCGAAATAGAGGAATTTGATTTCATATTACGTTACAAAATGGGCCCCAAGGAAAAAAATTCTGAAGTGCATCTATTTATGAAGTGCAATCTATTTTTTAGGGATATTTAAAAGTAACACTATAGCACTCACTGTAGAATACTTAAACTTTTCGTATCTCGGGGCTGAAAGACTATTTCTTTAATAAGACCAGAAGTAAAAGATTGCTGGCATTTTCAAATTTTTGTTTATTTCTTGACACAAAGCACACACATTACAAAAACTTCACATATGACACGTATATATAAGATTTTACTTTCACATTTCCCGCGAACAAAACAACCCATGACATAACAATATTCTGTTTACAACACCGCTCTTCGAATAACATACATCTTACGGCAAAACTCACATGACAACTGCACTGAACGAACGAAAATATTTTTAGATCACGTGATGCGTTTCGCCAGGAAGAGTCTATTTTCGGGAAGGGGTTTTCTGCGTTACATTCTCCCCCTCTGTTTCCGACATACATCTCGGAGAGGAAACAGGATGTTTTCTGGGTCTCCCTCTTTTTCTCAGGGGTTCAACTGGAGTAGTTTCAGTTTCTTGGAATGGTGTCAAGGCTGAAACATGATAAGACCCAATTCTCTGAGTAGGATTGTCTAGACTGGCAATGTCATATGTCACCAGTGATTTTTGAGTCAAAACTATATATGGCCCATCCCTCTTAGGCATAAATTTTGCTGTTTTCTGGTTACTTGCCTTGCTCACAGGGTGTAAGGTAACCCATACTTTTTCACCAGGTGTAAAATAAACTCTTCTATGCTTTTTATCATAATATTTCTTACGCTGATCTTGTTTTATTTCAACTCGCTCTTTTACTCTCTTTGAGACATCTGCAAGACGTTTAAGATATGGAGTTATTTCAGGAACAAAATTGTCATTTTCAACAACTGCTCTAAAATCGTTCACCACATCATCGATTGTTCTTAGTTCTCGACCAAAATGCAGATAGGCAGCAGTTTGGCCTGTTGTATCAGATTTGGCAGAGTTCATAGCAAATCTAATAAAAGGAAGTTTATCAATCCAGGAATCGTGTTCATCCCCAACAAGGATTGCTATTCGAGGTTTCAAGTCTCTATTTTTCCGTTCGACTGGGTTGGCCTGAGGGTGGTACAAAGGTGTTAATGATTGGTCAATTTCAAGAATGTAACAAACTTGTTGTAGAACAGCGCTCACGAACTGAGGGCCGTTATCACTTAAGAGTCTTGGGATACCGTAACGAAGGAAAATCTCTTCAATCAGCGTAGTCGCACATTCTTGGGCAGTGGCAGTTGTTAAGGCAAACAGTTCTACCCATTTAGTGGCACAATCTTCTACTATAAAAATCCATCGGTGCCCATCTTTACTACGAGGCAATGGTCCAAAAAGATCAATGCTGAGTGTCTCAAACCGTTGAGCATAAGCAGGTGTTCTCAATAAACTGGCTGGTTTCTGATTTGTTGATTTATAACGAGCGCACTCTGGGCATTTCTTTACGTATTCAGAAATGTATGCTCTCATGCCTGTCCAATAATATCTCTTAGCAATTCTTTGATAAGTGCCTGCTTCACCATAATGTCCGGCTGAGGGGTTGTCATGATGAAGTTTCAAAATGTTTTGTCTTTCTTGTACTGGAATGACCAGTTGCGCTTCCTCGAATTCTGATTCAGGAGCATACCGGTAAAGCACACCTTGATTCATCAGGAATCCTCTATCAGTCCAATTGGCGAAGTCTTCACTTTTCTGTTCGTCTTCAAAACAATCTATAATCTTTTTAAGATTTTCATCTTGCAACTGAGCTTCTCTGATATCCTTTATGATTCCCTGAGCTAGAAGATTATCTATTTCTTTCTTAAGAATTTCTTTCTTAGCAGGAGTCATCCGATAAGGTGGCACAGCAATAGGAGCACTATCACCTATATTGATACGATGCTCTACATACGGGGTTGTTTCTCCCCCTGGTTGAAAGCATTTTTCATACCTTTTTAGAAGATCATCCAATTTTTCTCTTTCGTCAGAAGTTAAATTTTTTCCTTCATCTTCACGTAAGGCGTATGGACTGACTTCGACCGCACCAGCTGATGAATTATTTTCTTCAACGTATTCATCTACAAAATGAAACTTTTTCTGAGGTTTATTACTGAAATACCACGTTTTGTTGGCAGTATCTAACACCATGTTAGCATTGTGCAAAAAATCCATGCCTAAAAGCGTTCTATTACCCTTAGCATTTGGTAATATAATGAACTCCGTTTTGAAGACTCGACCTTCAATCTCTACTGGAACTGTAGCAGACAAAGTTTCTCTGGCTACTGTAATTCCGTCAGCCAACGTGACATCATGAGTATGGGGTTTCAGTGCAACACCAGTTTTTAAAAATAGCTCATACATACGTTCTCCCACAATGGAACGATTCGCTCCCGTATCTGCACAGACTAACACTTTCTTATTGCATATCGTGATAGGCACATTTGGAGCTGAAACTGTTGAAGTATTTAAACTATACAACTTAAGACGATGTGCTTGCACATTTTCTTTTTTAACCGAAGGGGTACAATCTGGGCATTTCTTCTTTATAAATCCCACTTTACCACATCCATAGCAAACAATATCAGATTCAAAGCATCGATTACCAAACTTATGAGATCTGTCTTCGTTTGGAGGCTTACTCTGCTTCCAATTATTATCTCAACGAGAAAACTCTTTTCTCACTTGGGGTACAACCGGATCTCTTTTTGGGAATGTACTTCGTATAATTTCATAGGCATCTAGTTTTTCGGCGAGGTCGACTGGCGAGTTTAAATTTTCCCAGTCATCTAACATATGCTGTTTGCATTCAACAGGCACGCGCCTTTTCATTTGATCTGCTATGATCAGATCCTGGAGTGCTTCAAAAGACGTTACAGTTAACTCTTTAAGCCAGTTTTCAAAATAATCTCGAAGTTCGAAGTAATAATCTCGCCAAGAGATTTCTTTTACCTTGCGATGAGCAAAGAACAGCTGTCTGAACTTTTTGCCACTAATTTTAAACCGTCTTAGAAGTAAATCTTTTACATGTGAGAAATTCGAAGCGTTCTCTTCTGATTCACGAGCGATAAGCGCAGAAATAGAAGATGGGACAACACTGAGTAAATACGATACCCATAGATGCTCAGGTACCTTCGAGAGCTTTAACTGGCGTTCCAGTAGTACCAAAAACAAGGTTACATCATCTGTTTCTGGCCTGAATGTAGGCAACAACCTTTGGACATCTACCTTACTTTCCGCGTGAGATAGTATCCCTGTCGCATTACCACCTACCACTCCACCGGAAGTACTTTGGCTCTGAACCTGTAGCTTAAGCTTCTCAAGCTCAAAATTCATCTCAAGCTTTTTAAACTCCATCTCTTCTGCCCTACGCTTCTCTTCTAATTGCAGCTCTTCTGCCCTACGCTTCTCTTCTAATTCCAGTTTACGCTGTGCTAACTCTGCTTCTTTTTGTTTATCCTCTAATTCCCGCCTACGTTGTTCTTCTTCCCGAGTTGCAATTTGATTCCTGACTAATGAATTCACAAAATCAACATCGAACGAGGGGGAGGATTTGATTTTTTCCCGCAATGTGACAACGGTCATAGTGGTTTGCACATCTAAATTCATTTCTAATGCAACCTGGGACAAATCCTCTTTGCGAGCTCTATTAAGTTCAGACATTTTAAATTTTAGCAAAACAACCAGCCGAAAATCCTATAAATGCCAAAAATTTCGTTTAAACCGTACCCCAAATGTGAGTTTTGCCGTTACAAATCATATAAACTTTTAATAAAACAAAACAGTGAGCTTTAACCATAATATAAACTATTACTACAAAACAGAACAAACATTAAAAATAAACTGGATTTCATAATGCGACACATTCAAAACAATATTTCAAATGAAATAAACTGCAACGGAATAGTTGTCACTTAAGTAATATTCTAAATGAAAACAAAACACATAACTGAATAATTGTCACTTAAATAATATTCTAAATGAAATCAAAACACATAACTGAATAATTAAATTGTTCCTTAAATAATATTCTAAACGAAATCAGAACACATAACGGAATAATTAAATTCTCAACCACTATTATTTTTAAATTACTAAGACAGCTTAATATCGGTTTTGTTCAGTACAATTTAAAAAAACTTTCTACCTTAAAAAAAAATCAAAACAACAAAACTTGCATAACTTACTCATTCAGTTTTAAATTCCACAATAATGCTTCTTTTCTCAATCGAGAACTCAGAATTAAATACTTACGTCCAATATTAAATAAGAACAAATATTTATATTGAAACTGTACTCAGTTATTTTAAAACCAGTAATAAAAGAAAAACAAAAAAGTAATCAATTCTTTTAAAACCAATAATAAAAGAAAAAGAAAACATCTTTATGATAACTGAAATAAAATTACGAATACTTTATATTAATTTGACCTGAAAACTATAATACAATAATTTTACTTGAAACTGATAATATAATAATTTTACTTGAAACTGATATCAGTTTTACCCCCTTTTTTTTTTCTTTTCTGAATCAATAAAAATTTATTTCAACACTTTCACGATAAGCATTCAAGAATGAAATCAAAAGTAGAGGAGGGGGGAAGGGGAAATAATGTAAGAACAAAATAAAACATAACAAAATAATGCAAGAATGAACCAAAAAATGTTAAGAATAATTCTTTAGTTTTTATAAAAAAAAATACGGATCCGTTTTTTTATTTAGCACTTTTCACTTGATTTGTAGAAATAAATCATTTTATCACTTTTCACAATATCATTATATAAATCCCTGTGGATTTCTAGCCCGAGTTGGGGAGCCAATTTTTTATAGCACTCACTGTAGAATACTTAAACTTTTCGTATCTCGGGGCTGAAAGACTATTTCTTTAATAAGACCAGAAGTAAAAGATTGCTGGCATTTTCAAATTTTTGTTTATTTCTTGACACAAAGCACACACATTACAAAAACTTCACATATGACACGTATATATAAGATTTTACTTTCACATTTCCCGCGAACAAAACAACCCATGACATAACAATATTCTGTTTACAACACCGCTCTTCGAATAACATACATCTTACGGCAAAACTCACATGACAACTGCACTGAACGAACGAAAATATTTTTAGATCACGTGATGCGTTTCGCCAGGAAGAGTCTATTTTCGGGAAGGGGTTTTCTGCGTTACAACACATAAATTAGTGAAACAATGAACGAACTTGTAAAAAGGATAAAAGTAGTTTGGAATAGGCCAAAACTAATATGAATATAAAAACTTATACAAAATTCCAAACAGGACCACTTCACAAAATTCTTCTTAATAAAACAGGGCCCTTCACAAAATTCTTTTTAATAAAACAGGAAGCTTTACAAAATTCCTCTTAATAAAATAGGTCTTTTCGCAAAATTCCATTTCATAAAAACCTTTTTGCTCTTAAAAGAGCATTTTATTTAGTTGTAAATGAAAAATAATATATTTCGATACAGAAGAAGTTTTCACCTCAACCTTGTGTTCATGTTCAGGGGTCTGTCCAGACTTTTTTTTTCCCAGGGTCCTGTTTTTGTGAAATTGTAAACAGCTTTTTATATTTGTGAAAAATCTAATAATAATTTTGTGAATTTGAAATGATTGTTATATTCAGGTTCTTACTTATACATTTTTAAGAAAATATATAGATGTAAAATACTTTTATTTTCTTTATATATGTAAAAGTGACAGGTCAGATTTCACTTTTATATGAATAATTTGTGAAATGTTCAGTTTAAATAAGGAAAAATTTTGTGAAAAACCTATTTTTAAGACAAAGAATTTTGTGAAGGGTCCTGTTTTAGGGAAAATAATTTTGTGAAGGGTGCTATTTTAGGGAAAATAATTTTGTGAAGTGTCCTTTAAAGAACCCAATTTTTTTCTAAACAGATCCCTGATGTTGGTGAACTAAATTGCTTATTATTTTTTTTTTCTAAGATGCTGGAAAAATTTTATTTAGTGGTAAATGAAAAATATCATCTTTCGATACATAAGTTTTCACTTCAATCTTGTGTTCATGTTGCTGAAGTAAAGTGATTATTATTTTTTTCTTTTTTAAGATCCTGGAAATAATCTATTTTGCTCTTAAAAGAGCAGTTTATTTATTGTTAAATGAAAAACTATTTCTTATGATACAGATATTTTAACCTCAACTTTGGGTTTATGTTGTTGAAATAAACTGATTATTAATTTTTTTAAGCTTTTCTATTTTTTAGAACTTAAAAATGTATTATTTTTGTGTGTCAATTGAATTAAAGCGATGTCATCTGATATAAAAGTTTTCACTTCCACCTTGGGTTAAAAGATTTAAAGAAATAAAAGTTTTATCAGATAATCGTTCTCTTATTAAATATTAAAATAATAAAAACAGATGGGATCAGAGAGCTTTTCTACATCAAAATCATTCATAAGTTTATCAATTTCTTTCTGACTCAGACTTTTAAAACGTGGAGCCATTGTTCCCAGAATATAAATTCTATTTAATAATTAAACAATATATCTAATTATTTTAGAGCGACCAAAGAGAGTAAAAATATAATATTACTCAGTACACGTGCGTGTAATAGAATGACAAAAAAGACGCTC
Source organism: Maratus michaelseni (assembly GCA_963931845.1). Taxonomy (NCBI): domain Eukaryota; kingdom Metazoa; phylum Arthropoda; class Arachnida; order Araneae; family Salticidae; genus Maratus; species Maratus michaelseni. The sequence goes on along the minus strand of OZ007588.1, from coordinate 46,810,374 downwards.
TATCTAAGAAATCGCCAATACAAAATTCTGTCATTCCAGTAACTCGCCAAAGCCAAAGATAATCCCCCTTTCACCCCGGAAAAAGAGACTTACCTCCTTTCAAACTCTGAGATGACAGATGATTGATCAGCCTTGCTTAAAAACGGGAGTAGCGAACTTTAGGGTACAGACGTCTGTACCCTAGCCGTTGTGAGGGGATATTTATTTTAGGGTACATATGTCGTACCCGCCGAGGCCTAGAGGTTAAACATATATTAATATAAAACTTTATGATGTGTGTATTGACAAGTATTTTTAAGAAAAACACATACCAGAAGAAAAGATATGAAAAAATAGCACCAAAAGGATGGCCATCATACATAAGTCAAGGAATTGCACAATAAAAAGATTACAACGCTATTTCTTAAGAAGAATCGGAAGTCAAATCAAACAATGAAATGCTTAACGAAGTATAATTGCTTTCGCTATATTCTGTTATTTTTTAATGTCTTTTGTCATACACAACAGACATTTTAATATGTAAACAAACATAACCACGCTACATTGACGCTGTTGCTATTGTTACTCAGTTGGTTGGCTGGTTGGTTGCAGCTTGAGATTTTTTTTTTCCGGTAAATGATGATAAAAATGGTGCTTTCAGTAGTAGTTAATATGTAAAATTTCTTTTTAGAACAGATATTGGGAATTCAAGCACTCTAATACGCCATCTGGTGGAATAAAGATATAACTTCTCCCTTCAGGAAAATCCTGGTTGAATCTGATCTGCCCTTTAAATTGGCTGCCGTATTATTATTTAAATTTATTATAACAAAAAAAAAGTTTTTTACTTTATTGTTAAATAAACATGTTTTTTTTCAAATATTTCTAATGCTCTTAAAATGTATCACTCTATTTTAATAATATAATTTTTAACTATTTTTTTTTTAAATAGAACTTTGTTCAAACGCAAAATCATTGAAAAATATACAATTTTTAAATTTCCCAATTGCTTACCTTTTCAATGCTTGAAAAAAAATACATAAATTGCTCTTGAAACATATTTTTTTTTTACTTTGAAACTTTTGACGCTTTAAAGAGAAGCCGATAAAATAAAAAACAGCAGTCTTCCAAAATATAAAATAACCTTCAAATAATACTTCGGCATTAGCTGAAAACCTGAACTGAAAATTTCACTAGCTCATTCGTTATTTAATTTACTTCTAAAACTCATTATAATTTGGAAAATAAGCTTTAGATGTTTGTTTTCATTTTTTAGAAAAATGTTCAAGTGAAACAAGTATTTACAGCAACTTTCATTTTGTCCTGTTATACAAAATAGAAATGTATAATTTCCATTAATATGAAGTGGTCGAATGTAGTAAATTTTCACAGGAAACATAATGATCATCTAGATTCGTAATAATAAATGAAACTCAAATACATTAGTATAATTTCTAGTGTTGCGTTGTTTTCGCGGGAAATTTGTAACTTTGTCTGGCACTTGAAAAGCTCTTATCAATCTCTTTCCACTTTTACTGTTGATTGCCGAGCTATCATAATGAGCTATCATATCCATTCAAATAAAAAAATTTGGTCCTCCTAATGTTCTTCAAGTAGAAACTGTAGATGTTCCGACAGTTGATTCCACAAAAGTAAGCAGCTTAAAATTTGTAACCAGTATTTTTAGTCTATGTATTCTTATATTATGCTTGAAATACATTTTATTGCGTTTCAGATTCTAGTCAAAATTGAATCAGCAGGTGTAAATCCAGTTGATACTTACATCAGAGAAGGAGCTTATCTTAATTTGCCAGATTTACCTTTCATTCCTGGAAAAGATTGAACTGGAATAATTAAAAAAGTCGGCGAACATGTCAAGACGTTTCAGGTTCATTGTGATTTTACAAATACTTTTTGCAGTGTGTAATCTTCATCTAAACCAATTTTTTTGATAACCTACAATTAACAGTATTTTGCTTTTGGTTTATAATGTGTTTTTCTTCCATTAATGATTTCCAATCTTTTTTGTGTTTGTATGAAAGCATGTTTTTCAATATTCTGGAAGAGATTTTAATCTTTAAATACCCTTTTTACTATGTCAGATGACAAAAGAGCTTCTATCATTCGCAGAGCTGTTTGTATGCAATAGGGGAGACCGGTACACAGTGGACCACTTTTTCAGTTAACATTTTTTTTCTCTTAAACAGACTGACCGATCTGTATGAAAATATTTTTGAATATTCCTCAAACCTTCTTACATCCATCATAATTTTCTCACAACATAGTTTTTAATACATTTAAAAAAAAAAAAAATTATATACACTTGCATAGCTGCCAACTTTTACGCTTAATTCCTACCACTAAAATTTTATACTAAATTTTATCTTATTAAATTGACAAGATCGTGTGATTACATAACGAAAAAAATTCTATTAAATTTTAGTGGTAAGAAAAAAGCGTAAAAGTTGGCACCTATGCCAACTTTTACGCTTAATTCCTACCACTAAAATTTTATACTAAATTTTATCTTATTAAATTGACAATATCGTGTGATTACATAACGAAAAAAATTCTATTAAATTTTAATGGTAAGAAAAAAGCGTAAAAGTTGGCACCTATGCACTTGTAAAGTGGACCACTATTAGGTGTTATCTAAAATACAATATAAATCTATTTTTCATTAATCTAATTCTTTTTTGTTGCCCCTTTACCCGCAAAATAACATACTAATATAAATTTTGAAACAAAAACAAAAAATTAATTATATTTTGAAAATAATAACAGATTAATACAGGAACAATTGCAATTTAGTTGAAGTTATTACTTAAGTACAAAAAAATCAGCGCATATTAAAATTTGCAAATGAAATTCCAAAGTACTTATGAGTAAGATTGAACACCTGGAATTTTCAAGAAATAATTTTGGGTCTGAGAGCAACATTATGAAATCATTGACATCAACAGCAGATTCATCTACAGTTTCGGGAGAAATAAACTGATTTCCATTCAATTTGCGTCTCATGAATCTTACTTGAATCGAATCATCAACAATTAGACTACAGTTATATTTATCAAAGGCAGTAAATACAAAACAAAATATTTCTTACTATGTTAAATAAATTGTTATTTTTATTTGTTTACTTTATTTTACAGTTAAATCTACTTTAAAACAATCTTTCTTTATAGAAAATAAGCAATTATTAAATATTTTGAACATTCTGCATTACAGGAGCAGATTGGATTGTGGACCACTGTACCCCAGGAGTGGGTGGTCCACTGTACCCTATGTTGGAGTTCAATAAATAATCATATTAATATTGTTTATAGCTTTCTTTTAAACATATTAACTTTAAAGTAAAATAAAAACAAGTATCTTAGCTTTGCAAAAAAGCTGTTTTATTTTATTTATCTACAACCTTTAACTACTAAAAAAATATAGAAGAGAAGCTTAAAAAAATTTTAAATAAATAAAATATTAGGGGGTGGTCCACTGTGTCCATAGGTCCAGTGTGTACCGGTCTCCCCTAACTTATTTTGGGTTTATATGGTTATTATTCCATGTTCAACCTTTTACAGCAGCGTCAAACTTTGTGCCTGTAGACAGACCACCAGTGGTCCTTGAGGTCTGCCCTTGTAATCTTTTTAAATTTCAAAAATAAAATTGAACTTTTCTGTTAGATGAACACCATGGCAAAATGTATGTTAATGCACCATTTATTTGAACCCTGACCATGCAAAGAAACCATGCCAAGCCTTAAGAGTTCTGTTTTTATTGAGAAAATATAACAGTTTAAGCATTTTATAGAAAATCACAAATTTCACTTTTTTTGCACCGATACTGGATGCCATACTCAATCAGTAGAGAGATTATGGGGAGGTGCCAAATAGCATTGCTTGTCATCATTTACAAGCTTATTTCGTAGAGTTCATGTAGTGAAGTTTTCATTCCAAAACTGAAATAATTACTGCAGTGATATTCTAATAGACATCTGCAAATTCATGCTTACAGTTTAAATTGATTTACTTTTATTTTATTGTATGCTATTTTATTTATTATTTTAGCTACTTCTCCATTATCTCGTCGACCATTTTTCATAACAAAAAAATATTGCCAAACTGTAACACCAAATAAACAAATGGAAGAATTGTTGCCATTGGGATCTAAAAAAAAATACACAAGAACTTTTGCGATGCCTCACTCAGCAATGTGTCAACTTAGTAAGCTTAAAGAATAAAATTTACAATATATTAATGAAAACAGAACAAAAAATCTTGGGTATTTATTTATTTATATTATTTTTCTTAATTATACCTCTTTCGGCTGGTGAATAAATGTTTGTGACGTGAGTTGAAACTGATCTATTGTATGTAACTATACATCGCAAAAATTTTTCAATATTTTTTTCTCTTTTTAATATCATGGCACTGCCGTTTAAGGACACAATTGTTATTTTAATTAACAAAATAACTAATAAATCAGTAAAACATAATGAAAAATGCAGGTAAATGTCGAATTAATAACCGTTTAATGGCATAGGAAATGCGTGTAACGCTTCTGGCGTCAAGTAAATGTAACGCCAGTATCATGCATTTTTAGCTTTAAATCCTATAGTGTGGCGATAATTTTCTGTTATGAAAAGTGGTCAATGGGATAATGGAGAAGTACCTTCTTTTATTTTAAGTATTATTTTGTATTGATTTATCAAAATAGTTCACGAAACTCTGTAATTTTCAATCATTTCCGTTTGCACCAACTATTGTGTTTGGCGACAATTGGTGTTCATTTAACAAAAAAGTATCGATAAAATAAATTTAAATGAATGAAATATAAGGTACTTTTCGGTTAGCCGGGCACCAGTGATATATGTACATATATAAATACATATGTATAGTATAGCAATATATACATACATATATGTGTGTGTAGATATGTGTATATGTGTGTAACATACATGTATATATATAACTGGCGCCCGGCTAACCGAAAAGTACCAAATATAATAAATGAATTATAATCTAAATGAAATTATAACTTTATGCCAGCTCTGTAATGAAATATTAATTATTTTTATTGTTGTGAATTTACTCTATATTTTATCTATATTAATAAAAGAAAGTTTCGCTCTGTGTGTTTGTCTGCGATGGCTAGCAAAATCTAGCCCACCTAGAAGTCTGAAAATTTAGGTGTGGATAGTCCATGTGCACCTGAGTCTCAGAATTTTAATATTTTGATAATTACCCAAGATATTAATTAGATTCTCATTAACCATCACTTATAAAATGACATCTTTTAAATCAAAATGGCGAAAGAAACGAACAGGTGCATTGGATTTGCAAGCAGAAATGAACAAATTTGAAATTATTTTACTAATTAGCGAATTTTTTAAGAAAACTAATTGAGATATCAATTTGAAAATTTCTGAGCATATGTAAAAAAAATTCTGCATCTGGCTATGTGATTTTTGAAAAAATTGGTCGGTAATTTTTCTTAATTTATGCAAAAAACTGCAAAGAATCTGTCGGCGCCATTGAAAACAATCCAAGAAAGTTTCAGACAGGGATCTGCTTTCATTAAAAACTGAACTACAAAGAGATCTGTTTCTCTGGCCAATCCCTCCATTTAGTTTGCGAAAATGAAAGGAAATAATTGCCAATTTTTACTAATGAACAAAATTTTAGGTAATTAAGATATAGATTTGAAATTGAGGTTGGGAAAGGGTGTCATCTGCCGGCTATTTTAGCGTAGCGTCTTCGTTATGTTCTAATTATCAGAAAAATGTAATTCTTTTTTTAATGATTGTGTTAATGTAGGTGACAGTGGTTTTCTTGAACAAATTATTCCTTATATTTGCGGGTATAGGGAGGGAGGGGGTTAACTCCTTTCTCTGAGATTGTAATTATCTCGGCCCCGGGCAACGCCGGGCAGATTAGCTAGTATTCAATAAAATAGTTATACTTTTCATTAAACCAAAGTTTTTTCCAGCAAGGTGCTGCATTCTACCTGCCCTTTGGTTTACAGAATAGCACCCTTCTTGCCCCTCAGTCAAAAATTCCACTCATTTCTTGCTTTTTTTTTTTTTTTTTTTGCATAGGGAAAACTGATTTATTGTTGTCTTGAAAAGAATGTCCATGGTTTTAGTGGTTTTAAAATCCAAAAAGCCTTTAAAAATCTAATAAGTGCCCTTTTCCCACCAGCAGCACCCTGCCTTTTTTTAAACCTGGGGGAAACTCTGATTAAACTAATATGTTATAACTTTATGCTAGAATTACTGTTTTTTCCATCTAAGTTAGCTTTTCATAGGCATAACCAGGGGGGGGGGGGGGTGCCCTGGGTGCCCGGGCATGCAGATACACCCAGAATTTTTAAATCGAATTTGAATAATCAAAATTCATAAAAACCAATGAAAGCAAGGTTACAAAAAAGAAATAGATATTATTTTTATTTTTCATATATCATCACTCCTGTAGAACACAATCATTTCTCAAGTATCATGATACAATAACTGATAATTAATATTTTTCATTTACATTTGTGCTCATTTAGCAGTCAGTTTTATAAAGTAAAATATTTTAGGATGCGAAATATTCCGTACGCAGGTGCCAGACACTACTGGCACGTCCTTTTGGTAACGTTTGCAAGGCGTCAGTCGCATTAGATGTTTACACTAACAATAGACTTTTTTTTTTTTCACTGAAAGTATTTGCGGAAAACAGAAGCATTTCTATTTACATATGGAAGCTATGCTTAATTATTTTTTTTATCTTTTAAGTAAAAGAAAAGAAAAAAAAAAAAGACGCAACAAAGTGGTAAATTATAAAGCCAATCCTTTGAGGGTTTTCGAGAAGAGAAAATTCTGTTGTTTTGTTCAGTTTTAGTTTTTCATGCTCTTGTGCTTGTATCATTCCGAAATAGGCCAAATGAAAATTATATTTAATTTATTTAATACTTCACACTTTACCATGTGTATTTAAAAAATATGGGGCAGCCTGCAAAGAGATAACAAACGTTAGAAAAATCTGCAAAAAAGTGCAAGACGATTGAGGATGTTTTAAAACAGAAAATAATTGTCCAACATTGTCAGAAGCCACAGTCACCAAAGAAAGTAAGAATAGTTTATACTCTCTTAAAGCTGTTGTCAAATTCCCTGCTCAACAAATGCGAAATTTTCTGACACATTTTCTGACTTATTTTTAAACGTAAAGGCACAAAATGGGCATGCCTGTCTATTGAAGCGATTTGGAATCTAATTACGTTTTCCATTTTTTGATAAATAAAACACTTTTCGAGTTATAAGTGACTTTAGTCATGTGACGGCAGGTTTTTCTCCTTTCTCTCGTTGTCACGTCTGGAAATTTGGTTCAAAACACCAACTTTAATAGTATTTTCTGAACATTGCGATTACCAATCAATGGAAAAAAAACTTTCGATTACAGCATTTCTGAATAACAACACCTGCCAGTTTCATACATTTTCAAACAAAAAAGAATTAAAAAATGTGTCAATGCATTTTCCAATAAAAAAGAATTAAAAAATATGTCAGAAAGTGTCCCTTTGGATTTATGAACAAATAACCTATGAATTCTGGAAAAAAAAAATTGAATTTTTTTTTAATTCAATAATTTTTTGTTAATGTGGTCTGGGATAAATTTTTACATATGTATATTTTATTTATAGGTATGTTTCATTATTATTTTTTAAAAATCTACGTATTCAAATCCTTTTCGAATGTAAATTTAAAAAAATAAAATTTAATTTTTAAAAACTAATGTATGCCGTATTTAAAATTGATGTAGGGTAGATGTGCCAGTAATGAACGCCCTTCCAGTAATGGACACCCCTGAATGTTTTTGGATTATAAAAAATAACCAATAAAAATTTTGTTTTATTTTATTTTTTCATAACTCCCCTTGTATGTTTTATAATCTGGGTTATTGTTGACACTCTTAATCAAACCTATCAGGAAGCAGAAAATAATGTTTCACAGTTCCACTGTTTTTCTGTGAAAATCTTGATGAACATGCTAAGAGCTCACTTCATTTAATTTATATCTTCCTTATTTTCTTGCAAAAATTGCATGTTTTGTTTAGATAGTAATATAAAACTTTGAATTTCATTTATCAATGGCCATTTACAAAATTTCATTTATTGTTAAGACTTTAGGACCGGTGTCCATTACTGGAACGCTTAATTAGTCTCTTTCCAATAATAGACACCCCATGTGGCCAATACTAAAAGTGTAATTTCAGTAATGCATAAAATCTTTTTATTTAACTGAAAAGCTAATTAATCAAATTTAATTTTAAAATTTTACTTAGTAGAATGTAATAAGCACTTTGTGTGTTTTTTTTTTATTATGCCAAATCAACCAAAAAATTTCAATATTCAACCTGACCATTTCGGATTTTAATTTTACCGTCAGGAATGAATCATTCTCCCTGATAATATAAATGAGAATATATCTTTAATTATTTTTTATTTCATTAGATTTACAAACAATTTTTTAAATTTCGAAAAATCGTCATCTTTTGGCTTGCATAAACGTTTTCAATTTTGATTTTCTCAGAATGTAGCAGGCGTAGGGTGTTGTTTGACCACTCATTTTAAAGAGAATTTCACAAGGTTTCATTTGATATGCAAGTTGCTTGATTAAAAAAAAATTACATTTTTAAAACTTAAAAATTTTTAGATTGGTTTTTTTTTTTTTTTTTTTTTAAATATTATAAGTTTAAAATTTTGAAATCTTTAGAGTGGTATCTCAATGGGATCAGGAGTTATGAAATAAAAGCTGAAGATTATCATACATACACATACGCACACACATGTATGTTAGAGATGAGATGGGCTCAGTCCGATCCCAGGCCCGACCCGGGCTCGGGCTTGATTTTTAAACTAGTCTTCGGGTTCAGACTCACTTTCTGAAACTGACAATATTATTTATTCTCGTATATATAAAGAATAACTTAATTTTTTTTTTCTTTAAAAATTTCTTATTGCAGTTGCAGTCATTTTAATGCTCTTTTGATCAGAATCAAGGCAAACAGACATCTTGTTTTTTTTTTTTTTTTTTTTTTTTTTTTGTTTTTTTTAGCATTAGAATGCTATTTCAAAAGAAAATTTTTCATATTGTCTGGCATTGACGGCGGCTGTTAAAATGATGCCAATCCGAAGAGCGGGAATAATTTTTTTTTTTTTTTCGATTTTCGTTTATGACAGTAGGAAATGTTTTAATTGAAACGTTTATTTATTATTTTTTTTCTTTTGGAAATCTGTTGCAAAATGAATATTTTATTTCGTCTTTAGTCAGCCAGCATTAGTTTAAGGTTTGCAAATTTTTTAGTCTTTTATAGTGGGCGAGTCATAATCGCTCTTCATATGAAAATAACTTTAGTGATTCTTACGTCGATTTTTCATCATGAACTCTGCTCATGCTGCGGCTCTGCTATGCACATTGTCGAAGTCACTTTCATTTGTAAGTAGATATAAGATAACTATTAACATGTATTGTTATTCCGATAGAAAGCAATAGAGCAGTGTTTTCTCTTTTCCTATAAAAGCATCGGATCATTCAGATAACGTGTCAATTACAGTGTTAATATTTAACCTGATTTTCGGGGGCGCTAGAATCACAAAAGATTGTTTTGAGGAAGGAACCTATTAAAATTTAAAATCTACACCATTTTATAGGAAATAGAAAAACACTGTTCGATTCTTCGGCATATTAATGGTAATTTCTACAAATATCATGCATTTATTCATAAAACTCACTTTGTTAATGTGTCCTTCAGATTTGTTTGTTGAGGGGGGGGGAGAAATATGAGAATCCTTTTACGGAAGTAAAATTTCATTTGGTACCAAACTTCTCTTTTGATAAGATTGAATGTAAATTTCCAAAAAAGTAATTATGTTCTTGAGATTAACAGTTATTTTCATGTAAGATGTTTAAAAATGAGATACTATCACTTTAAAATAAATTTTAAATATTATGCATTTTTTTTTTCTATTGCATATTTTCAGTATTGGGCTCGGGCTGTAGGGACACAAAATATTGCGGACTCCGAAAAGAGGGCCCGAACTCATCTCTAATGTATGTATGTGTCTGTTTTCAGTTCCGTTATCTGTTTCAAATAAAAATCTGGGCACCCCCCCACATAATAAGCTGGTTACGCCTATGCTTTTGTTGTCAGCATTGGTACTTGTCACATAATGGTGTTCATCTAATTAAAAAGGGTACTTTTCGGTTAGCAATGGGCCAGCGAAATAAATATATGTATACATATATATATACATACATTATATACATATATGTATATATATATGTATGCATATATATATATTTCACTGGCACTTGGCTAACCGAAAAGTACCCAAAAAAGTATTAAATTTCTAAGATACACAATAAAATCATGTTAAAATTGATCATCTTATTCTTGATACAGGTTGGACAAAGAGTTTTTGTGTGCAAAAAGAATCCAGGGAAATTTGGTACTTATGCAGAATGTACCATAGCCAGTGAAGATGAAGTATTTCCCTTAGATGATTGTCTGACATTTGATCAAGGAGCTGCTTTAGGAATTCCATATTTTACTGCTTACAGAGCTTTGGTTTTAAAGTGAGATTACTAATGATTTTTTATGGCAAATTTATTTTATGACAATGACCTTTTTGACTATTTTTTAATTTTTGTTCTGTCATGCCTAGATAATTAGACATTCAAAATCTGTTCTTTTTTAATTCTGCCTATCTTTAAAAAAAAAAAAACTCCCATGCCCCTATAACAAAGAAGTGTCAAGTTTTATTTATAAGGTTAAACAGTTAAGTTAACCCTCTCATTCTCGATTTCTTTTTCACAAATCAGTCTTTGAATCAGCAGAATTAAAATTCTATTAAAGATTGCAATAAAAAATTGATTTGTGCCATAAAGGAGGACTGGATGTTTAAAAGATATCACTCAAAATAAAATTTATTCAAAAGCCTTTTCTAAAACATTATATTTTATCATTTAAGTTGGGAGCCTCATGTGAGGGTCAGGGGAATGAGAGGGTTAAAGTAACTTATAGGCTCCACATAGTTCAGAGAAAAAATAGAGATGAAACATTTATGTTTGGAGTGATGCTGAAAATGCAACCCTAAAGTCAGCCCAAACAACTGGCGGCTTACTTTGAAAACTTCTCCCCGTCCAATGAATCTAATCCTTGTTCCATATGCAGCCTCTCTCCATCCAATGAGGTCAGCCCTTGGGCCTAATGATTTGAGTGATAACCGGCTTCATATTACAAACTGAGTTTGCGGTTCACTGCCTCTCTATTCTTTCTCGTTACTCTGTGTATAGATTCAGTGGCATAAAATATGAGGCAGAGTATAAAATATGTACTACACATTAGTTTTTAATTATATATTGATACTAATTGCAATTTTTTTCTTCCCATTACTATGCAGTGTATTTTATGGAAATTCACAGTTCTTATAATAATGTAATGTAGCATAAGATATTTTCATCATTGAATAGGATTGGCTAAATTTCAGGAAATATTTTGACTAATTTGTTATTAACGGTGTAGGTGCAGATTCACGGTCGTCAGTCACCATGTGGTGATTAATTTTTTGCTTTGGCCACTAACTTTCAATGCCTAAGTCGCCAGGTGTTTTACAGGGATGCCCTTTTTCTGCCGAAAGGCAGATTTCTGCCTTTTTAAAAAAATCAAATTTACAGATTGTCCTCTATAGTTCTGCGATATTTAGAACATTTTTTTCTCATTTCTATTGTCCATAATTAAAAAATATGATTGAACATGGATGTCAATCCTCTGATTTTCTGCTGATTCACAAATTTCTTGTTTTGTTCTTTTTAAAAACAAAAAATCTGCGATGTCCGGGGAATCAGGAAAAAAAAAAAATATGTTGATTTGCACCATGAATTAACTCTGTGGCGATGGCGTACTGCAATTAGGCTGTGATGCAGTAAAATTCGTGCCAAGAAGAGAATAAATAATTCTGGGTCCACTCATAAAATTTGTATCTCTGTGAATTTCGCCAATTCGATGGGAAAAAAAAAAAAAAACATGAGTTACGTCAAACAATCATGAAATAAAACAGTGAAATTCGTCAATTGCTCATGGATTAAAACCGTGAATATCATCAAGCGGTTGCAGAGGGGGGGGGGGGGGGAATGACTAATTTCACCAATTGATTGCAAAAAAAAATTGTGAATTTCATCAATCTGTCGCAAACAAAAAAATCGCAAATTTTGTTAATCATTTGTAAAAAAAAAAATTTTAATTTCATTAGTCAATCATGGAAAAAAATACCAATTTCGTCAATTAGTCGTATAGAAAAAGCGTGAATTTCGTCAATTACCTGCAGAAAAAATAGTGATTTTCGTTGAACAATTGCAAATTTTTCATCAAGGAGTCGCAATAATAAGACCTTGAAAATCAGCAATCGATCACAAAAATTGTAATTTATTTTCTCCCTAGGGATTAAATAAAAAAAATCGGTACTTCTCCAATCTCCATTATTCTGTCGACCGCCAAACTATAATGGATTTAATGCCAAAAATGCAAGATTGTGACACCACATTTACCTGACGTCAGACACATCACACATGTTTGGAGTGATTTTTAATTCAACGTTTATCTATATTTTTAATGATGTTTTACAAATTTATTAAGTATTCGTTAATTAAAATAACAATTATGTCATTAAACAGCGATGTTTTAAAGAAAAAAAATGTTGTGATGCATAGTAACATACAACGTCATAAACATTTATCCACCATCTGAGAAGGATAATTAAGAAAAATAATGTAAATAATTCAATAAACAAGATTTTTTTTTTCTTTTTTCATTAATATATTGTAAATTTTATTGCTTAAAGTTGCTGATACTTGACACTTTATTGAGAAGAGCTTCTCAGACTTTTTTTATTTTTTAGATTCTAATGGCAACATTCTTCTATTTGTTTATTCGCTTTGACGTTATAGTTTGCTGATATATTTTTTTTATAGAAAACGGTTGATGGAATACTGGAGAAGTACCAAAAAATCTTTAATAAATATTTTTAAAAATCCCCTTGCCAACAAAAGCTGCAACGAGGCTTATAGTATTCAATTTTTCTTCATCATCCTTGAAAATATCAGAAATTGTTAAATTTATTTTATTGAAATCTAAGAAAATAAATCTTCATCTTTTTTAATATGTATTTTTAATTTTGATTTTTATAGACACTTTTTTAATGCAAATTCCTGTGTTAAGCGTCTATTTTCTGCTATGTAAAATTCTTTGAGGGGGGAGGGGAGTTTATCTATAGAACAAAAAGCTTTAGAGAATCATTTACTCATAAAATATTCAAGTCTTACTTTACAAACATTTATTCCTACAAACTGTATACAATTATGGTGGGGAGATTCTATAAAATCCTGTTGTCCAAATTTAATGGAGGAAAAACTAGTCGTTGGGGGCCACCGTAAAACTTACCCATCATGGATATGCATAATGTAAAGTATTAAAATAAAAATGTGTAAACTACTTATAAAGTGCATTGCAATTCAAATAAAATCGTGGCTTGATGACGTCATAAACTTTAAAGGCTCGATTACTGAATTGCTAGAAAGACGTTTTTCCTTATAACTCCAAAAATAATAATCCTATAAACTAGTGGTTTATTGCATCTGATTAAGCGTCAAATTTCCAATTAAAATATATCTTTAAAGTGAAATTTGGATGAAATACAAGGTCATGAAAAATCGCAGAGTGTGGGAAATAGGATTACAAATATCTCGGCAACTAATTATCCGATCGACTTCATGCTTTATGCAAAATTTCTGTTTTTTTATTGTCTTTTATATTCATTTCTTAAAATAAACAATTTCGAAAATTTTTATATACCTTTCATCAGAACGAATATTTCGAGAGTCCGAAAAAAATTGTTCCGGTTAATCGAGGTTATTGAAATGAAATAGGCTTCTTCCCATTATTACATACTAAGTACATACCAAATTGCAAGTCTCTATCTTAATTTTTTCAGGAGATAGAGCGTTTACAGACACACAGACGGACGGCAAATTTTTTTTTCTAAAAATATGTTTTTCGGAATCTCCAGTGTCTGAAACGTGTAAATCCGTCAAAAAATTTTTTTCGATTTTCAAAACGATTACAAGACTTACCCTATACTACGTATGATGGGTAAGTAATATTGTTTTTATGTGTTTGTTTCACAATGTGACTACTGGATTTTTTGGGTCATTCCATGTCAAATCAACCAGTGACTCAACCGGACCATTTTAGATTTTGATGAAACTTACAGGAATCATTCTCCCTGATGATATAAATGAGAATATACTTTTATTATTTTTTTATCTCAGTAAATTTTCCTATAATTAATTTTTTTAATTTAAAAAAATCATCATTTTTTGGCTTGTATAAATGTTTTCAATTTTGAATTTCTTGATTTCTATCAGGCGTAGAGAGTTGTTTGACCCCTCATTTTAAAGATAATTTCATAAAGTTTAATTTGATATGCAAGTTGACTATGCTTGGTTTTAAAAGAAGTAAATTTAATTTAATTTAAAAAAAATTTAAAATAGTGTTTTTTAAAATTTTTGAAAAAAATATATGTGTTTTTTGTAATGTTACAAACTTTAAATTCTGAAACTTTTAAAGTGGGATCTCAATGGGATCAGCAGTTGTGTTAAAAAAACTAATGTTAAACAGTGGATTTAAAGTTGGCACCTCGCCAACTTTATGATTATGCTAAAGATAGTATTGTCTTATTAATTTTAAACGTTGTTTTTTTTATAACTGCTGATCCCATTGAGATCCCACTCTAAAACTTTCAGAATTTAAAGATTATAATATTACAAAAAACACTATTTTAAAATTTTTTTAATTAAAAAATTTTTAACAATTTTTTTTTTTTTAAACCAAGCATAGTCATTTTGCATATCAAATTAAACCTTGTGAAATACTCTTTAAAATAAGGGGTCAAACAACTCTCTATGCCTGGTAGAACTTGAGAAATTCAAAGTTGAAAACATTTATACAAGCCAAAAAATGATGATTTTTCAAAATTAAAAAAATTAGTTGTGTGAAAATTTACTGAGATAAAAAAATTATAAAAGTATATTCTCATTTGTATCATCAGGGAGAATGATTCCTGGAGGTTTCTTTAAAATTTGAAATGGTCAGGTTGAATATTGAAAATTTTTGGTTGATTTGACATGGACCTTTTTGGGGTTTAGGAACCACTAGCTCCTTCCAGATTTTGGGTATCTGCACATATAATTAATGGTACTTTTTGTTATGGGGCCTTGGTGCAAGAAAAATTTTCAAAAGCACATTCTCTAGCAACCTTTATTTATATTTTAAATATGTCATCTATAGGTGCAGATTCCCAAAATCTGGAAGGAGCCAGTGTCTCCTAAACCCAAAAAATCCAGTGGCCACATTGTGAAACAAACACATAAAAACAATATTTTTTTCTCAATTAAATTTGGACAATGGAATATTGAATCATCCCACCATAATTGCATACAGTTTGTAAGGATACATTTTGTAATGTAAGACCTGAATAATTTGTGAATAAATGATTCTCTAAAGTTTTTTTATCTATTAATAAACTTTCCCCTCCCCCCAAAAAAAGGATTTTTCATAGCTGAATATAAATGCTCAACTTAGGAAACTTGCATAAGAAAATATGTCTATAAAAATCAGAATTAAAAATAAATATATATGAAAAAAATATGGAGAAGATTTATTTTCTTTTAGGTTTTAGTTTTTAATAAAATAAATTTAACAATTTCTGACATTTTCAAGGATGATGGAGAAAGATCGAATACTATAAGCCTCATTGCAACTTTTGTTGCAAGGGAATTTTTTTAAGGATTTATTAAAGAATTTTTTAAATCCCTATGGAGACAAAAAAAAAAAATGTGACCGATCGCCGATTTTCATATTTTATTATCACAACTCCTTTGATGAACTTCGAGGTTTTTTCGCGACCAATTGATGAAATTTCCTTTTTTTTTTCTCGAAATTCGTGTTTTTTCTCGAGACTAATTGGGGAAATTCGCGATTTTATTTTGCGACCGATTGGCGAAATTCATGGTTTTATTTCATCAGCAATTGATGAAATTCGTGGTTTTATTTGGCGAGCAATTTCACGAAAAACACGACCGACTGAAGAAATTTTAGATTTCTTTTCATGACTGATTGGCGAATTAATTTGCGGAAATTTAAAAATAAATAAATAAATAAATAATGATAATTCGAGGAGTTTTGCTAATTCGTGGAAGAATCGCATGCCAATATCTATGTGTATCTGTAAGAACATATCTGAAAAATCCCAGAGGTACAAATTTATTCTCTTCTCGGCATAAATTTTACTGTCGCTTATTGTGGTATGCCATTGGCACAGAGTTCATTCGCGACGCATATCGATAGGATTTTGTTTTTCGATTCTGCGGACAATGCAGATTTTTTTTTAAAAACGGGAAATTTGCGAATTAGTGGAAATTTGGCATTTATGTTCAATCATGTTTTTTTAATTATGGACAATAGATAAAAGAAAAAAAAGAGCTAAATATTGCTGAATTATGGAGGAGAATGCTCGGATTTCATATTAAAAAAAAAGTGGAAATCTGCCTTTTTGCGAAAAGGGGGCATCCATGTAAAACACATAGCGACTTAGACATAGAAAGTTAGTCGCCAAAGCAAAAACTTTAGTCGCCACGTGGCGACTGGCGACCATGAATCTGCACCTATAATGTCATCAGATTGTTATATCTTTATGAAATAACTATCAATGTATCGAATGCTCAAACAATTTGTTTTATATTTACATCATTTAATAGTTACATTGTGAAGCAATTTGTTTAACTTATGCATAAATAAAACATAATAAAGTAATGTAAAATATATAACATTAAATAAGTCATCTAAGGTAAGAAATTTTTTCATTGGTTACTGTTTCATTATTGTGTTGTTTATAATACTTGGTGCAAAATCGCACTTTCTTAAGACTGAGATACGCTGAATCCCCTATAACACAGAAATATCAGTAAAATTTATAAAGAAAATAAGCATAGGGAAATACTTTCTTTAAAAATATTGTTGTATGATTATTAAAAGTGTAATATGTAAATTTAGATTAAACTTGTTAAAGAAATTTGGATACTTTTCCATCAGACGAACACCACTCGTTATTTTGCACCAATGTGCCAAATGTGGTAGCCTGTTTATTATACTCTGACAAGTGTAGTAACCTAATTTTTAAACCAATGTATAGAACTTTTTTTTTTTTCATCCAATGTTTACTTATTCTTTGAGTTTATTATTTTAAGATTTAAAAGGCATGCTCAATTCGGCAATCTTCAGTTGAAGAATACTCTGTAATTAAATTCTTTTAAGATGAAGTTAATATTTTGATAAATTAATGAGTTAATGTTTTTGATAATATTGTGATATATTATAAAAGCATGATAAAATTATGTACTCTTGATACTGATACACCAAAATGGTGCTGCACACAACAAAAATAGTCATATATGCAGAAATTTAAATTTCAATACAGTCAAAGCACCTTATAACGAAATCGAAAGTACTCCAAAGACTTGCTTGTTATAACGTGCTTTCGTTAAAACGTTATAATGAATTTTTTCGTTACACATTAAGAACTTTAATTATTTGGACTAATGTTGTCTGAATGTAATCTGAGTATGCAGTAGTCCTGATAATGGAGACAGTCATAAAAAAGGGCAGTTTATTACATAAAGATATCTCTTAAATTTGCTTTTGTTTAATAAAAAAAAGCTAGGTCTTATGTGTTCATATTAAATTAGGACTTCATAGGAAGGATCACTTTTACTACAAACAGTGAAAAGAAGAAAAGTGTTGATTTAAAAAGGAATTTCAAGATATTTTTATTTTTACGATTATATACGTACAATTCTTATCATAAAATTTTTATTTTGTGATTATTGATCTGGATGACTGGATTTCAGATAGAGTTTTCTTGTATTATTTTAACGGTATATATATGTAATATATATTACTATTCTACGCATGAAAAAACCGAGCCAATGTAAAAAAAAATTATTGATTTAATTCTCTTAAAGGGGAGTTTTACATACCTACATAGGTTTGAAGTATGAAGTTCACAAGCTCTGCTTTCTTTTCTTAACATCATTGTTTAATATTGTACACTCTATTTTGTCCCATATATGTTAATTTCATTGATTAATACCTTTTCATTATACATGTAACACACGATTTTCTCTAAACACTCAAATGCATCAGATGGTAAAAATTTCTCGCCAGCTCCTATAAATTCTTCCTCACTGATACTACCATCGGTCGATTCATCTTCTGCACTTTTTTTAACGATATTCTCTTCATTTGCTATTATGTATCAATCAACATTAACATATTGATCAAAGTTAAAGTTGGAAGTCGGGGTTTAAGGATGAAATCAGTTCATTTGTGTCCTCCAAATTAGGTAAAAAATCAGTTTCATTATTATTTAAAGGTGATGGGAAAATTTCTGAAACTAGCATTAACAATAGTTTCTTTCAAAACATTGCACCAAGCTTTATTTATCATATAAATTACTTTCAGCATGTCTATTTTTCTTTCTTTCTTGTCCCCTGAATTCACGATTATTTATTTCACAAGCACCTTCTGGTATTTAATTTTTAACGAACGAATAATTCCTTAGTTTAATGGTTGTATTTTGGATGTAGTATTAGGCGGGAAAAAAAGTAATTTTATACATTTAAGATGAATAGAACTCGCATGCAGAGAGACATTGTATTAAATAAGCAGAAATTTTCTTTTGACGTTTTACATCTTTTTGTCAAAATCTAAAATCCATTCTTCAAAAAGACATTTCGGCATCTCAGCTTTGCAGTCATGCCTGTGCATTACAGGTAAAGTTGTCATCACGATACTTAGAATATGGGTATTCTACTTACCGTGGTTTTCATTGCGTTTTTTTTCGATACACCATAGATTCTTTGCTTTTACAATTACAAGAGGTTTTCGTCTTTCACAGCTGTTGACATTACAGTATAATGCCAATGGAAGTCGATCTTTGCTCCTTTTCCCACTGTGACAACTTTCTTTCTTTTAAAGTTTTATCAGGCATCAAACGAAAAAACAATCCAGTTTCATCCCTGTTAAATATATCTTTTTGATCGTAATCTGCAAATATTTTTGAGTTTTCGTTCTTCAACTGTTTCTTCTGAAACAGAGGATGCTTCTCCACATAATTTTTTACACACAATTTCATATCTTTTTTTTTTTTTTAATTTTATTTATCCAACCATCACTTACATGAAAGTCTTTACATCCAAGTTTTTCGGCAAATGCATATGCTTTTCCTTGCAAAATACTTCCATTAATAGAGAGATTTTTGGATCTTGTATCTTTAAACCATGAAAATAATAATTCTTCTACATCTGCATACTTTGCTGTGCGTATATGTTTAAACGATGCAAAAACTGCTCCCTTTTTGAAAATTTTAATAATTTTTTCTCGGTTTTTCAATATTGGACTGAGAACTTGGAATCCCAAATTTTTTCAACATTATTCTCGACACATTTTATAATTTTGACTTTCTCTTCTAAACTCAAACATTTTCTTTTGCTCTACATAGCCAGCATGCAAAGAGTTTTAAAAGTAAACACACGATAAATTTACGGGAAAGTAGTAAATGCCAATAAAATCAGTCACCGAATAAAAAAGAACATTATCCATTTCAGCTAAGCTGTCTCCCTGTCTGTCTGTCTTAAGACACTATAATTAGGAAATAAAATTATATTTCCCGCATTAAGTAAAAAAAAAAAAATCACTTTATCATTTTTATTTCATGTTTCATGCTCGAATTCTTTTCGTTATATCGTGCTTTTCATTATAAATATTTCATTATATCATTTTGAATTCAGTATTCTTTCACATACAGACTAACTAAATGGATATGAGCATTTTGTTATATTGTGCTTTTTGCTATATCGTAATTCGTTATAAAGTGCTTCAACTGTACTGCTATTAACTGTTCTTTGACTTATTTATTTCTGGTGTCAATATCTCAACTCTGCAATGATCTGTAAAAACTCTGTGGAACATCCTTAACTGAATTTATATGGTGACAATTGAAAAAAAAAAAAAAAAAAAAAAAGAGAGATACATTCATAAATGCTAAATAAAGCTTTATGCCGATTGTGTAATGAAATATTATTTTTTTTGCTTAGGAATTGCATTGTATTTTCCATTTAATAAAACAGTTTTTCTTTTCAATGAACTATACCTAAATCATTAGCTTATTATTCTCATTTATAGTTAGCTTCGGAATTTCCTTTTCCTAATTCAGTAGATTTTCCATTTAACAAAGTCCCTATTTAACGAAGTTTTCTACTTAACAAAATTTTCTGCAGAACCTTGACTTTGAACACCATTAACATGTAAATTAACCTCCATATTACGAAAAACATATCCTATATAACGAAGTTTGTTCCACTTTCGTGCGTGTACAGTATTCAAACGGATAGCTTGCTGTTGCTATGAATATATGAATTTATTTGAGTGGACTGTCTGAAAATTAACACATTTTAATCATCTAATCGAAACACACACATTTAATCACATTTTAATCCAAAAAGAAAAGGTACGCGTCAGCTTTTGTTTACTTCTCTTTATTGTGTATTTTTTTAGACATTATTCTAATAAAAATTTTCTCATATGTCTACATTGTTTTAAAAAAATGACGGTCCTAATTAAAATATATTTTTCAAATATTTCCATTTTATGTGTACTTTTAATTTTATGTGTACTTTTAATTTTATGTGTACTTTTAATTTTATGTGTATTACGTGCATACAAGTTTCCTACATTTAAGTTGATTTCTATTTAACGAATTTTCTTAATACTTTTCTTCATAACGAAGTGTTTAAGTGTAACGATGAGACTTCGTTAAATGGATGAAAAACCTAAAATTTCATATGCAACCTCTTATAATCATTGGTTCTTATGACATTCGCTCTCCTCTTTATATCTCATGTGTGTTTGATTACTTTGAAATGCTTAAATAACTATAAGAGAAAGTTAAAAGAAAAAATTGTTATCTTCTGCCCATGTTAATTTATTTTTTACTAACATAGAATGTTATGAGGCAGTTTAATTTTTTTTTTTTTTTTTTTTTTTTTTTTTTTTTTTTTTTTTTTTGTAATCTTTTGCAATTTATGGTGATATTATTTCATTTTTTATATAGAGTACCACTTTACTACTTACAAGGAGAGAGCCAAGCTTGGTAATCACAGATTTTGATTATTTTTATATATTGTAGCGTAAAAGCCCTTGGTCTTCAGTTCAATGGATTTTATATAATGCTCTTTAGTTCTTGAGAAATAGTGGGTCTAATATTATAGCACAACTTAAGTACTTACTTTGTAATGGGTTTACTATGTTATAAAGTCTGTTGTGGCGCTCTCTACTTATAATAAAATAAAACATTTTCAAATAAAATAAAACATTTTCAAATAAAATAAAAATCAATGCAGAAAGAAGATAACTAAGAAAACAGAATAATTCAAAGTGCAAGCAACCATGTGTATTACAAATTTAAAAATCTTTAATATGCAAAAAAGATGTTGTAATTTAATTCTTATGCTAATTTTTAATATAATTATGCTTCTTACTTTAAAAACAGAGTAGTATTATCATTGCATTGACTTCACTTGTTAAGGCATATATAAAATAATGATTCTTTTAAAATCAGGAATTGACACAATTGTTCAATATCATTGCATCGATAAAGAATATATGAAATACATTTTTAAAAAATTAACTGTTTAATCATGTTTTATAGAACAATTTAGTTACAAATAAAAAAATAGATTAACATTATAATTAATGCCCAATATTATAATATTTAATTATAATTACAAGTACAGGGTGTTCATAATTAAACGACCCTACTTTAAAGTTGTCTACAGACGAAACTATTGATTAGAAAGTTCTGAAATTTTGTAAAAGACATAATGAAGGAATGGGAATTTGTTTAAGCAAAAAAAAATTTAGTTCAAAATTTTGCCACCAGATGGCGTTTTTAATGAGTTGTACATTTACGATAGTTTACATATTTTATTGCAACAAAATATGTTCCACATGACGGCCATCATTTTCAGCTACCATCTGGAATCGTAAGATAACATGTTCCACAGTTGACCACAGTGTGTTCTGGGAAATACTAAAAACATGTTGTGAAAAAAGTTTTGTTCAACATGTTTTGTTATAATAAAATTTGTAAATTATCATAAATGTATGCTCAATGTGTAATTCATTAAAAAACGCCCTCTGGTGGCAAAATTTAGAAATAATTTTTTTTCACTTAAACAAATTCCCATTCCTTCATTATGACCTTCACAAAATTTTACAACTTTCTGACCAATAGTTTCATCTGTAGACAACTTTAAAGTAGGGTCGTTTAATTATGGACACCCTGTATATTTATAAAACAAAAAACGATAAAAACAAATGTAGTGCGTTCCGGTCTCGAACCCAAGCCTGCAGATCAATGAGCAGATGCCCTAACAACTGAGCTATGACCAATGTAGTAATTTCGTTACAAAGTAAGTATTTAATCTGTGTTATAATATTAGACCGCCTATTTCTCTAGAAGTAAGGAGTGCTGTATAAAATCCGTTGAACCTGAGACTAAGGGGCTTCTACCCTACAATATATATAAAAATAATCAAAATCTATGATTACCAAGCTTGGCCCTCTCCTTATTAGTAATAAAGACAGTTACGTGAAATAGATTTTAAAAAAAATTAACACAACCTCCTCTTGAGAGAGGTGGGGTGTCAAACTTGTTCTTCCTGGGCGTGGTAGACAAATAAAAACTTATTCCTGCATCCACATGCTTCATTTAAATAATATATATATATATATCAAATCTATGACTTTTGCTTAAATTCTCAAAAAATATCACTAATTTCCAACTCTAATTTTCAATAATCAAATTTTGATTGAAAGGCGGTTAATGTTATTAATATATAATAAGATATTTATATAGCCTTTCACTAATATTGTTAATGTTATGCTCATATCGTTAGTTGTGTGTAGATGATTTTTTTTTATCAATTCCTTTCGAATATTCATTAATTTAGTAAACAAAAATAATGAATCGGTCTTCGTCATGAAAATGGTGTATATTAAAAGGGTAGCTAAAATAATTTTAATACAATAAATGATAACACTTGTAATTTGAAAAATCTGTTGGATTATAAAAATATTTGAAATTTTATCCTATAGAGGTAAATGCTGTGATGGAGAAACTGTTTTAATTCATGGTGCCAGTGGAGCTGTGGGCCTTGCTTCGATACAAATAGCTAAGCAGTATGGTCTTAAAGTTATCGGTACAGCTGGGACTCCTGGGGGAATTACTGTTGCTAAGAATGCTGGAGCTGATTTTGTCTTATGTCACCGAGAAAAGAATTATCTGGAGAAAATTATGGTAATAATTGTATTGAAATTTGCAGACAAATCTTGAGTTTTTAATTGTTTCTAACTTTCAAAACAGTATCTAGTGAAAAAAATTCTATTTTTCAGTAACATTTAATGCTAGTGTCTTTTATGGATGGGATAGTAAAACATACTTATTATTATGTAATATCTTCTGATTGAATTAGACGATTGAAGTTTTATAAACTAAATTATGAGGTAAAATAAATTTATTATACAATACTGGATAATTAAAAAAAATAAATGTATGTATTTAATGCCTTTTTTTTTTTTTTTTTTTTTTTTTTCATGTAATTTACTATCAAATATCAATTGATTATTTACAAGAAATATTTAAAGTAGTTTATGCTATTTTTATAAAATTAATTTATAATTTTTGTAAAATAATTTTAATACAATAAATGATAAAAGTTTCACTGGTAGCGTTTTATTGTTGATGATAAACAATATTGAAATTATGACATGTTAACTCAACTACCATAGCAACTTTATTATTCATATGGTTGGTACAATGTTAACTTCAGTGAGAAAATGCTTTGGTGTAACATTTATATTTTTTCTTGTTAGTGTTGTGTATACTTAATGATATGATTAGTTTATCTGTATAGTGTGAAGTTATTTATTACACTGTTAAACTGTCATATTTCTTTTTATCCATCTGATAGTAACTTTTAATGTCTCTCTCTTTATTTTTTAGCAATTTTATGATTTTCCACATTTAGCAGTGATCTGTCGACTAATTTTCTCCAAGTTGCATGCGTTTATGTTGTTTACATGCCCCACTCCCCTGAAAGAGTATGTATTAAATTAAGGCAGTGATTCTCAACTGGTGTGCTATGAAAAGATCTCAGTTATACATTTATTTATCAAGCAGTCATGTTCTAATTAATAGACGTAATGTTAAAACTGCATGTGGTCTTCAATTTAAGCTATTGCAGATATGTTGTTCCTATGCTGAACAAAAAGTCGGGTGGTGTTAATAGCAACTATTGCATAGGAATTGAACTTTTGAGAAGTTCACTGTCAACCGATCACTTTGTTAGGATTATTCTGAATACATTGCTTCATTGTCAATGCGTTGAAACTAAAATTGTTTAGTGCCAATAATAGCATCTTCTATTGAATAAGACTCGAATTTTGAGATATAGGCAGGAAAAATCATTCAAGGCCACTTTAAGAATGGAGTTTGAAATTTATCATAATCTTATGGCTTCAGTGCATGTATGAAAGTCAATTTTTTTAAATGTTCGAAGACATTTTTTCTTTCGACAACTAA
This sequence comes from Maratus michaelseni, assembly GCA_963931845.1. Taxonomy (NCBI): domain Eukaryota; kingdom Metazoa; phylum Arthropoda; class Arachnida; order Araneae; family Salticidae; genus Maratus; species Maratus michaelseni. The sequence goes on along the minus strand of OZ007588.1, from coordinate 46,785,606 downwards.
AGTAGTCTTAATGTTCATTTAAAAATTAGAAAATATCAATGTCTCCTCTTGATGACACCAAATGAATGTTTACAAATTTTAGCTCAATTTTGTGCAGGCCCTGCATGCACTTTCTTATAAAACAGATATAAGCTCAAACTGCAAAATTTTGATCACTTCATTTTATTTTTAGTGTTCCTGCTAAGCCATTATTTTAAGGACACAGCACTTGGTCCTTTTTAAAAATTATGAAATGCACCCCAAATTGCACCTAGAGATAGCCCGTAAAAGTCTTTTCCGTAGTTGTTCACATCTTTGTTATTGTACAGATTTTGAACAATTCACCATAACCACAAGTAAGTTTTTGTTTGATAAATGAATGCATTGTATTTTGCAAGATTAAACTAGCAGCTTTACAATCTGAAAATTTTAACAATGAGTTGAATGAATAATAAAAGAACAGTATGGCTTTGTAATTTCAAGCCAGATGTTCTGCTGGATAATCATAATACCCAACTACTGCCAACTATCCTACATACTGGATGCAATATGTTCGCTAGATTTCCATTGCATCCCTACCCAAGAGCTTGCAAAAATTTTAGAACTTCCGCATTCGTTTTGGGAAAGCATAAAAGATTATAAAGTCATGTTCCAATTTAATTATATTTTTATTCATAACTAATTCACTAAATCATTTGAAATCAATATTACTTTATTTATGACATCTTAAAAAATGTTGTTGTTGGCGTGTCAGAGAAAGTGCCAAGGCACTTCTCTGAAAGAAGGGGTGCCAGAGAGACCTGCACCTGGATTGGCACCCCTAGAGGTAACGCTTATACTAAACGTGGAGGACATTGGAGCCACGAACAGATTTTACGTGCACCAGCTCCCATTAACATACACGGTCCCACAGCAGCGGCAGTCGAGAGAGGTTGTCACCCTCCCAAGCACTGATCTTGGTCGATACTGCTTGGCTTTCGGTGATCTTACGGGAACCGAGCTTAACCATCTGCGCCACTGTGGGACATCTTAAAAAATAACTTATATTTTTTAAATTAATTAAAAATGACACTATTGAAGCAGAAATAGAACACATATTCAGACAAAAAGGGTGTTTAAACAAAAAATGGTATGTTTAAAAACAATTAAAAAAAAAAAAAATATTTTTTTATTTTTTTTTATTTAAAAAAATATATATTTTTATTTTTTTAAACATACCATTTTTTGTTGAAACACCCTTTTTGTCTGAATCTGTGCTCTATTTCTGCTTCAATAGTGTCATTTTTACTAACACCTACCCTGCCTTTTTTCTTTTTAATCTGCCAGTTGTCTTATACCAAAATGTATGGTAATTTAGTTCTTTAGAAAGGGAATCGGCATCAGAACAAATATTAAGTACAGGGTAAAATGCCACTATTTTTTGTTTAGCTAGATATGCATTGATACTTTAAAAGACATGTTTACATTAACATAGCAGTTCTTTTTCTAATAACATAAGTTTGTATATGAAACTTAAACCTCATAACTTACATGTCAAGAAAAGAAAGCTAATGGTTATGTTCACTTTTAGCAGGGATCAATGAAATTGATGATTTTTAAGAAGGAAAGGAAACTCCTTTCATGTCACATTGTTCTAAATTTATAATAATGCCATTGATTACTGAACTTAATTATGTAGATATATTTATTTTGATATATGTGGTTTTTAGATTTTTTAAATAATAATAAAAGTATGTATATCAATAATTAAAAGTTATTGCTTGTAAAAAGCATATTATTTTTCACTGTCATGTTGTTTGATTTTGTTGCAGGAAATAACAGACAATAAAGGTGTCACTATTGTACTTGAGATGTGAGCTAATGTTAATTTAGACAAGGATCTAGATATTTTAAGTCCTAATGGCCGTGTTGCGGTAAGTCTAAATTAATTGTTGCGTATTTATACCAGGTTGAATTATTTATTCCTAATTAATATTTTTATGTATTTAAATTGTCATATGCTTTATTATTTTCTTTTGAATTAATTTTTGGGTGCTGTATACTTTTGTGACAAATATGTAATATGTCAGATATGCCCAGTGTGCACTGTTGTGCATAGTACTGAAATTTTTCCATGCGTCATTTTATGCTGTCGCATTGATTTTATTGTCTTCCTACTACTGTTTCTGTAGTTGTAACTAATTTTTGTATTGTTCCATCTCATTATCTGAATTTTATACTACAGATTCATTTAAGCAGCAAATTTCTTACATAAATATTTATCTTCAGTAACAACTGAATAATCTATACAACACAAACGTTTTAGTCATTTTGCTTTATGTTTTTCTTTAATGTACAGTCAGCCGAAGTTTTAATTGCCAAATTGTCGCAAAAAAAAATATATATAGACTTTCAACTAAGAATTATGTTTTCTTTCATTTTGTGTTTAAAAATAAGCATAATAGAGGGTTGTCTACATATTAAAATTGTAATGAATTTTAAAACTTCAAGCACATATTTTTGACAATAAGTTTGGATTCTTCAAAGAATTTTATTTTTGGATACCAAACATGAAGTCATTAGTTGAACACTGGTGACTCCTCTATTGGTACGCATGAGCATGTGAACTCCCAAAGAAAAATGAAAAAAATTACATATTAACAAGTTAAACAGAGTTATTAAAAAACACATTTACAGGATGAGCTTCTGTCACATCCCCCCTCCTCCTCTTTGACATGACAAATGAAAAACATTATTGTAATAGTGCAAAATTTGAAAGTTTTCAACATAGAGTGCCTAGTCTTTCATAGATCGCACGTACGAGCGAAGAAATTCCCCTAAAAACCACTTTATGTGGACAGAAGTAGAAAGACGAATGTAGATGGAGTGCAGTGCTTGCATAGCTTTCCATTCGCATAAACTTCAATGTGCTGGAGCTTGAATTTTTGTCAGTTTCTTTCTTGGTCATCCAATACCCTCCTTGGTTTGCAATCTTTCAGTTTCTTTGTTGTTGTTTTTTTAACTAATTACTAATCTGTTTATTCTTTTTGTTTTTTACATTTATTATTCTCTGTAAGAAAATATTGTGAACTGTTAAGATGGCGCATAGTAATACCAAGTAATTGCATTTTTCACAATTGTCACTGGAGAAATTAAGTTACTTTTAAGTAATTCCTTTGCTAAACTGATCCATGTGACAAATTCCAAAACTTGTGATTTCAAAAGGGAATTCCAACTCAATTTTTAGAGATGTTAAAGGATTTGTGGATGCAAATTAATTAAGAAGCTGTTTTATTTTCTCTGTTTCATGTTTGCAAAACACAAAGTCAGGTGAATTACAGTATACCTGCTTCATTATGTTTTGCAGTGCATTTGAGCTTGTCTTTTGAATATACATGATGAATGCGACGATTCCATAAAACAGGGCATTTTCAGAAGTCTTAACAATTTAATATAGAACTTTTTCAGCTGAACTTGATAATATATAAATCAGGGTAGGCAAAAAAACGGGTTTTAAAAATATATATATAATATTTAAAAAAAAAACTTTTTTTTCTTGGTTTAAACCAGGATTTTTTTAAACATAGTTTCCTATTACATTTAGATGCATATTTGTTCATAAAAATAAACATTGATGGATATTATAATAAGTAATATAACTTCATATGATAACTTCATCTGTTTTTTCTGTCAGAACACTAAATGAGCAATTATGATATTTTATTTAAAAAAAAAATAAATAAATAAAAAGTTTTTCATAAGGAGTTCCTGGAATCATTTTACATTTAGAAGTTGTGTTTTACTACACCTTTTAAGAAGTGTTATGTATTGACACTTGACACTTCTCCTTCAAAACTGCCAGGTTTAAAAAAAAAAAAAAAAAAAAAAAAAAAAGACAGTAAAATAAACAGAAAAAAATTATTTACCAGCTTTTTAGACTACTGAAAATATGGGTCCTACAATGCACAGTAGCTTTACAAAAAATTTTCATGCACTAAAAGATTTAAATAGCCATCAAACTTAATAAACAGGCCTTTTTTTTTTCCAAGATATGTTATAATAATACACATTACTTATATAACTAAATTAAAAATTAATAAAATTGTATATTTTTAGGCATTTTTTATAAAACAATGTCTTAAGCGAACCTTATCACAATTTTCCCCCATTTTCTTGTTAGATTCAGGATAGAGGGTTTGATTGTGTTTTAGAGTATTTAAATATATTTTCTTACATATTTTAATTAAAAGTAAACAGGCACTTACTCGACAGAATTTTGAAAGAAAAAAAAAACTTTTTTGCGATTATTATTGTAGGAGCCCCTCACCAATAAAAGATTTTCTCTACCTTGACTGTCGTATATTTTTGCAGTGGAAACTAGTTCATTGAACATTTTAATATTTTCTTCTTAACCTAATCATTACTTCTCAGTTATAAACAAATTCATCTTCAGGATAGTATCTCCAGAATGTTTTTTTTTTTTATATATAAATATCACTATCTGCAGTTGTTAAAGAACTTTTTTATATTGAAATATGTTTGGTGATTATATTTTTTGAGTGATGCCTCCAAGTCAATATTTTTTACCATTAGATTCAGCAAGTAACAAAGAATATTAATTTGTATTATTGAAATGCTATGATGGGCACTCAATTTTTGAATGTTGTCTTATTCAATTTCATATCTTGCATTTCTTTTTTACTTTCTTCTATCTATAATAGAAGAAAGTATTGTAATCGAAATTTTTTCGGCTTCTGGTTTTTGACGGATTTACACGTTTTAGGGGTCAGATATTCTGAAAAACATGTTTTTAGAAAATGTCTGTCTATCTGTCCTCATTGTATCTTGGAAAAGTGTCCAATTTTTTTTCTATGTGTTTGGCTATGGCCAGCAGGTCCTACTTGAATTTGGGAATATTTTGACAAAAGGGGGTGCTGCGATAGCATCTTTTATTCCATTTTCATTATTGTATCATCGAAAAGTGTATGAAGTTATGCAGAGAATTAAACCAAATTTTTTGTATATCTTTTTGAGTATGTTCTGCAGATCCCAGTTCAATTTGGAGTGATTCCGTCAGAAAGAGGTGCTGTGATAGCCATTTAAAGATTACAAATTTAAAAAAATGTACAAAAAAATTAGAAATCCTAAAAAAAATTTCTGTTAAATGTTCGGTCTTGATTCAGGTATTCTGGAGCAATTTTGGTTTTGCCTGTATTTTAAAAAATGGTTCTTATATAGCAGTTTGAAATTTTAGGGGGGCTGACTATTTTCAAGCAAGACAGCAGAATTCATCAATAAACTTGTTTAATTTATGAGTTTTAGTCAACATGGTTTCGCTAAATTTTCTTTCATTGTTGTAACCATAGTTCCAACTCTTATATGCTTAACAGAGCACTATATATTTATATTCGCCAATGTCAAATTTTCGCCAAGCTTGGTGATACTGGGAGAAATACCGCCAAATTTGGCGACAAAAATAGGTTGCCATAGATGAAGTCAACTTGACTGTAGAGGACTAATTTGGCGATATTCTCATTCAAATTCAATATTGACTAGAACTGAGTATTAATCTTCTTTAATCAGGTTCCACACATTTTAGCTTAGTGTTTTTCAGTAATATTAGCTAAAATCTTAAAACCAAGGAATAGGGAGGCTATCTTTGGTTCCTGGTGGTACAGGCCAGGAGGACTTTTTGTAGTTTAGTATACATTGGCTGATCGCATCCAGCTAACCCGACGAATCGCAAGCAGCTGACATACAACAAAATGACGAAAAATATTAATTTTATTGGCAATGTGATAGCGAATTTTGAAGTATTAACATGATTGAGATAGAAGAAAGTTTTGGGATTGGCACATCCGACTAGTTATAGGATAAATTCCTCAGTTGAGAAATTTTTATTTACAACCTGACCAAAATTTTAAAGATCATCTTGTTATATTATTAACTGCTGTAAATAATCTGCATTTTTTTTTTTTAAATGAAAATATTTTATGCTAAATAATGAATATTTTTTATATTTTTTCTTTGCTAATTTCACATGTTTTAAGATAACTCTTTAGGGCATCAGGCATGTTCATTAGGGTGTCCCAAGATACAGGGGAATTATTTTTTTAGAAAAATCAAATACACCTACCCTTTACTTTTTTTCTATGTCACCTTAGTAACATAAATAAAATGTATTACTGCAATAAGATAACAGTAACCCATGCCGATTTTAGGTCAAACTTGAATGTGAAATCATGTATGGGTAATACTATGGAAAGATTGTAAAATGCATGTTTCTTTGGTACATAAGACACCATTTTATTCAAAGCAGATATTTATTAACATATTACAGTAAAAGAAACATTACTGAACGTATTTTCATTTCAATGTTTGCTTTTTACAGTCAGGATAGATCTTGTGTTCTTGTACGCAACATAACAATTTTTTTTTTCTTCATTCTTAACCGTTATTAAACCACGAAAGTTCTGCATCAATTTTACTGCTCTAAGCATTGAGATTGTCTTTTTTTTTTTGGTCTAGAAATGAAGCGTTATTCTCCCATGAAGAGGGACTCTTGTTGAGAAAACTATCATCAGTGAGTATAGAAAACAATGAATGGCTTTTGACGGATATGAAATCATCATTGCTTTTTTCTGTATAAAAAAATTAAATAACTGGTAACATTTCCATGATAAATAACTAACTAAATAAACAACTACAAAATCAATTTATCAAACTCGCCATACAATGAACCACAAAGTTCTTCCTTCGATGTAATGTATCTTCTCATGGGTCGAGAAATTTTCTCTCTGTAAATTTATCACCATTTTTAATTTTGTTTCTTTGTCCACATCATCATCAAAAAGTGCTAATACTGGTATTTCATCAGTCAAATACCATAAATGCTGCAGAAATTTCCATAAAGCAGCTTTTGAGATACATTCATTCACATTTTCACAAGTTTTCAAATATTTCAAAAAGCACAAATCTTTACAGGGTGCTTTAACTGCCAAAATGCATTGAAGCCATGGTTTAATGTAGATTGTTACGATAAACAAGCAGACATCTAACAGTGCTTTCTTATACTTGGTGTTTAATTTCAGCTGAGAACTAAATAACGAAAGTTTTAGGGGGTAAATCGCTCAAGCCATCCATCCATCTAGCTTGGTGCATGGCAGCCAAAGGTCTGATTTATTTTTTTCTGCATCTCCACCTAACAATACAATAGAAAGTTCAATCAACTCTCAATAGTCCTCTCTGACCATAACATTTTTAAGTTCAGCACCTGTAAAAGTCAAGCAAGTTTTCAAGTTCGAATATGGTTCAGAACAATTCCACTGTATTTTAGTGGGATCGATGGTTTTCCAATTCCCTTTGAGCTTTTTAAAGAGTGGAATATCAGGGCTTGTTGTCATTTGCTTAATTTTCATTTCAAATGCAGCCTTTAAAATACCAGTTCGTATATGGTGGTCAGATACAAGCCACTCTTCCAATTTTTAACAAAATTAATTACAATTGGTAATGAAAAGACATTATTGCACAAACTATTTTCCATAAATTAATTATTGATTTCATTTTGTAATGTACATATTTATGAATGATTTATTATGCATTAATGAGTTATCTCATTTTGTAATAAGCATATTTATGAGTAATTTCCCATGAATTTATTGTTGATCTTATTTTCTGGTATACATAGTTAGTTAATTTTGTATGGGGAAGCAGAACATCTATATTTACCAATGGTATTTTTCTTCATTCATATGGGAAAAAAGAGAGACCACCCATGTGGCAGATTTTTTTTTTATTATTACTTCCAGAGTCACTGGTCTGCAAATTGAACAATGATAGCTCTTACAAAGGACAGTTTTACAATTTTAAGAATTTACAGCTTGCTGGATGCCGATGCAGTAATTATGGACAGCAGATTTACAAGGGGACGGCATACCCATGAGAAGGGGTCCCAGGACCTGTGAGAACGGTATCCGAGTGCTGGTCAGCCAGACCAATAAGATTTGGGGCGTAAACTTCTGTTCAAAAAGAAAAGGGCCAATGCAGATAGTCAGTGATGGGGGAAAAAGTTAACCCCATAGTTTCGAGGGGGTTGGAAGGAAAAAAAAAACAGGTGAAAGATGTGGGGATTAAGTTCTTAGAGTGAGGGAGATGAAACATCAAGAAAAAGTGTAGTTCCTAGAAGTTTTTAAAAATATGTTTTTAAAAAAATAGCAGCAGTCTTGTAATAGATGTTATGTGCCCATGTAGATGTTACGCCGTAGATGGTATATAAACATAGTCTTAATATGTGTACAAAGAGGGGATCCGGGCTTATCCCGTTTGCTGTGAAAGAATTGTCATCCAGTTTAGACAGGCTCTGAAAGTGACAAGTAACCGATTGGTTATTCCCTTTGTTTTTTCTGTGTATTGCCTAAAAGGCATAGGAATGTTAGGGGTGAATGTGCATAATGTCGAGAAATTGTCTAACCTGTAAGTTATATATTTATATTATTAGCATACATTTAGTTACTCATTTAATATCATTTTTGATTTCGTACTTTGTTAAGTGCGAGTATGTTAAAGTACGATGGTGCTCTAGTAGGGTCCATAAGTGACTCATTAATCATTTAATGATTTATTCTTTTATAATGTTTTTACTTAAATTTCATAATTTTTTATATGTTTTTTTTTTTTTTTTTTATGTTTTTGTAAATATCTGTAAATAAATATTTTTATTTGTGTTTAATTCTCTGTTTTAATTTTATTTGGGGTATTGCATCGAGTAGTTTTTTTTCCCCTTAATTATTTATTAATTTTTAGTTGATTTATCAGGCAGACTAGTTTGTAATTTCTTTCTAAGAATGTTGGATATACTTTGTCTAGTCATGCTTCATACGATGTAGGCGGCGTAAAAAACAACAACGTAAAAAGCTTAATGTTTTTTAATTAGCGTAATTTAATTAATGGAACTCAGTAGTATGTGTATTATTTATTGGATTATTCTAATTTTCACCTACGTCCAGAAGCAACAATCACGCCTTTTACCAGAGAGAGGTATTAACCCATGCCTCATTTGGTTAAATGTGGATAGTTGTTATTTAATTGGGCTATATAATGTACTCCAGTTAGGAGGCCCATATCTTACCTGCAGTATACATGATGGCGGAAAGCAAAAAAAAGCATTTTCCTATCAAATTTTTGCTTGAGCACAATTAAAATGACCTGTATTTGAAGCCGTGGTATCACAACAGAGTATTTGGACTTTGTTTTCGAGATTCCAATCTAAGATCACCTTCCAAATAGCCTGTGCCTGTTCTTTGGCTGTAGAATTATCCAGTCTTGGCACAGCAATGAGTTGCTCTTTAAATTCATATGAAATAATTATAGGCAAATGTTCTTTTTATTCCCGAGCACTCAAAGCAGGCAACAGTTTGCCATCCCCAGCTAAGGTCACTACATCCGGTACCTCGTTTTGGAAATCCATTTTTTATATTTTCTGAGCGTTCCTTCCGTTTTTCTGTTTCAATTCTTTGAATTGAAGTCTTACTTATCGGAAATCTGTCAATGTTAAATCAAGTGCATCAATAGTAGCTTCAAGAATAAACACAGAATCTAGCATACTTAATTGACACCTGTCTAATGCAGCAACTAACTTTGGAGCAATAAAATCTTTTCTCATTACTGATTTACTTGTCCCATGTTCTGAGCTTTTGAATAATGTTGGGAAATCGTCTTGTTATGATTTAAAATATTCTCTCATTAATTATTCAGTCTTTTAAATATTTAAATTTATTTTAATCATTTATTTAAATTAGTTCATAAATTTATTAAAATAAATAATGCTTAATCAATTAATAATTTTAAATCAAACATTTATCTTAAAGTAATAACTTTTAGTGCTAAATAAATTTAATATCAATTTCTTTCCATTTCATATATTTTCCAAATTATTTTTAAATTAATATTACAAAATTTATTTTTATTAACTTTCAATAAACATTACTTCAAAAATATCTAAAACATAACTTCAAAAATATCTAAAACATAACTTCAAAAATATCTAAAATAAATCTATTTTCACTTACTCCTTTTTAATAACTGCTATCTTAAAATTATCCATTTAAAAAACAAAATTTAAAGAATACAGCGTATTTCCTCTTTAAATATTACATTTAAAAACGGTTAATCGCTATACAATTCAAATCTGAACGTAAGTATTTGTATCCTTTGTCTTGTTCAATAGTTTATTTCAAAATCAAGATGTTCTGAGAAAATTTCTAAGTTACAAAAAATACTTTTTATAGTAATCTTAAAATTTAATATTTTAATTTTAAAACCATGTTTAATGGAAAGAAATAATTTATTTTATATACATAGCTATAAATTTCATCCTATTCTGTTCATAACTTTAGGAGTTATGGAATTTTGTTCATTTTTCAATGTTTTGTTTAGAAGTAAACACTGTTTTTCTAGAGAGATGCCATTACTTCTTTAACATATATTTTCCCTTTCTCTTACTCCCAAAATGACAACTTATTAGGATGTTTGCTCTTAGGTCATTTACTCGCGGCATCCAAGGTCGATTTTGCGACTTCAAGGTTTCTTTTGAACATTCGAAAAGCAATTAGAGTGACGTAGCGTTGGTCTGTTACGTCATTTAAAATCTAACTTTAACTGCGAGCAACCTTTTTGCCAACAATATCTTGCAGTTTTACTTCTGGTTCGGCTTTTCTCTGCGAGGTTTTATGACGTAGCGACCCGTTTGACGTTCATTGATTGGATGTCTGGCGAGTGCTCGAATTGGGTTTGAACGTGGCGTTTTTTAATTTGATAAAAAGAGAGCTTTTCGAATTGCCGTGCAGTTAAGACATTTAAAGAGGTGCTCCCGAGTCCTTTTGGGCTAAAGATGACGTGTGCTGTCGCTGAGCTATGGCAAAAGGTGGATTAAATCTGACTTCCCAGTATTGTTTCCAAATCCGCTGGAGTTACGTTTTTCAATAGTGATGATCCCTACTTATTTCTCATAATATGCATTCTTCTACAATTTTAATTGTGTTAATGCTGACCTGGTGGTGTTGGCGGTTCGTCGATGAAATATGTGTTAATGTTGCGTGATGGTTTTGGCAGTTTGTCTATGATATATTTTCTGGGCGCGCTTGAGAGGAGATTTTTAAGGATGAATGGTTCTGCGTTATAAAGATCTTATCAGAACTTGATCTTGGCAGCATATAGAAAGAGGTTGTCATCATCTAAATTGTCCTAAAGGTTCTCACTGGTAAAGCGGAGAACGGCATCCAATTTTCATTTGATTATAAGCACAATTGAGATCTCTGAGTAAGATGGTCGAAGTTTTAGCTAGAAGCGATCTTCAAAGATGAGAGCTTATCAATCGTTGTGTTTATAAATTTTCAATTTAAAAAGTTAACCTCGTCTGTGGAAATCTTTAGTTGCAGCATATATTTTCTATATTTTAGAGCTTTCTCTCCTTATAGACAGTAACTGGCAAATAAATGGACATAAACTTTAAAATACATCAATAGTAAATACAAAAAGAACTATACATCGTACCTGAACTGGACATACATTAATCAGCATATCTTTTAAATAAATTTTAGATACAATTATAATATGTAATTACAAACATAGAAGAGTTTAATTAATATTTCATCATTACATACTGTTATCAATTATATTGTTTGTACCGACGGAGCTCCGAGCATTATTTTTACATATATGTTACAATTTTTTCACCAATGAGTGCTTTTTTATTTCTTATAGTTGCATTTTTTTCACTTTTGACAACATAAATGTATTGTATTCTGTATGGTATATTTATTGCATCTACATATTTTATTTTCTGCATATTTAATTCTAAAACTACTTCAGCGAATGACTTCCAGTTTGGTATCTGAAGATAAAAATTATCTAAGAATCCTTATATGATGCCAAAATTAGGTGTTAATATTAAAAATTTCAAAGTTTGTTAAAATTTCAATATGGAGACAGCCTCTAAGCTGTTCTACATAAAATAAGACATAATTCTCAATCGAATGGCTATTTTTGTTTTTCTCTGCAGCAATTTGCCAGCTAAAAAGTGTAGGGATGTTTTTTACCAACTGATACAATGCACAAAGTTGCTTATTATTGTCATTGCTGAAAAAAATTATTTTAAGATAAAAGCATTCCAGTCATGGAGAGCTATTTGTGTTTTGTGGGTTAAGGTTACAAAAGATTTTGCTGTCACTGTGATTTACCTTCATTTGTTAAAACAAGGATTGTTATACCTATTGTATGTAATTAAATAAGATCTAAAAAAAGGGAGATAACTTATCAGTTCTAGAGAATAGATTTACACCATTCATTTTCTTTTAACCTAATAAAAATTACCTTAATTGATTTAAGTTAAATTTTGTAGAAACGTTTTAAATAATTTATTTGTGTGTAGTTTCTAAAAAAGGTGACTCTTAATTGTCTTAAAAATTATTTTACATTAAAATAATTTTTTGAAACATGTTTAATTGAAATCAATTTATTGATAATTTCTCAAATTAGTCTTAGAATTTCGTGTATATACCTTTACGATGAGTTTAGTTATAGCATTTTAAAATTGATAAACTGTTCTGAGATAAATTTGGAAACAAGGGTTCTAAAAAGAGGAGGCTTAATAGTAATAATAATGCTGATTAAAATAAATTCTTTCATACTTCTTCATGGGATTGTCATGGTACAAATCCAGGCTTTAAAAACTTAACAGGCTTAAGTTGACTCTCTATCAATAAATCTGAAAGTCAAATTATTAATAATGAAAGTTATAAAAAATGCCTTTGGTTAATTAATACCCCTGATATAATAAAAAGTTCTTGAGTATCAATGCATGTAATCATATTTTGTGTTACAATTTGCCAGAGTTGAATCTCTTGAAACTGCCAAATCTAATATGAAAGAAATGTATGTATGGTTGAAAATTTCAATTGGATAAAATGCATTCAAAATAAAATTGTGAATGGCTGAACTGACATTAAGGCCCCTGATCTGAAGATATGTGTATTACAAGTGCAATTGATATTTAACACTTTAAATATTGATTATATTGCAACTTTATTTAGTGCTTAACCGTGAAATATTTTAGCTAGGAAACTCTTAATATTAGGGACAGCTCACATCACCTGAGCCCCATGACCCCCTTATGCTTCAAAGCTCTTAAGTAAAGACAGAGAAAAAGTGGATGGTGCTTAGAAGTGAAAACCATTAAGAAAAAGAAAGTTGATGATCTCATTCTTCCTTTTCTAATTCCTTGTTTTTGGCCAATAAAAATTAACATTTTTACAAGATAAGGTTTTAAAGAGTGAATATTTATATACAGTGAAACTCTGAAGAGTATTGTCTATGGAATATTATAGGGTTCTTACAGGTCGAGAAAAGTCAGGGAATTTGAAAATTGAGGCAAAAAGTCAGGGAAATGTCAGGGAATTTTTTTTAATATTTGAAGAGGTCAGGGAATTTTTTATGTACTACTTTCCAACCGGATCTCAGTTATCATTGTGAAATTTTGAATTAATTATTCCACTGATTTATAATTATTATACAAAATTTATGCAAACTATGCAACAGTAGCATCATTTGAAAAATAATTAAAAATTAGAAGTACATGCAGCACAATTTTTTTTAGCATTTATCTAGAATAAAAGAAAAGAATATAGCATACACGAAAATGGCACTGTTCTTTTGGGAAAAATTCGACTTAACAGGAAACTTTTAGTTCACATTGAACATTATTATTACATTTTAATTTTCTGTAATCTAAATGCAGAATCTGGTATTACAAAAATTTAAAGATTTTAGGAGCCCCAAAAAACAAATCTCCAGGTTTAAAATTATCGCTATAATAATTAAATAACAGGGTTGCACCTGGAAACAACGCACCTGGAAAATATGGAAAACAGGGAATTGTCAGGGAAAATGACAAGTACTCAAAAAGTCAGGGAAAATCGTATTTTTTCACTAAAACCTGGAAAAGTCAGGGATTTTTTTTTTTTTTAAATATGTGCTATCATGTGTCAAGATTCTTCCGAGTTCCAAATTCAGTCTGCAAAAAAATTCAGATTTTTTACTACCAGATAGTATTTTTGCTGCATTCATATTTTTAGCATGATATTTTAGCCATACAAATTTGTTGCTAAATAGGTGATACCTCTACGAAAGAGATATAGAGCCATGTTAAGGTGGCTAGGATGAGATATCATGAATATTTAAATAAAAAAAAGAAAGACAATTATAAAGCAACCAAAAAAGAAAAGCTGTGGCTAAAATTAAATTGTTAAAAGACAAAAAATTGAAAGTTACATAACAAACTGTTTCTGAAACAACACAAATGACATGGTAGTAGAAATGTCAAAAAATATTTGAATGGTTGATATGTGAAACCTAATTATATCAATAAAATGTTACTTTGAATCCATCCAAATTGTATATTTTTAATTGTTGTTCATTTTTTATATTTTAAATATCATATAATAGATTTTTAGTTTCAATTTTATAGATTACTTTTATTTTCAGAGGTATATTTAATCATTAAGATCTAGAATTGCTATCCGTATTTCTAAAAATGTCGTGAATTGTGGGCATGGAATTGTAGGAAAAATGGTCTGGAAAAGTTGGGGAATTTTGTTATTGAAATAGAGTATGAACCCTGAAATAATTATCAGCATGGTAAGGTTTAGTTCCACTAACTTAATTACTGGATGAAGACAAAATAGCTTTATGCTGCAAGTAACAGTTTGAAATAGAATGTTATATCATTGGATCAAAACTTTCTTGGACTTTGTCCTCTTAAATATGTGATTACAAATCTTATCATTTCAGTGTTTTTCACTTTTTGTTTAGCTGTAGGCAACATCGTCTCCTTATTTTAGAGATATTCTTCCAGTATTAGGCACTATAAAACAAGTGTCCATGTAACAGTTTTTGAAAAAGAAAGGGGATATTCCCCTAAATTTAATTAATGTATTAAAGTAATGCAATTTTATGGAAATTAACAACTGCCTGTAATTAGGAGGTTTCCATTGTGGAGTGTTTTACAACAATATATAAACCAAATTTTTATTAAGAAAGGTCAGGGAAATTTTTGTAAAAAAAAATCAGGAAAAACTTGGTAAAGGTCAGGGAATTTTTTTTATCAAAATTGTGTAGGAACCCTGTTGTTATATATGTAAAGTGCAATACTGATGTGTATTGTACTACTGTATGAAATTGTCATACAAATATGTATGTCTGACAGTATTAGTGGTAACTCTTGTATAGGTAAATTCTGATTCTTTTTTTCTTTTGTTGCCCAAAAGTTTAATTTATCTTTAGGACTTAAAGTTTTTATTACATTGATTTCTAATAAAATAAGAACTTAAAAACTGGTTCTTATTCTTCAGAAGTACTTGTTCACTGTTGTTTTAAACTTTAACCCAGTACTAAAGTTTCACCTTGTATTTGTAATTCCAATGGTTTTCATAAAACAAAAAATGAAGTTTGAATGTTCTTCCAAAAATTAGTTTTTTATCATATCACATTATGGTACGGAGACATAAGAATGTTTTTTTTTTTAAATCTTTTTTATTGATGGTAAGAATTACTGTTGGAACTGGAAAATTTCTGAATAGGAAAATACAAGGCATCTAAGCATATTTACTCTCGACTGGCTGTGAAACAGGTTTCAATTTATAATGACTTTTGTACACAACTTTTGTGCTCATATTCGAACAAATGCTAGCATACAATGTGTTAAAATGAGAAAATAATGAGTATATAAAATTTAGTATGCTTTGATTTACTTTAAAAAAAAAATAATAATTCTTTTTCCTTGCAGATTATTGGAAGTCGAGGATCTGTTAAAATTGATCCAAGAAAAATGATGGGACCTGAAACTCAAGTTTTTGGTATTGCTATGCTAAAGAGTACATCAGTAATATGTTTTATTTATTTATTTTTTTAAATTATTATTTTATGTAATACAGTCAACTCCCTCTAATCCACACAGCTTGAGACCAAAGGTTGTGCAGATTATAGAATTTTGCAATCATTACTTAGTTTACATTTTTTCTCCTGTAATTTTACAGTAAATCACTTATTAATGCATAAATCAATTGGTATAAAGAAAAATATTGTAACACGTTGAGTTATTTAATTTAAAAAAAAAAACATATTTAAGGAAAAAATATTTAAATTATTATTTACAATTTATTTTGCTTGTTTTTATAATTTTCAAATATAGTATTTGTCCTTTGTTAGAGAACTTTCGGTTTAGTATTGCTTCTTAGAGTCGACGTATAGTCATTGTTTCTTGTTCTGAAACAAAACTCTGTTTTACTTTTTCACCTTCTTCATCTAACTCTTTGTCAGAATTATCTTATTTTCAGTAGAGTTTGACAAAGTAGTAGTAATAATGTCATCATCTGTGAAACTCTCTGTAACTGGAGTTTCATCTTGATAGGACATCCATTCAAGAAATCAGGAATTAATAAATTTTTTTGCAAAACACAAAAGTTTAGCAAATTTCTGTTATCCTAACTGAAGCCACCAAAGTCAACATTATCACCATCACTGTCTATAAATAAAGATGCTGGCATCAGAAGTTATAATTCTGCACATAAATTCCATTTTCAGTTGGCATTTCATGCTACTTATAATTCACTGATCGATTAGCTGAATAAGAGTTGCATTTGAAGGTAAAAATAACATAGAGATGTTGTTGTCGTTTTGTTATATTTTTGCATATGCAGCACAACTGTTAAGAGCAATAATATTTTACAGTTTACAGTTAAACTGACTTTTGTACAATGCATTTAAGCTTCTTTCACGAAAGGGTTTTCAAACCATTTGGTGAAAATTTCCTGGGTGACCTATGCTTTTATATTGTTAAAAGATGTATCAGGCAGGAAAAAAGTCTTCTGATATTTTTACTTTTTTTTTCATTTGAAAAATAAAGTTTTACTTCATTGAAATGCAAAAATTTAGAGGCTAAAAACTGAATACCGATTGTCAATCAAATTATAAACCATTTTGTATTTCTCCTGCAAAATTAACTGTAACGTAAATTTCATGTTTACGTCTGAAATAGTGTGTGGATTATAGAGTTGTGGATTTGAGGAGGCTGTATTTCCCATTATGAATTGGGAATTAACTGTGGCAATAAAAATAAATTGAAATATCCTAAAATTCAGTAATGGGCATTAAAACAACAAAAAAAAATTGTATATAGAATCAAAGTAGGGTATTTAAGCAAACAAACAAACAAAAAATATATACATCATCATCCCAAAACATGGTTTAAGGCTATAAGCCTGTTCTGGCCTCAATCCATCTCTTTCGATTAAGATAAATATTATAAAAAATTTTATAATGTAAAGATGCTTTTAGCTTACAATAATGTCACGTTTACATAATGAGACAATAAAATAAATATCAGTCTTAGTTCCGGTCATCATATCAGTGAAATATTAAATGATATCTTCAACATTGAAGTTTTTTAATCAAAAGGTGAAACTTTTCAAGCAAATTGAAAACGTAAACTGAGAAAATACTCAAGGTTATTAAAAGTAAGATATGTTGGAAAAAATAGAAAAAATCATCATACAGGATCAGTTTAAATGTACAGTGTACAAAAAGCCTGAAAAACTTACAACTTACAAATAAAAGATTACATTTTCTCCTCCAAACAATTGTTTAGCACTTTTTCTTGGCTGTTAAAATTTGATTGTGCAGCGTGCAGATACCCGTCAGGAGGAGAGAAAAAAAAAGGGCAGCTCATGTGTGCCACACCGTTGCATCCAATCAATCTATTGTTAATGCTCTTCTTCTAAAATAACCAGCAATAAGATTTTGCATCAATGTGTTCCTCCTACTCTATGAAGCAGAGGGCAGAGACACTTGTGTCACTTTTGCGCCTTTACAGCCAGTATCTTATCCGATTACACTTTTGGTTTTGGTTTCAAATGCATGTTATATTTTATAGCTGTTAATTGATTTGTGTTGTAATTTTACAATGCTATTTTTCTCATCGGTTTTATTTTTGTATCTAATATGTTTCATTTGCGATATAATCATTCAAAAGTATGGCAGGAAAATGCATATTTAATGACTTATGACTTAAAAAGCTTGGTTATAAACTATGGCTACAAAGAAAAACGAATGATATGCATTCTGCCGATGCATGCTGTGATATAAAAGTATTGTTATATCTTTAATGGGTGAAGCGATCTTAAAAGTTGTAATGACGGGTCGGCGCAGGAGATAGAGCAAACAGAAATTCTTAAAAATGCCTAAAAATAAGCCAGAAAAATAGAATAAATGTTTACTCTAAATCCTACCCCAATTCGTCAGTACAGGTCGCGCGTATAGTGGAGGCACCATAGTGCGATGTTGAACTTAGCACTGGAAAATATCTTATAAAATTTTAGAAGTTAGAAATTTATTTGAAAACAATATATTAAATTGAACTATGCCTTATTGCAAATATATTTAGATGTATTCTTCATATTCATATCTGAAAAATAAAATAAATATAAAAAGGACTCACCCAAGTAAAGGAAGATTGCACACAGAAACTTAATTAACTTCAAGTAGATTTATTTAACGATGAACACACATACTTATATAAGGTATCAACAAATGGAGCTCCAGAAGACACATGATTAAATTAAATTAATAGTTGATTTACATTGATGTTGTTATTAGCTTAAAATCTGTTCAATGCTGTATGAAATTAATTTAACTATAAGGAATCCTTCATACTAAAATATTAAAGATATTCTGATTAATGTTCTTTATATTTAACTGTCAACAGAAGATTACTTGATATTTTATACTATCTGGACAAAGTTATTAAGTAATAGTTCAAAATAATATATAATTACTACTAGAGTTGATACTTAAGGGTCTGGAACGGTAAAGTTCTCCTGAAGAAAATAGATTAATCATCTTTTATGAAGTCGTATTAATGAAGTTCCCCACTGGTAGAAGAAACGCAGCATACCTGGCTCCCATCTTGATAATGTTCTCAGCTCTGAGGATCTAATTTCTTAAAATTGCAGAATCGTCACAACAACTGTAGAAAAATATCACATCAACAGTCGAGGTAAGTTCATCTAATGATTGAAGTAACTAACGAACTTTATCAACGTTAGAAGCCCAATCTTGCGATTATTTTGTTTAATAACGAAGATCGTTAAAGATTAATAGATGTATTGCAGTATATATTGATCAAAATTAATTCTTGCTGAATTACTTAAAAAGTTGTATCACTGTAGATGCCACGTAACTGGATCATTGAATCATCATTTTTAGGCTTCAATATCAACTTGGTAAAAAATTATTTTCGAAGAGAAACTTTATTTGTTAAATTATACGAAGCTGACATCATCTTTACTTGAAGTTTTCCATGCGATCGAAATTTTACAAGTGCCCTTCCTTTCGGCCTGACACAGCTTTTTATCCTCTCTAGTACCTACATCCAGCGGAGAAAAGCAACAGAATAAAAAATTTTGAAATCACACTCAACTATCTAACCGACGCTTTAAGCCAAATGATCCAATCAGGAAAGGCTTCCAATTCCTCTTCTTCAAAATTAACTGCTTACTTTCAACAGCCGCCGATAAAAAGTATACCAGCGACAACTCAACTCTACACGCAAACGATTCGAGCGAACTGAAAACAACTCCGCTCTGCCAACAAGTCGCCGAAATTAAGTACCTTCACCTTCGAAAGTTCCAGGGAGAATTTCAAATCCCTTTTTTTCCCCCACTGAAAAATGCATCCCCTTGAATGCCTACTTGAACG
This sequence comes from Maratus michaelseni, assembly GCA_963931845.1. NCBI lineage: Eukaryota > Metazoa > Arthropoda > Arachnida > Araneae > Salticidae > Maratus > Maratus michaelseni. Next base: position 46,765,842 of record OZ007588.1, on the reverse strand, counting down.
ATCCCTAAACCAACATGGGTGGCGATTGTCCACTAAGTTGTTGTTTCTACAACGTGCTAAGGTAGAATTCAAAATGGCCAGGCGTCATTCCAAAAAAGATCGATGTAAACATTGAGATTAGAAAAAATGTTTAAAAATTCATATCTGCCAAGATTTAAGTTGAATTTTGCTAAAATTTTGGCAGACTGCATAAAAAATTTTGTTTAATCTTTTGAATAAGGTTTAGAACAAAAATTATTAATATTAGAAAAATGGAAAATATATAAATAACTTAGAAGAAAATACACGATACTTTCACAGAATTGATGTCAACAAACGGAATTTTTTTATTCTTTAATCCAGAGACTTAAATGCATGATTATAATTTAATTTAAAAATGATTATTGATTTTAAAAAGTGATTTAATTATAGAAGTTGATTTTAATTAATAATAAAATATCTTAGAAGAAAAGTTAAAAAGATAGAAAATATTGACTGTTTAAATAATAACTGTTAAATAATTGATTTAAATTTTGATTAATATTAAGAAAACTTTTAAATAATAATTAATTACGATTAAATATTTAATTTAAATAAATAAATTAATGAAAACTATTGAATTTAAAACTAGAAATGGAATGTATCATAACAAAAGTCATGCAACAGAGTGAGTAAAAAGATAAGAAATATTGGCATACAAAACATCAGCAGAAAAGAAAGCTGAGGAGATGTATTTTACAGATTTTAAATCTGAATACATTGCTCAAATGTCAATTTCTAATCCTTAACCACCGATGATCGAGTCGCTCATAAATCTTGTCCTGGATGCCGAAATTTTGTGGACTTTAAAGACAATAAAGCATCATTTTTCAAGTCAAGGAAAGATATTGGAAAAATATTTCGACACATGTTTAGCGACAGTGGTATTACTCAAAAATTTACATGTGGTGAAAAGAAAACTGAATATTATGCAATATTCTGAATCTCACCATATTTGCAGCTTAGTTTTGTCAAGAATTTAAATCCGAAAAATTTTGTACTTTAATTAAATTTTAAACATCCTTAAAGAAGAAGAGCAAATGGATATCTACATCATATATTGACATAACAACGGAGTAAGTACTGCTTACTTTAATTCTGCCTTTCATGGTCACAGTACATCGTCTGATATATTTTATGTTTTTATATCTGCAATCGTAAAATTAAAATTTTCTAAAATAATTCAAATATCTATAGATAAGCCAGATGTAAATTTGAAGCTTCACAGCATTTCCATTTTACACCCACTATGTGGATGACTGCTACAGGATTATTTTTTCAAAGAATTTGGTAGAAAATTGATTAACTTCACTACCTCCGGATTTCATATAGTGCATAATTCATTCAAATCTGGTTGCATTGCAAGCATACGGGGAATAGATGACTTTTTGACTGCATTGTATTATTTATTTAAAAATTCACCTGCTGGTAGCGAAGATTTTTTGCAAGAATCAGATACCAAAAAAAAAATTTCAACACAGTTGGCTTGATAATGTTTCAGCCAGCAAAGCTTCATTAAATCTTCTCCCAGCCATAAAAAAAATGTTACAAATGTAGAGAAGAAAAACAATAAACCAGATTGCAGATCATATGTTTGTGTTAAAAATTATATAAACAACAATAGTCTTTCATTAAAATTTAAAAAAAATTACTCTATTGCCAAAGTTTTATTACCCTTTTTTTAAAGTTTACCAGATTGATAAACCCATGTTGCCATTTCTGTCAGGATTTGAAGATGATATTAAAGTTTGTAGTCCGTCAATAAACTACGTAACTTCACCACTACTCAAAGCCACCATATTGTTTCATTCGACATCAAATCCATTTTTACTAACGTACTGGTTCAAGGTGCTTTAAATTGTCTTAAAATTTGCCTCCAGGAATTTCACTACTTGCAGTTTGAAATTGATGATTTAATACACCTTACTGGCAGTTGTCTATCGCAAAGTACGTTCATATTTAACTGTAATTTTTATTGCCTTCCCTATCCCTCAGCCATATCCTCATTGATTTTTACATGCATTGCTTCGAGTCAAACCTATTCAATAAGTTAAATTTTCCATTTTACACCTGCTATGTGGATGACTGCTTCGCATTACTGGATTCTAGTGATATAGATATCCCTCATATTCTCTCTGTTATCTAACTCTGTAGATGAGCATATACAGTTTACATCTGAATTTGAAAGTAACAACCAACTACCTTTCCTTGATGTTATGGGTTACTGCGAAAATAACTCATCACAGTTTCTTTACTCCCACATCGTCTTTCATCTCACCCTCCTAATCAGAAATTGGCTGCTGTTAACACCTTTGTTCCTCGTGCCTTAAGCATCTGTTCATCTGAGAGTTTACTCAAAACAGAATTAGACTACATTAAATCCATTGCCAGTGATCAGGGTTATCCTGTTGAAATCATTGATTCAATTCATAATAAACTAATTAAACGTACACATTCCGATGTTAACAACCTTTGCAATGAAAATTTAATTATACTTCCATATTTTCCAAGAATTAGCCCTCAAATATCCAAAATTTTGATAAGATTTGATTTTAAAGTAAGTTATACACCATTTTTAACAAAATAAAATTTACAGATCTCGAACGTCCGATAGACAGAATTTCACATTAGGGAATTTATAAGATCTTGCGAGTGTGATAAAATGTATGTATGTCAAACTAAGCGACCTCTTAAGGTCCGCTTGGGGGAACATAAAAACATTAAAAATTTTAACATTAAATGCTCCGCTATTACTAACCATTGCTGGTCTAACAATCACAATTTAAATTTTTCTTAAGGTTCAATAATTCAGAGATGCTCATCGATTTACGATCTTGATTTTTTTTAAGCTTATCATATATGGAAGAATTCAAACAACTTGGTTAATGATATGTTCAGTTCACCAAATTTTTTAAATGTCTGGCTACCTTTTCTTTAATTCACTCTCTTCACTTCCCTCCCCTTTTTTTCCTCTCTTCTCCGCTTAAACTCTCCCAGACTGGTAGAGCGCTTCTTATTGGTCTCCTCTGTCTTATGGGACTCCTGACTTCGCTGTTGTTTTTCAACACTCATCTGCCATTCCATCTTGGTCGCAAGCAAAGACACTAGTTTACTGACATGGTCTAAACATTTACATCTGTTTTTAACTTTTTAATCTTGATGCTGATGATGGAGCTTTAGAGGCTCTGAAACAGCTGTATGCCATTTTCATATGTATTTTATATGTGCTATTTTTTTATGTTGTTTATTTATTTTTTATATAACAGCACAAACATTAGTCTTCCCATTTTAAATATTAAACAGTATTTTGCAGCATTTTATATTGCCCAAAGTTTTAACAGCTGTACAGAAACTACTATATTTAGATATTATTGATGCCAAGAACCACAAAGCAGCAGAATTTATACATCTTGGATTATCTGCTGAAAACAAGTGCATTCCTTATATTCTGGCAAAAAAAAAAAAAAAAAAAAAAGAAATCACTGATCATCAAATATTTAATTTGAGGGTGGAATGCAAACAATTCCTAATTAGTAATTAATTACTAATTAATTCAAAGCTGCTCAAAAAATCACCTATTTGATTATAGCATGCTGAGAAATTTATCCTGTTTAGATCCAAGAAACATGGTCACTAACAAAGAGAATTGCTTAAATAAGATTAGTCATATTTTTACTTATCTGGCTGAATCAAAACTTGTAGAAGAAACTATATATGAAAGTACATTAATAAAGTTTAGCAATTATTTAGACGATGCTGTTGTTTTAAAGCATTCTGATTTTGCTGAATTTTCTACCAGAGAACTTGAAAAGTGATGAATTACTTTTTGAAACAATCAATATAAGCAAATATAAAAATTTGTAGAAAGTTGTTGAAATGCTGTCGCTTCTCAGCCATGGAGAAGCTACTGTTGAAAGAGGATTCAGCATCAATAAAAATATTGAAGTTGAAAAGATGAAGGAACAGTCCTATATTTCTCAGAGACTTATATGCAATTATATAAATTCATGTTGCATAATGATATCAAAATAACAAATCCAATGTGTAGGGTCAGGTAGTGTAAAATGGGTAGTTAAAAAATATTGTTTCATTTTTGTATATGGATAAATTTTGTATAGCAGGAATTATTCCTTTACCAATTTGTAGAAGCTAATGATTAAATTCAACTTGTCCCTTCGAACGCATGTTTTGTGTGAGTTTCAATTGAATGAAATGTCTCCAAAGTGGCCTGGATTTTATGCATGCTTCAATGACTTGAGTTCTGGTTCCTCACATGACAACTGGCAAAGTTTGACGAAAGTCTCCACCCAACAATAAAACTTTATTTCCAAATGGTTCATCACTTGCCATAACTTCTCTCAGAAGAATATCTATACAGCGCAAAGCATGAACAGTCATCATTGTACATTCATCAATAATGATGAATTTTGCTTGACGAAGAATTATAGCTTCAGATGATGCAACTCGTATTGATGATGTTGAGGTTTCCAGTATTGTCACTGGTAGCTTGAAGCCACTATCAACTGTTCTGTCCCCTTTCAACAAAATTGCAACATTGCCGGTTGTTGTATAAACTAAAACTTTTTCTGCACGTCCATGAACAAAAGCCATAAGTGCATTATAACGATGAGTCTTTCCGGAACCACCTGGGCCATCCAGATAAAAACATCAGGGAGTTACTTGATCACTTTCATTTGCTTCCCTAATTTTGTTGAAGGCCTCTTGTTGTAAATTAAAAGCTGCAAGCATTGTAATAGCATCTGAAGCCTCAGTAATTTGATCGTAATCTTGATCTTGATGATAATTCAATTTGCCCGGATGTGAAAAACCAAATTTTGTTAAGCTTGAGCCATGAATTTTCAACATAGCTTCAATGTTGCATAAAGCATGCTTTTGTGCTGTCAAATCATCATAATTTCTTCTGAAATCCTCAAATAGAAAATCTTTAAACTTTGCCCACAATTCTACAGCATCTGATGGATTTCCAAATAGATAAATAAATGCAAAAACTTGTCTCAGCTGTGAAGGCATCTAAAAAGAACTGGCTTCTGTGAAACATCTATCCCACTCTTGGTCATCAGCTAAAAGTTGTCTTCGACGGGTGTTGGGAAAGTTGGTAAAACAACACCCTGAACAGTTTGCAAATACTCATAGCTAGTTGCACTAGGAACTTTAAGCAACAGTAAATGAAGACAACAACGTTCTGTTGTTCTGTGTCTCTTGGACTGACACAATAAATTCGTGCAATATTTTTTTATTTTCTACGTTGGCGTTCAATCCAAATAGCTTTTTCATACACATAGTGAACAGGTATCTCACTATAGAGATACTGCCTTGCATTAACATTTTCTGAGTTCGGTTAAGTGCTGAATTTTCTGCACCCGCTTGAAAATATAGTGTCTGTTTCTGTGGCAAATGAATAGCAAATCTAATTACTGAGTGAGATTTGTCATGCACTTTAAATTCCAAAAGGTGCCACATAGCTTCAGGTGCACTGACATATCTCACATTGACGTGATTAGATATTTCATCATACAAATATTCTTGCTTTTACGTATGATAACATTGGCAAAGTCATAGCATTTATATATGTATTTATACACATATTTTACCGATTTAATTGTTGTGCAAGCTTCTACATTTATGTGCGCATCATATTTAAGCAAGAGTGTCAGGTTGTAAGGAACCACCCAGCGATTATCAACAGGTCTATTGTCAATAATTACACTATTGCCCTCATGACGTTGGTACAATGGATAGCCATCAATATTTAATTCAGTTACTGGCTGGAATTTTTTAGGGAAGTCTTTGGTGCAGCTTCCATTATCCATGCAATGGGAATTTGGGTTTAATGTTCCACACAGTCCATGTATCATTGACCTTGAAACAATTTCATATAGCCTGGTATGATCAACCGACAGCTCTGCCACTATAACTTCTTCAACTCGAGAAGTATCATGAAATTTAAATTGATGATCAAGAATCAGATGAATGTGGGCATGAGGTAGTCCTCGCTTCTGATATTCTATGGGGTAAACCCAAGCAATACATTTTACAAACGTTCACCATTTGTTATGTCATTAATCAGTGCCTGCAATTTAATAGGAATACTCGAGCTACTAAATCTGGTCTGTCAGAAGAGGATTGTCCAGGTGGCAAATTTTCTAAAATTTCAGGCCACTTCGTATTGCAGGTAAAAGTACAGAATATGTCTGGATTTCTGCACTTTGTAACGATTGCCATAGCATCATTATAACGTTCATGCATATTCTGAGGCGAGCCTTGAAATGAAGAGGGCAATATAACAGCTCTTCCAGCAGGCAAAGCTAAATCTGCTGCTCCCTGAGCAACATAATCCAAAAGATTGCGGTATTCTTCAGCTCACAACTTCGATTGCTGATATCTGATGAAATTCAAATTATTTGCCTCTACTTGAAGGTAGGAATAATAATCCACTGCTGTGTCAATGGACCTCCATACAAAATAAGGTTGAATTCACCCTGTCGAATAGCTGTTTGTGCAAATTTAAACTGGAGCATTGACACATTTCTTCGAGCACGAACTGCAGATCCTGGATATGGATCAAGCAGCAAATTTGGCTGCCAGCCAGCTTCACCTCGAGGATAGAATATAGCATAAATCATTGGATCCATGTTGGAACTTAAGATATTTAGTGGAACAAAGTTATTTAGTGGAACAAAGTTATTTTTATTGTTTCCAGGGTTGCGAGGATAAATTCTTATATCACGCTCGAAAGGTGGCTCTCCATCATTTTGAAAAACCATTGCCACTTCAGTAGCTGTTGGTAGGATTGTACTGCCTATGATCTGTGTGTCTATCTCTTTGCAACACAATGGGAACATTTGGCATTGGTAAAGAATTTATGTGGGATTCTTCCTGATTTTGTCTCTCTATTTCAAACATCATTCTGAAGGCTTGAGCAAATGGGTTTATGTCATGCATAATTAAGTCTAATTCCCTCAAAATATGTCGCAAACGATTTTCATTTTGTGGTATGTTCAATCGCTTTTCTACAGCTTGAGTGGTATTCAGCACATACAATTAGGCAAATTTTCTTTGCTCACCTTCTCGTGGATGTAGATGAGACATCACATGGTAGATTTGCCCCTGAACTCGAAAGCATTAAAGACCACATCCTGGAACATTTTCTGCTAATTTTGCACCCATTGATGCAAAGGAGCGCACTATTGTAGGAGCGTATATTTTCATGAAAATGTTTGTTGTCAACAGCATTTGGGTTGCTTAAAATGTTTTTCAAAAAGGGTGCAAAAGTTTCATGTGGAGGAAGTTTAACTCTTCCTTTATGGCAGCAGCTGTTTGGAATTTCCCCAGGAAAATAAAGAGCCTGACAATACTGGCACATTAGTTCTAAATGACCACAATTATGCCTATCGAAGTTTAACTCTGCTTGTGCACTCGGCTGAGTTTCTCAGTCTTCAATCTGAGAAATCCGTTGAGACTGACCGTTGTGAATGAAAAACACATTTCAAAATATTTAATGGCTTTAATATGCTTATACAAATATATTAAAAGCAGAATCTGATGTTAGCCATATTTTTTTAATGAATCGTCAAAGAGTCGTTTATTTGTTTATATTGCTAATCTGTTGTTGGTAGCTGCTTATTTTTAATTTAGAACTTAAAACATTATAATTGTTTAGTTTTTGAAGGTTTTAGTGAAAATGAAGAAGAAAAGATGTGATAAATTGTAGATTAAATAAGGCAATTGTTCGATTTATAATACAGCATCAGAATGCTTAAGCCTAATATGGCCGCAATATTTTTTTTTTTTGTTTTTTTTTTCCGGGAGATGGGTGTGTCTTGGTATCATCACCTTAGTGCGTTATATAAATAGATTAGGATAAAAATTGATGTGAATAGCAGAACACCATTGTGTTCCACTCATGTAAAATATATCTAATTTGAAAAAAAAAGCATTTTATTTTTCTATATAATAAATCAAAATTTTGTTTCAAATTAGATTTATTTTATGTGAATGGAACACAGTGGTATTTAACTGGTTACAATTAAAATTTTATCAGTTTTATCCAAATTATATTTTATAATAGAATAATTGTAAGTTTTTCTGAAACTTTGCTGTAACGGTCACAAGAGTAACAATAGACTTTCCCGCAGATTATATTGGGAAAAAAAGCAGATAATAGAAACATTAAATGAACCAACATTTAATAATCTGGGCCATTATGCTTTTGATAAATAGACTTTTAACACTTATAAAGTAAAAGGATGAGAATGCGAGTTGAAAAAAATGTAGCCAGAAAATGCTTTCATTTACACCCAAGCTTGATTCACAGTAAAATTTCTCATTTATCTATTTACTTAAATTTCATCTTTTTAAAAAAAAGTTGACTTTTTTAAGACTTATAATAACATTGTTTTCCATGTTACTTCATTATATAATCTCTGGTAAATCTATTTATACAGTATTGATTGTTAAACTTTTATATATCCATTTTACCCCACACTATACCCATTTTCACCTGCATGGGGTAAAATGGATATAGCAAACATATATCTATTAAATGTTTTGTTATAGACATATTTTTGTAGCCTAATAGGTAAAAATTGTGTGTTTTCATTCTAAGAATGTGCAATGTAAAAAAAATATTTAAAAAAATTTAATTGTTTAAAATTTATTAGAAAATTTTAACTGAACATCTAAAAATGGTGAATTTTATACCCATTTTACCCCACCTGACCCTATTTATTTTCTAATGCTACAAAAAAATATATGAGCTACTTACAAAATCAAAAATTGTCTTCAACCAAGAAGAGAAAATAAATTGCTGAAATTATTAATACATTAGAAGATTTTCAGCAAAATTTATTCAAAGTGACTTTGAATTTTTATTTTACTAAGTTATATTAGCAAAAGACTTTTTACATTTTAATCAAGACTAACATTAAATAGTTTCCTATTCTTTTTTTTTTTTTTTTTTTTCTGAATATAATTTATAAATGAAAACTTTCAGTAGATTAAAATTTAAAAAGTATGTTTAATATTTGTTAGTTTTTTAAAATATATATTTGCAAGATTTTTTAGTGTAATTTAAACTGTAATTATTTTAATTAAACTGACTTTAAAATCTTTCATGTTTTGTTCTCATGCTTGTTTTTAATCTTTAATATGTCTCACCGAATTAATTTTTATGATTTATATTTTAATCAAGATTTTAACATTTACTGGTTTGGAAGTAATGTTCTTTACAAGCAAATATTTAAATACTGGTAAAAACGCAATACCATGGAAATAATTTCATTTGAGACTTCTGCTTTTGTATTGAAATTTTATTATATGAAATATCTTTCCAGGGTACCTTATTAAGCTAAAATATTTTACTTTTTAAAAATCCTCTATTAATATGGTGTCATGAAAATGAATTTTATAAAAAAAAATTTAACATATGATAAATTGTCTTTGAAATAGGCAAGCAATGTAGGGACTATTTCCCTTATATTGTATTATTCTACAGCCATTTTAATGCATGTAATATTGCATGTATCTAAACAGGTCTTTGAAAAGTTTGAATTTTAATTGTTCTCAACAGAGCCGTCTTAAGCGAGACCGGACGCAATAACTTTTGCGTGGCCTTTCACTTCCAAGCTAGTTAATCTCCTCCCATTCCCACTAATGTTACCCATTTTTATGTATTTTTATTCACCTACCAAAAATTTCGAATAGTATTTTGTGCTTTATTTAATGACAGACATTCTGTGATTAAATAAAGTGAAGGTAACTGTTTTGAAATTCTGGTAGATATTTTGAATAATAAAATCAACTAAATTGACAATAGTACTTCCACAACACAATCGCTTTTTGAAAAAGCTTGACACATACAGTGGCACACCAATGATTACGAGGGGGGGGGGGGGGGGGGAATTAGTATATTTTAGGAAAAGGTTGTTTTTTTTTCTTTTCATAAATTAATGATTTGTACAGTTGTTAAAGCACTGGGTAAAATAATTCAACTCATAACAAAATATATTGGAGAAATTGACTTAAATTTTCTCTCAGTTGTAAAAAAAAAGAAAATCCTGAAGCCTTTTTTTTTAAGAAACATTACATTCTGAAAAGACAGCTTTCTGTCAGACTATAATAAAATCAATTTTGAAAATTTGTTTTCTTGTCGGGGAGGGGAATCCCATCTCGAGTTCAAAACAAAATCTTTCATGTTAAAATAATTCTCAGGAATGTTTCATGCTAAACATAAAAATAACAAAATATTGCAGTCTTGCTTGATGACCGATAGTTCATTTCATGTTCAGAGATTTCACATTAACGAGTTTCAACTGTAACATAGTTATAAACATAATGCTGAAGTCAGATTATTTTTGAATAAACTGTTTTTTTTAAACGTATTGTCTTTAAGTAAAACTCAACACATTTTATTTTATTTTAGGAAGAGTGGAAACAGACTTCCAATAGCATTTTAAAAGGTATTGGTGAAGGATGGGTCAATCCAGTCATCGATAAAAAATATTCGCTTGAAGATGCTTCTCAAGCTCATAAGGATATTATTAATTCAAAAGTTGCTAAAGGAAAGCTTCTTCTTGCAATTGGTGAAACGTAACACAAGTATGTCTTTTGAAAAACCTGGAAGCTGTTTGTTAAACTGTTTTTTGTAAGTTTTTTAAACAAAGATTTTATGGATCATGTTTTGTTTGGTGTTATAAATAAATATAAGTTTTTGTTCAGTATTATTGGTGGTTTTTGTTTAGTATTATAGTAAAATGTTTTCTGTGATTTTCTTAAATGTTAAAGACTATAAAGATGGTGTTTTTTATGATTATTTTTGATATATATGAAGGGGTCGGGGCAAGAGAGTGCTAAGCCACATTTTTGAACTTCTGAGATATTTCAATTTGAAAATTTGATCAAATACTCAAATCAAGATATATAACCTAAAGTTTTTTCGCCAATGTCTTAGTAACATTCGAGATATTCTGAGTAACAATATGGCATTACTTTAATGATATTACTATTACGTTCTTTGTAAATTAGCTATCTTCATTGGGGGGTATAAATGTCTGGGTCAAAAACGAAACTTTGGACATATGCTGACACCAAGTGACATTAGAAACTATATGTAGAATGTTATAATTTACAATATTAAGCAACAGATTACAGTGTTAGATTTATTTCGCAAAAAATGTGGCTTGGCACTTTCTTGCCCCGACCCTCTCATATAATCAAATTGATTTCCTCTTAGCCATAATAATTTTATTGTTATAATTGAAAGAAAATGTAAATACAATAATCTAATTATTAATTTTATTCATATAATAATTCAATTAACAAAATTATTCTGCAAACTTTTTTGTTTTCTTTAAAAAAAAAAAAAAAAAAAAATCTTGGTAGCTCTGACTGTATGCTGCATTTTTCTTTTAAATTTCAATCTTTAATTCACAATCTTTTAATATCATTTGTTAATGACATCTGTCACTAATTCTTTGCAGTCATACACTTGGCAGTACTGGTCATTACATTTTTTTTTTCCTTTAGTCATCTGTCGCGGAGTACGCAACATTTTTTTATCAGTGTCATCCGTGGTGCCTGGGAGTAACAGTATAATTTCACTGTTGTGCATTATTCTCGCTCCTTTCAGGGATCTTTTTAGACAGAAATTGGGTCCTTTAAAGGACCCTTCACAAAATGTTTCATCTCAAAACAGGACCCTTCACGAAACTTTTCACCTTAAAACAGGGCCCTTCACAAAATTCTTTGTCTTAAAAATAGACCTTTTACAAAACTTTTCGCTCTTTAAACTAAACCTTTCACAAATTTAACAATTTAAAAGCAAATCTGACTGTCAATTTTACATATACGAAGAAAATATGTGTATTTTACATACATATATTTTCTTGAAAATGCTTAAACAAGAACCTGAATATAACCAGAATTTCAAATTCACAAAATTATAACTAGATTTTTCACAAGTATCGAAAGTTGTTCACAATTTTACAAAACAGGACCCTGGGAGAAAAGCTAGACAGACCCTTGCCTTTATTTATTGATTGGATGGGTATTACTATTCGACTATTACTTTTAGGATGATATTACTATTCTTATTTAAGTTTAACTTTAGAGTAGATCTTGCTGAATTATCAATAAAATCAGAAAAATTAATAATGTTAAAGTATCATTAGTAACTCTGTAATCTATTGCAATTTAAACATCATCTACCAATGATTTGTTGATTAATTGGTAATACATAATTAAATGTTTTGAGGGGAGATTATTTCTTATGATTAACAAGACTATAGATTGTGGACCCACTATGATCCGCTATGAAAACAATTCATAATGCCACATTTTTTTTTTTTTTTTTATGTGCAGTATGACTTTTTTACCAGTTCGGTCTCCTCTTCAACATATCTATTGCATCCCTAGTTTTTTTAATCTGAACCAAAAAAATCGCAGAACTTTATAAAAGATCTTCATTTGCTAGTGGTGTTTAAATATTTACACGTTCCAAAAATAAAGCTTTTGTGTAATTCACTGTATAGAGATTGAATGAGAATTATCTTTAGAAATTTGACACTCAGTAAAATAGAATTGCTAAGTTATGTTCTTTGTGCATATAACAGCAATACATAAAGTTTTATTTATAAGCAAAGTGTTTTTAAATCAAACAAGAATTCATAAATTTGTAAGTAAAAAGGAAATTCTTAGACCAGTAGATTGGCCAAGGCAGTCCTATCTATACCTTGACCAGTTATATCAGATATCTGTGTAATTTTTGGTAGAGATACGTTAAAGACAGAATGTACTCTTTTCAATTGGCTAATATCAATGATTTAAAGATAAGAACCACAGTTGAAATTTGACTGTTGCTTGTTTAAATTTAAAAAAAAAAACTTTTTACAAATGAAACTTTATTTATTACTGTTATATGTACAAGTTACATAACTTGGTTATCCTATTTCTTTCAGATTTTATTTGGTGTCAAAGTTGTAAAGTTAATTCTCATTCACCGAGTATTATAACTGAAATTAACGATGATAAAATTCTGAAATTTGATAGACAAAATAAACATTTATTTACATGAATGATATGTAAAAATTGTAATAGTTGACATTTTGCATTTCATCTTTTTCCTTTCTTCAAAGAGGGCCCCATTCAGCATAGTGATTAATATGCTGGCCACAAAATGAGGAGCTTGGGGATAGCGGTCTGCACGGTACCCAGCAGGATAAAGACCTTTTTTTTAACGGGCCGGTCTGATAAAAAAAAAAAAAAAAAAAAAAAAAAAAATAGAAATTGATTAGAAAAAATTAGTAAAAAATTAGATCCAGCCTTGCCGATAAAAAAAATTAGGCTTACCAACTGGACCAATATAACAAATTTAAAACTATCAAATTAAGGAGATAAAATATGAACAATTTTCAGTGGACGTGATTTGGACAAGAATAAATATAAATGTGCTGCACGAGCTAATGCTAGCTTGACAACATCAATATAAAAATATAACATGTCCGGCGTAGAAATTGGCATTGGACAGTTACATCGTGTCTTATCCCGGGCTTAATATTTTCAGCAGACTCGTGCTGGTCAGGATTAGACTTACATTTTATTTCACTTACTCGGGCCATTCTGGAACTGGAATTAATAGTTCCCAGAACATGTCGAGCATGCAATTTGTTTTGTAAAAATAGCAATAAAGATAATGAACTACTGTTAACTGAATCTTTGGAAATACACTTTAATGAATTATAGAAAACATCTTTATCTACTTCTTTTTTACTATACAGCAACAAAAGTTATGTTTTAATCATCTTTTTTCTTTTATTCTAAACTACATAAATTTTTTTAATGTCTTTATTTCAATGTGATAGTTTAAGAGTCTAGTGATCATTACTGTTGCTATTCTGTTTTCTATGGTTTGTAAAAATATAATAATCTAAAATATACTGTAAAAATTTCCCATAAATATGTATGCAGTATTCATTAAAATAATCTTAATTGTATGTTAAGAAAAATCTGAATTGTTTGTAGAAATTTAATTGGGTTGAGCCTAGCAGAGCCGGGCCTGATTTAATTGATTTTTGCATGGCTGTGAACTGAAAAATCATAAACAGGCCTGGGCCTGGAAATTTCGGCCTGTGCAGACCTCTACATGGTTCATATGTTTTAAAAAAAATAGAAAAATGGTAGGGAAAAAATTATTCCTTTTCAAGGAATGAAACTGCTGAAAAATTTTCAAAAATGTAATAATAGACCTTGAATTTTAAAATTTACAACAAGCAAAAAAAAAAAAAAAAAAAAACGTTCTTGCATTTTTATTTAAATAAAAAATGACATACGTTCACTGGAAAAAAAAATGGAATGCCCCTAAGTTGTGTACATTTTCTCTTCATTGTCCAAGCAGTTACATACGAGACGTTAGTAGCTGGGAAGCTCAGCTGAAAAACAACCAATCACAGTGAACAAGCGGAAAAGGCTTGCAACGTGACGAAAAGCAGAAGGGGAGTATTATCTGATTGGTTGCTTGCGAGCCGAGCTTTCCAGCTGCTAAGCTCTACTTATTCATGTTTAGTACCTTTCCTTCACTGTGAACATCGGATGACATAGTAATGCCTACCACGCAGATTAAAATATCGCTGGTTTAATGGGGGCAAAGAAAAAGAAATTACTAACTTAAAAATAGATTTGAAACAGTTTTTACGTTTCACAAAAACATAATATCTACTAATCATTTTTTTAAAAAATGAGAATTTTATCAATTGGTGAGGAGAAAAATTCATATTTCATCACTCTAAATCTCAAGTTTGATCAATCAAAATTTTAAAAAAATCGCAAATTCGTCAATCCCTCAAGAAAAAAAAAATCATGAATTTCATCAATTATACATTTAAAAAAATCAGAAATTTCATCAATTTGTTGCGGGAAAAATGAAACTTTGTCAATCCGTTGCAAAAAATATTCCACGGGTGTTTTTCACAACTGACTGACAAAGTTTGTTTGTTTTCCCACAACGAATGGATGAAATTTGAAATTTTTATCATCTTTGCATTTCATAGGTAGAGTCTACCATATACCCTCCACTAATCCTTGACTACTAATTTTGTCAAGTAGTAAATGCAAACTACTTTTTCAAAAGTAGTTACTACTTTTAAGTGACTAATATTTTCAGAAGATTCAATCTATACTCAAAATTGAATAAAAAATAGTGCCCATACATATGTTTATACATAACATTATTTACTGTCCTTACAGTAATTATTGCATCTAGACAAAAAATTGCTAGTTACAATACAAAGCCCTGATTACTGAAAAGGCATGAGAAACACATGCTTCTCTTCTGAAATTTTACCAAGATCCCAAAATTAAACAAGTAATATAAAAATACCATATACCCTCCACTAATCCTTGACTACTAATTTTGTCAAGTAGTAAATGCAAACTACTTTTTCAAAAGTAGTTACTACTTTTCAGAGACTAATATTTTCAGAAGATTCAATCTATACTCAAAATTGAGTAAAAAATAGTGCCCGTACATATGTTTATACATAACATTATTTACTGTCCTTACAGTAATTATTGCATCTGGACATAAAATTGCTAGTTACAATACAAAGCCCTGATTACTGAAAAGGCATGAGAAACACATGCTTCTCTTCAGAAATTTTACCAAGATCCCAAAATTAAATAAAACAGCTCTCCTTCTCCTCTAAATGGCACACTCTCAATCTCATACACATCTCATTTTCTTTTCAAATTACCAACTCATTTGCATTTTCTTAAATGCATCAGATACCTTTCATAACCACCTAAATTTGTTACTGACATGAGCGGATTGTTGTGCTGTACACATTTTGCTCGAAAGAAGCAAGGGTGACCACATCAATTATACAGTATCTATTTTACTTTTTTCTGTGATAATATCGATGTTTGATATAAACTAGTGAATTTTGAGATTGTACTACCAGAAGTCGATCCAGGAAAAATTTGGGGCCTATTTAAGGTCCCTTCATAAAAATCTATTTAATAAAATGCAGCCCTTCACAAAAATCAATTTCATAAAATGGGTCTCTTCACAAAATTCTATTCCATAAAAACTTACTATATATCATTTATTTATTATTTTGTGATGTTTTAAAATGTGTAATTTGTAAACAAACAAGTTCACCAAAGAGGAAAACTTCAGCAAAAGGATTTAAAGAAGTTTTTGTTTATAAATGCTTGGTTCGAATTTGATTAATGGATTTCAACTTTTGTTACGAAATGTTATGTTTCTCAAAAATATAATAAATTTCACAAAATAGGCCCCAAGAAAAAAAATCTGTATCGACCCCTGTTTACTCACTACGTTACATTTTTCAAAAAAAAGCACATTGTACTACAAACTGTAAGAAAAATAGTGATTACTGTAGTTATGCTACTTGTACAATTGATTTCAGCTGTGTAGAGTTCCAAAAAATAACTTCCATAAAATACTTCACAACTTCCTTTGAAATACAAACTGAATGGCAGAATTGTTGTACATCAGTGGATTGAAGATATACTGAAAAAGTATAAAGTAATTTTCTGCTGTTCCCATAAATTGTAAAAAAATTTTATTTTATTCTCATTTTTTATGGGACCCATCTTATATAATTCAGGGATGATTGTGTTCAGGTTATATACCTAAATTCAGGTATTTAATTTTCAGTACCGAAATTCTGGTTTTTCTGATAGTTAAATTCATAAAATAAGACTAAAATATCAATTTCATATGATTGCTAAACATAATTAAACTTCATATTTTTCATAATTTGACCTCTTTGTAATAAATTATATGTGCCCTCTCTCCATATGGAAACCTTTTCTCACAAGTTTCAGGTAATTTTTTATGAACCCACAATCCTGATAATTGCCCGATCCTGTAACAAAGTTACCTTGCTTTGTATCTGACTATAAGAAACTCCAGCAAAGGTTATATGTTAACCTTAGTATGTCTTCATATATATCCAAATGCTATGTAATAGTGACTCACCGGGTTAACCAGACAAATAGTTAACCAGGATATAGATAAATTGGGTGTTATTAGCATCGGAAAATTCCCCCAGGTATCATTGGGTATAAGCCATAATGATAATGATAATATGAATAAAAATACATGTCAAACAAACAAACAAAAAATCTCATTCTTACCAAGGTTGATTTTAAATGAAAATGTTTATTGAGATGATATAAAATTAATGCGAATTTAGGTAAAAATCAGATAATATAGGGGGGAAAAAACTGTAGTTTTTCATAGTTTGACTTTTGTTTGACCTTGCATTAGATAAAAATCATTTATTTGTAGTCACATTATTAAAATAATTCTTTCTTTTTTTTTTTTTTCCTGAGGTAATCAAACAAGGGCATGATACCTTAACAGAAAAGGCAAATGGCATCAACAGAGTGAAATCCAGAAAAAATATAGATTTTTTTATAGAGCCAGTACCCTATTATGATAAACAAAAATACTTTTATAACCCTCAATCATACATTTTTCTGTTTGGTTATTTTAAGCCATCTGGAAAAATAGAATTTTGAAAATGTTTTCTTTTAAATTCTCGAAGATAATTTTTATTATTATTATTATTTTTAATTAATCACAATCAGAGAGTGAGGGCATGATTCCACTTTCTGATGCCTATGCACTTAATTTAAAGTTTAACATTGTCCATATCTCCACAGAAGGTACCCCCCCCCCTCACTTCCTTCTCCAGCACTTGTAATTGGGTTGCCATGCTTTTTAGTTTAATCGGATCATTTTTCGGTTCCCATGTCTCATCCACTGCTGTCGTGACAGCTGTGTTTGGGATTGATAAGTAAAAACACTTTTGAAAATTGGCTTGTATAAAATCATTAAGTAAAAATGGCACTGTCTGTCAGACTCTTATAACGATTCTATGGACAATGTTCTTCCTTTGGGTTAAAGGCTATAAAAATTCATCTGTATGCGAATAACATTCAGAACCACGGCATTGAAAAATACTGCATACAGAAAATTTACACTTATGTTTTATGTTTATATAGAGTTTTAGATATTTTTAGGAACAGGCGTAGCTTATGAAGGAATAATTTCTGTATTTTAATGCACCTTTATGCATATTTTTCATGTTACTTTTAAATCTAAATTGTCTAATTTAATTAATAAGTATATAAAAATTTTCCAATATATATTTATCAAATAGTAATTAGTACAAAATAAAACTAAAGTATTTTATGCATACATTTACCTGTTCTGTGTTTATGTTATGAAATGTATAAACAGACTTGCTAGCTGTGCCACTTTTATGCCATGTGATTCCTACTGTGACGTCACGTGAATATTTGTCATAAGAAATTTATTTTTAATTCATCTTTTCAATTTATGATATAATTATCACCATTAAATTTGTTTTGCATGTAATAATTTAATTATTTTAAAGTTTTCTTTCTTTTTTAATATGTGTGTCTAAATACCATTTTTATGACAATTTTTCGCATTTCCTGCTTTTAACACGTGGTCATTTAATTATTGTTTTAGAGTTTTCTTTCTTTTTTTAATAGTTACATGCAAATACATTTTAAAATTGAAGGGAAATATTCTTTGTGCTGTTTTACAATTTAGCAGCAATTTAAAATATGACCATTTATAAATATAAAATAAATCTTTATTAAAATATGAAATTTTTTAAAAACCTCAAAAAATTAGTCAAATTGAAAAGAATAGTTGCACACCACACACTTGTTAAGTACTTCCCTGCAAAATATGGTTAAATTACTACACATAGTTTTGGTTGTTATAAAACTTTTTTAACGGAACTATTTTGACTCAATTTAACATTAAATATCTCTTAAAATAATTCTTAGACGTAAAAACTGTCTACTTCAGTGTGTTTATGGAACATTTATCTATAATATTACCAACTTTCATATTTTTATCTGCAATAGTTTTCTTAATATTAACTGAGAAATACTTCTGGTCACAAAAAATTCTTTTACTGTGGTGACGGTGTTAGTTACTTTCTTTTAGAACAGAAAGATACTTTTGGAATTTAGAAACTTCTTCAATTACCCTTTACTTTCCTCTATATTCATATGAAGAAAGTATAGACTTCATTAACATTTTTAACCTCTAGTTTTTTCATGGATTGACACATTTTGAGATTGCCTAAATACGATTTGACTATCTTTGGATCGATGTCTGTTTATGTATTATGCAAAATTTTGTCACTCTAATTCGAGAATGAATGCACATAATTCCATGAATCTTTGTATTTATATAGTTATTGATATAAATTAGTGCTGTTTAGATTTTAATATATATCGCTCAACAGGTGGCATTGCTCTGCCGTGATTTTCATGATTAGCAAATATAAATATCAGGGTATCTAATGGAATGGAATTAAATTGCACCCAATGAAACCTCCCTATCACCCATTGCACCATCCATGGTATGCTTCTTCGTTGACACAAGCCAGTTTAGGACCATGGCTTATTTATGATTTCTTGGGGAACTAATGTAATAGGATTCCCACTCATTTTTGCAATTCCCTGAGTAATTTTAATTAATATTTTTTTCCATATAAACGTCAAAGCATGCTGAACAGCAGGGATTGCTGGCTAACATGAATTTTATATACAAGGTGCAATATGTTATCTATTGCCGACCTTTAATTTCTCAACCATTGGTTGTCGACATATAGTTCCAATTACAAACGTTTCAATTAAAGTAAATATTCATGTTGAGACATTGTTTAAAGTAAAAAAATCAATTTTGTAAAAATTACGAAATCCAACTTTTCATATGCCCCCCCCCCCCCCCCCAATCCCTATAGCTATATTTAGTAAAAGTTTGACTTCTGTACTACAAAAATTGACTCAGTTATTAAATTTCAAAGTTTAATATATATTTTTTTTTAACATGATTTTGTCTTTCATTGAGGAATCAGTTAAAAAATGAATTAAAGTAAATTAAAATCGAAATCAAAGTGCAGTGTCCTTTTTATGGCGAAACCACCTTTAGCTGGTATCATCAAAGAGGGTTATTTCATCTAAAAAATTTTAGCTGACTTTTACGGGTAGTATACATCATCATATTTTCGGGGTCGTAAAGTAAAAAATGAAATATTGAAATTAAACAGAAAAATAAATATTAATTTATTATATCAAAAAACTGTCTGCTTTAAAAAATTACTACATTAATACGTGCACGAAGCTTTATTGTTTCTCTCTAATAAAACCGAATTACTTTAATTTGTAAAAAATGATCCTGAGAATCGATTTCTCGTAGATACTAACTAGTGAACTATGAGAAAATGAATTTATTTTCTCTCTTCCCCCCCCCCCCCCCCCCAAAAAAAAAAAATAAATAAAATAAATAAAAATATGCCAGAATAATCAGAAGACGGATGCTGCTGCTTTTAAAGTTCAATGCTAGAAAATAAGGCTTTTGACCCCCTACTCTCTAACGCTTGCCAACCCACGTGAATTGCGAAACAATTCACATTCAGACCGTTACACAGTCCCAGTTCGCTTCGCTCGCTCACCCCTTTTTGTTTTTTCAGCAACTCTAGACGACATACGTTATGTACTACCATAAATCATTTTAACATATGAAATTGACAATTTTTTTAATGTAAAAAAAGTAATTAAATACCTCGTTAAAAACAATTTAAAAAAGCATTTAGTTGGTGCTCAAATGAGCATAAATCATTTAAATACTATGAAAAAATTATCTTGGAAACACAATTAGTTTAAAACTCATTGCACCTTCAATGTTGTACAGCACGGCTTAAATTCATTTTAAAAAACACTACGTGATAGGAAAATAGTGTATATGTATCATCATTTCGTTCGACATTTTACTGTTCTATTTGATTATAAATTTTTGCTAAAGAAATTATTTTTAACTTCAATGAGATGTCAACAGATGGCAGCAGGTGCAATCTAGACAGTTGATACTTTTATTCTCTCCAATTTTTTGTGTGATATTTCAGTATGAAATTCGTTATAAATAAGAGTTAAGAATTCATTGGAAATTAACAATATTACTCATAATTAAAATGATGAATCATCTCAAATGCATTGGATAATGTACATGTTATTTTATTGTTAATAATTGTTAATTTGAGTTTAACAGCTCTCAGACTGACCAGCTAGAAATTCAGCCTTATTTCCGCAACACGTAAGAGAAATATATATATAGATATTTTTTTAATTGCCAGTCTCCTCCACCCCATAAAACTGGCCCGTACCTCTCCGCTAACCCTTGGATTCTGATAGATTCCCAAACGATGGGTTAACCCCTTCCCTCCTTAATTTAGATAAATGGGTTTTTCATGCAAATTATCCAATTTAATTCATCTGAAATTAACGATATTACTCATAATTAAAATGATTAATCATCTCAAACGCATTGAATTAGGTACATTTTATTTTATTGTTAATAATTGCTAGTTTGAGTTTGACGGCTCTCAGACTGACTGCCATATTGGCTGGAAACTACGTTTGTTGCCAAATGGTAAGATAGAAATTCAGCCTTATCTCTGCGTCACGTAATTGAAATATATATATATATATATAGATATTTTTTTTTATTTCCAGTCTCCTCCACCCCATAAAACTGGCCCTTACCTCTCCGCTAACACTTGGTTTCTAACAGATTACCGAGCCAACTAAATTTGGGTATCTAAGGATCCCGAGCCAACTAAATTTGGGTATCTAAGGTTCCCAAGCCAACTAAATTTGGGTATCTAAGGATCCCGAGCCGACTAAATTTGGGTATTTAAGGTTACATTCTTTAAATTTGGGTATCTAAGGTTCCCAAGCCAACTAAATTTGGGTATCTAAGGTTCCCAAGCCAACTAAATTTGGGTATCTAAGGTTCCCAAGCCAACTAAATTTGGGTATCTAAGGTTCCCAAGCCAACTAAATTTGGGTATCTAAGGTTCCCGAGCCAACTAAATTTAGGTATCTAACGATCCCGAGCCAACTAAATTTGGGTACCTAAGTATCCCAAGCCAACTAAATTTGGATATTTAAGGTTCAGTCTTCAAATTTGGGTATCTAAGGTTCCCCTGTCTTCGAATGTGGGTATCTAAGGTTCCCAAGCCAACTAAATTTGGGTATCTAAGGATCCCGAGCTGACTAAATTTGGGTATTTAAAGTTCAGTCTTCAAATTTGGGTACCTAAGGATCCCGAGCCGACTAAATTTGGTTATCTAAGGATAACGAGCCGACTAAATTTGGGTATTTAAGGTTATGTTCTTCAAATTTGGGTATCTAAGGTTCCCAAGACAACTAAATGTGGGTATCTAAGGTTCCCAAGCCAACTAAATGTGGGTATCTAAGGTTCCCAAGCCAACTAAATTTGGGTATCTAAGGATCCCGAGTCCGACTAAATTTGTGTATTTAAGGTTACATTCTTCAAATTTGGGCATCTAAGGTTCCCAAGCCAACTAAATTTGGGTATCTAAGGTTCCCAAGCCAACTAAATTTGGGTATCTAAAGATCCTGAGCCGACTAAATTTGGGTATTTAAGGTTATGTTCTTCAAATTTGGGTATCTAAGGTTCCCAAGCCAATTAAATTTGGGTATCTAAGGTTCCCAAGCCAACTAAATGTGGGTATCTAAGGTTCCCAAGCCAACTAAATGTGGGTATCTAAGGTTCCCAAGCCAACTAAATTTGGGTATCTAAGGTTCCCAAGCCAACTAAATTTGGGTATCTAAGGTTCCCAAGCCAACTAAATTTGGGTATCTAAGGTTACATTCTTCAAATGTGGGTATCTAAGGTTCCCAAGCCAACTAAATTTGGGTATCTAAGGATCCCGAGCCGACTAAATTTGGGTATTTAAGGATCAGTCTTCAAATTTGGGTATCTAAGGTTCCCAAGCCAACTAAATTTGGGTATCTAAGGTTCCCAAGCCAACTAAATTTGGGTATCTAAGGATCCCGAGCCGACTAAATTTGGGTATTTAAGGTTACAATCTTCAAATTTGGGTATCTAAGATTCCCAAGCCAACTAAATTTGGGTATCTAAGGTTCCCAAGCCAACTAAATTTGGGTATCTAAGGTTCCCAAGCCAACTAAATTTGGGTATCAGGTTCCCAAGCCAACTAAATTTGGGATCTAAGGTTCCCAAGCCAACTAAATTTGGGTATCTAAGGATCCCGAGCCGACTAAATTTAGGTATTTAAGGTTACAATCTTCAAATTTGGGTATCTAAGGTTCCCAAGCCAACTAAATTTGGGTATCTAAGGTTCCCAAACCAACTAAATTTGGGTATCTAAGGTTCCCAAGCCACCTAAATTTGGTTATCTAAGGTTCCCAAGCCAACTAAATTTGGGTATCTAAGGTTCCCGAGCCAACTAAATTTAGGTATCTAACGATCCCGAGCCAACTGAATTTGGGTACCTAAGTATCCCAAGCCAACTAAATTTGGATATTTAAGGTTCAGTCTTCAAATTTGGGTATCTAAGGTTCCCCTGTCTTCGAATGTGGGTATCTAAGGTTCCCAAGCCAACTAAATTTGGGTATCTAAGGATCCCGAGCTGACTAAATTTGGGTATTTAAAGTTCAGTCTTCAAATTTGGGTACCTAAGGATCCCGAGCCGACTAAATTTGGTTATCTAAGGATAACGAGCCGACTAAATTTGGGTATTTAAGGTTATGTTCTTCAAATTTGGGTATCTAAGGTTCCCAAGACAACTAAATGTGGGTATCTAAGGTTCCCAAGCCAACTAAATGTGGGTATCTAAGGTTCCCAAGCCAACTAAATTTGGGTATCTAAGGATCCCGAGTCCGACTAAATTTGTGTATTTAAGGTTACATTCTTCAAATTTGGGCATCTAAGGTTCCCAAGCCAACTAAATTTGGGTATCTAAGGTTCCCAAGCCAACTAAATTTGGGTATCTAAAGATCCTGAGCCGACTAAATTTGGGTATTTAAGGTTATGTTCTTCAAATTTGGGTATCTAAGGTTCCCAAGCCAATTAAATTTGGGTATCTAAGGTTCCCAAGCCAACTAAATGTGGGTATCTAAGGTTCCCAAGCCAACTAAATGTGGGTATCTAAGGTTCCCAAGCCAACTAAATTTGGGTATCTAAGGTTCCCAAGCCAACTAAATTTGGGTATCTAAGGTTCCCAAGCCAACTAAATTTGGGTATCTAAGGTTACATTCTTCAAATGTGGGTATCTAAGGTTCCCAAGCCAACTAAATTTGGGTATCTAAGGATCCCGAGCCGACTAAATTTGGGTATTTAAGGATCAGTCTTCAAATTTGGGTATCTAAGGTTCCCAAGCCAACTAAATTTGGGTATCTAAGGTTCCCAAGCCAACTAAATTTGGGTATCTAAGGATCCCGAGCCGACTAAATTTGGGTATTTAAGGTTACAATCTTCAAATTTGGGTATCTAAGATTCCCAAGCCAACTAAATTTGGGTATCTAAGGTTCCCAAGCCAACTAAATTTGGGTATCTAAGGTTCCCAAGCCAACTAAATTTGGGTATCAGGTTCCCAAGCCAACTAAATTTGGGATCTAAGGTTCCCAAGCCAACTAAATTTGGGTATCTAAGGATCCCGAGCCGACTAAATTTAGGTATTTAAGGTTACAATCTTCAAATTTGGGTATCTAAGGTTCCCAAGCCAACTAAATTTGGGTATCTAAGGTTCCCAAACCAACTAAATTTGGGTATCTAAGGTTCCCAAGCCACCTAAATTTGGTTATCTAAGGTTCCCAAGCCAACTAAATTTGGGTATCTAAGGATCCCGAGCCGACTAAATTTGGGTATTTAAGGTTACATTCTTCAAATTTGGGTATCTAAGGTTCCCCTGTCTTCTAATGTGGGTATCTAAGGTTCCCAAGCCAACTAAATTTGGGTATCTAAGGATCCCAAGCCAACTAAATTTGGGTATCTAAGGATCCCGAGCCGACTAAATTTGGGTATTTAAGGATCCCGAGCCGACTAAATTTGGGTATTTAAGGTTACAATCTTCAAATTTGGGTATCTAAGATTCCCAAGCCAACTAAATTTGGGTATCTAAGGTTCCCAAGCCAACTAAATTTGGGTATCTAAGGTTCCCAAGCCAACTAAATTTGGGTATCTAAGGTTCCCAAGCCAACTAAATTTGGGTATCTAAGGTTCCCAAGCCAACTAAATTTGGGTATCAGGTTCCCAAGCCAACTAAATTTGGGATCTAAGGTTCCCAAGCCAACTAAATTTGGGTATCTAAGGATCCCGAGCCGACTAAATTTAGGTATTTAAGGTTACAATCTTCAAATTTGGGTATCTAAGGTTCCCAAGCCAACTAAATTTGGGTATCTAAGGTTCCCAAACCAACTAAATTTGGGTATCTAAGGTTCCCAAGCCACCTAAATTTGGTTATCTAAGGTTCCCAAGCCAACTAAAATTGGGTATCTAAGGATCCCGAGCCGACTAAATTTGGGTATTTAAGGTTACATTCTTCAAATTTGGGTATCTAAGGTTCCCCTGTCTTCTAATGTGGGTATCTAAGGTTCCCAAGCCAACTAAATTTGGGTATCTAAGGATCCTAAGCCAACTAAATTTGGGTATCTAAGATCCCGAGCTGACTAAATTTGGGTATTTAAGGATCCCGAGCCGACTAAATTTGGGTATTTAAGGTTACAATCTTCAAATTTGGGTATCTAAGATTCCCAAGCCAACTAAATTTGGGTATCTAAGGTTCCCAAGCCAACTAAATTTGGGTATCTAAGGTTCCCAAGCCAACTAAATTTGGGTATCTAAGGTTCCCAAGCCAACTAAATTTGGGTATCAGGTTCCCAAGCCAACTAAATTTGGGTATCTAAGGTTCCCAAGCCAACTAAATTTGGGTATCTAAGGATCCCGAGCCGACTAAATTTAGGTATTTAAGGTTACAATCTTCAAATTGGGGTATCTAAGGTTCCCAAGCCTACTAAATTTGGGTATCTAAGTTTCCCAAGCCAACTAAATTTGGGTATCTAAGGTTCCCAAGCCAACTAAATTTGGGTATCTAAGGTTCCCAAGCCAACTAAATTTGGGTATCTAAGGTCCCCGAGCCAACTAAATTTGGGTATTTAAGGTTACATTCTTCAAATTTGGGTATCTAAGGTTCCCCTGTCTTCAAATGTGGTATCTAAGGTTCCCAAGCCAACTAAATTTGGGTATCTAAGGATCCCGAGCCGACTAAATTTGGGTATTTAAGGTTACATTCTTCAAATTTGGGTATCTAAGGTTCCCAAGCCAACTAAATTTGGGTATCTAAGGATCCCAAGCCAACTAAATTTGGGTATCTAAGGTTCCCAAGCCAACTAAATTTGGGTATCTAAGGATCCCGAGCCGACTAAATTTGGGTATTTAAGGTTATGTTCTTCAAATTTGGGTATCTAAGGTTCCCAAGCCAACTAAATTTGGGTATCTAAGGTTCTCAAACCAACTAAATTTGGGTATCTAAGGTTCCCAAGCCAACTAAATTTGGGTATCTAAGGTTCCCAAGCCAACTAAATTTGGGTATCTAAGGATCCCGAGCCGACTAAATTTGGATATTTAAGGTTACATTTTCTTCAAATTTGGGTATCTAAGGTTCCCAAGCCAACTAAATTTGGGTATCTAAGGTTTCCAATCCAACTAAATTTGGGTATCTAAGGTTCCCAAGCCAACTAAATTTGGGTGTCAGGTTCCCAAGCCAACTAAATTTGGGTATCTAAGGTTCCCAAGCCAACTAAATTTGGGTATCTAAGGATCCCGAACCGACTAAATTTGGGTATTTAAGGTTACAATCTTCAAATTTGGGTATCTAAGGTTCCCAAGCAAACTAAATTTGGGTATCTAAGGTTCCCAAGCCAACTAAATTTGGGTATCTAAGGATCCCGAGCCGACTAAATTTGGGTATTTAAGGTTACATTCTTCAAATTTGGGTATCTAAGGTTCCCCTGTCTTCAAATGTGGGTATCTAAGGTTCCCAAGCCGACAAAATTTGGGTATTTAAGGATCAGTCTACAAATTTAGGTATCTAAGGTTCCCAAGCCAACTAAATTTGGGTATCTAAGGATCCCGAGCCGACTAAATTTGGGTATTTAAGGTTACATTCTTCAAATTTGGTTATCTAAGGTTCCCAAGCCAACTAAATTTGGGTATCTAAGGTTCCCAAGCCAACTAAATTTGGGTATCTAAGGATCCCGAGCCGACTAAATTTGGGTATTTAAGGTTACATTCTTTAAATTTGGGTATCTAAGGTTCCCAAGCCAACTAAATTTGGGTATCTAAGGTTCCCAAGCCAACTAAATTTGGGTATCTAAGGATCCCGAGCCGACTAAATTTGGGTATTTAAGGTTACATTCTTCAAATTTGGTTATCTAAGGTTCCCAAGCCAACTAAATTTGGGTATCTAAGGATCCCAAGCCAACTAAATTTGGGTATCTAAGGTTCCCAAGCCAACTAAATTTGGGTATCTAAGGATCCCGAGCCGACTAAATTTGGGTATTTAAGGTTACATTCTTTAAATTTGGGTATCTAAGGTTCCCAAGCCAACTAAATTTGGGTATCTAAGGTTCCCAAGCCAACTAAATTTGGGTATCTAAGGTTCCCAAGCCAACTAAATTTGGGTATCTAAGGATCCCGAGCCGACTAAATTTGGGTATTTAAGGTTACATTCTTCAAATTTTGATATCTAAGGTTTCCCTGTCTTCAAATGTGGGTATCTAAGGTTCCCAAGCCAACTAAATTTGGGTATCTAATGATCCCGAGCCGACTAAATTTGGGTATTTAAAGTTCAGTCTTCAAATTTGGGTATCTAAGGTTCCCAAGCCAACTAAATATGGGTATCTAAGGTTCCCAAGCCAACTAAATTTGGGTATCTAAGGTTCCCAAGCCAGACTAAATTTGGGTATCTAAGGATCCCGAGCCGACTAAATTTGGGTATTTAAGGTTACATTCTTCAAATTTCGGTATCTAAGGTTCCCCTATCTTCAAATGTGGGTATCTAAGGTGCCTGAGCCAGCAAAATTTTAATATGTGTAATGAAATGCCACTGAAAATACTGATAAATATAATATAAGGGGCCGTCCATAAATGTCACGCTTGGAGGGGGGAGGTTCATGAAATTGTGACAAGGGGGTGGAAGGGGTTAAGAAGAAGTGTGCCATCACACATTTTGATTTAAATAAAATCATTTAAAATCAGCAGATTAAATTTTGAAGTTATTTTGAAATTACCAGAATTTGAGAGTATTTTTTAATCAGGGCTAAAACAACTTTCATGTGATTTGTTTTTACTTATATTCCTTTCTTTTAAAAAAAAATCAATTGCTCCTTCTGATTAATATTTTATTACTATTGTATATTAATTATATTTTTTGTTGTAAACCTTAATCTTACTTCATTCAAAATAAGTGCACGAATCATTTTTATTGTTATGCTCACAAATGTCATTAAAACACATAGTTAAAGTTTAAAAATAAAATTTGAAATATGATCTATAACGTTGTGCTTTGTTTCTGAACTGCAAGTATATGTTTATGTAATATAGTGTGACATGTGACAAAAGGGGGGGGGGGGAGGTGGTATGGTGAAGTGTGACAATTTGTGAGACAAAGGGGGGAGGGGTGTAAAAAAATAGTGAATAAAAGTGTGACATCATTTATGGACAGCCCTTAACACAATATAAGATTACAACAATTACATAAAAGCTTTATGTGTTATGAAGCTGAGTAAAAAATGCTTTTTAACCGTGAGAAAGGTATTTTTTAGAAAGATACATGCAGGTCCACATACAGTATTTATTTGAAACAATCTGTATATAAAACAAAATATGTGTTATGAAGCTGAGTAAAAAATGCTTTTTAACTGCGAGAAAGGTATTTTTTAGAAAGATACATGCAGGTCTTCTTACAGTATTTATTTAAAACATTCTGTATATTACTAATTTAAATATATATATATATATATTAACTTATCCTTGATTACACGAATGATCTAACAAAGCTGCATAATTGTACATTTCGATAACCAGGACACCATATGATGGCAAATCAAACACCAGCACAAAAACAAATTATGTATTAGAAATGTAAACCCAGGGGTGATTCTGGTCCGAATTTTCCGAAAAATTAAGGCAATGATTTCTGAAAATTAAAAAAAATATCGGTCATAAATGCGAAAATTCGGATGTAGAATGTATCTGTATTATGGCAAATGATCTCCAAAAAAATCTCGTTATTCGTTCGAAAAAAAGTCTCCAATTTTGTCAAAGGATCGCGAGAAAAACGTAACTTTCGTCAGAAAATTGCGAAAAAACGACAAATTTCATCAAAAACATTGCGAAAAACGACAAATTGCGACAAAAAAAGGCAAAATTTGTCAATATATCGCGAAAAACAGCAAATTGCGTCAAACAATCGCGAAAAACGGCAAATTTCGGCAAAAAATCGCGAAAAAACCACAAATTTTATCAAAATATCGTGAAAAACGGCAAATTTTGTCAACAGATCGCAAAAAAAACGGCAAATTTTGTCAACAGATCGCGTAAAACGGAAAATTTCGTCAACAGATCGCGTAAAACGGCAAATTTTGTCAAAAGATCGCGGCATGAGTGTCCCCGCAGATAATTTTTTTAAAATTCAGAATCAAACCTAATGATGGAAAATTTTTAAAGAAAAAATTACCGTATTATTTGACACAAAATCTGACAAAAAAAAATCCCAAATAAGAAAAATATGAAACTTCTTATTTCACTAGGGGTATCTAAAACTGGTAATTTCGTTTAAAATTGCCAAAAATATCAGCACTTATGACACCAGGTATCAGCAACAACAAAATAAATATCGACTTGAAGGTGCACACATACGCTTATTGCTGATTAATTTGTTTTATATCTTTTAGGACAGTTGGAATAACACTGCTTTATTCTATATTTACGCTTTTGAGTTTTCCTAAAAAAAAATAAATTGCCTTCATCATAAAAATAAGTGAAATTCTTGAAAGATAACAAATGAGGTTATAAGATGGCAGCTTGTTACAAATACTTTTGTTTTATTAGAGTCTTAGTGAGATAAAGAAATGCCTGAGCATACGAAAAAAAAAAGTTTGCAACCTATTCACTGTTTCATATACACAAGCAATTTGTTCAATATTTAAACTTTATTTAATATGTACAGACTAAACTGAACAAAAATAAGTATTTTATCTAATATATAAAATCAGAAACTATTCATTTCACGCATAAACAAGCATAATTCTCGATCAGTTTTATTTTCATATCTTTTTAAGACATTCTATAAGATATCACACTTCCTTAAACCCAAATTGTGCCAATGCTGTTTTAAAATCAACCGAGTAAAATACCGAAAAATAAATAGATTGCCACACTTGACAATGTGAAATATATTTTGCTAAAAACTTTGGTGCAAGGCTAAAATTGGCATCTCTATAACCGAAAAGTACCTCAAGAACTTGATTAATTTAAACCATGTAAATCAAAATTATCTTTCTAGAGTCTGAAAGGAAGATTATTATTATATTACTGAAAAGTCATTACTATTAAACATATTTTAAGTGAATATCTTAATGGATTATCGAAAACACAATCTTACTGCCTTTACAAACTAAGGACTCAATTAAATTATTGGATTTATGTAGCTGTATTTTAATATTTCCAACTATGGCAAAACATTTAAAAATGAAGATATTTAAAGGAAGAAATCTCTAAAATGCTGATGTTTAAAAGTCGTTAAGAATTCAATTACAAGTTTACAAATAAAAGTTGTATGTGGACTGATGCATGTATCTATTATTTTCAGAATTTTTAAAACATTTTAAAAACTTAGCTAGAAAAAAAATGTCATACTATTAATTAATCAAAATCTATTGCTAGGTAAATTTTAAGGAAAAAAAAGGGGGGGTGGCATAATTTCAATTTCACATTTAATAATCTGCTTCATAACAGCAGCAGCAGAAAGCCAAAGCTCTCTGCCACCACTTTACCTTTTTAGGTGGCGTGGGTGCCACCTCTTCCTCCTCTGGTTCTTCTTCAGCTTCTTCCTCTTCTTCAGCTTCTTCCTCCTCTGGTTCTTCTTCAGCTTCTTCCTCTTCTTCAGCTTCTTCCTCCTCTGGTTCTTCTTCAGCTTCTTCCTCCCAGCCCCAGCTCTCCACTTGACTCCAGGAAGCTGCTCGACCTAAATAGAAAGAATCATTAGGACACCATATATCAATTCCCTCCTCCATATTTACCTGATCCTGGTGCCAACGGGAGAAGAGTGCTGGAAGTGACACGCAACGAGATGAATCCATGTCTTCAGTTATTTCAGCAAGTTAAGAATTTCAGCAGGTTATCTGGAAAGGAATAATAAAAATGATATTCAAAACTTAATGTTTATTGTTTATTTTATTTGTTGTTGTTTACAATAAGCATACAAATGATTGATTATTGTTGTATATTATGATGTGATGAATGATCATTTGTAAAACATGCAACTCTGTCATATATTATGATTTTTATTGACAGATCATAATATAACAGAATTCTTTTGTCTCTTTGTATAAATTCTACTTATGCTATACCCCTGAGAAAGCATGTTCTAGTCCAGGGTCGGCGAACCTTTTCACGTCCTCGTGCCAATTTGTTTCAGAAAGTTTTTCCAAGGCATCATGACGTGCCAACAACCCTATATTTAGAAACCAATATATTTTAGAGATTTAAAAAAGCATTTATAAAAACAAAGTTAATTTTGCTGTTACTGATTTTCGGAAATGTTTCCAAGTAGTTTTTATTGAGTATTAATCTGCGTTCTCAACCCGGAATATAAGTTTTTTGGATGCGGTCAATTCAAGTACAAATTTTCATGTTCATGCAAACATGTTTCACAGAGAAGCATGTTAGATTAAAATGAATATTATCATGTTTCTCTTGCATGTATAAATTTAGTTAATTGAGTATGGATAGCATCGTAAAAACCTATATTCCAGGTTGAGAAAACAGATTAGGCGTTGCCCGGGTCCGTGATAAAACCTTAAATGAACCCCAAATAAAAAATACTGATAATTAATGATGAAAGTGATCTTAAGAAAACATTATAAAAAAGCTTTTGAAAATTTTAAAAATATAAAGGTATAAAGGTTGTTTTAAATATATACAGTCCGTGAAAAATTGTCAAAAATGTTGTTATCTGGTTGTAAATTAAATGTTTTCCTCCTGGGGAAAAGAACCCTTTTCAAATTCTACAGAAGAGGAACTCCCCCTCCCATTTCCCTTTCCATTTCTGCTTTAAAAGAAAAAGTGAAAGTGCCTCCCTCCCTTTCCCTTGCAATCACCAATACCTTTTGTTCATCTCTCTCTCAAACAAAGCAGGTGGAAGAATGAATACTCCCTCCAGGAAGGGGAAATAAGAATAGAATTAAGAAGAATTTAGAAGGAGTATTTCCTAGCAGTAGGGTTGGGAGCAGTACAGGCCAGTAGGCGAGGTATTCTTACCCCAGCATTCTTGATTCTTCTTAATTCTATTTCCTGTTTTATTCACCCTTCAAAAAAAGCTGATGCATAACACAGTAAGGGCGGATTTGCACTGAAAAGTTAAGACTTTTGCTTCTTGCTTTAATACAGGGTGTTCATAAAAGAACTCTGGGGGTTTAAAAAATCATATCAAGTTAACGGTATGAATTAGATCAGGTCAATTAATTTAGAAGAAATCAGTAGCTCATCAAATTTTATCCACACCAGTTTTTTTTTTTTTCAAACTTTAGTAGCGCTGCGCGTCATTGATCTTGAAGTAACGTAGCAGACGCCCATTCCATTCAGTTAATGCAGTGCGATAGCGACGCCACAACAAAAGGCTCAGTGTGTGATATGGCTTATAGAAACTGGATCTGTTACCATCGTACAGCGGAACGTTCGGCGCGAGTATGGTGGTAATGCACCTACGGACAAAACCATTCATCAATGGCTACGTGCGTTTAAAGAAACGAGAAGTGTGTTGTTAAAACAAAGATCGCCCGGTACGCCACGAGTGTCAGAAGAGAACGTCGATAGAATCCGTACTTCATGAGAACGAAGTTGGAAAATATCACTGAGACGACACAGTCGAAGAGGTTGAATATACCATTTGGATGTGTGCCGTGCCATAAACACATTAAAATCTACTAAATGGTAAATATCTTGATAAATTTACCTTTAAGTACATATATATAACATTAACCTAATTTTATGATTTAACTAAAAATTTTTGCTTCAAAACTCCGGAGTTCTTTTATAGACACCCTGTATATTAGATAAAATATAATAATAATTAATGGTGTTAATTTATGTTCGTCTGCACAAAACATGCTTGTTGAACATAGAAATGTTTACTCCAGAATGGATAACATCCGAAAAACCTGTATTCCGGTTTGAAAAAACTGGTATAATAATATACTATAAAAACTGCAAACGTCTCCAAAAATCAGTGGCAGCAAAAGAAACTGATTTCACAAATGCTTTTTTAAATCTCGAAAATATATTAGTTTCTGAGGTTTCTAAAGAAACAGAACGCTTTTCGGAATCGTGGGCAACTCGGAAGAGGGTATTGTATATTTTTGCCCTTTGTTATATTTTGTTTCGTAAGTTAAGAAACATTTTTTTCTGTTTTTAGAGTGTATATCTCTAAATCTAATAACCAGTTTAGGAATTAACTTTTGGTCAACGATAAGAAAGGACACACTTGGGAAAAACAAGGTTGTTCCTCTTGGTATATGCTTCTTTCGGCGAATATTCAACAGTGATCACGACTCGTGTCACAAACTGCAGATAATATGTAAATAAACAAATATAAATTTTAAAAAAATCCCTAATGGCTCGGCCTACAGGCACAAGTAGATTTCGAAGACGCAGACCGTGGGGCGCCTGTTTGTTGGGAATTGCGGAAGAAATGACCTTTTTGCCATGATGCGACAGTTGAAACCGCCCACTTCGAAATCTAACTTGTTTGCAGGAGGAGCCGGCAGAAATTTTTTTCTGTTTTGAAATTTTTTTTTAATTTTTTTTTTTTTTTTTTTTGCTATAAGGATTGGTTGTATAAAAAACTTGTCAAGTTTTAAAAATGCAATGTTTAAGTCATTGTTTTGTATAGTTGTCATATATATTCAGAAAAATTATTAAACTCTTGATTAAACTTTTTTTCCCTCTCTTTGAGAGATAAGACTAGTCTTTAGAATAAATTATTACAAAATAAATCTTAAATACAAAGGTTGCATATCGTTTTTTCTGAATATATATGACAACTTCAGTGGCTTAAACATTGCATTTTTAAAACTTGTAGCTCACATTTCTGAAAATACTTTTTCCAACATAATAATTTCTTTTAGATTGGTGTAATCTTTTACGCAAAATAATGAAAAAATATAGTTTTCATATGTTAAACAGCATAGTCTGCGGAAAGAAAAAATGAAGTTTATTATTACGAGGGTCGATCCAGAAATAAGATTCCCATCAAATTTACAAAGAGACTACATTGTTTATTCTCATAGAAATTTACATCGTTGGAAAGAAGAAAGTTTGCTCGATTTCTCTACATAATCGCCATCTTTTTCTACGCATTTTTGTAGACTGTGCTCCAATTTCTGTATCCCAATGTCGTAGAATTCCGGCGCCAACCCGTTGAGGATGCATTTCACCTCTTCTTTGACGTCATCGTCGCTCCGAAACCGTTGGAAGTATTCCTTTAACCCCTTGAAGGGCACCGGTATATTATATATACCACTTAATTTTAATTCCAAAATGCCACAATGACATCAGAATTTTATAATAAAATTTTGAATTTATAAGGTACATGAGAAAAAGCTTTTACTTATTTTAAAATAAATTTCGTTCGTGAATCCTGGTGTCAATCAATCATTTCAATATTTTAGCTACAAGAGTACCTTGCCCCTGAAAGGGTTAATTTGGTGAACAAGTGATAATCACTAGGTGCGAAGTCCGGACTGTAAGATGGGTGGGGCATGACAGTCCACCAAAATTGTGTCAAAAGTTCCTGGGTTTGACAGGAGACAGGGTTTAACTGGGTGTGATGTCGGGCGTTGTCGTGAAGCGACGTTACACCGGCTGTCAGTCGTCCTCGCCGGCGGTTCTGGATTGCTCGCCTGAGATTTCTTAGTGTTGCACAATAACTGGACGAATCTCGCACTTGGCGGGATCAACAATGGGAACGTCCATCTCGGACGGCTGCTGAGCCAAGAATGAGCGGCTCAGCGAAGCGTGGCCGGGGGAATAGCGAGTACGAGAACAGCCGCGCACAATGCTGTTGCCGTATTTCGCCTCGCACCTTCCCGTGAGGCTGGAGCTCTCTGGGAACCTTATTTATGGATCGACCCTCGTATTTTAATTTACTTCTACTTGTTTTCGGACGTTTATCAAATTTGTTTTATAGAATTGTCATCCTTTCCATTTTTCCAGAATATGTTTTTTATATTTGTTAACATACAGTGTGTTTTTTCCAAACGTCGATCAATGGATAATTTTTTTAATCGTTAGTCTTAGGCATATAGTTCCAATTGCAGAAGTATTTGAAATTAGCTAAATAATTATGTTGGACAAAATTTGGATAAAAAAATGCAATTCTGATGAATAAGTTATAAAAATTAACTATTTATACAGCCTACGTGTCCTATAAGTTATATTTAGTAAAACAATCCTGAAGCTCTGATATATTAATGAAAAAAAAATCATTTTTGTACGATCAAAACTCACCGTGTTATGCGAGTTTAAAATTCAGAAATTTTTTGCTTTTAACATGGTGACCGAAGATATGTGCGGTTAGATCGAAATCGTACATTATTTCAGTGCCAAATATTTCCAAATTTGAAACTCGGTAACTTTTGGTCGTACTAAAATGAATTTTTCCCTTGCATGTCAGAGCATAAGGACTGTTTCACTAAATATAACTTATATGACAAACTGACGCATAAAAAGTTAAGTTTTGCAATGTAGAAATGAGTGAATAAATAAATGAAGAAAATTCACCAAACACGAAAACGGTCGGATTAAAAGAGAGCAAGTTATTAAAAACTTAGGGGACAAAAACTTCAACATGGTCCCCTATACCGGGCCCCAGGTATCCAGGGTCTTAACTGGAACGTAAAAATGTGGCATGTTCGTAACAATTTAGAGCAAAAATCTTAAAGGGTCTTAAAATATGAAAATTCTGAGCCTTCGGTGCATCAGGACTTGCCTTGGACTATCCGCACCCACATTTTCAGGCTTCTACGTGCGGTAGATTTTGCTAGCCATCGCACACACAACAGAACACAGACAGACAAACAACTTTCTTTTATTAGTATAGATGAAATAAATGAAAAAACTTTCAAATCTAAAATATGATACAAAATCACAAAAAGTTTTATTTATGTTTACATCTTTCAATACTTTTTCTTTTTTTACTTCCTAATTCTTTCTAATATAAAGAGGAGGAGGGTTGCATTGATGGAATGATCAGAACAGTCACAAAAAGTTTTTTATGTTTGCATCTCTCAATACTTTTTTTTACTTCCTAATTTTTTCAAATATAAGGAGGGGGGGGGGGGGTCATACCCTGTGTACGCATATATATATATATATATTCTAATTTTTCTAGTATTTTTATTCGTTATTTTTTCATGATGTTGGTGATTTCATCCTAAATCTTCCGCCCTTTTTCTGGTGAAACTAAAGCCATATTTATTCTATCTCTAATTTAAATAAGAAATTAGTTGCTTATTTAAATTAGAGCTCCTAATGAATTAGGAGTTGCTTAATTCATTAAACTTTCATGTTCTCAGTAGGGAAATTCACAAAAATCACATATAAAAAAATCCTCTAAATATCGCCTGCAAATTATTAGTTATAATTCTCTATATCTAAAAAAACAAATTACTATTAAATAATTTTACTAAATTATCTTTACTTTTATCATCATAGCTTTTAAAAACATTTTCGTTGCGGCGAATTGACACCACGACGAATTGAAGTCGCGACGAATTGAAGTCGCGACGAATTGATGCTGCGACGAATTGACGCGACACCGATAAAAACAGGAACATTTCTGGAAATTGAATGTTGAAAAAAAGTTAAAAGTGATATTAAAAAAACAAGTATTTTTTTTAATAGTGAAAAAAAAAGAAAAGAAAACATTAAGATTTTAAAAATCCTCCCAAAATGTACTTTTTCTCTAAATTCCCCCAAAAATAAATTGTATGACGCACTTTGCGTCACCAAACCCCTCTCTGGGCACCCCTGAATAAAATAACTACTAAATCAGTAAAACATAATGAAAAATACACGCAAATGTCGAATGTAATACCATTAGATGACGTATCAAACACGCATAATGATTCTGACATCAAGTAAATGGGACTGCATTTTTGGCGTTTAATCTTACAGTTTGGCGGTAGTTTTTTTATTATGAAAAGCGGTCGACGGGTTAATAGAGAAGTACCTAACAAATATTAGATTTCAGTGCGAAATCTTCGCATGGGCCCTCTGGTTTTCATTTAATGTACACATTTTTTTTTCACACAGTATAGTTAACACACATACATTTAGTTTTATTTACTAATTACTTTTATATTTTATTTTATTTATTTACACACACATTTAATTTTATTATAAAACACACATATTTTATTATAAAACTCTAGGTTGCCACACTAAGTAAAAATTGCCAAATTACCAAGCCAGGCAAAAACCCCATCCATTTTGGCTAAAAAAAAAAAAAAGAAAGAAAAAGAACCGGTGCGTTTGCGACATCTGTGCTTTTCGGGTCTATTCTGATGCAACGTACACAAAATGAAAATATTTTTTTTTTTTTTTGCTCGCAAATTTTAGTTTACCGCCAAAGTGCGGCATCTTAAAGTATCTTCCGTAATCAGATCCGTAGCACCCAAATGCAAAGGCAATTCTGATTTAGAGTAAGAGGGTTTTTTAAATCTTTTAATCGATATTCACATTAACTTAAAAAGACGTTGTAAGCCATGGTGGCAACAACGCATAGAAAAAGACCCAGTTACGAAAATTTAATCGAATGTTCAAAATAAATCATTTTCTGCTTCAAAATAGCTTTTTCTAACTACTGAAAAGTGGAAACCCCCAACTTATACTTTCGCATTGTATGGACTTTGTAATTTTCGAAACAGTTATTTGCCAATTTTCGGTAAGACATAACAGTGTTAACCAATTTTAATTTAACATGTGCTAGCGGCCCGCCCCGGCTTTGCGCGGGTGGACAATGTGTCGACTACTATGTAGGGTAGGTAATTTAAAAAAATTGTTCTAAATTGGATAAAAGCTGGAGTGAGTCCATAAACCGTCAAAACGACAATAAGAAAAACTTATGTTATTTTGACGCAAACTTTATAAATGATTTAAAAAAAAAATCCTTTTAAAAATGTCTTACGCAAACTATCTAGTCAAAAATCATCAACAGTTGTCTTACCCGTCTAATCTTCCATAATTGGGTTCATATCCGACGTTTAACCCCCTTAGTGAGCGAATTTCTAAAATCGCTGAAATACGTGTTTAACTTTTTTTTAGTAGATTTGTTATCCTGAATTTCAGGCTCCAACCTAAAACTGCTGCTGAGATATGGCGAAATGACCTAAAACGTTCGATCCGAATTTATAAAACACCAAGTAATAGACGAAAAATTTGTTAAATTGAAAAACGCATACCGCAACTGAAAACGTATTTCCAGCAATTATTGTTAACAGATTAACCGAATTCTTTTATGTGTCCCTGTAAATGAACGATGAATGTTATGCATACAGTATTATATGGTAATGCAACTCAGTGATATAAATCAATTTCAAAATATTTGAAGTAGTGAAACATTATTAAAATAAATCGCAAAAGATTTTTCCCCATTGACCGTAATGTAACGGAATTTTTATTTGGTGTCCCTGTAAAGAACCTATAAGTGCTACGCACACCATGTTCTATAATAAACCTCTTGTAGTGCGCCTCAGTGCTATATATCAATTTCAATATGTTTGAAATGGTACAAGATCATTAAAATAAGCCGCAAATTATTTTTCCCCACAGACCGTAATGGAATGGAATTCTTTTGAGTGTACCTGTAAGTGAACTATAAGCGCGACGCACTTCATTTTCAATACTGAACATAACATAGTAAGCATCAATAACATATATCAATTGTGTGTCAATCAGAGTATATTTACGCGAGTTAGAGCACGGACAGACAGACTGAATTCATAAACAATTTTCAACTATGTTGGAAAGTGTTAAAAAGCAGTTACGTTTGAAACAACACTGTTGAAGTCCTATTGGAAACAGCTGATATCGAAGTACCTCTAATCGGGAACTGCTGAAGCGATTAATACATTAAAAACTAGTCGTATGTGTCCATCCTAAAACTCTCTTCTGTCTCACACTGGTTTTGCATACACTAAAAAGAATCAGCACCCATTTATATCAAGGTCTAACTGAATCTAAAGTTTTATTAAATTCCGTGCATTAGTTCTTGAGATATGACTGTTGCTAAAATCGTGTAAATCCTGTAAAATGCAGAATAGCAGCGCCACCTGTTCGGAAATTTAGATCAAACCCTAATCAACAACAACTTATGTCAACGTCTAACTGAAACTGAGTCTGAAGTTTGATGAAAATCCGTGCATTAGTTCTTGAGATAAAGCTATCGTGATAATAGTGAAATAGTAGCATAGCAGCGCCACCTACTGGGCTATTTACACCAAAACGTAATCAGCATCTATTTATGTCAAAGTCTAACAGAATCTGAAGTTTGGTGAAATTCCGTTCTTGAGATATTAGCTATCGTTAAAGTCATAGAAAAAGTAGTAGAGCAGCGCCACCTGTTGAGATAGCTACACCAAAACGTAATCAGCGTCTATTAATCTGAAGGTCTAGCTGAATCTGAAGTTTGATGAAAATAAGTGCATTCGTTCTTGAGATAGAGCTATTGCGGAAATCGCTAAAAATGCAGCCTAGCAGCGCCACCTGTTGGGCGGTTTTTACCAAAAACTAATCAGCACCAATTTATATTAGGGACTAACTGAATATATAGTTTCATTCAATTTCGTGCATTAGTTCTTGAGATAGAGCGCCCACAAAATTGTTGTCACATACAGACAGACAAACATTTTCTAAAAATAGTCAAATAGTGTTCAGGACCTTCTAAAACGCATAAATTCGTCGAAATCCGGAAGTCGAAAATTTTCATGAATCCAATACATTTTTCTTGTAAAGACAGAAGAAAGTAAAAATAGTTTTAGCTATAACTAAACATTAAATTGAGGTAAGAAATAGAAATAAGAAATACATTTGTTTTGAAATCTTTCAAACGAAAAAAAATTACTTATTTTTTAATTAACATAACTGAACTACTCGGATGTGCCAATCCCAAAACTTTCTTCTATCTCATACAATTTTCACGTATACCAAAAACGAATAAGCAGCAATTTACGTCAAGGTCTAACTAAATCTAAAGTTTTGTTAAATTCCTTGTAAAGATAAAAAAAAAAGTAAAAAGCAACTGAATTTCCAGAAAAAACGATCGAATTGTATCTCAATATGATACAATAAATAAAATAAAACTGAAATAGATAAAGCACATTTTTTTTAAATTGCTTTAGTAGTTTCCCGACGAGAACTGTCTGTTTTCCTATAAATTTCGAAATTGCTGATGTCATTTACTTAGTAGTTCCCCGAAGTAACAGCCCCAGGAGTGATTTGGCTATACCCTTGAATGCAGACTATACGGATACCATAGCCTTAGGCGCAGTTAATATGTCCCAAACTCTCAAGTATTTGTGTATTTGTATTTAATCTCGTATTCAAGTATTTGTAGTTAATACACACTAAAATTAATGCTGTCTTTTTTTTTTTTTTTTTTTTTTTTTTTTGTACTTTCTTGTTAAATTGCCAAATTATATGACATAGTATATGACGTTGTAGTCATATAGAGAGAATACAGCAGTTATAGCCATGTATCATGTATAGCTATAACGTGTGTATAAGACGTGTATGATTTATACATGACATGACTTATATTGTGTAAAAGTGAGCATTTGGAGTAAATATATGGCGTATATGACGCATATAAAAGTTTGGCGATAACTCTGGCGTAATCCTAATTGCGGTTGACGCTATAACAAGAAAGCACCCATTTTTTCTATCTCTCCCCTATAACCAGGGTCCATATCCACGGTTGGCGACAAAGAGGTTAATCTTCCATAATCGGATCACATGTGAACAGTTGGTGTCAAACATCTAAATAATGCGATTGAAAATAAATGCAGATACTGTAAAGGTTGTCATAATATTAATTCTTAAGTGCTGTTAGCGGTCTCACAAATTGCTGACTTTTCTAATTTTCAAAGTTTAACCGGAGATTTCCAGTTTAACTATAGCTACTAGTGAAATTTTGGTTCGTTTTGACCTCTAGTACTATCGCTAGAAACTTCTGAATAGGGGATTTTTTTTTGTTATTATAATAGTCCTGTCCTCTTGTACATAAAGTTTAGTACAGAAACATTATACTATGCGTTAATATAGGCTTTTATTCGTCTTTCGACCAAGCGGTCTTAGAGAACGTTCACAGTAGCTATGCGACAATTTCTGTCAAAGCAATTTAAAGTTAAACACGTTAAAACATCTTCATGCGCCATTTTATACCAATTAAAATACGCCAGTTCAAATTCGAACCGATTACGGAAGATTAACCACAACGTGAGAAATATCAGAATGATAATAGTCACTAAAATAAATAGGGTGACATTGAGTTGAAATTTGAAATAAATTAAAACCGGCGCGAAATATGTGAATCGCTAAACTGCATAGAGAACCTGCGAACTAGTTTAAAACATATTATACAAGCCCTCCCCTAAAATAAAAAAAATTGCAGAAGTATAGAAAAGCAACAAAAACTTTTGATGAACGTATTGTTTAATAAATTATCGCGCAATTTGTGCCGCAAAAATCTCACTATGGGTAGAAATCTGCCATAATGTAGCGCAAAAATATCCCAGTTGAGCCAAAACCTGATTATGAAAAACTTACCCAGAACACAATAAATAAAATAATTTAATACCACGTCACTCTTGTTTCCCTGTTGTTGAATGTATTTTAAGTTATGAGAAAATACTAAAGTGTGAAAGCTTTATTAAAATGTAAGTCAAAATTACTCATAAAAATGTTATGATTATTCAGCACATTTCACAATATTAATACGTGATGTTACAATTTATTTTTACATTATAAAACACTTCATGAAATTATACAGCGAAACTTGACTAAAAATATGTGATAACATCATAAAAAAAATATAAATTATTCACATTATAATATCAAGTAAAATTATATGATTAAATAAAAAAAATACATTAAATCACAGATTAATTTTCTAACTTTAAACTGAAAAACTATGCCACTGTGGCATTTAACATCCTCATGCGCCTAGTTATACCAACTAAAATACGCCAGTTCAAATTCGAACCGATTACGGAAGAGCAGTAAGATAATAATCCTATAATAAATAAGGTCGCATTAAGGTACTTTTCGGTTAGCCAGGCGCCAGTACATAAATATACATGTATATATATATATATATATATATATATATATGTATAATATATATATATATATATTCATACACATAAGTGTATATTATGTATTTATATGTATATGTGTAGCTATATGTGTATATATATCACTGGCGCCGGCTAACCAAAAAGTACCGGCATTAAATTTGAAATTTGAGAAAAATAAAACCGGCACGAAATTTCAATTTAAATTTCAATCCTAAATTTATTTCTTTTCGCTAAAAAATAATAAAAATTAAAAGAATTTCCCAGTTTTCATATATCATGTTTTAAAATATCTATAGAAACAAAATTAAGCAAACGTAATACATAAAACATTCATGAAATACATTAACAACTAAAAAAGAAGCCAATTTCTTACCACTTGGCGACTTTAGCAAGAAAAGTTCGATAAAGGCAAAAGCGATTTGAGCTATTTTTTTAATACTTCAGAGCTAAAAGTCTCCAAGCAACATACAAGACAGTTTAGCTTGAAATGAATGCCTTACCAGATAATTTCCTCCTTATATAGCCGTAGCCCTCTATAAGCATCGCTGATTGGCTAAAATATGTCGCGTGATGGACACGCTATGTGACGTAATAAATTCCTATGTTCTAATTGGTTATTAGTCCGTTACGCCACAAATGATGACGTCACATACTATGTCATCGTTACGTAATAATTTTTGGTTGCTGGATAATTTGGCGAGTTAATGGTTGCCAAGAGGATAGATATATCGAAAATACCCGTAAAAAATACGCCAAATTAAGCTCAGTTCACAAAAATACATCTAAAATAGTAGTTTAAATAAGAATTACGATTTATTTGTATTATATTCCACAAAATTTAATTAAATAAAATATTTTTATACAATTTTCCACTGAAATTCATTAAAAATTTCAACATGTTTAATCCATGCATAAGTTTGGTGTAAAAATACTAGCTATACATTAAATTTCGAGAAAAAATATAGAATTTTTACTCAATTATCCAAACAGAAGCAGATTCAAACAAATAACGCATTCGGTGTTTCTTTAAAGTTCATTTTTAAATGGTACATGCATAGGCAATATGAGTACGTTAGCACTCACATTGTGAATACGCAAGTTTAATTTTTTTGTTTTGCACCTTTCAAATGTTGAGGAACTTCAAGATATTTTGCACTGTAAAGGGTTAACTTTTGCAATTTTCATCTTTAAAGCACTATTATAACTTTAAAAAATGAAATAATTGCTTAATACACATTCATAACTCATAACTGACCGTTACAAAGTTTGCGAGGAAATTTCAAATGTAAAATAACTTATAATTCACAAAATATTGATAAATTACAATCTAAAATGTTAAAATCGATAAAAGATATCTGTTTTCATAAAGTATTATGCTATAAATCAAGATCCCCTTATCAAACTTCATATACGAAAATCCCGTTTTCAAAAGTACCTGTTAGGCCTAATTTACCGTTGCAAATCATGAAAGCAAATGTCAAATTTCAAATGCTTAAATTCCCAAAATATTAATAAATTACTGCCTAAAATGTAAAAATATATAACATGTATCTGTTTTAGTGAAGTATCATGCTGTAGATATTTGTAAATAAACATTAAATCATTTCCATATTCAAAATCATTTTAATATTACACGAGCTTTGAATTTCCGTTAAAATGCGAAATTGAAAAAGATAACTTAATTTTTAACTAAATTTACATAAAAGATTATGGCAATCGATAAAATATTAAAATGTTTTCATGAATAA
This sequence comes from Maratus michaelseni, assembly GCA_963931845.1. Lineage (NCBI taxonomy): Eukaryota > Metazoa > Arthropoda > Arachnida > Araneae > Salticidae > Maratus > Maratus michaelseni. The sequence continues at coordinate 46,721,521 of OZ007588.1, read as the reverse complement.
TATTGATTTTAGTATTAAATTTCAATATAAAAGCTGAAAAATAGTTTTGTTTCCGCATTGTATTGCTGTGTATAGCTAGAACTTGCTTATTAAGCTAATTTTGCGCTAGTATTTCTGTTAAAATACATTAAAACTATGTTCCGACAACTGTCAAAAGTTTTAAGCAACAAAAAAAATTAGATCCTCATTCGTAAAATCCAGTTTAATTACTTTGAGACATATTTCAATGCGTATGAAATTTAAATTTCCTGTGGCCGCCATTTTGAATTTTTCCAAATTTCCTTACGTCGTATGTTTATCTACGTTATTTATGCGAATCTAACGGTATCTCCTTGCTGGAAGTATGTAAGCTAGTTAAAAAACTAGCATGAAAGAAGTTCAATTTCCTCATTCCATGATCGCTATTTTTCCTTTTACCAAAATTTTGTATAGCTTATGCTATATTGTAACATCATGAAATTAACAGATCTTAACGGTAATGGAATCTGATAGCAGTATCAGAAAAAAAACAAATGATGCATCATTGATGAAAATAATTTAGCTAGTTTAATAGCTATCATGGAATATATTCAATTTCAGCATCCCGAAGCCATTTAATATTTTACAATATTATGTATAGCCTATGGTCATATTAACATAACACAATCGAATCGTGGATTTTAACGGCAATGTAATCTGCTTTTATATTGATAGTATGAAGCAAACATTTCCTTGGTGAACGTTAATTCCATAGTTATTACTTAATTGATGTTCGGAAACCTTAATTTTGCAGTTTCCTATATTTTATTTTAGTATAATCATTTATATTGACATAACTTCAACAAAATGAATATGTTACCATTTATGACATTTGTTATCATAGTAAGTTGTTCCTATTACAAAAAAAAATGTCTTTGGTGAAAATCAGTTCGGTAGTTCATAGTTCATAATAATCATAATACATTATGGGAAAAAATATTAAATTGTGGTGCTGGTTTAACACATTTTTTTAGAAAAGTCAAGTGCTACTTCTTTCGTAAAGCTATAAAAGCTATGTTCTTTCGCAAAGTTTACAAGCTATGTTATCGGTGTTGTTTAGAAAAACCAATGCGCTATCTCATTGGCGAAAATGTATATTAATCAGTTCAAAACCTGGTTTAAAATATATCAATAGATCATACCACGACCACCATGTTAGATTTTCGGAAAATTTGTATATAATCTATGTAATATTCAAATGACATCATCAATTTAGAGATGTTAACGTTAATAGATACATGTTATTATCGTAAAAAAAAAAAATCAAATGTTAGTTCATTGGTGATTTTGAACTCGATAGTTCATAATCTATTGTGATACAAATTGAATTTGATTGTCCCAAATCCTTAAGGGTGTATTCAAATCCAAACTGCTTATTTTGAGACACATTTGTAAATTCTTTTTTGCTCTAAAATGCATCCAATTGGCAGGTTCTCTTATTCAGAAACTTTATAATGTCCGTATTGTCTCGATTTTTTGATAAAGGCAGAATATATTTCAAAAAATGCTGTCAAAGTGGACATTTTGAACCGAATTTCCCAAAGCGATAGCGCTGGAAAAAAAAAAATGATCGTACTGTGAAAATAATTGTCTGTAAATCAAATTCTAATTAATTGAACGAAAAATAAAAACATGGGGCCCTTATAAATGTCTTCATAAATCACGCCGCCAAGTTTCCTGTTGTTAATTTTAAAAATGAGTCTGAGAATGTGTCTCAAAATTGTGAGTTGTTGAGCGTGGAAAAATATTTTTTTTGAATACCGCCTTAATTTAAAATTTTCTGATATTTATAATGGTTTATGTTATACATGTAATCAATCGCATTACACTATTAAAAATTTGCAGGACACTGTCCACCCATTCTATTATTTCTCAATTTTTGGTACCTCCAAATAATGACAGGGCTTGGCGAAAATGATGATGTCCAGAAAGAGCCCAAAGTCAAGAAAAGGAGGATTACAGGAGGGTGGAAGTGAAATCCCATCAATAACATCAAATGTAAAAAAATGTAGCCAAGTCTCGTCACTCTTTTACCGTAAAAAGTTTTGAGATCATGTAGAGCCAAGTTTAGCTATCTTAGTAACTCTAACATTTCATTCACAAATCACTCCTAGTCTCTACATCTTTAGTTAATGATTATCTTGTGACTTGGCAATTGCGCAGCACAGGGAAGTTATTAAACCTACTATATTATGAAATGGAATTATTTGATTTAACCCTTGGGGACGAGCGACAACGTAATACGTGTCACATAAGATGCTTAGAATCCTCTATTATTCCCACCAGTTATTTTTTATTGTAAGCTTTGTTTTATTTAATCGTAGCATTTCTGCGATTCAATTAGGCGAAATTTTCTGTTTTGAAAACCGGTGATAAAAGATTAAAAATTCTGTAAAGGACACTCGTCGCGAAGGGGTTAAGGCTAATTATATACAGCCGTCATATTCTCGTAAAAGTGACGACTGTAAAGGGTGATCCCGAATTCATGGTACAAACTTTAAGGGTTGGTACAGGACATTGTAGCAATCATTTATTGTATAGGAAACCAGAATCAGAAATCCATTTATTTAGCCAAAATTACAGGGCGTCTCACTCCAATCCGAAGCCGCGTTTCCGTTCATAACTTTAATAGTATTGAAGATACTTTAATGAAATCCTTACACTATCCTTATAATTCATACAAAGATGAGTTTGTTGGGAGTTTTGTTAAAATATCTTCACTACTGTTAAACTTATGAACGACTTCGCGACTTTGGATTGAACTGAGACGCCCTGTAATTTTATCTAAATAAATAGATTTCTGACCTTGGTTTCCTATACAATAAATGACTGTTACAGTGTCCTGTAACAACCCTTAAAGTTTGTACCATGAATTCGGGATCAGAATAATTTCAAGAAAACGGTTATATAACCACGATTTATCTCTAGTTTGATCATAATATGATGGTCAGATATGCCCTTCATAATAAGTTCAGCAAGTAACCGTTATCTTTAAAAACTGTCGAATGACTGGACAATTTTGCTGCCGATTTTTAACCCCTTGAAGGGCGGCGGTTTATTATTATTTTTTTTGGACCACTTGATTTTAATCTCTAAATACCAAATCGACACCAGAATTTCGGAATGAAAATTTTCTTTTCTAATAAATTTGTTTGTAAATTCTGGTGTCATTCATTCATTCTATCATTCGAGCATTTTACAAATAAAAGTATTTTGCCCCTGAAAAGGTTAACAGTGTAGTCTTATGTTGTAATCTGTGACCACTATCTATTATTAGATGGGAAAATATGAGGGATACAAAATGCATTTTTTGAAAAAAAAAAAAGCTTCATTTGATACATGCTACATGCGGAAGAAACAGGTGTGTAGCTAATCAGCTACAAGGTGCATTGAAAAAGGTTAAATTGTAGACGTTAGCAGTAAATCTACTGTTACTGTTATGAAACTGCAGAAATAGCTACTTTGACCAGAGCCTGATTATCCAAAAGACACGTGAAACACATGCTTCCTCTCTAAAATTTAAAAGGGCCCCCAAAATGACTGTGAAAAGGCCCTCTAAATCCTATTTTCACTTCTCTTTTTTTTTTTTTTTACTTTCTTCTATCTTTACAAGGAGAAAGCATTGGATTCATGAAAATTTTCCACTTCCGGTTTCCGATGGATTTATACGTTTTAGAAGATCTTGAACACGATTTGACTGTTTTGAGAAAATGTCTGTCTGTGGATCTGTGAGTCGGTCTGTATGTCACAAAAATATTGTGGGCGTTCTATCTCAAGAACTAATACACGGAATTTAATAAAACTTTAGATTCAGTTAGTCCCTGATATAAGTTGTTGCGGATTAGTTTTTGGTGTAAATCTCCCTACAGGTGGCGCTGCTATGGTGCATTTTTTACAATTTCCGCAATAGCTCTATCTCAAGAACCAATGCGCTGATTTTCACCAAACTCCAGATTCTGTTAGACCTTGACATAAATAGATGCTGGTTACGTTTTGGTGTAAATAGCCCAACAGGTGACGCTTCGATGCTACTTTTTAATGATTTCCACGATAACTATATCTCAAGAACTAATGCACAGAATTTCATCAAACTTTAGATTCAGTTGGACGTTAACATAAGTTGTTGCGGATTAGGTTTTGGTGTAAATCTCCCTACAGGTGGCGCTGCTATGGTGCATTTTTTACGATTTCCGCAATAGCTCTATCTCAAGAACTAATGCACTGATTTTCATCAAACTCCAGATTCTGTTAGACCTTGACATAAATAGATGCTGATTACGTTTTGGTGTAAATAGGCCAACAGGTGACGCTTCGATGCTACTTTTTAATGATTTCCACGATAACTATATCGCAAGAACTCATGCACAGAATTTCATCAAACTTTAGATTCAGTTGGACGTTGACATAAGTTGTTGTTGATTAGATTTTGGTGTAAATCTCAGAACAGGTAGTGCTGCTAAGCTGCATTTTTCAGGATTTACACGATTTTAGCGATAGTCATATCTCAAGAACTAATGCACGGAATTTAATAAAATTTTAGATTTAGTTAGACTATGATATAATTCGGTGCTGATTCGTTTTTAGTGTATGTGAAATCTGTATGGGATAGAAGAAAGTTTTGAGATTGGCACATCTAGCAATTTTTGTTGTTGTTGTTGTGAAAAGAAAGTTTGTTTAATGCAAGAGGAAATCCACGCACTACTTCACGAAACTTATTTAACAGGGAAATAGGAATGTCACCAATAGGATGTTAATTAATCACAAAGCATCCTGATGTGCCTGTTAGAAACCATCCAGGAAATTGAGCATACAGCTGTAGATAACTAAATATATCTGAAGTATATACAGGGAACATAAAAAAAGCTGTTTAATGAAATGTGTGTGACCTCGGCTAAGCTACTCCAGGGAATAATATTAGTATCATTAGTGAGTTTTCATGAATGAAGAAATAAGAAAACTTTTGACAAATGAAAGGCTGGCCCCAAAATAATACCGTGCTTCCCCTAGATTCACAGGTCAATCGGGCTCTGACCACGACGCTATTAACTTTAAGGTTTATAGAGTTGTGAAAAACAAATGGTGAAACTCTATTACCTTTGTTGGTGAAAATCAGTTCCATAGTTCAAAATCAATTGAGAAACTCTGATATCTCAAAGCCTCAATTTTATATTTTCTGGCACTTTTTACAGCCCATATAAAGCGATACTGTGCTTAAAAATAGCAAATAAAACCTTTGTGCAAGACTATTAAAAGACAGGAAATCAACGTTAAAAATGCACAAATAATAGTTATGTTCAAAATCAGGAGCTTAAACGTTCTTCTACAGAGGCTGTTCGCACATTTTTTAGACAAATTTGATAAATGATTTTAAAAAATGGAATTATTTTAGAGGAAAACTTTCTTTTAACAATTTATTATTTGTAATTCATATTATTGTCTGATGCTTTCAAATTTATTCTTCTATCAAGATGGCGCATTCAAACAAGCTGTGAATCAGAGGATATTCTTTTTTTTGTTTCCCGAAAAGAAATATTCTTATTCGGAAGTTTACAATGATTGTAAAGCGCATAGTATAAAAATTTCTAAGTGCAAAATAAACATCAGTATTAATTGGAAAGAGCTATCCCGAAAATCAGTACGTATACATAGTAAAAAGATACCAGTTGGAAAAAAAACAGGGAAAAAAAAGAGCCCATTTCAAGGCTGAACAAAGTTTCAGGTAAGGATTTATGACTGTCGCAAATTTATCTTACAATGGGAAAATAAAAATAAGAATATTGGACAAAAATGTTACAATCAATTCATTATACTATTAAGAGAATGTGTTACATCCGATATTTACAGAAAAAAAATGCCATTTTCTTTATTTCAACGACTTTTAAAGGGTGAAACTGCATCAAAGCAAAGCTACCGCTCATATTTCAAAAACTACCGCTGTATTCGTTGAAAACATTAAAAACTCACACAGGTATTGTATTTATACCTTTCAACATATTCCTAAGAAGTCACCTGACGTTTCTCTTATGGTTTATTGTGCTGAAAAGAGCTTATTCAAAGCGCAAAACCATCACGATTGATACTGATCGAATCTGAAAGTTTTTAAAGAGGCATGGGAAGCAATAACCTTGTAAATTTTATAAAAAAAACCTTCTATCATCGAAAACATTACGCAGAATTAGAATCAAGAAACAAGATTATCATATAGATTGTTTCAGAAAGCAATATTCATGTTTTAAACGTTAAAAAAACAACGCCGAAATCGTCCAAAAAATGTGCGAACACCCTCTGAATTGCTCAACATTGTTGGTCTTTTCAACATAGGTTCAACTTTTCTTCGGCCACCATTATACAAAAATGTTCTTCTAATCTAGATCTTGATTTTTGGAAGCTTACCACATCATTAAAAATTATCACTCCTTAGTCAATGACTTATCGAGTACTCCTGACTTTCCCAGTATTTGGAAAGCATTTATTTAATTTCCCTTTTTTGGTTTTCTTTCGTTCTCCGGTCTCTACTTGTCTACTCAGTTGTTTCATGCTGCTTTCTTCTCATTGGTTGCTTTTTGGCGTTCTTTGCCCGCATCGGGTATATAAGCCACCGCCTCTCTGTAGTTTTGCCTAGTCTTGCTTTTTCTAGCGCGCTGTGCTTTTATCTTTGTCGCGCTGAAGAAGAATCTCGCTTCTGGATTCGAAAGAGCTGTTTCATAATGCTGTCGAAAATTGGTGTACTTATGCATTATCCGGGTCAGGTATGCCAACAACGAAACTTAAAAAACTGAAACTCAGTGGCATTAAAAACTTAATACAGTAGCATCATATTTACTGAAATATTTATGTATCTTATATGCATCTTGCCGCATATATAATATGTTTTAGAATGTAATACACTGGTGTGCAAAACTTAAGCAACAAACACAAAATGCTAATTTCTGAACACGTGAGTACTCAAAAGGAAATTCTATAAAGAGCAAGTGTAGAAAAGAGGTACTACTCTAACAGCACGGACAGTCGATATGAAGTCCCCTTGACGTCACACATGGTTAGAAGTGTCACAATCGCTACGGTGAATCAAAATATGGGATATTTCACTGTCTCATTATTACTCTCAAATGATTGTTAACACTGAAAAGTCACTGTGACTGTCGCTTTGTGATGGGTCACCAGGTGACATTACAATGAAGTCACTGTGGGATTCTCAAGTCACGGTCAGTAGAAGACTGAACTTTGAAGTCATTGTGAGCATTGCATTGTGATGAATCGCCAAATAATGTCACAATGAAGTCGCATGGTGACTTTCCGGTGATCGACACTCTATTGTGAAGTCATCATTGCATTCCTTTGTGAAAAGTCACCAGATGATTTCATTTTCTGTCACTTGGGAACTCGTAACAGAACAGCTATCATGATGACTTTACAATGGAGTGTCAAAATGACAGTCACATGAGAGTCACAAGATTACTTCATTGTAAAGTCACCTAGTGACTCGTCAAAAAGCAGCAGTCATGATGACTGTTCAGTGGAGTGACCAAATGAGAGTAAAAATGAGACGAATGAAAGATATCACATTTCTGTTTATTGTAGTGACTGTGACAATTGTGACCATTTGTGATGTCAAGAAGACTTCACATCGACTGTCTGTGCTGTTTAGGGTTGTACCTATTTTCTACGCTTGCTGTTTATAGAATTTCCTTTTGAATACTCACGTGTTCAGAAATTAGCATTTTGTGTTTGTTGCTTAAGTTTTGCACACTAGTGCGTAGAATGTTATATAGAAATAAAAACTGTGCATGAAATGACTTACTGATATATGTATGAAAATATTCATTATATGCGGATTACAGTCAAACATGCCTATCTTGAATCTCACAGGAACAGAATAAAAATTTGAGATACAAAGGTTTTGAGATATAGAGGTTTAAAAGTGATTAATTTGAAAAATAATTAGGGCGATTTTGAAACTATTCTTTTCCTGATACGATCATAGATTTTCTTTATAGTATTAAATGTTTTTTTTATTAATTTTAGAAAAAGCACACCAATAACAAATTTATTTAAACTATACCTTTAACAACAAAAAAGTCTTTCAAGCATTTTTGGCCTTTAACTTTTTCTGAGGTCAGGTATAGCCACGAATCCATCTTGATCAACATTTTTCTGGGGATTCAAGGAGATTTCGAAATAGTTCAACAGCCTTCTGAGCTTCTTTCGTTGTTACTTTTGGTGGTTCGATATGCTCCTCTACTTCATCTTTCCTTTCGTCTTCTGAAACACGTCTCACATTTTCTACGATCTTCGCATCTGTTAAGGTTCCACACGTTGCCAGGGAATCATTCACTTCGAAAAATTCTTCAAACAAAATAGTTAAATTCAATCCATTTTTCACGGCTTCCCACTGTTGAGAATTTATTTCTAACACTTCTACATTCATTTTTGCACACTCAGTGTACATATATAAACGGTAAAATAATAATAATAATAATAATAAGCCCCGTGACAGAATGTGCGCGACGCTGCGACGGGCGTCGCAGACTTTTTACGGCACCTGCAGACTAAAAACATACAGCGATGCCACGGACGCGCTATAGCGCATAGATTATGCAAAAAAACGGCAAACTTCGTCGAAGAATCACGAATAAAACGGTGAATTTCGTCGAAAAATCGCGGAAAAAACGCGAAATTTATTTAAAGTTCGCGAAAAATGGCTAATTTCGTTGACAGATCGCGAAAAAAACGCAAATTTAGTCAAAAGGCCGTGAAAAAACGTGAATTTCGTCACAAGGTCGTCAAAAAAACATGAGTTTCTTTGAAGGATCGCGGAAAAATACGAATTTTGTCGAAGGGTTTACGGAGAAAACACCAACTTCGTTGAAAGATCGTAGAAAAAACTGTTAATTTCGTGGAAGGATCACGAAAAAACAGCCAATTTCGTAGAAGAAACGGCAAATTTTGTAGTCGGATCGCGAAAAAATGGAGAATTCTGCCGACAGATCGCGAAAAAACGGTATATTTCGTCGGAGGATCGCCACAAAAACGGTAAATTTCGTCGAAAGATCTAAAAAAAAACCGGAAAATTTCGTCGAAAAAACGGCAAATTTCGTCGAAGGATCTCGAAAAAAAAACGGCAAATTTCGTCGAAGTATCTAAAAAAAAAACGGCAAATTTCGTCGAAGTATCTCAAAAAAACAGCAAGTTTCGTCGAAGGATCACGGAAAAAAACGCGAATTTTGTCCAAAGGCCAAAGAAAAATCGTGAAATTCATCAAAGGATCTGGGAAAATGGCTAATTTTGTCGACAGATTGCGATAAAAATGCAAATTTTGTCAAAAGGCCGCGGAGAAACTTGATTTTCGTCAAAAGGCTGTGTTTCGTTGAAGAATCGTGAAAAAAATATGCGAATTTCATCAAAGGGCCACAGAGAAAACGTGAATTTCGTCAAATGGCCGCAGAAAAAATGCTAATTTCGTCAAAGGATGGCGGGGAAAAAAGAAACGCTAATTTCGTCAAAGGTTCACGAAAAAAACGTGAATTTTGTGAAATAGTCCCGGAAAAGATGCAGCATTCCTTTAGAAAACAGCTCACACACAAAGTTCTATGCTTATTAATATAGGCATAGTTTTTAATCTGAAACAATATACTGAACTAACTTTTGAAAAATCGGGTTAACCCGAACCCGATTTGTAAGAATCTACACTCAGCCTGAAATCGACTCTAATCAAAAGCAGAGTTAATCCGACCTGCAACATGAAAAAGTATTGCCGAGAGGGGATTTTCTCCCCTCCCCCTCTGCTGTAACCTTTCAGAATAATTGCTGTTAATTTCATATTTTTTTTTTTTACTGAGAAAGGCAGATAAATGCTGATGCCGTAATTAATTAGCAGTACAACTACAACAGCAGCAAGAATAGATTTATGTCATATATTGCGTATTGCAGACTATTTCTGAAAACATTATTAGCGTTGCAGACACTTGAAGATAGTTCTGCCACTGGGATAATAAGACATATGTTTCTTGATCTGGGCAAATTATTATGTAACTAGCGGTCCGTCCCGGCTTCGCGCGGGTGGACAATGTGTCGACTGCAATGTAGGGTAGGGATGGGTAGGTAATTTAAAAAATATATATATTCTAAATCAGATAAAACAGCGGGAGTGAGACAAAATTGCAGTACATCCAAATTTTGAACTTAAATATTTTTTTTTCTGTTTATGTACATATTGAAACTGATAAATTTATTTTAGTATAGCAGAACCACCCGGCTTTGCCCGAGTTAACCTTGGTCTGCCGTGTAACATAAGTAAAAATGCAATATCCTAAAAATACGCCAATTACAATCATGCATTCGCGTCCATAAACCGTCAAAATGACAATAAGAAAAAACTTATGTTATTTTGATGCAATCATACTAAATCCCTCAGCTTTATAAATGATTTTTAAAAAAATTTCCTTTTAAAAATGTCTTACGCAAAATATCTAATCAAAAATCAGCAATAGTTGTCTTATTCGTCTAATCTTCCATAATCATGTTCTTAATTCATATCCGATGTTTAACCCGATTGGTGAATTTCTAAAATCGCTGAAATGCGTGTTTAACAATTTGTTTAGTAGATTTGTTATCCTGAATTTCATGTTCCTATTTAAAACGCCGCTGACATATGGCGAAATCACCTAAAACGTTCGACACCCCATTTAATCCTCTTAGGGGGTGAATTTCTCAAATTGCTGAAATACGTATTTAACCATTTTTTTAATAGATTTGTTATTCTGAATTCCATGCTCCTACTTAAAATTGCTGCTGAGGTATGGCGAAATCACATAAAATGTTCAACCCCCCCCCCCTATTTATCCCTCTTAGAGGGTGAATTTCTAAAACCGCTGAAATATATGTTTAACCATTTTTTTTAGTAGATTTGTTTTCCTGAATTTCGCGCTCCTACCTAAAATTGTTGCTGAGATATGGCGAAATCACCTAAAACGGACAACCCCCCCTCCCCCTTTTAACCCCCTTTGGGTAGAAATTTTCAAAGATCCTTTCTTATTGCTTGCCTAGGTCCTAATAGCAACCTACTGTCCAAATTTCGTGATCCTGACTTCAATCGTTTCAGCTGGGCGTTAATGAGTCAGTCAGTTAGTCAGGCGTTCTCTCTTTATATAAATCACGAGCAAAAATATACAATAACCTCTCCATGATTCCGAAAAACGTCCTTTATCATCAGAAACCTCAATGTATTTTCGAAATTTAAAGAAGCATTTATGAAAATAAAGTTTATTTTGCTGCGACTGATTTTCGGAAATGTTTACAAGTAGTTTTAACGTTTACACTGTACAATTCACGCACAGTGCATTAATCAGATTTCTCAACACTGAATACAGGTTTTCCAGATGCTAATCCCTTCTCATGTAAATATTTTTATGTTCAACAAACATGAATTAACAGAGTGTTAACAATAACATTAATATTGTTTGGTTACTCTTGCATGTATAAATTTAATTACGAAGCTGAAAATGTTTAATGGAGAATGGATAGCATCGTAAAAACGGAAATTATGGTTAGAAAAAAACTGATTAATATGCTATAAAAACGACTCGGAAGCGTTTCTGAAAATTACTGACAGCAAAAGAAACTTTGTGTTTATAAAAGCTTATTTAAGTCTCGAAAATTTCGTGATCCCGAATTCATGGTACAAACTTTAAGGGTTGGTACAGGACACTCAGTGCCTGACTAATGCAGGGACATGCGGGGCAGCTACCCCGGGCCCCCTATTTGAGGGGGCCCTTCCATGGGAGTAATATGAATTTTCGTTAAAAGGGTGTCAAATAGTTAAAATTCTCCAAAAAGTGACCAAAGTTCTTTTTGACAAAATCATTTTGAAAGATTTAAGAAGTAAGTGCTGCCCTCCCACCTCCCACCCTCTATTTCCCATTCTATTGCGTTCTGGCAGAAGATAAGTTCCGAGTAGTTGTGGTCTCCGATTATTCCTGCCCAAGCATTGATAGAAAAGCGTCGCTGATGAGCATGTGAATAAGTGACATGTGGCTTTACATCCGCCCATACATGTTGAATGCGTGTGTTAAATGCATCTTCACGTGTGAAGGTACATTCATCCGTGAAAAGCACAGTTGTCCCAAAATCTGAATTTGCCGCGTTCGGCTGGAGAAACCAGCGGGCGAATTCCACACGACCAGGATAATTCATTTGAGTCAGCTCCTGGATTCGTTAAACATGATAAGGATGCAAACGCTCATCAATAAGCACTCGCTATATCGTGGAGTGTGATACATGCAATTGCCTAGCCACTGATCGTGTACTCGAACTTTGTTGATCAGCCACCATATTCAGAATGGCATCTTCCACATCTGACGTTCCGTCCGTCTTTGCACGACCTGCATTTGACCGGGATGCGAGAAAGGATCCCGTCTCACACAACTGTCGCACAGTGTGGTATTTAGTCCCAAAACCTGGCCAAAATTATTTTATACTTCTAAAATCTACACATCTACGTTTTTATTAGCTCACAGGCTATTAAAGCCTGAGAGCTAATGCTCCCGCCGGTTCTGTATGTACGTACGCATGTATGTACGTACGTATATATGTACGTATGTATGTACGTAACGCGATAACTCTTGATAGAAATAACCGTTTTGCTTCAAATTTTGTTTATAAGTTCATTATGATAAGGCGCTTATCGGATTAGTTTTTGGGGCTCATTGGTTCAGTATAAAGGGGGGGGGGAACGGGGGGCTAACTCCTCCTTAATTTAGATAAATGAGTTTTTCATGCAGAATTATCCGATTTTCTTCCAATTTTGTATATATATTCATTGCAATAAAGCACTTCTCTGGTTAGTTTTGGCTGTTCATTGGTTAAATATAAAGGGGGGGGGATGGGGGGATGATCCCCCTTAATGTATAGTCGATTTCCTTATTTTTCGAGAGTCAAGAGTATGATATACAATTAGTGTGAAAAGCCTGTGATCTCAATGTCCTGTTTAACTGAGCAGTTTTCTTTTTTATTTGAATTGTAGAGCGGAAATGGTAAAATAAAGTCCTATTTATAAATGAAAGCATTTATTCATCAGTTTCATCACTATTACTGTCTTTAAGAATATTAACATTTGTAAGATCACTTTATGATAACAGATGTAAAACTTCAGAAGATAAGGGCTTTCTATTCTAGTGTGTGTTGCATTTCATGCCAGTTATTAGGGGGCAGAAGTTAAAAGAAGCCTATTCAGGACATCAATGTACAGGCCACTCGCGAAAACTTTCTTCTGTAGTTTAATTTAAATGACCTAATATGTTTATTGCGAGCTTCTGCAGCCTCTTCAGATAGTTGGCCTATTGGCAGAATAGCATTTTTTATAAAGTCTGCTCCATGACGAAGTACCTTGTGCATTGTAGGGGACATGGGATAAAAACCATATAGCGACACATACAGTTCAGCCGTCTCTTAGCAATATTTTTCAAATTCTTCTGTATTAATTTTGTATTAGTATTGTTTTCTCCAAATATTGTCCTTGTTTTTATGAGGAGCTACCCATTTTTGTTTGAACTGATTTTTAATAACGGGGAGATTTTGCTTCATCTCAGCTATCCTTGGATGCATAAATTGATGATTTCTAACAAATGTTGATTCATTTGAGCATTGCATGATGGTATACAACTCATTTCAAGTCATAGATCTCAATTCAGAAGGCCCTGTTACCAAAAAAAAAAAAAAATAATAATAGCAGTAATTTATATAAAAAATTGTAGGAACCAACAAAAAAAATTCGTTAAAAATAGGGGGGCGGTTTCGGGCGGCTGATTTTTTTTATAATTGCCTTGTATACTAAGTACTGCATATTACACAATAGTTTTCATCGCTTAAATATGTTTAAAAATATAACAAAATCCTTTCTAAATATTATAAATAATTATTTATGCCACCTATAACTATACCTAAGTTGTCGACCACATAGACAAAAAAATCTGCAGGATATTCATTAGGTAAATGTAGTGCGTATAAAGTACATACCCAGTTCAAAATAATCCATCACAACAACAATCACTAAATTGTTTAGACAATAAACTACAAGAGATTTTAAAACACTAAAATCTGAGCGCATCTTAAAATCACAGGACCACTGGAAGTGAACGGCAACTTCGGACTGATCGCGTGGCGCGCTGCGTTATGCTAGCGCATTGCACGTTTCGCCTTTGGATGCAGTAACTATTAAGCTTTTTGAGGAATAATATACAGGGTAGGAAACCGATTTTTAAAAAAATCACTTTTGGCCATGTTTTGGGACTAAATACCACACTGTGTGTCGGTGCAAGCGCTCAAATGTTTTATGGTTGGGAAACCGTTCTCCGTACAATCGACGAGCCTCTGAGCCATTTCCATTTGCATTTTGCATAAAATGCATATCAGCCTTTTCCCTATTAGTGAATAGAAACATCTTCCGATACGTTCCTATCGCGATTGACAGTTACACACTCGGATCAGCGGCTTTTATGTATTAATCGAGGCGAAATTTTGCATACGCGTTCTTCTTCTTCCCCATATCATATTTGCATGCTATTAGTGTCGTTCTTATCCTGATAACTCGCAACTGGAATGGAGCTTTAACATTTGTATTGATCTAGTTTTCAAATGCGCCGGCACCTTTGCGTTTTATTTCCGAACATGCATTCTTTGATGAAAGTTGTTTGTTTGGATGTGTAATTATCACCTCTTAAAGTTTTGCCCATCTTTTATGAAATACCCTGTATATCATCATATATGCTCCATATATGACTATACCTTGACCCTGTACGTAACGAAATGTTATTTTTATTATGTCAAATATGCTTTATAATTTGGCGATAAATCTTGGTCGCTTGGCGATTCATCCTTGTTTGCCGCTTATAACACGAAAGTACCCATATTACATTATATACCCTCCAATACAACCCTGCAATAAACAAGCAGTTGCTTTTAATGGTTACTATTAATTAATATTATCGAGGCCACTATAATGTATCTTCCTACCCCGACTAATGTATGCAAGTACCAAAATACGTTAGTGAATATAAGATTTTGTGTGAAAAAAATTCATTTGTTACATTCCACCGTCACCATTATAGAACTTTCTGGTATTTCGTAAGCCTATTGCATTAATACAACACTAGATACACAACACTAGACCCATAAAACTTGACGGTTAAACAGCTGAGAACTTTTCACAGAAAAAAATATTCCTAACTGCATTAAAATGTCAGAAATTTGTAAGAGTATTGGTTAGCAATAGTTAACAGACAGAAAAGCCTCTCTTTTTAACGCTTTCCAACACAGTTGAAAAGTGTTAATGAATTCGGTTTTGTCTGTCTGCCGTCTGTCCGTGCTCTAACTCACGTAAATATATTACTCGGATTGATATATGATATTGGTGTTTACTATGGATTGTTCAGTATTAAAAATGAAGTGTGTAGCATTTAAGGCTCGAACATTGCGTAGACTTAGGTCGGTTTCTTTTCTTGTGGTTTTTCGGAATCTTTGATGTTTTATGACTTTCTCAGGATTTCTAAAGTTCAGAGGTGAAAGCGGGAGCAGTTGACACCACCCCTTTATTTTGCTGAATCTTCCATTTCTTTTGTACCTGACCACAAATTGATTCGAGAAGAATGGGAAGATTTATATCTCAGGCGGACTTGCTTAAGATAGCACGAAGACCCAGTTTAGTGCTTTCTGGAGCAAGTCAGTCTAAGCTACCAATAACTCATGCAACTTCACATTCTTCTCGAATCACTTTGTGGTCAGTAATAAAAGAAAGGAGTGATTCAACAAAAGAAAGGGGTGGTGTCAACGGCTGTCCCCCCCTGTCAACTGCTCTTGCTTTGATCTCTGAACTTCAGACATGCTAAGAAAGTCATAAAAGATCAAAGATTCCGACATACCACAATAAAAAGAAACCGACGTAAGTCTACACTGTTCGAATCTTAAGGGTACGTTTAGTGCGTAAACTCTCAAGTCAGCCTGAAATATCAATCCTCCGATTCTTCTCGAATCAATTTGTGGTAAGGTACAAAAGAAAGGAATGGTGTCAACAGCACCCGTTTTGACCTCTGAACTTTAAATATCCTGAGAAATTCATAAAACATCAAAGATTCCGAAAAACCACAAGAAAAGAAACCGACCAAAGTTTACGCACTGTTCGAGGCTTAAACACAGACTTATAGTTCATTTACAGGGACGCTCAAAAGAATTCCGTTAGATAACGATCTATGGGTAAAAATCGTTTGCGGTGTATTTTATTGATGTTAGACTTTCTCAAACATTTTGAAATTGATATTGTATATTTTTGCGGTGCACTACAAGATGCACTACTATAGCTGTAGATCCTGTAGACCTCGCTCAGCGTGTGTTGATCAGGTAGTCAAAGCCAAACGAAGGTTTACAATCAGTGAAGTTTCTGAAAAATTTCCAGAAATTTCAAGGTCTGCTTTGTACACATCTACATGTACGTATCTCTCCTCTTTGGCGCCTGACTTCTTTGAAGAAGGCATCGAGAAGCTTGTGTCATGATATGACAAATGCCTCAACTGTTTTGGCACTTATGTAGAGAAATAAGTAAGACCCTGCTGTACTTTTGGTAATAAAATTATTATGTTATGTAGAGTTGTCTTTTTTTTACAGCACATCGGAGGTTGAAAAAAAAAACAGCCCTCGTATTATGTCGTAATAGTTAAAATCTTTATTTCCAAAATTTCTGGGAAGGCACTTAAAATTTAGATAACGAACTTGATTTTACTTTTGGGAAAGGAGTATGAACTCTGTGATTTATTCTTTTCATTTTATTCATTTTTTTTAAGTCATGCAAACACATACAAAAAAGATAAACAAGGAAAAAGAATCATTTACAAAAGACAATATAACAAATTTTTATTTTTCTGTAAATATTTTGCATTTATTGAAATACAAGAAAAAAAATCAATCTGTGTAAAGCTATATTTAAAAATAAAAAAATGGAAATGGAAATACATACATACAGCAAATTAGTTGATCAGTTAAGCATATTTTACTCTATAGGCATAACAAAATTATTAAAAAGTATAGTTTGAAGAAATATATATATATATACAACTCTCGTAATGCTAATGTTTGACTCCTGAAATTTAATTAGTTAAGTGTCTTATGTGTATCATTTAGTAAAGTTAAGTTAATCAGATAAAGATTTTTTTTACCCTTTTATCTGATGACATAAAAAGGAAGTAAACCATTGCAAACAATTGAAAGCATTTACAAAGTCAATTCATTTTTTTCACATTTAAATACTTAAATTTCATTTTCAAGTATTTTTTTTCTTAAACTCCCAATTTTAGAAAAAAAATTAAATTTTTATACTTAATTGCTATAAGGTGGAAGCTGTACATATATAACATTATCAACTTTTTTGTAATGTTGTAACCCCCTTACGATAGCATACATTATCATTCCTCGAACACCTCCCATTCCTTTAATTATAACGTTATCAATGTCTAAGAATTATTTTTACAATATTTTTCTTTTATATGTTTCCAATGATATACAGATATGGTTATACATTTATTATTTGCGTATTTTACTGATTCAGTTGAAGAGATGAAGTCAATAAAACGTCACTATTATGCATGAAATAACTTCATATCAAATAACACGTAAAAGAGATAGTTACTATTTGAAAGTAATTTAATAAGTTTTTTGTTACATAATGCATTCAACAGTAATATACACTGTAAAAAATTTCCAACCCTTTTCCGTTTCGTAAAAGATAAATTTCCTTTACGATACGGAAAACAACCGATAAAATAATTATTCCGAATCACAACAGAAAGGTTTTCTACAGTCATAAAAATAATCTATTTATATCGGATTAGTTTCCGAAAGGATGGAAAACAGCTTTCTCCGGACTTACTGCGCAGTCTCGCTCTCTGCTGACGTATGAAAGGCGTTGCGTCACGTGATTGATAACAGAACAGAATCGAGTTTTTGGATGAAGATGGACGCCATGTTTTTAAATATGGGACAACTGCTCTACGTACTTCTAACTTCGCAATAGTTTTACCTCTGGTAGGAGTCTGGTTTTTGCGGAGTAAGACAGCTGTATAGGAATAAAAAGCTGCTCACCGGGCCCATGGGCCAAACCAACAACAACAACAACAACTTCGCAATGGTAAGTACTAAAATTTATGTGATTTTTAATATTTTGGATTTGATATGTACATATATTTATAGTGCATGATTATCAAATCGAATAACATGTTTAAGGAGCTGCGTAGCCTGAAATAAAATGCATGTTATCTTATTTCTCGCTCAGTTTATTTTTTATGAGAAAAATATCCCCGAAGTAAAAAATATTTTGATGTGCCAGAAATTTCTAACTTAGATATTATCTTAATGAAACTTATTTTTTGTAGGCTGTTTTTTTAAATAGTTTTTAACTTATTCTAAATTAAATTCCTTGTTTATTTGTTTAATTCTGTAAGACATCCAGTGTTGAATTCAGGGGGGGGGGGACAGTCCCCCCCGGAGCATTGAAATGTCCCCCCGGAAGATTTCACATTTTATGCTTTTAATAGTCAAAAAGTGCAATCCCCCCCGGAACTCTCTATAATATCCCCCCCCCCCCGGAACCACAGAAATCCCTCCCGGAGAAAAATGTCTGAATTCAACACTGAAGACATCAATAACATACCTATGATCTTAAAATAAATTGATGATATTTTTCTATGTTCGATGCTATATCAGAATCATATGGTCTTTTTTCAGGTACTGCATTATTATAGAATCAATTTTACATTTTATTATTTGTTGGGATGTAACGAATAGTGATTTGGCCGAATAGCCGAATACCGAATATTCGGCCAAGTTTTAGCCGAATACCGAATATTCGGCCAAGTTTTAGCCGAATACCGAATATTCGGCCAAGTTTTAGCCGAATACCGAATATTCGGCCAAGTTTTAGCCGAATACCGAATATTCGGCGGCCGAATACTGACTTAAAAAAAAAATTATTTTATTTGTTTATTTATTTTTTTTTCCAATTTTAAAATAAAAAATTAAATTAAGGATTAATTGAAATAAATTTGAGTGTTCAAAAATCATAACAGCTGAATGTATGTAAGCACGGTATATAGTGAACGTTTGTTTTCTGAAGCTGGTAATATTATATGAAACCAAACGAAACAGACTTCTTCCTGAAAATGCTGAAAAGTTATTTTTGCATCACAATTTCAGGCTTTACAGTGATAAATAATTTTGTTACCCCTGTATGTTATTTTGAAGTAACTCATTAAATGTTTTTTCAGTATAGGTAATAGTTTTTTTCTTTTCAATGTATCAAACTCATTAGTTCGTTTAATCAACATCTAATGTTTAATTTTTTAATTAGTAAAGTAATTATATAGTCATATATTTATTATTTAAAAGTAAAACTAAAAGCTAGAAAAATGATTTAATTTGTGAAAGATTAAGCATTTTTACAAGACAGTAAAATATTTGTTTTTAATATTTATGAATTTTATTGTTTAAGAAACTTATCATCATTATAAATCAGATTAAAAAAATAGATAAAAAGTTATTTTTTTTTTAATTCACTGATGAGAGAGAGAGAGAGATTTAAACTTTAAATGCAGTATATATTTTGCATTTTAATGTAAAATAAATTAATGTTGCAATACTTACTTAAATTCATATGATGCCTAAATATGCAGCAAGAAAAATATTTTTTATTTATGTAATTTCATTATATACAGTTATTTATAAGTTGTCATGAAGCTTTAAAATTGAGTAAGTATTAGGATTTATTTTTCTTATAATAATTAATGTATTTAGATATCATTCTTTAATATTGTTTGTTAAAAATATTTAAAATCACATTTTTTTTTCTGGAACTTATTTAACCAAATATCTTAGAATATTCGGCCAAATAAGCAAGTATTCGACAATATATCTAAATATATTCGGCTACAGGTATTCGGCAGAATATCTGTTCAATATTCGGCAAAAGGGCCGAATAAGCCGAATACCGAATAGTGGTCGAATATTCTTTACATTCCTAATTATTTGTAGTGTATTAAAATTCAATTGAAAAGGGGAGTCCTTTAAATTCTATAATGTTAATTAATAAATTGAGAACTTTATGTTAGGACGATATAATGAAATTTATATTGGTATATGGTAAAATAAATTTCAGTATTCTTTGCATATCAGACAAAATTTTAGTTGTAACAAACGTAAAGTTGAATATGCTGAATATCTTGAGGTTGATATTATCTATATTCATGCTGTAAAAGTTTGCATGCAGAAGCTTACATCTTGGGTAGCAGAGATCAACTGCCTCGCCCTGGATATTCAAGTTTAATTGGCTAAAATTTATTTTTCTTACATTATTTTGAAAATAAAAAATGACATTTAATCTTTTCTAATAATTTAAAATAAACAGAAAAAGGAAAAAAAGCAAACAGGGAATTTTTGTCAGTAGAGATGGATGGGGGAGATCTCCACTGCTGAACATCATGTCACATGTGGAAAGGAAGACAATTTTTTGTTCTGATTTTTATTTCGTGCTCATGTCTTGAAAAATTATATTGAATGGGCTTCAGGGAGAATAAACCCTCAAAAGGCTTGATTTTTTTTAATTTCAAAAATATAAAGCTTCAATTCTTCATTCATTCATTAAAAAAAAAAAAAAAAAAAAAAAAAAAAAAAAATGTGGTGTTTTAGCAAAAAAAATTTCTTACTTGATTTTATTTCATATTTCTGCTTTCATTTAACTAAATCTTGTCATGTATTTAAATGCACGTGTTAATACTGTTCAAATTTCAAGAAATAAAAAATGTTCAAAAGAGTCATGATGTCAACATATAAATCATAAATGTCACTAGAACCCAACTTTAAACTTCAGAGTCCTAGGCACAGCATTTTTGCGTGCTCTTCCAAGCACTACTCTTAAGTAATCTCAAAGCTTAGAATTTTTGTGATACGTCCTCATCCAATCATTTCTACCAGGGCTGTGGAGTCTATAAGTCAGGCACGTTTTTTTTTTTTTTTTTTTTTTTTTTTTGGGGGGGGGGGGAGATTCGGTGTCGCTAAAAAACTGGCCGACTTGACTCAGTCTCTAGCTTGTTTTTTGGACAATTCAAAGTGAAATTAAATTAATTATATGTGATTTTAAATTTATAAACTGAATTATTATTTTTATTTTGGGACTATATACCGCATAGATGAAAACTGTTTTTAATTAAAAACTCTCGTTGATATTTTCCCTTTAGTATACAGTCTTTTCACTCAGCTTTTTGGGGTTTGCAGAACCCGAGGTAAGGCAAAAATTGAAAATTCTGCTACTTTTGGAGTCTACAGAACCCGCAATCTCATTGTAATAGAAACCTTTTTTAGCTCCCAGTCTGTCAAAGCCAGAAAGGGGGGCTAATTCGCCACCCCCTTAATTTAGATAAATAGGTTTTTCATACGGAGTTATCCGATTTCTATTTTTGAAATTTTGTATATAGGTTGATTCTGATAAGGCGGTTCCTTGATTAGTTATGGAGGTTCATTGGTTAAATATAAAGGGGGAGGAAAAGGGGGCCGATAGCCCCCTTAATTTAGATAAACGGTTTTTTTTTTATGCAGAATTATCCGATTTGTTTGAAATTTTGTATATAGGTTCATTCTGATAAGGCGCTTCTCTGATCAGTTTTGAGGGTTTATTGGTTAAGTATAAAGAGGAGAACGGTGGCTAATCCCCCCCCCCCCCCCTTAATTTAGATAAATGTGTTTTTATGCACAATTATCTGATTTGTTTCAAATTTTGTATAGAGGTTAATTGTGATAAGACGTTTCCCCATATCAATTTTGGAGGTTGATTGATTAAGTATAACGGAGGAAACGGTGTTCAATCACCCCTTTAATTTAGATAAATGGTTTTTTTTTATGCAGAATTATCCGATTTGTTTCAAATTTTCTATATAGGTTCATTCTGATAAGGCGCTTCCCTGATCAGTTTTGGGGGTTCATTGGTTAAGTATAAAGGGGGAACAGGGGCTAATCACCCCTAATTTAGATAAATGGGTTTTTAATGCAAAATTACCCAATTTGCGTCAAGTTTTGTATAAAGCTTCATTGTGATAAGGCGCTTCCCTCATTAGTTTTGGGGGTTCATTTGCTAAGTGTAAAGAGGGGAACGGTGGCTAATCCCCCCCCCCCCTTAATTTAGATAAATGTGTTTTTATGCACAATTATCTGATTTGTTTCAAATTTTGTATAGAGGTTAATTGTGATAAGACGTTTCCCCATATCAATTTTGGAGGTTGATTGATTAAGTATAACGGAGGAAACGGTGTCCAATCACCCGTTTAATTTAGATAAATGGGTTTTTTTATGCAGAATTATCCGATTTGTTTCAAATTTTGTATATAGGTTCATTCTGATAAGGCGCTTCCCTGATCAGTTTTGGGGGTTCATTGGTTAAGTATAAAGGGGGAACAGGGGCTAATCACCCCTAATTTAGATAAATGGGTTTTTAATGCAAAATTACCCAATTTGCTTCAAGTTTTGTATAAAGCTTCATTGTGATAAGGCGCTTCCCTCATTAGTTTTGAGGGTTCATTTGCTAAGTGTAAAGAGGGGAACGGTGGCTAATCCCCCCCCCCTTAATTTAGATAAATGGGTTTTTACGCAGAATTATCCGATTTGCTTCAAATTTTGTATATAGGTTAATTGTGATAAGACGCTTCCCTATATCAGTTTTGGGGGTCCTTGATTAAGTATAAACAACAGAACGGTTTCCAATCGCCCCCTTAATTTAGATAAATGGGTTTTTAATGCAGAATTATCCAATTTGCTTCATATTTTGTACATAGGCTCATTGTGATAAGTCGCTTCCCTGATTAGTTTTGGGGGTTCATTGGTTAAGTATAAAAGGGAAACCAGGGGGCCAATCCCCCTCTTAATTTAAATAAATGGTTTTTTTTATTCAGAATTATCCGATTTGCTTCAAATTTTTTATATAGGTTAATTGTGATAAGACGCTTCTCCTTATCAGTTTTGGGGGTTCATTGATTAAGCATAAAGGGGGAACTGTGTCCAATCCCCACTTAATTTAGATAAATGGGTTTTTAATGCAGAATTATCCGATTTGTGTCAAATTTTGTATATAGGTTCATTCTGATAAGGCGCTTCCCTGATCAGTTTTGGGGGTTCATTGGTTAAGTATAAAGGGTAGGGAAGGGAGGCAAATCCCCCTCCTTAAATTAGATAAATGGGTATTTCATGCAGAATTATCCGATTTCCTTCAAATTTTGTAAATAGGTTCAATGTGACAAGTTGCTTCTTTGTTTAGTTTTGGGGGTTCATTGGTCAATGAACCCCCAAAACTAAACAGAGAAGCAACTTGTCACATTGAACCTATTTACAAAATTTGAAGCAAATCGGATAATTCTGCATGAAATACCCATTTATCTAATTTAAGGAGGGGGATTTGCCTCCCTTCCCTACCCTTTATACTTAACCAATGAACCCCCAAAACTGATCAGGTTTTGGATTAGATTGGATGGGTCATTTGGATCAGATTAAGTATAGAAAGGGGGAACAAGGTCCAATCCCTCCCTTAATTTAGATAAATATGTTTTTCATGCAGAATTATCCAATTTGCTTCACATTTTGTATATAGTTTCATTGTTATAAGGCGCTTCCTTGATTAGTTTTGGGGGTTCAATGGTAAAGTATAAAGGGGGGATCGGGAGGCTAATCTCCCCTCCTTAATTTAGATAAATGAGTTTTTCATACAGAATTATCCGATTTGCTTCAAATTTTGTATATAGGTTCAGTTTGAAAAGGTGCTTCCCTGATCAGTTTTGAAGTTTAATTGGTGAAGTATAAAGAGAGGGAACGGGGCTATTCTCCACCCCCTAATTTAAAGAAATGGGTTTTCATGCAGAACCGGTAAATTTTTACTTTATAAAAAACATGAGTTTTTTTTTGTTGTTGATGCTAAATGAAATTTATTTGGATTTATTAAAGAAAGGACAAAGTGTTTTGAAAGGAATATTAAACGAAACCCTTTGAGCAATGTTCGATCACACTTACCCACTAGTTCTATTATATTACTGTGGCACCATTTTTTTTCATTTAATGCTGATCGTGAAATCCCATGGTAACCTATGTAAATTTTAAAGAGGTAGTAAATTCCCTTATACAAATATAAAAATATAGCTTTCACCAGCAGGAAGCAGATGTCCAATGTGCATCTTTAAATTAACATTTTTAAATTGTACATTTTAAAAATTTTCCTTAATTTTTAAGTATTTTTAAAACTTATGAAATTTGAAATTTTTACTTAAAGGAAAATTTTCAAATTTTATGCTCTTAAAAATACTTATCGCTGAAGACGAAGAGTCCTCTTAATCATTCATTGCTGTTGTGCTGTTTTTGTCCCATTAAATATACATGATCACTAGAAATTAGTAAAATAAAAATATATTAATATTATTATTGTTATTATTGCAGGATAATACTGCAGTGATCAGTGTCACATTCCAGCTAGAGCATATCATCCTTGCTTAGTAGCGAATGATGATGTAAGAAAGGAAATCATGCTGTTCTCGAATAATATTGATGGTTTGACAGTTTTTTCGGAGAAATGTCCTAGGACAATTTTGTTTTGGTAGCATCATATTGTGTAATCAATTAAGGCCTGGAAGAAATTAAAGAACCTAGGCCTACTTTTTTACTAAGTGCAGCTATTCGGAGGCAAGAACTGTCAATGGAAGTAATATCAGTATTGCTGTAATTTTTATTCATTATAACATTTTGATTTATAGTTTTGTTGCAAATAAATGTTATTTTTCAGTATAAATGTTTGTTTTATTTTTTCTGTCTTTTGCAGTTAGCCAGAAAAAAAAATCGAGTAACTTATATATATATTTTTAAATAGTATTTTGTTAGTATGTGCAATTTAATGTTTGTGCAGATTAAATGCGATTGATTTATTTTACTAAGTTTAAGTTTAAAAAAAATAGCACATACACATTTGCGAAATCAGATTTTTTATTAAATAGACACTTATTTTTTATATATTTTTCCTGAATTATTTGTAATTTTTAATATTCTTCTATTAAGTGATCTGTCATTGAAGAATAAAAGACTCACAAACATTTCTTTCTTTGTCATTAATGATGATAAAATTTTGACTTTAAATATACATAAATTTTTACAGGCAACTGGACTTCATAAATATAGTAAAATAAATATAGGTCAGTCAACAGTATATTTATTGATATTTATGTAGATATCTCATGACTTCATTGTGCACATGTAAATAACAAATGGTTCAATATTCCAACGTAATTTATTTATGGAAAGATTCGGAAAATAAAGATTGCATGGTAAGTAATATACTTTGAAATGTTGTATATATTTTTTTCATACAATTTCAATTACTTGCAAATGTAAACTCATAAACAACTAAAGTTTTAAAATCTTAAAAAAAGGCCTGATTTAATTATTTTTATTTTAAATTCAAATAAATCAAACTTTAATTCACTGTAAACTCTGTAATCGCTTAGGAACTCATAAAGCTGGAAAATTGGTGTTTCTTTTCAAACATTTTAATAACAAAGAATATTTTTTTCATATCCATTGAAATTTATAAAATATAATCATAACCATCTTAAGTGTGTTTAATATATGCTCTAAATTCATTAAATGAATAAAGAAATTTGGTCAGAACAAAAAGCTTTAGCTTTTAGTAATGCAGAGTGCATATGCTTTTTACTTTATCAAAGGGGTAATTCAAGGTGGTATATGTATTTTATACAGAATAGGATATCTGTTAAATTGCAGTTTTTGTAAATAAGTGATGACACAAGACAATTTGTTTTATTTATTTCATGTTTTCAAAAGTAAAAGAGAATTCACATTTCTAAATTAAATCTTTTTCTGTAGCTCCATTTTTTTAAACTGTATATTTTTAACTATTTATATGATTAAAATATTTTAATTTAACCAAGTGAATGAGTTTCTATATATTTTTTTAATTTCAAATATATTTAAATGGACACTTCTAATTGTTAATTTTAATTATTTAGTAAAGTTTATTTTACTGTAAAATGTATAATTTTAAAATTGTATTTTGAATTTAAAAAAATAGCTGATTTAAATAATTAAAAATATATATGATTTTTTGATTAAATAAATAAGTAAAATCACGAACCCTGTTTTTAAAAAAGATTTTCATTTAGCAAGGCTTTTTGTTATATAATTTTCAGTTGAGCTTCAAGTTCAAAGTCTTGTACATTTTCAAATTGCACGGCTTCTAAAATTTGTTTATCATCAAGCTATTTATTAGGATTAACTGAATTCTGTATATTCTTATAAGTTACATGGCTTCAAAAGTTTTTAGATTTACTTTATTAATATTACACTGGTGTCCAGAAATTAAGGGGCAGTGACCGATTTCAGACGTTTCGTCGATTATCTTACTGAAACTCGTGAGGAAATGCCCGGAATGCCCTTAAGCTTTGAGGATGTAAAGAACATGTTTGACTTTATGTTTTTCAGTGAATATTTTATCGCGAGGACAACTATGGGGGGGGGGGGATAATAACTTTAATAAAAAAATAATATTTTCGATCACCCAAGTAACGAAAAATGCTAAAAATGGTCTGTCACTGTAGTAAATGACTATGTAGGTTCTGTTCAACATTTGTGTGCATTTTTTGTAAGTATAGCATGCATATTCGTGAATATATTAACGTTTCTGTGAAAAATTCAAAAGTTTTTTTTTATAACCTGCAGAGTTTTCAGCCAAATTTAACACCACTTTCCAAAAACTTGACAAAGAATCGTAGAAATAGTATACTGTGATTAAAATATTAATATATTGAATATCTGATGAGATATAGGTATTTTTATGAAATTCATTTTAACTGCGCATGCGCAAACTACAGCAAACATTTTTGTTATGATTTGATAGCAATACTATAGGGCAACTCATATAAAAAGACCAGTGAACTATCGTGAAAACTCAAATAGTTACAGCATTGATAAATACATTGATAAATTGAGAAATAAGTCTCATATAATTCTATGTTTTAAGCATAACTCAAAAACTACTTACCAACTATCTGTGATTTTGGATTTGCATGTTTGAAGCCTCCAGAAATCCACCTCTATTAAAAATTCCTAGGTTATTTTTTTTCTTTTTTGAAATGAATTTAAAAATACATTTTTTTTTTTTTTTTATAAGAGAGAACTAAACATAAACTATACAATTTTAACAAATAGATTTTGAAAATCTTCAAATAAGCGAATCCAAAATTATTATGTCAAGTAGTTTTTGAATTACGCTTAAAAAGCTACCCGCATTGCAATTTGTTTTTCATCAATTGCAAATTAATTTCACATTAAGACTTCCAATTTTAAACCTTCATATTTCTTAAACCACTTGACCAAGTGATTTCTTGTTTCGTATCCTTGGGAGAAATTTACAGAAAAAAAATGTATAACGTCAAAATTAGGTGTATGTATTGAAAAGTTGAAGTTTGGTACAATTTAAGAATGATGACGACCCCCCTAAGCTTATTTTTTTAAAACCTATTATTGGAAGAAGATAATTTTCAGTCAAATATGGCTATTTCTGTTTTTTAAGGAGGGGTGGGCAATATTATGATTTAAAAAGATAGGTTTTGTATGTCCTTTGTTTTAGAAATATAGCTATAGAAATTCTTTCCAGCAACAATAAACTTCAAAGTAGTTGCATACACCTCATATGCATAGAACATATTTCATACTTGTGCTACACCCAGTGGAATAAATTTGAGCTTTTTGAGGATACAGGCTTGTCCCTTTTTTTTAGTAATATTGAACAGTTGTTTGGCACAGTATTGAATTCAGGGGGTGGCCCGCTGGGACCCCCCTGGAACATTGAAATTCCCCCCCCCCCCCAGAAGATTTGAGATATTATGCTTTTAATGGTTAAAAAGTTCAATTTCCAAAAAGGAAATATATAATTCCTCCCCCCCCCCCTCCCCGCCGGAGCCGCAGAAAAGGCTCTGAATTCAACACTGGTTTAGCATCATCTGAATATTTAGTTATATTATACCCATGAACGCATCAGTATACTTGTAACAAATAAATAAAATTTCAAGCTGATTCTGTATTGTAAAGAAACTTTTGTTATAAAGAGTAGGATCAATAACTGATGAAAATATTGCTTTTGGACACTGTTTTGATTTCCTTTTATCTCAATTAAATATTACTAAGAACTTTTTTGAATACATACACACATTTCGTATCATAAAATGCATTTTGTTATCATAAAATGCATTACATGTAATGCATTTTATGATAACAAATACTTAAAATGTGTGTATGTATTCAAAAAAGTTCTTAATAATATTTAATTGAGATAAAAGGAAATCAAAACAGTGTCCAAAAGCAATATTTTCATCTGTTAATGTTCCTACTCTTTAAAACAAAAGTTTCTTTACAATGCAGAAAATTTTCCGATCATAATGAAAAAAAATTCCGTAAAGCAAAGAAAAAGTTTCTATTCTACACAGGAATTTTTAATTTTTTCAAGATTATTTTACTGACTGATTCGGAAAAGTTTCCTTTTTAAAACGGAATACTTTCTATCTATTCTCCCATTCTTCCAAAACGTTTCTTTATGTGAATGGAAAGTTTTCCTTTTTAAAACGGAAAACTTTCTATCTATTCTTCCATTCTTCCAAAACGTTTCTTTATGTGAATGGAAAGTTTTCCTTTTTTAAACGGAATACTTTCTATCTATTCTTCCATTCTTCCAAAACGTTTCTTTATGTGAATGGAAAGATATCCTTAAGACCCAGGAATTTATTCTGTGTCTAAAGATTAGTTTCTGAATCAAACGGGAAAAGTTTCCTGACGGAAAGAAAAAACTTTCGTTTTTTTTCATTTTTTTTTTCGTGTTGTTTCGGAAAAGTTTCCTGTACTATACGGGCAACTGGAAATCCTATTCCTACCGGAAACTTTTCCGAATTTTTTTTTACAGTGTAGTCTTTTTGCGCTTGCCCCTGAAGGGGGGAAGAAGGAAAGAGAACTTCTTATCAACAAAACAGGTAGACAGCAATCTTTCTCTTTTCTTTATTATTAAACAACACATAGAATTTGAAATGTACTTTACACCTGGTTTCTCCAACAGCAGATTATATGCGCATACGGCACAGCAATAAAAATGCCGAATATTGAGGTATTCCATATTTTGATATGAAATGATTTTATAATCATTTAATAACTTTAATAATAACTTTGTATTCTCATAAAAAAAAAAAAAAAAAAAAAAAAAAGACTTTTGATTGGAAAAAAAGAAAGAAAATTTTGGTTGGATCAAAAACGATAACTCTATATCAAAAGTCAAAATCCCTCCCTGCCTCTAGAGATATCTTACCATATTAAGTGTTAACACCCCTTCCCCCCTAAAATGATAATGTTATATATGCACAGCCCCGTATTAAATTAAACAGTAAAAAAGTTCTATATACAGTCTACATGTTTTGATTTCACCGAAGCCATTTTCAAAAGAAATAAGAATATTCTACATATGCATGATCTATAATGCAATCATATACATATTTCATATTCTCTCCCAGATTATTCACTTTAAAAAAAAAAAAATTTCTTTGGTATTTATTTCC
Organism: Maratus michaelseni; assembly: GCA_963931845.1. Classification (NCBI taxonomy): domain Eukaryota; kingdom Metazoa; phylum Arthropoda; class Arachnida; order Araneae; family Salticidae; genus Maratus; species Maratus michaelseni. Next base: position 46,691,834 of record OZ007588.1, on the reverse strand, counting down.
GTACTTGTAAGCCCAAAATTTTAGTATGTTAAATGATGCTGTATCATTACATATAGAATTTTCACATATTACGTTATGGGTTGAGTTACTTCATGGTTACAGGTATAAAAATAAACACCAAAGTAAAAATAAAATAACATAAATCTGAGAGAGAATGTGAAATAAATGAATGATGAAGTTTCAAATCACTGTGTTATACATTGTACATCTGTAGAATATTCTTATTTGTCTTAAAAATGGCTTTGGTGAAATCTAAACATGTAGACAGTTTGTATATAGAACCTTTTTACTGTTTTATTTAACCTTTTTAGCAATTAAGTATATTTTCTCTGAATATTTGAATTTGTTATATTTTTAAGTTTTAATATTTTAAATATTAAATTAAAATAGAAGTATGCAGTGTTAAGGCATGCTTCTTTTTAATCTATGAAATAATTTCCATTTTTCTATCTGGTTTGTTTCATGTGCGTTTTTACGATTTACAATCTTATTCATGTCTGTCATTGCATAAAAAATATTAAAGGCTTTGACTTTTTATTTTTTGCATTTGAAACTCTGTGTCAAATAATCTTTTTTAATATCTTTTAATATGTTAATGATGTCCTTTTTTCCTTTAGCTTTACAAAAAGCGGGGAAGCATATGGAACATAGCATAATTGCTGCTTACATTGCTATATTTTTAGGATGTGTCACTCAGAAAAATCCAGTAAGTTACTTAATTTTAGCTGTTTTGAATGGTGTGAACTAATTTAGTAATGTCGCTGTGATGCACATAATAATTCAAACTGCTTAACTATTTTAATGCTATTTAATTTTAGGACTTCATTGATATGTTAAGGGAACAAGTACCTGATGGTAAATTTGATGTGATGGTTGAGGTACTAAAAAAATTCAAGAGCTTTGTAACATTAACTGTGAGTATCTGTTGTTTTTCTATCCTTTATGATATATTTTTCTTTTTTCATCAATAAATTATTTACTGTTCCTTTTATCTTTTTAAATCTATGTAGTAAAAAATACATTGAATATTCTATATATTATGCATGTTTATCGCAGAATTGCTGAATATCCCCAATTTGGCATTTTAATAACATCAAGCTTGACATGATTCCTTAAGCTAAGGCAAAAGACAGTCTGAAAATGCAAATTTGTTTCATGTTTTCCTCAACATGCCTTGACTTAACTATATTTATATATAATTAAAAAAAAAAAATTGCAAGCTATAATTTTATTTTATCTTTTCTAATGATGCAATCCAGTAAAAAATACATCAATATTAATCCTTTCAAAAAATAATTTTCAAAACGTCTTTTTTTCGAGTTTTTTCATCAACTACCTCAACTACTTCTTAACTTAAAATGTATTTAATAACATTTTAACTTATTAATTATGTGGATCTGGTCAATTTTGTTTACATTTTAAACAGTAATTTGACTATAGTAAAGAATTGGAAATTATAATGAATCATTACAATAAATAAAATATCAAAATAATTAAGTACAATATTAAAATGATTGAAGTAAATTATGTAAAATAAGAATATTAAAAATAAAGGTCAAATAATAATTTAATAATGCAGTAAAATGCCTAACAATGAGGCATAAATATGCATAATAATGATGAAATATCAATCCTTCTTGTTTCATTCAGCCATATTATTCAAAATTACGTACGAAATCAGGAAAAAATAATCTAAAGATTAAAACTTAAATACCGATGCAAAGTGGCTACTGTTATGCCGTTTTTTACGTTAGATACAGAAAATAATTTGCATCGGAATCTTAAAATAATGAAATTTTATTTCATATTCATGCAGATTTAGTAAACAAAAAGCTTGATTAATTAAAAATTGTCTTAGAAAAAAAGATCATGATCATCACCACTGATATTAGTGCCATTTTGAATTTTTTCAGAAGAAAATTCATATTTTCTTCATGCAAAAGCTCAAGTTCGTCCATATTAACCATTATTACATATTTAAATGCATACATAATAATGAAAAAATGAAAATATATATTTAAAGCTAAAAGAGCATTTTGTCAAATTTCACATTCACAAGAAAATGACCCATTTGTGCATGTGTAAAATTAAATCTAGAAACTATCTAATTTTAGAGGACACTCAAGAGAGGAAAGAGTGGCCGAGTGGTTTAAGGCGCAGTGTTTCGTTGTTCCGTTCGTCGGTTCGATACCCACTAAGGAAAGAATGATTTTTATTTATTTTTTTATTTTTTTGCAATAATTCATTTTAATAATGTCATATTTAATTCTGAGGAAAAGTTATGTAATTTGTATTTTTTTTTTATTTGAATGCTTTATAATTAAGTAAAATTTAACACCCAAGAATATTTTGTGTTAATTATTAAATTTATATTAAAAGTATTTAAATTAAAAGATTGTGCATGTAATTATCGATTAAATAAATTGAACTGGTCTACAATTTTTGTTGTATTTGGTATGATCTTTAATCAAGGTGTCATATGTAGTACTAAGATTTAAAAAAATAATAATCAGAAATACTTAATATTGTTATTTTTTCAAAATATTGGGACTGTAATAAATGGGAAAATGAACGCAAGAAAAATAATCTATTTGGTTACAGTTTAGCAAATATTTATTGTTCAGGGTAATGGGGAATTTTTGCTTTAGTTACACTAATTTACATCAAAATCTTAAGTAAATAAATTTTTATTTAGTAATTAATCAGCTGTAATAGCCAAAAGAACATGTTTAACAAAAAAATTTGTAAAAAAAAAAAAAAAAAAAAAAAAAAAAAAAACATTGCGATCACTGCAGATTTCAGTGCTATCTTGAATTTTGTTCCTTCAACTTAACTATAAGTTTCACCGTTTACATCTGCAATGATACCCGGATTTTAGAGTTGCGTATTTGAGGGAATCTACTGTATTTACATCAGGAATTTTTTTGGTTGTTTTGTGTGTGGTGTGTTTGCATGTATGCGATTTGCACTAAAAAATGAAGAGTCCTGCATAATAAAATTTAACAACCGACAATATATTTTTAAATTACTTATTTTATATTAAAAATATTTGAAGATTCTGCATGTAGTTATCGATTTAAATAAAGTGATCTAAACTTTTATCTATATTTTGTATGACCATTATCAAAAAGATATATTTGTATAAAGTGTAACTAAGAAAAGTATATGATTATTCTCCTGAAAAGAAAAACAAATCCCTGACGGCTGGGCCTACAGGCACAGGTAGATTTGGAAGATGGAGACCATGGGGCACCTGTTTATTGGGAATTGCAGAAGAAAGACCTATATTTGCCATGTTGTGACTGTTGAGACCACCCACTTCGAAATATACCTCTGCCTGTAGGCGTAGCCAGCAGGGATTTTTTTTTTTTTTTTTTTTTTTTTTTTTTTTTTTTTACCGTAAGAGTTGGTCCTATAAAAAACTTGTCAGTATAAAAGTTGTAGATAATATTAAGAAGATCTATAATAAATTTAAGCGGATTTGATATCTTGGGAATTGACGAAGTTATTTTTTTTTCTTCTGAAACCCCTAACGCCCATCCCCTCCCCCTCCTTGGGGGACATTTTTAATGAAATCAAAAATTTGTCATACATAAATTTTTGGCCCTTTTCCTAAAAGTAATAATAACTTTAAACAGATTCGATATGTATAAAAGTTAAGAACTTATGGGTTTTTTTCTGTTTTCACGTCTGCTTGTAAGCGGATCCAGCAGGGATTTTTTTGTTTTTAATTTTTTTTTTTTTTGACGTAAGAGTTGGTCCTATAAAAAACTTGTCAATATAAAAGTTGTAGATAAGTTTAAGAAGATTTACAATAAATTTAAGCGGATTTGATATCGTGGGAATTGACGGAGTTATGAATTTTTTCCTTCTAAATCCCCCCCCCCCCCTTGGGGCCATTTTTAATGATATAAAAAATCTGTCATACATAAATTTTCGGCCCTTTTCCTAGAAGTAATAATAACTTTAAATGGATTTGATACGTATCATAATTAAGAAACTTTGGGTTTTTTTCTGTTTTCACAAGAAGCCCCTCCCATTTCCCCCACCCCCACCCCCCTGGTTCGATTTTGTCCATTAACGAACTTGACCGAGATTTTATGCCCCTTGATTTTATCTTTCAGTTTGGAAGAGATTTGTGCAGAATTATTGCAGTTATCGTGTCCATAAAAAAGTGACATAGATATATATACAGTGGAATCTGTCTAAGCCGGAATCTGTCTAAGCCGGAAATCTGTCTAAGCCGGAAACATTTCAGAGTCCCACACTTTTAAACATAGAAATTTCCGGGAAATCTGCCTAAGACGGAAACAATCTGTGTAACGCGGAACCGGGCATTTATTTTGGGATCGTATGTAGAAAATTTACCGTTTAAGACGGAAGAAAATTCCGCTGCGAAATATAAATGGAAAGAAACCTTATCTTTTCATAATGACATGTATTGTCCAGTATCCCAGGGGTCAGAAGAAGGCCTCGCTGATTGCTGAAGTGGTTTGGGGATATTAGCATGATTCTATTATTGTATATGACTGTGAATTGTTGAACAAAGGTCACAGGATTTCTGACAAGTTGATTCTTCGGTTTCTGTAATGTAAGAAGATCTGTTTAAAAAGAAAGGGCTGCCACATTGGCACCTTATGGGGGATTTCAGCACACTTTCAACATTTCCTGAAGTATTTTCGCCCCTGGTCAATTGTTAACTTTCGTTTGCAGTATAATATACAAAAAGGGCTGATTTCTTCGTTGAATTTCAGACAAAAAGGATATTGCCACAACTTTTCGAAATATCTACTAGCTCTTTTCAATAGGTAAAGAAAATGCAGACTGTGAAAGTGTACACAACTTTAGTTTGTGTTTAACCCAGGAAGTGCTAGATGCAAGACAATATAGTTGTCGTATACAGTCTTATATTATAAAGACGAGATTCGTTATATAATTTAAGTCATTATTCCTAAATGGATTAATAAATCAAATTCGTCGTATATTTTACCAATACCAATGTTAACTGAAATACAATGTGCTACAGAAAAAAAAAAAAAAAAAAAAAAAAAAAACGAACAACAATATTCGATTTTTTTTTTCTAAATAAGTTTCAGATAATAGAATTTTAAGGCATTTATTAAGGAAAAATATAACTTTTTTTTCATCAAAATCTCTAGTTTTGATTTATATACCAGTGTGTTTGTGTACTATCAATTTGTAGTGTAAATTAATATTACTATAAATATATAAAAATATATACTGAGATTTCATGTTTATTTAATTTAAAAAGTTAAAAGATACTTTAGTTTTACTTTTTAGCCAAAGAAATGTTTAATACTCTGTGAACGGGATGTCTATAAAGTTTTTCTGTCTAAGCCGGAAATCTGTCTAAGACGGAATTTTACTTCAGTCCCAAGCGATTCCGCCTTAGACAGATTTCACTGTATAAAGTTTTGAACTGGAAGTGGTTTTGGGTTCTGGGAGTCATAATCGGCGTAGATCTGCAAAATTTTTTTCAAAAATTCCAACTTAGGGGAGAATGTAATAGGGAGTATTTCTTACGAAATCTACCTAAAAATGAGGAGAAAAAAAGAAAGAAGCAAAAATATCCATATAAGAATTATAAAATAAATTGCCTTGATAGCCATGGTTTAATATACAAATAATGTATGAAAATGTAAAATAAAATTAAAGTAATTAAATATATATTATAAATCGTTAGCTGCAAACAGTAAATTTTAAGTTTTAGAGTCAGGCTGATAAGAATAAAATTAATGAAAAATTTTAAAGGTTGCATAATTAAAAGAAAAAAAAATTAGAAAATACTAAATATTTATATATATATATATATAATTTTAAAAAAATTGTGACTGTAATAAGTAAAAATAAATCATTTAATTAATATTTTTAGTTAAATTCTTGCTAAATGACTTCAAGTGTAACAGGATGTAAATTAGAAGCTTAAAATTATTTCACTTCATTAGTTGAGTAGGCTGGACTGACAACACCAAGGCGAAACCAAGGGAAAATCCCTTGCAATACCATTGCGTTACATGCATTTTTAATTTGTTCATAATGATTATTTTTATGCACAATTTCAGATTTCATGTGCTATTTGTGTTCTGTGTTTATATGTCAAAGTAAAAATTATCCGAATTCGAATATCTAACACTTTTAAATGCGTTTACAATAAATAATGGTTTCAATGGCACTTTAGCATTAGTTAAATGGCCAATTTTCCTGTACCGACGGCTGCAATCAGCGCCTCTATAGGCCGTTTTAAGTCCCAATATTTAAAACACAAGCCGTTTTTTTTTTCGTCATCTGCCCTGTGCTTTCCACTAATCCAGTTTTAATTTTCTTTTCTTTTTTTTAAATCGAAAGCAGTTCATTTGTAAATGAGTCCACACTAGCTATTTTTTTAAATGTTTTTTTTTTTATATTATGTTTTATTTTAAAAGTTTTAAATTAAATGTCTTCAAAATTGTGGCAATCAAGTTACTGCCGTTATTACCGACAAAAAGGAGCAGTTATGTACCTCGAAGCCAGTTTTCATTTTTTTTTAAATTAGAATTTTTAAATTTAATTTTGTATGCGATGTTTAGCATTTTACAGGTTTTGGGGCGATTTTTAGACCTTATTGTTATTAAAAGGAATCCGGTTTCAATCTTTTAGCCCAATATAGTATAGTACATTTTCAATATGCGGAATTCGTGCAGTGGTTTTTGAATCTTTTGCGAAATTTTTTTGTGCGATTGTTAGCGTTTTTTCGGGTTTCGCGACGATTTTTTGACTTTCATAAAGGGAAACTAAGAATATTACCTTGGTTTTTTACTCGGGGTCGAACACGAGAACTTTGGATTTGAATTCATTAATTAGTTATTCTTTAGGTTTCTGAATTCATTGTTAATGAGTCCGTGATCTTTATCATTCTTCTTTTCTTTCATTTTTACATATCATATTTATACTCACATACATTTTAGGATTTTAAAAAATATTTTAAAACCCTCTACCAGTGTGCATAAAGACGACTAATTGAAGAAAACATAAAATATTAACAAAAGTCTTTTTACAATCCTTTTATATTAAAGTTTATATTGCTAGCAAGTTTATATTGCAAATAATATAGTGCTATTGCAACTATTGGTTTTATAAAAAAAGGCAATTACAAATTTAAAAGAAAATAAAAATATGATGTTAATACACTTAATAATAAAATGTTGTATCATTTTCATTGCGCTTTAAATTTTTAAATGGCAGATATGTGCTTAAACTTTTTTTTCTTTTTTTTTAACCTATGTTTAGCAGTGCGCTTTTCAATTTTACAGAATAATAAAAGTTCTGAAAGATTGAACAGTTGAGCACTTTAGGAATTTCATAGGCTTCCTATTTGGAACGAACTTTACGTCCTGTCTAGTTGTAGCTGCATTTCAAAAATTTATTTAAAATGATGCACTGTTCTTAACAAATATGCCTTTTAATATTTTTGGGTAACTTTTTTTAAAATTCATCGGGTTATATTTAGAATTTTGCATGTTTTTATTATTATTATTTATTTAAACCAGGGTTGTAGTGGGCAGCTGCCCAAGTAGCCGCCCGGGCTGGGTTTAAAAAAAAACCTGGGTTTTTTTACAACCTTGATGATAATACATATCAAGACGAAAAGATAACTTTTATAGAAAACAGGATTAAAACGTACTTACTTAATGAATAATACAAGAAACATAACTGTACCAGTCTTGTTTATATTTAATTAGAATGGCTACTTAATAAATGAAATCAAATGTATATCTCATAGAAATAAGTCACACTCTATATCTATTATGTAAATTTTCTGGTTCAAAACAGTTTTATTTGACTTGATAAATATCAGAAGGTTCTCAGCTATGAAGATATATTATATATGCTATGTTCAACACAAATATTTCATTCATAACTATTGCAATAATGAAAATAATGTAGTGATGAAACAGCATGAACATCATTTTGGAGCAGCAAAAAGCCATTTTGGAGCAGTAAAAAAACTATTTTTGGAGCAGAAAATAGCTATTTTTGGAGCAGAAAATCACTATTTTTGAGCAGCAAGATTGCTTTTTTTGTTGTTGTTGTTAGAAGTAAAAAAAGCTTTATGGGAGGGGGGGAGGGGGGCAATAACAGGTAAGGGGAAAAAAAGAGGCAGCGAATAATTATTTTAGGAATAGAGATAAATAAAGAGGGACAGGACAAAATAAAGAAAAATTCCAAACAGACTGACAGAACAGACCATTTTTTTTAACAGCTATAAGATAACAAAAAAAGTCCCTGACGGCTCGGCCTGCAGGCACAGGTAGATTTCGAAGACGCAGACCCTGGGGCGCCTGTTTGTTGGGAATTGCGGAAGAAATGACCTTTTTCCCATGATGCCACAGTTGGGACTGCCCACTTCGAAATCTAACTTGTTTGCAGGCAGAGCCAGCAGGGATTGTTTTTGTTTTTAATTTTTTTTTTTTTTTTTTTTTGCTATAAGGGTTGGTCCTATAAAAAACTTGTCACTATAAAAGTTTTAGATAATATTAAGAGGATTTATAGTAAATTTAAGCGGGTTTGATATCTTCTGAATTGACGAAGTTATGAATTTTTTTTTCTAAAACCCCCTCCCCCCCCTTGGAGCCATTTTTAATGATATCAAAAATATGTCATACGTAAATTTTCGGCCCTTTTCCTAGAAGTAATAATAACTTTGAACTGATTCGATACGTATCATAATTAAGAAATTATGGGATTTTTTCTGTTTTCACAAAGAGCCCCCCCCCCCTCCATTTCCGCCCCTTGATTCGATTTTGTCCATTAACGAACTTGACCGAGATTTTATGCCCCTTGATTTTTGATTTTATGTATCAGTTTGGAAAAGATATGTGCAGAATTATGGAAGTTATCGTGTCCATAAAAAAGTGACATAGATAGATAGATAGATAGATAAAGTTTTGAACTGGGCGTGGTTTTGGGTTCTGGGAGTCATGATCGGTGTAGATCTGCAAAAATTTTTCAAAAATTCCAACTTATGGGAGAATGTAATAGGTAGTATTTCTTACGAAATCTACCTAAAAAATCAGAATAATTCAAGGTTCGTCCGATTCTAAACCGAAGCTGGCGTACTCTGTCGAAGGCAGTGGGGTCCCCAAACACAGGTTCGACTAGTCTTTTTATAGGATTTGCCCTATATAGCTATGAAATTATTTTTCAAAAATTGTATTATCTTTCGCGCATGCGCAGAAAAAATTGTTCCATACAAATGCTCATATTTCATCAAATATTTAATATATTCATATTCTAATTGCAGTATATTATTTCTGTTGCATTTTGTCAAATTTTCTGAAATTGGCGTTAAATATAGTTGAAAATCCTGTATGATATAAGCAAAAAACATGCGGAATGTTTTTGAAATTTTTAAAGGAACTTTTATATTTTTATGAGCAAAAGATCACAAATGTTGTAGAGGACCCACACATAGTCACCTGCTGCAGCTACAGATCTTTTCCAGCAGTTTATTTCCCAGGATGATTGTAAATATTGTAATTTTTGTTCAATTTATTGTTTTCTCCTAATTGCCCTCGTAACTAAACCTTTGCTGAACAAATATAAGATCAAACATGTTCTTTACATCTCGGACATTTCAGAAGAATTTCTCTTGATATTTTAGATATATTTTTCAATTATAGAAGGTGACTGTAATAATATGATTAAAAATTGTATGACAAAACATGAACGAAAAATCATGCACTATGGCATAGATTATGAGACACTTTCCAACACTATCGGAATACTGTCAAGAAATTTCCTTTTTGTTCATACAATGAAACAAGATATCTAAATAAACATCCAAGAAACACACACACACAACGCAGTAAAAAATCATTTTCAGCAATATCTGTCCATAGCCAGTAATATGTGCGAATTCTTTTGCGTAACTCTGTATATGATCTACATACTTCGTAATACATTTGTTAAATTTTTAAATGTATATCACAGCTAAGAACGTACATCCAGCAGTTATGATTCCTAGTCAGTCCTGTAATTGAATTCTTTTGAGTGTCTCTGCAAATAAATGATAAATTCTAGGTACTCTATATATCTATTCTAGTACGAATATTCTATAGAAAACATACTGTAGTACACCTCAGTAATATATACCAATTTCACTGAAATAGTGTAACATCATTAAAATACACTGCAAATGATTTTCTCCCATACATAATAAAGCAATGGAATATTTTTGCGTGTCCCTGTAAATGACATATAATTGCTACTAACTGTATACTCTATATAAAGCATCTTGCCATCCACTTCAGTGGTGCATATCAATTTCATATGCTTAAAACAGTGTAACATCATTAAAATTCTCTGAAAACGATTTTTTTCCACTGGACGTAATGCAACAGCATATTTTTGAGTGTCCCTGTAAACGAATTATAATTGCTAATTATTCTATACTCTGTAGAAAACATGTTGTCGTCCAGTTCAGTGACCAGTTTCGTTATGTTTGAAATAGTGTAACTTTATTAAAATGCGCTCGAAACGATTTTTCCCCATGGACCGTAATGTAACGGAATACTTTTGAGTGCCCCCGCAATCTAACCATACACTGCAAATAGAACCATCTTAAATTCAGACACATGTGTGTTTGAAAAAGCAATTCAGACACATACTAGATCAGATAAAAGTAACATTTAAGATAAGAAAATTTTATTGTAAGAAAATTTGGTACTTTCGTATTATAGCGGCCCCCGTGGATAAATCGCCAAGCGACCAAGATTTATCGTCAAATTATAAAGCACAAATGACATTACAGTAATATATGATGCATATAATATTTCGTGACGTATATGGTCAAGTTATAGTTATGTATGATGCATGTGATGTATTAGGACATGTCTATAAGACGTAAATAATGTTTATATAATGACGTATATGGCGCATATATGAATATTTGGAGTATATATATATATATATATGCGCATGATGATCTTGGCGAAATCATAGTTGCAACCTTGGCATAATAGTAAATGGTGGGGGCCGCTATAACACGAAAGTACCGAAAAGTTTACCGTTCTTCATTGCAAGATAAATTATAACCAAATTTGAGTTGGTGCTGCATTCCTGATGTCGTTTCGCATTCCTGATGCCCTGAAGCATTCGTTTCAACCAAAGCAATGTTTTCTAGGTCTTTGTATACTTGTTTTATTGTCAAAAATTATTCCTACAAACGTATGTTGGAACGACTAAGTTTGCGAAAATAGTCGTATGTTTGGAAGTAAGGGTTTTTGTTAAACAATCTGGATGATCTATCATGCTGCTGTAAATTAATAGCGAAATTTCTGATACTCTAGATTTTCTATGATAACTTTTATACTAGAGTTTCGCAACGGCTCGATTTTACCAGAATCCGACCGACCTGATTCACGGTTCGGGTCAGATTGATTGTTATTGTTTCTGGTTTTGTTCCGTTTCGGGAGGGGTTTCGACCCTTGCGGATTGGATTCGGGTTGACCCGATTTTTCAGAGAAAATCCTGAATATTTTTCAGATGAAAAAAAAAAAATATATATATACAGGGCGTCCCAAAAGTCCTTGACACATTTTAAAATTCAATAAAATATCAAGCAATTGGCGTAACGAGAGTGCGGTTTGGTAGAAAATGCTTCTCATGATCTGAAATTTTGTTTAAGCAAATAATAATAAAAAAATAGTTTGAAAATTTTCTCATAGACGGCGTTGTTTCTGGAAAGTTATCGAACAGGTAGAATGCCTTTATACATAACATATAACAACGGCGAAAGACGCACAATGCATATGCACAGTTTTTGTCCAAAGTATAGCAACCCACAGTCCAGAACTTAACAATACTCGCCCTCCTAAGTCCTAAGTTCGATTAGACGAGTGAGGATGGATAGACGAGTCGCCAATGGGAAGAGCGCGCCAATAATTTGTTGTTCGATTTTCGTTTGCGACGGTAGGAAATGTTTTAATTGGAACGTTTGTTTATTAAGATACAAACGTATGATAGGATTTAATAGAATGAAGAAAACTTTTATTAATATCTTTGTTATTATTAATATCTCTTACGTTTTGATTCGATTTTCATAAAATTTTAAATGACTCGACAAAATTATGCAATGTTTATATAATATTAAATTTCAAACCATTCTGTTGGGTAATTTTTGCGTTGTTATATGCGAACAGACGGACGGACCAGACGACGACTATAGGTGCTATACGTATTTATATAATTACGAACGCACACAAAAAAGTACTTTTTAGTCAATAATTTTTTCATTTTTATGTTATAAATTTTTTACATGCTTAAAAGGATGTGTTATATAATATACAGATGGACGGATCAGGCGATGACTATAGGTGCTATACGTATTTATATAATTACAAACGCACCAAAAAAAAAGTATTTTTTAGTCAATAAATTTTTAATTTTTATGTTATAATTTTTTTACATTCTTAAAAGGATGTATTCTAACATCTGAGAAAATGTTTTTCAAATGAGTCACAAAGGGTTAAAATATTTTAATCATTAGTTATAAGAAATAAATAAATGAAAATCGGAAAACAAAAATAAACTTATTTTTAAGAAAGTTTTTCAAGCAGAAACTGCAATCTGTTGTCAATAAGTCACGAGATGGAAACACGACAAAATAGTAAAGAAAGAGAAACGTCTGTCAAAGTGTACAATCGTCTTCTAAAATTGTCCTTTTGTTTCTGTTTTCTTTTAGTTTTTATTGTCATATTTCGCGATGTCGGTTTTTCCAAATGATAAGCTCAATCTCACGTGATATACACAAATGTTTCTCCGGAGAATAACTTTTTCATTTAAAGACACCTGTTAAGTTGGAGGTAAGACACGTATTTTGTTACTTCCGATTTATCATTTATACCTTATGCAGAAAAGAATTAATTTTAAAAGATTATTTTATCGTTTGAAAGTTTTAAACTTATTATACGAACACTAGCGAGTAAGGAAAATATAGCCTTGAAAAAAATGTCAAGATAAAAAAAGTGAAAAGAAAAATGAAAGTCAGACCGGTAAAAATATATACAGAGAGAGAAACACCAGGCGCTCCAGTGGCGTGACATAAGAGGGAGGAAGGCACAGGAGCGATTGACCACAGCGCAAAATATTTAGTGGCATAAAAAATTATTGTATAAAATATTTAACATAAAAAGCTCTGGTAGACATTAAGGAGGGGCTTAATATTTTGAATTGTCCAAGAGCTCAAAATTCAAAACCCACTCTAGGCCCAGTGGCGTAGCAATTAAAAAATTAAGACTCAAATAGTTATTTTCAAATAAATTGAACAGTTAAGAATTTATATTATAAAGCTAAATACAGCGGTCGGCAACTGGCGGACCGCGGTCCACATCCGGACCGCGTAAGGTCAAATCGTGGACCGCCAAAAATTTTCAATTTGAATAAATAGTTTATTAAAATTTACATGTAATAGATGCGTTTGAACGATAGCCTTATCAATGCCGCAAGTGTAATTTTTCGCACTAATTGTTCAACAGTTATCTGCTTTTTCTCTTTTATAATGTGTATATAAAATTTTTCAGAACGTATACTTGAGTATATAGTAATTTTTCATTACAGATACCTGATTTTTCTATTCTATATTGCATGTACGTATGTGTAAAAACAACAATTTAAAATTAATAAGTACTAATATTACTTAAGTGTGTTTTCTCTGGACCTCGATACAAATTTTCAAAAGTATTCGGACCCTTACTTAAAATTACTCTCCGACCCCTGAGCTAAAACATATCCGTGATTTGACGTTGGCAACACCTGAGCAATAAATTTCGCTCTTACTGCAAGTTTTTTAACTTCTAAAAATCGCACAATTTCAATTTTTACGCCGCCGAGTAGGGAAAAATATCTTTCAAATGCAATTTGTCTGAAAACTGTATCTCAATTGACCGATTTTTTTTTGCGGCTTTTCAAATAATTTTCAAGCATAAAGTTTTAAAAAAAATCTATCTTTATCGCGTGCGATTACGAAAAATCGCACAATTTAAATTTTTACTCCGTCGAATAGGAAAAATGTTCTTTCAAGTGCAATTTTATATCCGTTTATGTTTAAAACAGTATAAATGGTTCAACATTTGTTTCCGGTTAATGTCTTTTTTTAGTCCATCTTAATGGGCAACAATTGATGAAAATGGATCTTTACTGAGTTATGTATTTTTTAAATTGCTTATTTTAGATATCTCATTTCATCGTATGAAAAAGAATTAAATTTCTTAATAATATTCTGTTAGTGTCGGAAAGTGTTTCATAATCTATGCCGGATGCATGATTTTTTGCTCTTGTTAGGTGCGTTCGTAATTATATAAATACGTAGTACCTATAGTCATTGGCTGGTCCGTCCGTCTGTCCGCATACAACAGCGCAAAAACTACCCAACCAAATAGTCTGAAATTTAATATATAATAATCGTTGCAGAATTTTGTCGAGTTACTTCAAATTTTATGAAAATCGAATCAAAACTTAAAAATATGTTATGCGTCATTAATTCAATGATATCCCATGATAGGTAATGATTCTCGGTTACCATAGTGATTACGTCTTATTTAAGATGGCGTCATATTATTTCCGTATTACTGAATTTAAAAACCCGAATTTGTATACAAAAATTGTTTAATTATAGCAATCTTATATCTACCGACAGTTTTTTGGATAGATGTTTCCGAAGAAATAGATATTAAATATGGAAGAGTCCAACAAAAAAGCAGTAATACGCTACCGCGCATGCGCGGCGGCGTATTGCTACTTATTTTACTGTTTAATACTGTTAATTTTACGGTATAATACTGGCAGCTGGGGTACCAGTATAATACCATAAAATCAACAAATTTTTTTGCAGTGTGTAAGCGATCGATATAATTTATACACACCACCTAATACACTCAAAATTAAATAATTTTTAAAATGCATACGACCACAGCGGAAGAAGTACTTCCATCAATTATCGATTTTAGTCAGTCCTGTAACCGAATTCTTTTGTGTCTCTGTAAATGAACGATTAATGCTATGCCCTAAAAATACGACTGAACATTGAAATTCTTTTGTGCGTACCTGTAACCGAAATATAAATGCTACTTATTCTATACTCCTGAGAGAGCATGCTGTAAGCCCATCTCAGTGATGCATATCTCTATAGAAACATGTTGTAGTGCACTTCAGTGATTTCATTAAGCTTGAAACATCATAACATCATTAAAATGCACCGCAAACGATTTCTCCCCATAGATCATAATGTAAATGGAATTCTTTTTCGAGTCCCTGTAGACGAACTATAAATGCTTTATTCTATATTCCTGAGAAAGCATGCTGCAGTCCATCTCAGTGATGTATATCAATCAATCTCATTATGTTTGAAATATCGTAACATCAATAAAATGCATAGCAAACGATTTTTAAACATTAGACCATATGTAACGGAATTCTTTTGTGTGCCCCTATAAACGAACTATAAATCCTACACAATTTATTTTAAATACCGAACATTCTATAGTAAACATCAATAACATATACAAATTTCATGCTAATCCGAGAACATTTACGAAAGTTGGAGCTCGGATAGACGGCAGATAGATAAACCGAATACAAAAACCCCTTTCAATTTATGTTTGAAAGTGTTTAAAAAGGCTGCTGCAAGTAGCGAAATCTTTGGCGATTTCTTCGGCTATTGACCTCTGGCATGCGGCCAATACGAAAGTATTGCTTTTAATAAATTTCAAAACTTCATTTGAATACATTATTGATATTTTTCATTATATAAAAATTCATTTTATGGTTGTTAGTGGGTAGTCTAAAAAAATATATTAAATGTAAAAAATATATATATTAGAGTTTTCAAGTTTCTATGTTCTGTAACCTGAGAAACCCGGGTCGGATCCCTTAGTATCAATAATTAATGGAGTATTTATGAATGTATTAATCGTTCAAATTAATTATTAATGCCATTATCACAAAATAAATACTTTATTTATTTTAGATAGAAAATTTAAGAAATCACGATTGTGAAATTAATAAAATTAGAGTTCAGAGGCGGGGGAGACAGACAGTCAGTGTTGAATTCATGGGGTGGCCCGGGGGGGGGGGGGAGGGAATTTTGTCCTCCCGAAGATGTGAGTTATGAAGAGGCTTACTTCACTCATCACGCGAAAACACCCGCTCGCTAATGTTAATCCTAGGGGGGAAATATTTTAAGATATCTCGTTCGCATTTCTATATTTTTATTTTTTATTTATTTATTTATTTATTTTGCATTGTATAGCTGAGATTAATCTCTATGCAAGCCCTTTTTTACTTTTTCGATTTTGGTTGCAGTTTTTAGGGTTTCGTTCATTTCACGAAACCCTATTGCTCCCGCTCCGTTGTCTGTCTGTCACAGAGCCATTCTAGAAAACTATGTAACTTACAGAGTTGAAACTTTGTGTATAAATCAGAATATCAGCTGTAAAGAGCTGAAAATATTAAAATTTGAAAAATTCGTATTATTTTAATAAATATAGATAAAAAACCCTAAATTCTAACAGCCTTTTCTTATTAAATTTAAACATTTTTCGTTATAGCAGATGCCAAAAATTAAAAATCCACATGAAATTCTTTCTACAATAATTAATTTTCTATCAGACGATTTTCACGTGAAAAGTGAAAATGAAATAAAAAGTTTCACCAATTGAAAAAAAAGATAAATATGAAATAAAATTGATTGACGTCATAGTAGTAATAAAGCGGGAAATTTCTAAGATTTATCAATAATACAAGGAGTATGAGTATGTTTATGTACACAAAGCAGGTTAATATCACGTCATAGAGAATTAAAAAGAGAATCTGACGTCATATTGGAAGTTTAACGATTTTTTCAAATATTTGAGTATATTTATACAATGTGAGTATGAATATGAGTAATAAAGAATAGTAAATATATGAGTTTGAGAAACATATTGAATCGTGATAAAAATCCGATTATGAAAATATTCGCATATTTTAATATTTTGAAGGTGTACAACATGTTTAATTTTTAAATTAACCCTTTGAACAATAATCGATCACGCTTACCCACTTGTTGTTGTTTTTTAATTTGAGTTTTAGTATTTGAGTTGAGTATTTTATTTTTATTTTAATTTACTTTTGAAACCAGTTCCGAAGGTGAAAGTATCTTAATAAATATTAATAAAAAAAAAAAAAAACTTGTATAGAAGTGCAATTTCCCTCCCGGAACTCTATAGAATCCCCCCTGGACCTGCAGAAATCACTCCCGGAGAAAAATGTCTGAATTCAACACTGGTTACAATGATTGCCGTATGAACTATTTATGGCTGCGAATTACACAGGGCCCCATTATTATGATCACCGCATTAACAATTTATTGTCGCGAAACTCACAAGGCTTATTTACAATGATCACCATATTTTTTTAGGTTTTCTCATTTATGTTTATTTTACACGGACATCCCTCTCCGAGCTCGTTTTGGTATATATACCCGTTTTCAAGATTGAAATTTTTTGCAATTCAATACCTACACTTTTTGTTTTATAGAAATAAATGTGAGCAATAACGCAATATTATATAAAAAATAATCTAAATAATAATTATATATACTGATGCATAGTTACACGGAACAGGTACTTGTATACAAATTACCACAGTATTCTTTTATCGCCTAGCCTAGGTGTCTCAGGACTTTCAAAAATTTTATTTTTTCAAAAGAACATATTAAAGGATAATCTTTTCTGAAATTATAAAACATACCGCATTAAAAAATTCCTATAATTACTCGAGTCATAGCGTACGAAGCCGTAAATATAAACAAGTTTTAAAATAAAATTTTGAAGTCAGTTTTCAAAAAATGAGGGTTTTGTGCTTAATTCGCAGGATATCTCAAAAACCTTTCCATATATTTTCATGAAATTTTCAGAAGATATATTTCATGTTAATCTGCATAAAATGAACCTAAATTTTTATATTTATAGTTTTAAAAAATAGAGTGCTTTTGGTGGTTATATTGTTGAAAATTTCAAAATTTTGTATAACTTAAATGCAACTTTGTATTAAACTTTGTACTAAAAATAACAATGCTTTAAATACAAAGTTATTTAGGTTCAGGGTTATTATTACAATCTGAAGTAAATTATGCACCAAAATGATTGTTCTAGATGCAAAATTTCTTTTGTACCTTATTTATTTGTACTATTGCGCGTAACCTCTCATGCAAATTATCTGCTCGACAAATGTCTGACAGTTTCAAGCTCCCTATAAATATTCATTCTACATATTGTTTTTTTTTTTAAATATGTGAAATGAAAGATCGTACTTACATCCTTCATCCCTTCAAAAATTAAAAAAAAAAATAAGATATTAAATGTTTAAAATGATATATTTTTTATTTTTTTTTAATTTAAAAGTTTTTTGACCCCGTAATCCGGATAGGAATCTCGGTAGGATGAATGCGCAATCCCAATACACCAACTAGCCACATCCAACGGTTTGGTTATATACGCCAAAACATCAATTACGGAATTTCAACTGGAATTTTTCCGTTTTCACCGAACTGAAAAGAAACATTTCCGGTTTGTCTGTCGTGGATGGAAATTTTCGGTTTTTAACGTTCAACGGGTCAGGATAAAAAGTAAATTTTACGATTATTCTGAGAAAATTTACGATTTCCAGTCAAAATAAAAAAGTTTCCGTTAAAATACAGAATTTTCACATAAAATCACCCGTATATATACGGAATTTTTTTTACAACGTAGGGTAGGACTTGGCATGTTACGGCACTGAAAAAGATATTGTCTACAGAACAAAAATTCATCCCAAGCTACTCGCTTGAACAAAAAGATGACTTGTTCCACTTTGTTTCAGCACACTCCATATCTTTTAAAGGAAATTCGTCAAATCAGCGTGAGTCAAAAATTTATCACCGTGATTACACAATTAAAAGAAATATTAGTTTGATAACGCAATATTTTCTTAGAAAGATTAGAAAATTATTAACCATCGCGTGAAAAGATAAAATAAAGAAATAAAAAGATAATATACTCACATATCATTTAAATGGAATCCTTTTTAACTCATAAATCTGATTATCTTACTAGTATAAAATTATTATCTCTATTCCAGTTTTAAAAGAATATTAAATTAAAAATCTTCACAGCTGCGATAAAATCATGGCAATCTCACTGCTGATTAATCACATATCTGGTTTACCCCAGTCTCATCAGATAGCGGGTTTAACACTCTCATATGCATGCATTTATTTATATTTAAATGAGTGAAAAATATTGTGCACTTAAAATAGGTTTTAAATGGATTATTAAGAATAAATAATGTTGAATTTTTTAAAAAACCTTACAGTTATTACAAAATCACAAAATAAATAACACATGAGATTTACAAGCAATACAAATTTATTATTAAGAGTTATTGAAGAAATTTTTGTGATTATTTAAACTTTGGATACGTTAACACAAATTAGAAAGAAAGAAAGAAAAAAAAAAACATGTTTCTGTTTGGATCCAAGAGCAGAAATTCTTTGGGAAAAAGATCCTCTCTTTCAGAATAGAAAATAACTACCAAAGACGGATTTTCCAACTGAATATTCGAAAAGAAAACTGGCTCTGCTGACTATTGATGCATTTCACAAGAACTACTGAACTTCATATGGGGTTTTTATATAAGATACAGGAATTAAAAAAAAATGACCCATTAATTTGATTCCAGAATGATTCTCCGGAATTAAGCATTTTAAATCTTCTGTCTAAAATAATAGAAATATTGATTTCCTGACAATGGCATTAACCCCTTGGGGACGAGCGACACGTATACGTGACGCATAAGATGCTCAGAATCCTCGATTATTCCCACCAGTTATTTTTTATTGTAAGCTTTACCTTTTTTTATGACAGCATTTCTGCGATTCTATTAGGCGAAAATTTCTGTTTTGAAAAACCGGCAGTAAAAGATTAAAATTTCTGTAAAGGACGCTCGTCACGAAGGGGCTAATAATAGTTTAATTATTATTACTATGATTATTATTTTGATTGTCCTAATCGATAGTCATTGTAAATCATCACAATGTAGTAAGTAATGTGTAATCATCGCTTGAATAATCCTAATTGTACAACTTATGACCAATGAGACACTTTTCATGTTTTTAAAATTTCCACGCCACTGACTAACCATAAATCAATTGTAAAATTGTAAGCTATTGTAAACTTTGCCCTTTTTTATGACAGCATTTCTGCGATTCTATTAGTCGAAAATTTCTGTTTTGAAAAACCGGTGGTAAAAGATTAAAATTTCTGTAAAGGACGCTCGTCGCGAAGGTGTTAATAATAGTTTAATTATTATGATTAATTACTATTACTATGATTATTATTGATTTTCCTAATCAATAATCATTGTAAATCATCACAATGTAGTAAGTAATGTGCAATCATCGCTTGAATAATCCTAATTGTACAACTTATGAGACACTTTTCATGTTTTTAAAATCCCCACGCCACTGACTAACCATAAATCAATTGTGAAATATTGCCCGATGTAATATGTCATTTATTTCAAAAAATAACGCTTGAAAACATTTGTTTTTCTTTTAAACCATTGTTTATTTCCTCATACAATTGTCAGCTTTAACTCAGAATGGTTAAGAAAAATAATATGAAGTATATGCAAATAAATTATACTACATGAGACTACATGCTGTAAGAACACGAAATAGGATGTTAGTATTAAATTTGTTTTCAGCATTGTTTCAGTAAAAAAAAAAAAAAAAAGAAGAAAAAAATGTATTGCGACATCCGCAGCATTTCAGAAGTGTTGATTACATACAACACAGAAATGTAATTTCCTCTAGAAGAAAAAGAAAAAAAAAATAACAGACCGACTCATTATAGTTTAAACAGCAGGTTCCTTTTCCTGTATTTTCTTTTTAATTTTAAATAAAATTATTTTTTATTCGACCCTTTCCGAAATACCGTTATTTACTCACGTATTTTGTGAAAACTTTTTTTCACCATTTCTTCCGCTCTAAAAGTAGAACATGCGAAAAATACACGAATTATTTTATTTTATTATTTTTTTTTTATAGTATTAGTTTTTCTCGAATAGCATCTTAGAATGAAAAGACAAATGACCTTCTATAAGAAGAATATAACATTTTAATAAATGATTAATTAAGATTAAACAAAATGTATAAACAGTTTCATAAATTCAACAGTTTCAAAGATAATTTTCGAACTAGGACAATATAATATTTTTAACACTTTCCAACCTAGTTCGAACCTAGTTGTGCTCTAACTCCTGTAAAAATGCTCGGATTGCTCTGCAATTTTTATATTTTATTGTCGTTATCTATAGCATGTTCCCTATTTTATTTTTTAGTGTGTAGCACTTATAGCGTTTTTACAGGGACACTCAAAAGAATCCCGTTACATTCCGGTCTATGGGGAAAAATCATTTGTGGTTTATTTAAATAATGTTTCACTATTTTAAACGCATTGAAATTCATATATATCACTAAGGTGCATTACAAGAAGCTTAATATGGAATAGGGTGTGCATAGCACTTATAGTTACTTTACAGGGACAGTCAAAAGAATTCCGTTACATTACGTCTATGGAGAAAAATCGTCTGCGGCTTATTTAAATAATGTTTCACTATTTTAAACGCATTGAAATTTATATATACTACTAAGGTGCATGACAAGAGGCTTACTACAGAATATTGTGTGTATAGCAGTCATCGTTCATTTACAAAGACACACAAAATAATTCTCTACTGTCTGTTATCAATAATTCCTGGAAGTGCGTTTTAAGTTACTGAACGCAATTTTAAATTTAACTCGCTTTTTGTCTATTACGTGGTGTGTATAAATTCTGTAGATCATATACAGGGAAGCACAAAAGTTCGTAAACACATTTCCGTTTATTGACAGAAACTCCAGAAGAAGAATTTTAAACTGTGCTACGCGTTTCCTAACTGAACTAAAATTTAGCGTCCTATGTAGTATATATACAAATCTATAAATCATATACAGAGCTGAATAAAAGTATTCGGATATTTTTCCGAATATTGTATAGGTTGGAAATTCCTGAAATTATGTTTTTAAATATGTTATGCGTTTTCCAAATTGTTTACTTAAATGTTATCTTTCAGCTTATAAAACGGTATGATTTGTAAAATTATTTTGGAAGCGTTGGAAAGTGCTACATAATCTATGCTTGACGCATGATTTTTCGTTCTTGTTTTAGTTGCGTTCGTAATTATATAAATACGTAGCACCTATAGTCGTCCTCTGATCCGTCCGTCTGTCCTCATTTAACCCCGCAAAAACTACACAACCGAATGGTTTGAAATTTAATACATATAATCGTTGCAGAATTTAATCGTGTCATTTCAAATTTTATGAAAATCGAATCAAAACTAAAAAAGATAATAATAAAAATATTTTGTTAATTAAATAGTAAATAATAACAAGTGGGTGAGAATGATCGAAGATCGCACAAAGGGTTTCGTTTAATACTCCTTTCAAAACACTTTATCATTTCTATAATAAATCCAAATAAATTTTATAAAGTAAAAATTTACGGGTCTATTTTTCTCGTTTTTTCGAATATCAGAACCGGCCCGCTATTATACTCTGTCATAATAATATCTGTCATGTAGACTAAATGCGATATTTAAAAAAAACATCAATTTCATAACTAAACATGTTGTGTAGAGACCTTTAATATGTTAAAATGTGCCAATATTTCCATAATCGGGTTTTTTATCATGATTCAATACGTTCCTCGAACGCATATAGTATTTACTATTCTCTATTACTCATATTGATACTCTCTTTGTATTATTCTCAAACATTTAAACAATCCCTTAAACTTCCAATATGACGTCAGATTAATTTTCTTTTTAATTCTCTAATGACGTCATATTAAGCTGCTTTCTGTATTTACACATACTCATACTCCTTGTATTATTGAGAAATGTTTGAAAATTTCCATTTTATTACCAATATGACGCCATATTAATTTTTTTTTTCAATTGTTGAAACTTTTTATTTCATTTTCATTTTTCATGTGGAAATCTTTAAATTAGAAAATTAATTACTGTAGAAAGATAAACGAAAGATGTAACGAAAAATGTTTAAATTTAATAATAAAACGCTGTTAGATTTTTTATTTATTTTTTTTAAATAATACGATTTTTTCAAATTTTATTATTCTGAGCTTAATATTAGATATTTAGCTTTAAGTACACAAAATTTCATGCTTGTAAGTTATATAGTTTCTGAGAACCGGCTCAGTGACAGACAGACAACAAAGCGGGAGTAATAGGGTTTCGTGAGATGAACGAAACCCTAAAAATGAATTCAGAAATGTGTCAGAAAGTAGCTCCTTTGAGAGGGGAGGAGAAACACGTCCTGTATTTCCCCATTCGTATTCGTCATTTAAAAATATTTGATGTCGCATATTATGCAGGCTATAGAAAAACAAACACATTTTATGTATAATAATAAGTTGATTGCATTTAAACTGGCACCAGTTTCACCTGTACAAACACCTAATTTTTTTCCCCAACCTAATTTGTTGAAACTTCAGAATATCATTGTACGTGTTCATTTCTTTCAAGGAACCTTTTTGCACGAGTTTTCTCCTCATTTAGGAAATGCTAACAATACGACCAACAAAGAGGTCTGATTTATTTTGTGCCAGATGTTCAGTAAAATATGTCAGATTTGTACCTGAGCGGGAAAATGAGAATGCATTTTACCTAGAGCAGTTTTATTTATTGCCAAAGAGATTAGTTTACGAGTTCCTTAATATATTTAGAATTTCGCGTATTTTTCAGTCGAGCTTGGAAGTAAGAGGAAGGTGATTTTGCACGGGTCGAATTTTCAGGCTTTGGCCAATCCCGGCACAAAAAGTTATTGTTAGGCCTAGGTCCAGTCCGATCCATTTATTTTTTGCAGTTCATGGCCCAAATAAGTTTATACCGAAGAAAAAAATTGTTATTTTTAAATCCATAATAATAAGTTAATTGGATTTAAATTGAAATCAGTTTCAGCTGTATAAATACCCCTTTCTTCCCCATCTACTTTATAACTTCATTACAACTGCAATAAAAAAAATATTGAAACATACGAGTAAACTTTGTACGTGTTCATTTATTTCAAGGAAATATACTAATAATGCTACCAACAAAGAGGTCTGATTTTTTTTTTTTTTATGCCAGGTTAGTTGGTTGTTTACGGCCGATTATCTGCGCTAAGGATATAGGCTGGCGGGAGGAGTGCCCTCCGTGGGGGTCTTTCTAAGGGATCCTAACCCGTTCACGCAAGGTTCGAGGAAAACTCCGAACGGTTAGATCAACGAGCACGGCAAGGGTTTGAACCCAGCACCTTTCCTGTCTACCAGCTTTTGAGAACAGAACCTCTCAGCCACTGGTGGGGCTATTTTATGCCAGATGTTCAGTAAAATATGTCAGATTTGTACCTGAGCAAAATGAGAATGTCCTAGAGCAGTTTCATTTATTGTCAAAGAGATTAGTTTACGAGTTTCTTAATATACTTAGAATTTCGTGTATTTTTCAGTCGAGCTCAGAAGTGTAAAAGTAGAAAAGGTATGCAATAAATTAGAATTAACAAACATTTTGGAAGCAGAGGTTTGCACGGGCCTTGGCCAAGTCCTGCACAAAAGTTGAAGTTAGGTCTAGGTCCAGTCCGGTCCATTTATTTTTTGCAGTTCATGGCCCAAATAAGGAAGAAAAAAAGTCGACATTTTTAAATTCATATTGTACTACAATTAAAATTATATTAAAATAACACTGAATACACTTTTGTGCAAATGTTTTAAAGTATAGCATTTTTTTAGATTTCTTTTTGAAAACTATGGAATATAAAATAACATTATTAATGATCACTTAGGCAGCTATACAGAATTGAAAAAAAAAATAATAATATAGTTCGCTTTAAATAAAGAAGATGATAAAAAAAAAAAAAAAAAAAAAAAAAAAAAAGGGTGGGGGGAATCGATATTACAAATTTGAGAGTTTTCCTCAAGATTGGATGAAAGGAATGCTAGAATCTCCCTGAACCAAGAAAAAGGTATACGATACATATATAGTAGGCGTTCGATATAAAGACCGTCCATTATAGAGACCCTCTCATTATAACGACATATCGAAACAGTCCAAAATATGCAACTCATTCCGCAATATCATTTTTAGATCCAATAGAACGACCAGTTAGACCAAAGATTCTAATGTAACGGCTCTTTCGAACCTTTTTTACTAATATTTGTTCTAGATTCTTTGTATGTAAAAAAAAAAAAAAAAAACTTGAGAATGTTTCTGAATCTTTTAAAAACAGAAAAATTTTCCTTTCCTTCTAAAATTCAGCGAATATTTTCTATTCATCGGTGAAAAGTATAGCAAAGCCTTATTATTGATATCTTTTTTAAAGATAATAGACCTTTTGTGTTCAGAACTATTGCAACAGGTATTTGAAAAATGTTTAAGTTTACTGCATATAAAACTGTTTATTTCTTTATTTCTAAAGTCAGTTGTAATTCAATGAAGAATACTCCGAAACTAATTTTTTTTTAATTCATTTGTCCAATCTATTTTTTAATCGAATTTTAATTTAAAAATTACATATTAAAAATATTAATGCTTAATATAATACTATAATATTATAATATTTAATAGATGATGTCTAATACAAAAGTTCAAAATATAAGCAAAAAGTTTACACAACATTTAAAAAAAATTTAATGTTTTTTTAAATAAAAGTTTTTAAAAGGTAAAATTGGATATGTGGATACAAATAAAACGCATTACACCTTAATATAATTCTGAAATCATAAGTTCTTATTCTTAATAGATATGAATAACGTCTCTCATATTTGATCACAACATTTAGTTCTAATAAGAATTTTTTAAGAAAATTCTTTTTGCAGTATCCTTCATGGTTTAGGTTAGGTTTTCAGCTAATAAAAAGGAGATGGTTGCGTCCCCCCACCCCCATATTAATGAATGTACAAAAGAAGATAAAATTGATATCAGAGACATAATTGTATAGACTACTTTTCCATAATTGTAATTTAAATATGAATTAATTTTCTTCCACTTCGGGTTCGGGTGTGGGTCGGGTTCGTATTGACTTTAAGCAGAATTTTCGGGTGCAGGACTCTAGTCCCAATTATACCACCATCGTAGTTTTTAAATATGTTAAGATGCGAATCACAAAGTAAAACATATGTAAAAATTACGATAGTGTTATGAGGGCTTCATATCAGAAAAAAATTTAAACGATCTAATAGACATTAAAATTTACTAAATAAAACCCATGTTTCTGATTATGTACAACATATTGAAAAAATCTTCAAACAAAAATAATCAAGAAATTCTCCTAAATTATATCAAATCAATTATAACATCTTAGGAAAAAAAAAAAACGACCACTGGGGGCCTAAAATCAACGATAATCTACCTTTAACAATCGATCACCCCCCCCCCTCTTTTTTTGCCTGAAAAAGATTTTATGCCCCATAAAATTAGTTTTTCAAACTAAAGCTGATTGAAAAATAATATTGTATATATATATATATCATACATAATATTTAATAGTTCATGTTATTTTGTAATTGATTATACTGTTCATTACTTTTTATTTGCAGTTGCAATTCATTAAAAATTGGAATTAAAAATATTTTTTATAAAAGTTTAAGCGCTGAATTTTATTAAATATAAAAAAAATCCTAAACCATACTTAATTAATCAAAAAGTCTACTAAGCAGCGAAGGAGGGGAGGGGTAAAATGGATAAAAAAATAACTAGCTTAAGTCTATTTTTCAAGTTTATGCGATTTAAAAATAAAACTATATATACAAGAAATCTAATGTTTAATTATTTATTTTTCTTTATCAAACATTCTGTGAACTTTTTATTTTCAGTTTGAATCTTGCTAAAACTTTTAATATATATATACAGAGGTGCCACGCTCCCACTAATCTTCTGTAATATGTGGATTAATTTGACCCAATTTAACAACCTTTCGAACCAGAAAATTTATTTGATGAATTTTTATCTATGTAATTTCAGGTTTCTACGTGAAGTTAATTTAATTTTATTTCTTAAAAAAAAAAAAAAAAAAAAATTCTGGTGCGAAACGTATTAAATCTGGGTCAAATTAACTTACGTATTACGGACGATTAGTGGGAGCTTGGCACTTCTGTATATATATATATATATATATATATATATATAATAACATAGTGGCCATATTTTATGTACATGTTAATCTGTTTTAAACTGAAAGCCCTTTTATTTCGTAAAATAATTTGTTTTACGCATAAAAGATTATGTGACGTATAAAAGTTATCGAAAAAAAGAAAAAAATAACTTAAAGCCGTAAAATTGGTGAATCTATACTAATGTATATAGTTGGAGTGTCTGACTGTGATTTTCAGTTAAAACACCTATTTCTAAGTTCATTCGACTATTTAGATAACGTATAATAAAAAATAACATTTTTTTTTGTCTGTCTGTCTGTCCGGAATAGGCTCAGAAACGATTGCAAAACAAACACCTAAGTTATCAGGGGCAGATAGAGAATGTTTCTGGCTACAACCTGCAGTTTGTCGCATCGCATTCCGATATCTAAAATACTTTTTGAGAAAATAGGGAAAAGCAATCAATCTTTTAAAACTCAAAAACAAAAAAAATCTGTAGTAAGCAATAAACAAAACGGAAATGATACTGAGAATGCAAGAACCTGAATTTTTTAAATTTATCTTTAATTGAATTTCTCCCCTTCCAAACTAAAGCAACCTTCCAACCAATCAACATGCATACATCCGTTACGTCATTTCTGTTACTACATGTGATTCATTGCTCAACAACACGCCTCTAGTGTGATAATTTCTCTTCGACGATGATGCTTGTCCAAAAACTGATCCTTTCCCTTTGACATCTGGTGAATCATATGATGTTCAACAAATATTAACTTGTTGGTGTGTAATCATTAAATCTTCCACAACATTTCTAAAATTACTCTTCCAGCTTTCATTATTAACATCGCCTTAAATGGTATTTTTATTTTCCTTTTTGATGAAATACTCCTCGATAATCTATTTGAAATATAGATTTAAAAAACATTTTTACGACAAACATTACCGTAAAAGAACCATTGTCGAAATTTAATAAATTTTCGAAATATAAACTTTAATAAATAGTGACCTACTTTTAGAAAAAAATTGATTTTTATGATACATATAAGTTGGATTACATTGTCACCAGCTGTTAAATTAGTTTCATTTAATTATATTTCAACTTGAGTTTATTTTTATAGTATATATAATTGTCATAATTTAATTATTTATCAATTTATGTATATATATATACATATATATTCTTTTAAGTTGTTTCTGTAAAGACACTGAGTATAAAAATAAAATATAAAAAAGAAATCAAGATATTTCATGAAATAAATTTGATTCTTTATATATTATATACATACACATATACACAGTTTATATATTTCATATGTGGATAATTTGTGAATTTTCTATATACTTTTTAAAAAATTATAAGAACTATAAAAGAAATCCAAATATTTGAATGAAAATAAATTTATATATTTAAAAAAAATTACATTTAAACATGAATATACTTTCACAGTACATATTTTTATGTAATAATTTATCATTACATTTGAATATTTTGTGTATTTTTTATATAACTTAAAAAAATTGTTAAAATTGTTTTTGTAAAGGCACTGAGAATAAAAATAAAATATAGATAAAGAAGGCAAGAGAAGTGAATGAACATGAATTTATAATTCCTCCTTTACACTTAACATTAATAATTTTTTGATACTTCTCTATTATCTCGTCGACCACTTTTCATAACAAAAAACTATCGCCAAACTGTAACACCAAATAAATGGGAGAACATTGCAATTGGAATATAAAAAAAAATAAGAATTTAAGGACACAATTGTTATTTTAATTAATGAAATAACTAATAAATCAGTAAACCATAATAAAAAATACACGCAAATGTCGAATTAAAAACCACTTGATGACATAACAAACACGTATAATTCTTCTGACATTAAGTAAATGGGACTGCATTTTTGGTGTTTAATCTTACAGTTTGACAATAGTTTTTTGTTATGAAAAGTGGTCGATGGGATAATAGAAAAGTACCAATTTTTCTTCCATTAAAGAAAAAAATGTTTAGGGTTCCATACTTAAAAAGTAAAAATGGAACCATTATAGGATCACTCCTGTGTCTGTCAGAGCGTTTTTTCTCATAAACTATCGGACGTGGAAAGTTCAAACTTGGGAAAGTTATAAAGCCTTTTTACCCACATATTTTCAGATTATTTATTAGCCATTCATAAATGTGTTCAGGAAATATTTAGGAGGCTAACTATGTTACTTGAAAAAAAAAAGTTTTCTTTCTGTATAATATCATGTGAAATATCTTGTCTTGTAATACTGAACTCAAAAATATATTTCTTTTGGTTTTAGGTAGTATATTTTCAGAGATATTGTCCAAAATGCACTGCAAAAATATGTCACCCCCTCCTCCAAATCTACTGAAACTAAAATTACGAAATAATTAGGGGTAGTAGAAGTTTATTTAAACCTTTCAGGAAACTATAGAAAATTTCCTAGGTAATATAGTTTTTGAGAAAAACGCATTTTTCCCTTACACACAAACTTTACTTTTCACGCGATCAGTGGGAGAGTTGATGGCCGCATGAAGTATTTATCAACGCAGAATTATCCAAAGATATTTGATGATGACTTTCGAAAACAATTGTCGGTAATTAACCGAAATATTAATTAAGTTACTTGAAATTTTTTTTTTTTTTTTTTTTTTTAAATCATGTTGTAGGATATCATTTGAAAGATCTTGTAACATTGAATTAAAAAATATAATTGTTTTAATTTTAGGTATTATATTTTCAGAGATATCGTTGAAAGTACTAGAAAAATATGCCCACCCCCCCTCCTATTTCTGAATCTACAGAAACTAAAATTCTGAAAATATTAGGGGTAGTAGGAGTTTATTAATCAATAAATTCAATGTACCCTTTGAGCGTGAGTTATACTCACACTTGACTGATTTATTTTCACAGCATATATATATATATATACAACATATATTGTATATATATATGTATATATATATATACAACACATATTTGTAATAATTTATTTTTATATTGAAAATTTTGTGAGACTTTTTAAAAGGTTTTAATAAGTTGTTTAAGACTGAGAATTAAAATAAAATACCTATATAAAAGAAATCAGGTTAGTTGACTGAGAAATAATTTATAATCCTTTCTCTACCACTTAATATTCTTTAAAAAAATGATTTTATTTATTTATTTTTAATATTAATAAAAGAAAAATCTGACTTATGACAAAAATTCTTATTTAGTAAATTGATTTTCATGTTTTGTATTATTATATGTTAATTTTGCCTAAAATGTCTTCAAGTAAGCCACAACTAATTAGTTTTATTCAGTATAGTGTGTATATTAATCATTTGGTAAGTATTTTATTAAAAAATATATTCATATTAAAGTATACAATGTTGTTTTTTAGCTTAAAAAGGTTTTTTTGTAACAGATTGGTAAAACATTGAATGATAATATTATTCAATAATTTTATTATCCAATTCAATATTATCAAGAGTATGACATTTGTCTGCGTGTTATTGAACATTTCTTCTAATTTCAGATTCATCATGGATAAGTTTCAAGATACAACCAATTCATCAAGAGAGAATGGTAAACAAAAATGTTTTTAATCTTATCAGTAGATTTCATTGTAGAATTATATAGCTGAAGATCATCATGTAAACTGTATAATTTCTTCATTTATTTAATTTTTATAACCATGGTGATTTCATTTATATTTGTTGAACAACATTTAATATATGTTTAATTGTCTAAAATATTTCTCAGTTATCTATTGCAAAAATTTTTTTTTAGTTAAAAGTATAATTTTCTTTTAAAACATTCATTTTGAAAAAAAAAGTTCTTGATGTGAATTTCTCATGATACTTAAAAAGAAAGAGTGAGAAAAATAATAGAGCAAGGTTTGCATTATTTGTAACTATAATTCTTTTACACTGAAGACGTGAGTGTAAAATATCACAAATTTACTAAATGGTGTATACAGATGTCAAATTTAAAACGTATACATACATTAAAATCAAATTTAAAAAAAAGCGTTTCGACCAACTTTTATGGTCATCCTCAGGAAATAGTTGTTACATTGCTTCTAAAGTTTCAAAGGCGAAAAACAATCCGAAGCAATTTTAGAAGTAATGTAACAATTATTTCCTGAGGATGACCATAGAAGTTGGTCGAAACGTTGATATTTTTAATTTGATTTTAATGTATGTATAAGTTTTAAATTTGACATTTGTATACACCATTTAGTAAATTTGTGATATTTATACTCACGTCTTTAATGTAGTACAGTTTCATGGTGTAATCGTCCAGCATTTATATTATAATTCTTTTTATAGTAATTTTTGTAGAGATAGTACTATATTTTCTGCTTTCTTTATGCCTTGAAAGACATTTCTATAGAACTGCATTTCTTTAAATTTACCAAAAAGTTATTCAAAGATTCATGCTACGTTATCATATATTCTAATATGAATATGAGCAAATCTTGTGTGCATGTGTGGGTATATATATATGCAAATTTTTTTTTAAAATGGCTCTAACGATTTTGACGAAATTTTGTATCCTACCATTTTGGAGCACCAGAAAACCATTGGGCTAGGTCACATGTTCGAGAAAATTCGATTAGTGGGTCATTTTGTGTTACCGTAGGTCAGGTCAAGCTTATAATTATCAAATTTTATCTAAAAAATGGTTCAAACGATTTTGACTAAATTTTGTATCCTACAAAATTTGTATTTTGTAGTCTTTTCGGGCACGAGAAGACTGTTGGTCTGGGTCACATATTCGAGAACTTTCGATTAGTGTGTCATTTTTAGGTCAACGCAGGTCAAACTAATTTTATCTAAAAAACTGCTCTAACGATTTTGACTAACTTTTGTATCCTACGAGTTTCGTCAAGAGAAAAATCTTTGAGGTATGTTATGTCACATGTCCGAGAAAATTCGATTAGTGGGTCATTTTGGGGTAACTGTGGGTCAGGCTAGTTTTATCTAAAAAAGGCTCACACTATTTAGACTAAACTTTACATCCTATGGTTTTCGTCATGAGAAGATTGATGAGCTAGGTCACACATTCGAGAAAATTCAATTAGTGGGTCCTTTTGGTCATGGGTTAAGAAGTTTTATCTTAAAAACAGCTCAGAGGATTTGAACTCAATTTAATATTCTACAGTTTTAGGGAATGAGAAGACTATTGGTCTAGGTCACATGTTCGAGAAAATTCGATTAGTGGGTCATTTTGGTCATGGATCATTATGGGTCAAGCTATTATTATCTTGAAAACAGCTCAAACGATTTGAACTAAATTTTGTATCCTGCGGTTTTTGGGCACAAGAAAATAATTGGGCTATGTTACATGCTCGAGAAAATCTGATTAGTGGGTCAAGCTAATTTTATCTAAAAACGGCTCAGACTATTTTGACTAAATTTTATATCCTACGGGTTTCGGGTGCAAGAAGACAATTGGGCTTGGTTGCATGTTCGAGAAAATTTGATTATGGGGTAATTTTGATATGAGTCATTATGGGTCAAGGTATTTTTATAAAATAAAAGGCATTATAGTAATAATACAGAGAGAAAAATGTATGGAGTTGAAATCAAAACTAATTTTGACCAAGCATGGCTTTGTCTTCCCTGCTCGTTTTAACTTTTATTATATGCATACTTTATATAAATGTTTAAAAATGTATTTTATAAATACTTTAGATATAGATATAGTAATATTTACATATATGTATAATTCTTATTCTGATTTCTTTCTTTCTTTTTATTTTTCTTTTAAATGTAAAAATAAATTAAAATTTAAAAAGCATTAGTATTGCATTAAATAATGTTGAAAGTACAACAAAATCTGATATAGAGCAAAGATTTTGCTACTTACAGCAGCCTTTTTGATTATGATAATTTCAGTGATATAAGTGCATACTTCAGTTATGTCTGTTAAATTTGTGTTTTGATTATATTAATTACTTAATTTATTTATTGATGAAGTTTTAATTTTGTTATGGAATGTTAGCCAGACACAAATGCTGAATTATTTATATTGTATTAAGTGCAA
This sequence comes from Maratus michaelseni, assembly GCA_963931845.1. NCBI lineage: Eukaryota > Metazoa > Arthropoda > Arachnida > Araneae > Salticidae > Maratus > Maratus michaelseni. The sequence continues at coordinate 46,658,527 of OZ007588.1, read as the reverse complement.
ATGGGTTAATCTTTTGTAATTGGGCTGCATGCAATAGAGATAGATAAAAAAAAAATTCATGCTTGAAAATTATTTTAAAAACCATAAAAAAACAGTAACTTGAGATACAATTTACAAACAAATTGTATTTGAAAGAATTTTTTTTTTCGTATATGATGGTGTAAAAATTAAAATTATGTGATGTTTAGAAATTAAAAAATTGCTGCAAAAGTGAAATTTATTGGTCAGTTGTTAACACCATCAATATGACCACAGCGTTACTCACAGACATGTTTTTCCTTTATAATGTACATATATACGAGTATATATAATATATACACACACATATATATATAAAATATATGCATATATATATATATATATATGATGCGTTTATAACAGTTTCATAGTTTTCACATACGCATTCAGGGGGTCGATGCAGGGTTTTCTTGGAGCCCATTTTGTGAAAAGTAAAAGTTATTTTTGTGAAATTTATTATATTTTTGTGAAAAATAACATTTTGTAACGAAAGTGGAAATCCAGTAACTCAAATTCAAACCAAGCATTTATTAACAAAAACTTTTAAAAATATTTTTGCTGTAAGTTTTTCTCTCTGGTGAACTTGTTTGTTTATTACACATTTTAAAAGTCACAAAAAATAAATAATCGATAAATAGTAAGTTTTTATGGAATAGAATTTTGTGAAAGGGCCCATTTTATGAAAAGGAATTTTGTGAATGGGTCCATTTTATCAAATTTATTTTTGGGAAGGGGACCATTTTATTAAATAGAATTTTGTGAAGGGGCCTGTTTTATTAAATAGAATTTTGTGAAGGGGCCCTAAATACGCCCCAAATTTTTCCTGGATCAACCATTGTCACTTTATCTTTCATACATTAACATATGAAAAATCACATATGGGTTACAAGCATTTCATATCAGGGAGAAAAAAAATTATTTGATATTAATTGAAATACAATAAAATTTTCTAAATTAACCTATGTTTCTAATCCTGCATAAGACATTTAAACATTCTTTAAACAAAAATGAACTACAGAACAAAAATTATATTAAAATTAATTATATAGATCCAAAATTATATTACAACAATCAGAATGTACTAGAAAAAAAAAAAAACTCATTAGGGGACAAAAAAAATCAATACTTATCTATGTCTTAAGAGATGTATAGATATCTTTATCTTGACAAAACATTTTGTCAACATAATTTTCTTATTCTATTGTAATAAAAAATGATTTCATAAAGTAGTTAGTTGTAAGCAATGCTTATCCAAAACATGTAAAATCATTAACATAATGTTTTCAAAAGCTGTTGGTATTAAATAAGTAAAATTGATTCTGTTTATTACATGTAGACAGATATACTTCTGAAGAACCTACAATAGAAAGGGTTAACAAAAGTACAATTTTGAAAAATAAAGATTTTGATATTTACTTTCAGGAAAAAGAGAAAAAAAAAAAGACCTTATGAGGAGACCAAAAATCAATTCTTATCTATACATCTTAAGGGGCGGAAAGATATGTTGACAAAAAATTGTCTTATTCTATTGTAATAATAATAATAAAAAATCATAAAGTAGTTGTAAGCAATGTTTATTCAAAACATGTGAAATCATTAACATAATGTTTTCAAAAGTTGTTAGTATTAAATAAATAAAATTTATTCTGTTTATTATATGTAGAAGGATATACTAATGAAGAACCTATAATAGAAATTGAAAGGGTTAACGAAAGTACAACTTTGAATAAGAAAGATTTGGATACTTACTTTCAAGATAGAGTAGAAATTCCTGAGTCTGAAAATGTAAGCTTTTAAAATGTATTTATATTTTAATGTTGTATTAATTTATATGATTGATTGTTTTAATTTGTATTGTTCTGAGAGATGAGAAATTAAATTAAAAGTATTAAATACAGGACTGGATGACTAAATTCATGCCTAAAATTTTGAAATCCTACCCAAAAAATCTCATCGTTTTTTGGAAAATTTGCATTTTTAGAATAATGATCAAAATAATGGAAGATGATCAATATAGAATCAATGATCAATGGAAGATTTGGAATAATGGAACAGGTAAGATAAACACTATGAAATTAAAACTATAAAATACTGCTGATTGCTGAATGAAATCCAATTATTAATGGGACATAGCATTAGGTTAAAATTGAAAAATAAATGTGCATAAATCTTGATTTTATTACACTTTTTTATTTAACTTTGTTTATGTATATAAAGGTAGAATTTTGTAATCGATTTTTCATTCACTTTCTGATATGCTAGAATTATTTTTAAAAAAAATGTACACAGGTGTGTTTGCGATGGCAATACAACATTTTAATATTTTTAGAAATTAATTTTAAGGCATTTTTCCGTTAGCCAGGCACAGGTGATAAATCATCAAATATTCTTTACGCTTACAATTGTATACGAGTTACAGCAATAATGAAGTTAATTATATGTCAAACCACTTTAATTAAAATTGTCCAACTGACTGTAAAACTGCAACAACGAAAAATTTTAAACACTAAAAGTAGAAATAAAATATAAGTGGAAAATGAAATATAAATAAAAAATAAAGAGTGCAATAATTTTTTAAAAAGAAATAAGCTTTTATTAAAAAAGGAAAATATGCTTTTAGCACTGTTATTGTGAATTGTAACATACATTCTTTCAATAATGCTTTGGAGTGTGTTAATACTTATGATTAATTTTAAAAACATGTTAAAATAAATACAGGGTTAAAGGCAATTTTCCTTCCCTCTTATTGTCATTTGCAAATGTGTTGGCCTGCGATTTTTAACAATTTGAACTAAGATTTTTAATAAAATTAGTAAAAATGTTTATATTATTCAATTCCCTCCCTCTCCCCCAGCCTCATTTAAAGGGGAAAAAGTAAGATGTTTTTAGTGATGGTATATGTAACTATGTATGTTAAATAAGAGCCTTAAAATTTAACAAGCAAAAGGATTTTTTTTTTTTTTTTTTACCAAATGTATACAATAGATTCTGGTTGTTTAGGACACTGTTTAATAAGTACAAAATGTCAAAAGCAAAATAAAAAATATCAGCCCACTTGCTTGTCCGAGAGATAGGGTGCTAGCTGCTGGACAAGAGGTGTCCAATGTTGCCAGTGGGTTCCTTTTTTTAGTTCAGTTTTCTTAACTATCACCAGTTTTTTTGAGAAAGCAAAATGTACCTTATTTAATGAACAAAGACAAATTATACCCTTTAAAAAAAGTGGTTCCAATTGAGCTATCTGAATTTTAAAAAAGTAGCCCACTGGCAATACTGGAGGTGACGCGGGTTCGGATCACAATTTAGACATGGATGTTAGTAGTGGGTCAGATTCCACTTTAAACTGAGGTCCTGGTCTGTTTAGCCCTGATGTGCAAAAAATCCATAGTGTCCATAATCACAAACCAAGATTCCAAAAGAACTTTTATAGGCGATTTAAAAAATATCAGCCCACTTGCTTGTCTAAGAGATAGGGTGCTAGCTATTGGACAAGAGGTGTCAAGTTCATATCACAATTTAGGCATGTAGGGTTTAATCTAGAGCTAGCCAAAAAGCTAACTGAAAGCACCTTTTGCCCCCAAAGCATTTAGTGGATTAGCCAAATAGCAACAGCAAAAAAAAAAAAAAATATCATTTCCATTCTGATTCTGTTGTTCCTGCCTTTCGGGAACCTGCTGATGTCGCATGAAAAAAATCTCAAACCACCTCTGTCCTGGCAACTCACTTCAAAATTTGTTTCATCCTCTCTGTGCAAGCATCTTACAAATAGTGTGACGTCATTTGCGTTAAACAAGTATTGAGGAAATTAAAAGAGTTTGTTGATGATCCCAACTTAGGAAATGAAACCAAAATGGTTCATGAATGGAAGTTGTTCAGGCAGGTTCTGGCTACAAGGGTTAAAGAAATGAAACCAGCTGATTATATTCTTTTTTTCCCATAAAAATGGCATTACTGATATGTTTTCCAATGTGACTTCTTTGTATGAATTTATAGCAACAATTCTGTTGTCTACAGCAGATTGTGAAAGGGGATTGAGTCTCCTGAACATAATAAAAACTGACTTGAGAAATAGACTGATAATCAAAAATGTGAGTAACTTAATGGTGATTAATTTGGAAGGGGAAGTTTAAAAAGAATTTCTATTTAAAAAAGCATTTGATGTGTGATGTATGGCCAAATCTCGAAGGGTCAATCTTACATAGTGATGTACAGTTTGTATATTGCATAATTAAAAATAATACTCATTCACTTATATAGAAATTTTGTATAAATAAAAGTTTTTTTTCTTGGCTAAACCTATTTTTATTTGGCTAACAGTAATTGCACCAAAAAGCTACAAATCTCTTTTTCCTAGATTAAACTCTAGGCATGGATGTTTGCAATAGGTTGGATTTCACTTTAAATGGAGGTTTTGTCCTGGCCTGTTTAGTGCTCATCTACAAAAGATCACCATAACATCTATAATCAACAAACCAAAAAATATTATTCACTTTACCTCTGATAATTGGTACAAATAGGGTAGAACAGATGCGTTCCAATTAAATGAAACTTACTGCATCTACTATTTTTATAAAGTAAATTAAAAAGTATAAATTTTAATTAACATTCCAAAAAGACTTTTATAAGTGATTTGTAATCTAATTTACTGATGTTTCAGGCCTTAGATAAATTCATACTAAGCACATTTCAATTTTATTATTAATTAAATGTAGCTAGATACTGATATAACAATTGTGGGTACTTTTGTGTTATAGTGACCCTACAATTATGATTATGCCAGGGTTGCAGCTATGATTTTGCCAAGATCATCACAAAGCTTATATATGCATCATATATACCCATACGTATATATACTCAAAACACTCATATATGAGCCATATACGTCATTATATACATATTATTTATATCTTAGATCTGAAATATATATCAATACGTCTTATACACATGTCATATATATACATCACATAATGCATCATCTATAACTATAACTTGGCCATATACGTCACGAAATGTTATATACATAACATAATATATTATTATAATGTCATATATGCTTAATAATTTGGTGATCAATCTTGGTCGCTTGGCGATTCATCATTAGAGGGGGCCTGCTATAACACAAAAGTATCAAATTGTGTTCATTCAACAATTATATAATGTCAAAATTTTTTTAGTCAGTTTATTTCAAATGGGAAAAAATTCTGCAAAACTAAACAGAATATAAGTAAACATTAGTACTATATTAATCAAATTTTTTTACTATTCAAGCCATCTTAATAAAAAAAGTTTTCCATTATCATGGTCACTTTTAATGGTTTCACAATAGTTTTATTACGTTCACTTCATTTTCTCTAAAAATTAATCTTGTTTAAGCAATGTTTCTTTCATAGAAATGGAGACTGCTCAGTACTGCAACAACATTATTTCATGCCTTGTGCATTTTTTTTCTCTTACCAGTTTAGCAGTAGTAGTGATGATAACTAAATTGGTCAAGATAATGCTGATGTAGTACCTAACTGGCTAGATATTTAGTGTAGGGCTTCACCCACACTACCTTTGCATCTGCTCTGATCCTCTGTCTGATTCCAAAATATTTTTGTATTCAAAACAAATGTAAATATTTATATTTTGTTCAACTGAATTTTTATATATAAGAATTATTTTATCAGTAAAGTTACATTTTCTAATTTAAACAATTTTTCTTGTAAGCTACCCTGGAGTTATGACATCAAGGTATTTATTTGCATTTTTTCCATCTAGTTTCTCAGAAACTTTAAATACATAGCATTAGTCATTCATAATATATTGTATTTAATATTTTACTGATAAAAAGTTTTAAAGATAATCTGAAAGATTTCATTGTGTTTACAATAAAATAAAATTGTATAATTTAAAGACTAAGTTAAGATTTTATTTGTAATCATAATGCCCTTGGTCTTGTATTAAGTTTTACTCAATACAATAAATTCTATCTAAATATACTATTTTCTTTATAATTAAATAATTTTTATGATAAATAAAGTAGACAATAATGTTTTATATTACCATTTTATTAACAAAAGTAATAAAATTTCAGTTATCAAGATCTTTTATTTTTCATTTTTTCTTTACTATTTTTTGATAGTGGTAATTACTGATTTAATGTTGTTTCAGGAGTTGATGCAAAATATTTTTTTTTCTTGGGTCCTTATTTTGTGAAACAAAAAAAGGTTTTCTTTGTGAAATTTATTATGTGTTTGTTCAAAAAAATGTTTTTTATTGAGAGATCAAATCTAGTTATTCTAATTCAAACTCAACATTTATTATACTAACTGTTTTAACCCTCTGAGCGTCTGAGGGCTTTCCTGCATTTTCATAAAAAATATTTGTAAAACTTAAAATAATTAAAATTTTCTTTCCTCGTTTGTTTCTAAAATACACTTCATATCTCTTTATTTTACATATATCTTAAAATACAATTTTGTTAAAAATATTTTTGTCTAGAGCAGATTTAATTTGTTTTTGGGAAAAAGAAAAATACGGGCAAAACACTTAGAGATTTAAGACTTCTTGCTAAAGTTTTCCCTTATAGTGAGATTGTTTTGATTGCAAATTACACATTTCAAATCCTAACAAAATAAAATAATTATGAAGAGTTCACTTTTATGGGATGGAATTTTGTGAAAGGACTCTTTTTGTATAATCAAATCATGTGAAGTGTTCACTTTTATTAAAAAACATTTGTGAAGGATCCCCAAAAAGGACCCAATTTTTGCCTTGGATTGACCCATGTGTTTACATTTTTATTTTTCCACCTTTGTTTACTTTTAACAAATGAGATGAGTAGCTTTTTATTTACTTATTTTTCAGTATGGATTCAGCTTTCGCAAATTATGGGCCTTTACGGGTCCAGGTTTTCTGATGAGCATCGCATATTTGGATCCTGGTAACATTGAATCTGACCTTCAGTCTGGTGTTAAGGCTAATTTCAAGCTACTATGGGTGCTTATGTGGGCCACTATTCTTGGACTATTAATGCAAAGGCTTGCTGCAAGACTGGGAACAGTCACCGGCCTCCATTTGGCAGAGGTTTGTCAAAGAATGTTTCCTGCCGTGCCTCGTTACCTACTGTGGATTATGGTGGAAATTGCTATTATTGGGTCTGACATGCAAGAAGTTATAGGAACTGCTATAGCATTCTATCTTCTTTCAAGTGGAAAGTAATTTATTTTATATTATTATTTAGTACTGTAATTTTCCTTGAAGTAGTCTCTCTTTATTATAATGAAACATCATAATGAAAAATCATATTTTATTTTTTATAACATATATGTTAGGACTTTTTGAATGCAGTGGTGTCATTTGGGGAGGAATAGGAGGAGAGCTTCCCTATCCCCCCCCCCCCCCCCCCAAGCAATTTATTATTTCAGAGAGTAGTAGTCATCACAGGTCAGACTCAAAAAATAATTTTTAATTAATCACGCTAAAGCTAAAATAACTTGTCAAATTTTATTAAAATAGAAGTATTATCAATAAACACTTTAAAAAATATATCAACAAAATTTGCTAAGAAAGCCTTGCTATTGCAACATTCTCAAAATGAAATACATTTATCATCATGAATATTTTGACTAATTTTTAGAATATATGTGAGAATAAAATTGTATCAATTGCTTCTCAGCTGTGAACAACAACATCAAAAGAATTTTTGATCAAGAAAAAGCTGTGATTTCTCTCACTCAATTTTGGTAATGTCTTTTAAAAGATTAACCTAAAACTTAAATTTCCTATTAGTAATTAGGTTGTTCAGGAGAATATAATTTGTCAATATTTTTAGATAATGTATACTTAACAAGTTCTAAAATATTGAAGATATTTTCAATTGAATTGTGATTTTAGGCATAAAAAGCATAAAAATAAATTAAAAAGCCTAAAAATTTCACACATTGTGTGAAATCTCAGAAACAGATTGATTTTTATTTGTTTATTGTAGGTGTACAATGATTATAAAGTGTCAGCTGTGACATCCATTTTATAATATCTTTACTTGTAAGGCTGATTTAAATGCATAATCTCTAATTTGTTAACAAATCTTTCTTTTAAGATACTCATAATTTTTTCCTTTCTAAAATTGGTATAGTTATGTATAAAAGTTCACACTGCTTAATTTATCTGGTTTCCAGTTAGTTAATTTATTAAAGCCTCAAACACAGTGCTGTTGTCATAACAAATCAGAGGGTATACATTATATGCAGAGGGTATATGCTAGTGAGTATATGCTGTATAGCTTTACTCAAAAACCAAAGGGTCTGCAGAGTTTTTTAAAAAGAAATCCAGAAGGTATACATCATATACCGCCATATATTCTCTACTATTGGTCTGAAAATGGAGGATGTTTAGGACGTTTTCACTGCTCTGTACTCCTTAATTGCAGTTTAACCTTCTAAGTGTGTGGCAATATTTTTGCATATCTATTTAACAATTCATTAAACAATAGGTATGAAAAGCATCAGTATGTAGATTTGTATTTCAATATCTTACATATTTATTTATCTTATGCTACTAGAAAAAAAAAAAATCAACATGAATTTCAAAATTTTGTTATACCAGCATTTGAATTCAGGAATTACTTGATGCCTTGATGGGAAAAGATGGTTCAAAAAGCTTATAGGGTTCCTTTAATGAAAATATATATTATTTTTCTGTTAAGTCTTGTGTCTATGCAAATTAACACATTTGAGAATTTAGTATTATTGTATTTTGTTGCAGAATACCATTGTATGCAGGGGTTTTGATAACCATAGCTGACACTTTTACATTCCTTCTTTTGGATAAATATGGTTTAAGGAAGTTAGAAGCCTTTTTTGGATTTCTCATTACAGTAATGGCAATAACATTTGGATATGAGGTGAGTTCATTTGCACTCAATATTACTATCTATTTATTGTCAACATAAACATAACTTGTCAACTCGCTCAACATTTGAAAGTTTTTGGAAAAATTCTAAAAAAAATCCTCTTTTTTTTTTTTTTTTTTTTTTTTTTGATAAATACTTTTCTGAAATCACTAACTTCTACATTATAAATATTTGTGTTATTTTTAACTTTTTTAAAATTAAGTAATTCTGTTCTAACTATGTAATTTATTTATATATATGTACGAGGGTTATTTGTGAAGTAAGTTCCGGAATGTAATAATTTCTGTACTCGATAGATGGCACTAATCTGCCTATTCTGTATCACATGTCGTTAGTGACTGAAGAATGCATCATAACAAAAAATTTTGTGTGCTGACATGTGTAAATCTTGTGCTAAAGATGTTTAAGACTATAGAAGGTCCCATGAACTGTAAAATTTGTTCTGTAATTTGCTTTTTGAATGCATGGAAGGCACACATTTCCTTGCCAATACAGCAAAAGTTCAAACGGATCATTTCCATTCGCAAAATCATGTGCACTGTTTTCTGAGTTAGAAAAAGTGTCATAATTGGTGGGTTTCACATCCAGAAAAACTTTCAATTCAACATTGAAAAAGCTGTGACGTGCCTTTCAAAGCAAGAGATGTCATTATGTTGTGTGAGATGCCAGGTCACATGATGCTCGTGTAACTCAAGATCTCATAGAGTCCTTCAGTTGTCAATATCCAGGGATAGTACTTGTCCTGAAATTCCTGAAAAAAATAAAAACATCCTGAAATGTCCTAAAATATGGTACTGTCCTAAAATTCCTGAAATTTTCTGAGTTTTATGCTATATTGGCATTTGATATCATCAAATAGGGGATAGGTGTACCTTTTTACTGATGTAAAATGATCATGAAATTTGCAATTTTCTTCAATTTATCATTAAAAATGCTGATTTTTGTCAATTTGCACAAAAAATTAAATTTTTAGTGATGATCAGTTACCAAAAATCACCTTTTTTATCGATTAGACATTAAAAAAAAACTTGCTATTTTCGTCTGTCAGCTGCAAAAAAAATCGAGATTTTTACCAATCAGTTATAAAAAAAAATATTTTGTAATTTTCATTGATCAGCAAAGAAAAAATCGATTTTTGTCCTTAAGTAATGCAAAAATTGCAATTTTTTAGCAGCTTGGTCAAAGGGTTCCGGTAAAATTACTTTTCTTTTAAATGTACCTAAACTTTTAAAACAAAAGAATTGTGTATATAGTGTACTATTTTATAACAATAAAATGTATTGAAGAGGGAGTTAAGGGTTTTTTCCGTTAGTATGCTAAGCAAATGTATCCTGAAATTGTCCATAATATCGCAAAAAGTATGTCCTGAAATATATCTAAGGCTAGTACTACCTTTGCAAGATCTATAGTCTTAAACACCTTTAGCACAAGATTTACACCATTTAGTGTTTCTTTCACCATACAATCTTTTTTATTATGGCTCATTCTTGAGTCATTGAGTATGCGATACTGCATAGGTATATTAGCGCCATCTATTGGGTACAAAAATTATTACATTGCGGAACTTTCTTCACAAATAACTCTCATCTGTATAATTATTAATTTTAGGATTTAAAATTACTTTTCAGTTTTATATCTGTTAAATGTTTAAAATATATGTTATAATTTGTCTTGTAAAATTTTGTAAAGATTAAAGTGAAGTTTATTTAGCTATTTAGAGCTATTTTAATTTAAAATTTAGCTTGTTCTGGAGGCTTCTGAAAAAATTTCAAAGGTGCATTATTATATTATATTTTTTCAGTATGTTGGTCATAAACTACATGGAATTTTCCTTAACTTACATTCCAGACACACACAAAATTGTATTTTTAATACAATTACAATAACAAATTTCTGTTTTTATTATCTACAGAGATCTAATGTCAATACTTCCTGTTGTAATGTCATGTGTAAACTGTGAAAATTACATTGAACCTTTTAAAAGAAGTTAAATACTTTATTGCGATAATTGCAAACAGGAAAAATCTTCCTTTTTTATTTAAGAATTTCTTTAAATATTATTTTCAAAGAAGTTTTAGAGAGAAAAATAAACTTTCTTTAAAGATGTGCAAACATATATCACTTCATATAATAAAAGCAAATCATTATGGAAGTTTACCACAATAGGATACTTTTTAATAAATTAAATAACAAAACGTTCATTTAAAAATACTTTTTATTATGAATCAGTATGTAATTAAATTTTTTGTAACAAAAGTTGATTTTCAGATACTTTGACAGTATAATATAAGTTGTTACGAAAAAAAAAAAAATACACTGTAAAAAAGTAGAAATGTATTTTATTTCATAGCTGCTGTTTTATATTTGTATTACTACAAGAAATGATATTTTTAATCATATGTACATTTTAATTAGGTTTTTCTTAGAACTTTATTGTTTTAATTTAGGCATTATTGATGTTTTACTGATATAGTTTAAGCCTAATTATGTCTTGTTTGAATATAAAAATCTACATTATTAACTTGGTAAACATTTACTAAGTTTTAAACATTTACTACTTTGTGGTAAAAGTGGTAAACATTTACTACTTTTATATGATAATCTATTATGTTTGATTTTTTATCATTCAATAAATGTTTTACAGATTATTTATTACTTATGCTACTGTGAAAGTATATCAGTACTCTTAGTTAAAATATTGCCATTAAGATTTTTTTTTAAATGTTGTTCCAAAATCTAATAAAAATTTCTTTTTTTTTTTTGCAAAACTTGTTGTTGGTAATTTCTAGAAGTGTTTAAAAATTTTAAAGTAAAATCTATTTTTAAAGCTTACTTAAGGGGACTTGCTAATCTTTTAACAATCTTTATAACTTAAATATTTTACATTCATTTTGGCATATCATTAAATGATTTTATGAAGGAAAATGATTTTATCAATAAAATAGACAATTTTGTTAGTATGGTACGAAAAATTTAGAATTTTTATATGAAATTAGAGAAATTTTTAAAACTTTTTTTTCTCTTACAGATATAAATATATTTTGTAGAAGTTTCTTTTTTTTTTTTTTCCTGTGCATGTTTATGCTGCTATTATGTGTTGCTTATAATTTTAAGGATCATAGTATCAAAAAGTTAACTAACGTAAGAAAAAATAAAGATATCATGACATATGTAAAAATAAAGCAAAAAAGACCATTGTACTTAACATGAAAAAAAAAAATCATCATATAGGTTGCAGTTTTAGCATTTTTAACATAGATATATAAAAAAACACAAGCTGAGAAAAATTAATTCAAAGATCTCTGAATCATTTAGAAATAGACAGTAAAAAGCCCTTTTCAAAAATTTATAATTACTATCAGATTTTTACATAACTTTGCCAGAAATGTACTAGGGATGTCTAAATACATTTTAAGTGAAAAATTTATATTTTCATATTTTATTTATTTATTTTTTCAAATGAAGGGTGGTGAGTACACTTAAAGTACATATTTAAGTAATTTATGAAACATTTAATAAGTCATTGCTTGAATAATGGTTGTTTGTTTATAGTATATAACAGCAGCACCCTCTCAAGCATCTGTTGTTAAAGGTTTATTTGTGCCTTCATGTACTGGTTGTGACAGTGAAGCTTTAAAACAAGCTGTTGGGATTGTAGGAGCAGTTATTATGCCCCATAATTTGTTTTTGCATTCTGCTCTTGTTAAGGTAAGTTCAAAAAATTTTTTTTTTATCACTCTTATTCTTTATAATCCCTTTCCTAAAGTTAATTAATGCAATTAAGAAAATTTTAAATTATAAATTTCCTTTGTTAAAAAAGCAATTTTTATGTATTATTTTTATGTGTTCTTTTATTTTTTTAAAGTTGGGGAAAATTAAAAAGATATTTTTGTTTGATTAAATATTTTTAATTTCTTAATAAGCTCTTCAACTTTAATTATTAAATAACATAACAATACATTCAGTATAAATATCTCAGTGAAAAGCTGAGATATTTATACTGAAAGGTAAAAAAATAAATGTTGAAATGATTGATGTACAGTAATCCCTTAACATTTGCAAGTTTTGATTATTTGCAAACTTGAAAACGCTGAAAAACTTAACATTCACAATTTTTTTTATTATCTCTTTCTTTCTCAGAATTTATAGATATTTTCCCCAGTGTTTGCTCAGTAAATATTTAAAAATCAATTTTCAGTTGCCAACTGAAAAAGGAGCGAGTATTGTAGAAATGTAAAATAATAATAACAGAATATTCATTCGATGGTGATATTAGAACTGGTAAGGTAAAGACATCTTTAATCTATTCATTTAACATGTTCAGGTTCTCGTAGAGATGGAGCTGAAGCTGAACTTAGATGGAAAATAAATGAAAGTATTTCTGAGGCATTTAGCTGTATTTAAATATTTTATTGCATAATGACCCACTAATACATTATCACCTCTTTGCGAATAAAGTCTAAAATGACTTTATACAAAAATCTATGCTTTTTCAACTGTAATTATTTCTCTAGTCAGTTAATTTGAATTATCTTACATAAATTAATTTCATGTTTATGAATATGTGCGTACATCTAATTTCTACATATATGTTAGGCATAATGTATTATTAATAAACATATTCTTTTGTTTGTTTAAATACTGTGCCGCTCTAGTTAAAAGTTCCTAGAACATAACTCCTTTTTAGTGCAGAAAGATAGACTCAACATTCATGTATTTGACATTTGCCAGGTTTTCCTGGAATGTAACCCTCATGAATGTTAAGTGATAACTGTATATATTGATTTGGTTTTCTGTATCTATATGTATTAATGTCACAAATTTTTATTTCCAGTCTCGAGATATTGACAGAAGCAATAAAGACAAACTGAAAGAAGCCAATAAATATTATTTCATAGAATCAACAATTGCCTTATTTGTTTCTCTGCTCATAAATATTTTTGTAGTGGCTGTGTTTGCTGAAGGATTGTATGGAAAAACAAACCAACAAGTAGTAAGTATTTTTATATTGGTTTTTGTTTTATGAAGTTCAGTTTTCTTCCATTTTTGAAAGTATAGTTTTTAAATTGCTTTCATGTTCTTTCTCTTGTATTATTTCTAAATACATTTTTTAAATATTTATTTCAGCATGATCTTTGTGTTAATAGGGGCCTCAATCAAACACAGTTTGAAGTAAGTTTTTATTTATTTATTTATAACTTAAAAAAAAAAAAGGGTAACTTCTATAATTGATTGTTTTTCATATTTTTAAGTAATAAGATACTTTTTTTTATAAATTAATTCTACCAATATATCCAATGCTTAAAAAAAAAAAAAAAATCTTACATCTTCTGCAATATTCATTTTATCTTCTATTATAAATCCTGTACTGTATGGCACAGTTGTTACAACCCAGTAGATTGTTTGACCTAAACTGCATTGAAAAGAGATAAGACAGGCTAATTCGGCATAATTAGTAAATGAAATTTTCTAATAAAAATAAGTGAAAATGCAGAAACTTTGTATTCAAAACTGATCCTATTGCAAATTTTCTATGACTAAATAGTAACAAATAAAAAGATTCCCCCTTTGTGACTCTTGTAAAGGTTCTTCTATGAAGACGAACATCATTTAATAGCACAACAATCTTCTTCACTAAAGTGTTATGTAATGATTAGAGAGCTGTTAAAACTGAAAGAGTTGGATTCTTTCTTTCTTAAATATTTTCTTAGATATGTCTAGTATGTTCAAAGCCTTGAGTTAAAATGAGTAATTTTTGGGTTAGGATTTAAAAAAGCTGATTGACTGAATTGAATTGAAAATTATTTTCAATAAGCACAGAATTTAGATCTTTTGATGTTTCATTGCTAATTAAGGATTATTAAAAGTATTGTCTGTCTATGAAATTATAAATCATTGTTTGTATGGCAAAAGTAACTAAAGAAATAAAAGTTAGTAAGAAATGTAATTGTTAAAAGACTAATGATAAAAATTTTAATGCTATTCAAATTCTTTAAGGGATTTTACCATTCTTAACCTGACAATTAAAAAAAATATATATAACTAGATTAAAAATTTATATAAATTGTTTTGCATTCAATTTCTAATACTGTTAGAAATACTGCTACAGTTTCAGTTAGCAAATAAATCTCAATACAAAAACATCTAATTCTAGTAGTAAATGAGTTTTTCAATAGCCATTAGCATGCATGTACATGTGAAATAAAATGATTGATTCTTAGTTTTTTTTCTTTTGAAGAAATTTATTTTTACTTAATTAATGTTCAAAACACTTCTTCATAAAACTGTTTTACTTATACTTTCATTTCCATTTTTTTCAGGCTAATAACAAAACCGTTGATGCTGATTTATATGCAGCTGTAAGTTTCAATGATTATTTAAATTTAAGTTTTTGTTTATTTTTATATGATATTTATGTGGTTTTAAAATCTCCATTTAAAAAATTTGATTGTGAAATTAAATGTCAAATTTGTCTTTAACAGAATTTATTTAATATGTGTATTTTAGTGAATGAAATTAGAAGGTAATTTAAATGCTTAATTTAAATTTTTATACATTAATCTAATATAACACTAATTATTGACTAGTTGGGAAAAACCTCATGAATTTTAGAATATGCAGTACCCTCCTCTCATTTTTTTTAGATAAACACATCTGTTGATTATTTTAGGATCTATTTGCCCGTTTATTGACTTTTATAAATTTGTATTTTTATTTATTTACTTTTAACAGATACTGTATAAGCAATCCAATTGAACATGAACCATCTATATATTTAAAACGAAAAGTGCATTCTGTTAAATTTTCCACACGAATATCGTCTCGTTGCGCATGCATCAATGTTTTTTTTTAAAGCTTCTCCCCTCAGAAAC
The DNA here is from genome assembly GCA_963931845.1 of Maratus michaelseni. Classification (NCBI taxonomy): domain Eukaryota; kingdom Metazoa; phylum Arthropoda; class Arachnida; order Araneae; family Salticidae; genus Maratus; species Maratus michaelseni. The sequence goes on along the minus strand of OZ007588.1, from coordinate 46,642,744 downwards.
GGGAAACCTGATTGATTAGCCTGTTTAGCTTAGGCAGATTGAAAATGGATGGAGGTGTACCATTGCATTGAAAGCATAGACTTTCTAATATATTTTTGTTCTGTGGTTGAAAGCTAAAGCTTTTTTTTTTTTTTTTTTTAAAGAACTCACTACTAAATATGCATATTATTCCACAAAATTTTAAAGAGAACTTGGATACAGTTATATTTATAACAGATTGAAATGTCAGAGAATTCGGAAGATGAGAACTATTTTTTTATTGCTACGTTAAAGGAGCCGACACGAAAACAATCAAACAAATGAAAAAGCAAGAAGAAAACATTTCTTTTACAACTGGATAACAATATTTTTTCACAAAATCTTTGCATGGGCTGTAAAACCGTTTTATTTATCACCAATAAAGATTTTAAAGAGTTTGGACAGAAAGAACTTTTTATTTTAAAACTATGAAACGACCTTACATAAAAAAACAAGAAAATGAGTGCTTTTATCACTAAATATCAATATGTTTTTGCGAATTTTTCATCTTAAAATATAATTTCATACAAAATCAGGTTAAAGATATAAAATAATAAAAACTTGATGCTTAAAAAAAAAAAAAAAAAAAAATATTATCAAGGGCCCAGGCAACACCAAGCGTGGGTCAACTAGTACTTATTTAAATAATATATACTGGCAGACACATCTGAGGCTTTTGCGCTGCAATCTTTGAGATTATTTGCTGGTACGTTTCTTTATTGTTTTAATTAACTGCAATTTTTAACCAAAGATGTTTAAATGGAATGTGAGTGTACTATGTCAAAAACCTGTTCAAAAATCTTTCATGTGATATCACTTTCATCATTATGTGTTTTGCATGTGCATTGAAAAAGGTGATGTTGAATCACAAATAATATACATGGTTCTAAAAATCTAAAGGGCTTATTTATACAACAACAATTAACGGATTATTTTTCAATATATTTAAGAATATATAATACAGTAGACTATCTTTATAATGCATATCTATAATACACAATTGTCTATAAACTGCACAACCATTATCTAATTATACACCAGCACTGCTTTACAGGGTGTCACAAAAACTTTGACCACAACTTTTATTCCTTAAATATTGATCATAGACATATGTTATAAATTAAAATGTTACATAAAAAAGGTACAGAATTTTATGAAATGGATTAAAATTTTCAGGAGATTAAATTAAAAAAAATGCAAAATTAAAATTTTTATATGCCCCCTGTACAAAATATTTCCCAATGAGTAAAATGTGCCCCATACACTAATAAGATCATGTATAAAATTTCAGAATTTTATCATAAAAAGTCACAGAGATATGTTTAAACAAAGTTGGTGAGAGGTTAATCATAAATTAAAATGTAAATGTTTACAGCTAGAGTGCAGGTGACGTGAAGCAGAAATGCATCATAAGCAAATAAAATATGGCTCTTATCTTTAGTTTTGTTTACAAATTTACAAAACTATGCTTCCTGAAAAATACTTTGCAAATTTTACATGATAAATTACAAAATAAAACTTTGAAATGGCACAGTCGATGAACATTAAAACAGCTTAGAAATGTTTGCATATGCAAATATCTGCCTCTGATCGGTGCACCACATAATCGCAACAGATATGTCATTACACGAGAAAGTTGTTTGTGTTCTGCCATTGGTCAATAGCATTGTACAATTATTTATATGCAATCATTGTTTTCTTTTGTAATTTGTGTATGACACCTGAAACACAATCATCCAACATGATTTTACCCTTTGTCTTCATATCCAGGCATCAAAAAGTGGTTTAAGTCAGCATTTATATATTTTCATATCTCTGCAACTTTTTATAATAAAATGTTGACATTATGTATGTATGCATTTTGTACATGACCTTATTAGTGCATGGGACACATCTTACTCACTGGGAAATTTTTTGCATGAGGGCCTGCATAAAAATTAAAATTTTGTTAAATTTAATACCCTGAAAATTTTTATTGATTTCATAAAATTCTGTACTTTTTTTTACATAACTTTATAATTTATAATATATGTCTATGATCAACTTTTAAGGAATAAAAGCTGAGGTCAATGTTTTTAAAACATCTTGTATATTATAATAATCTAAAGTCTAGTAGATATTTACAAGATGTAAAACTTAATATGTTGTTTCTTTAGGGTATCTTTCTTGGATGTCGATATGGATATGCTCCATTGTACATTTGGGCAATTGGAATACTAGCTGCGGGACAGAGTTCTACTATGACTGGAACTTATTCTGGACAATTTGTGATGGAGGTAAGATTATTTGTAATTTACATGTTAAATTTAATTTTATGAGCAGCGAAATGTTTATACAGGCAAGTTGATTTTCTATCTGATGATGATTGTGATTTTTTTTTTAATTATTTGAAATATATGAATTTTAATATTATTACTCATATTTTATAGTTAACATGTTACCTAAAATTTATATTGTACAAAGTTATTTTTAAATAAAATATGTAGATTAAACTACATTTTTAGGATGTCACATTCATGTTAAAACTGTAATAAAAACATTAAACCATACAAAATAAAAATAAATTATTTTAATTTACTAAAAAGGTGTTAAAAGTAGTTATACATAGATTTTAAAAGTCTAAAACCATTTTGTAAATATGAAAATGATGTTAAAATTTTACTATTTAAATATTTTCATTATTTCAGCGATGTCGATTTTGTATGGTTTAATGTTTTTATATGGTTATTTTTTGTCATTCTTTGTAATTGGCTTTTCAGTTTTTGGTTTTGAACTTCTTTATGATTGTTACTTTTAATTACCTTTCATTGGTTTTCTTTTTGATTTTTCAAATTAATTTTTATACAGTCTTTCTCTTTTTAGATCTTTTGTGACAATTAATATTTACAAAAATTTTTAATTTTAATTTTTCTCACAGAATGATTATTTTAAATTACTACAAAATCAATTTATCTGTATGTACTATTAAACGAGTTTTTAAAGTTTAAAGACTTTTGGATTTAAAAAAAACTTTTAAACAATTAAATGTATATTTAAAAATATAAATATGAAGATACAGTATAGAACCATTTATCCAGAATGGTCCAGACCAGATGTATTAGGGATAACTGGTTGGCCATTAAAGCAACATCCATTTGATGAGATTTGTAGAATATATGTCGCTGTAACATTGTTACTGATTTCAAATTATTACATTACTTAGATTAAGGCTCAGATCCTATCAAGACCAATGATTAATCAGAGTTTGAAAGAAGGCAATTTCTGGCAATATCTTGGAAACAATAATACTCTGCATAAAACTCAATAGGCTTTTATTTCAAATCCTAGACATTGATCAAGTTGTACATGCATGTGGTAATCTATCAAGAAATGCACATGTCAAACTGGCACTGCATGGCACTTTTTTCTGGAAAGATTCTGAAATCAGTCAGTTAGAAATAGCATTCTGGATAACTGGTTTTCCGGTTAGCTGGATTCTGGATAAATGGTTCCAAACTGTATATCTTATTTTTGAAACAGTATTTGTTGTAAATAAATTAGATTTTCAAGAAAAATATTTAAGAATTAGCAATATCCAATTTACAAATATCTTAAATTAATATTATTTTTGGTTTCTCTAAACCAAGTTGTAAATTCACATTTTTTGTTTCAGTCTCAAAAATAACCAGCAGATGACTTTGTATGTTAGAATTTTCTAGAAATTTTGTTTTTTGTATTTCCTAATTTTTGAATTTTTAAATGTCTTGTGTGAAAAATGTTTAATTGAAATGAGTTTCTAGATTAATTATAATTTAAAGATATCTTACATTTTCTACTATATTTAAAGCTATATTTTATTGTGTTTTTATTTTAAAAAAATAACCATTTATTTCATTTTAACCATTTGTCATATAAAGTTGCCTATTTAAGAATTAATAAATGAATCTTTAGTTGATGAGTGAACTGAAGTTAAGTTAAATCACTAAACTATTAGAGTTGAAATATATAATAATATTTATTTTACTAAAAAGGTACAAATATACAAAAAGGTTTTTAAATGTAAAAACCTGTCAAAAGATGTTAAAAATTACGTGCACTTTCAACTGCTTCAAACAGTCATCATCAGGGGAATCTTGGAAAGTGAAATAAATATCTTCTATATATATATTTGTCTTATGTGGCGCGGAAATAGGGCTGAATTTCTAGCTTATTGTTGGCAACAACCGTAGTTTCCAGAGCTCAGACCAATGAAAAGACTAGATTGTGTTAGATAGATCAGCTCGCCTCCAATATGGCGGTCAGTATCAGAGAAGTGAAAATCAAGCTAGCAAATATTAAAAATAAAATAACATGTACGTAGATTATTTTTTAACACAATTATTTCAAATTGGTAAAGCAATCATACAAGTTGTAAATTTCCAATTGGACGAAAAATGTCCGGACCAGGTCCTTCAGCCAAGCGATCCCAGGTTCGAATCCTGGCCCGGACATTTTTCGTCCAGTTGGAAATTTACAACATGTACGTAGTCCAAAGCGTCTGAGATTATTCTTCATTTTAATTATGAGTAATATTGCTAATTTCAAATGAATTCTCAACTCTTATTTAGAATTTATTTATGAATTTCACTCACATGAAAAATCAGAGAGAAGTAAATATATAAACTGTCTAGGTTGCACCTGCTGCCATCTGTTGCAGAAATCTATAATCAATTAGAATAGTAAAATGTCGAACGAAATTTAAACAATCATTGATGATAAACTATCTTCCTATTACGTAGTGTTTTTTTTTTTTTTTTTTTTTTAATAAATAAGCCGTGCTGTACAATATTATAGGTGCAATAAGTTTTAAACAAATTATGTTTCCAAGATCCTTTATTCATAGTATTTCAATGATTTATATGCTCATTAGTAGCTCCAACTAAATGCATTTTTAGTTGTGTTTTCAACGGAGTTCAATTACTTTTTTACATTAAAAAAATTGTCAATTTCATACGTTCAAATGATTTATGGTAGTACTTATTCCAGCTAGAATTACTACAAAAATAAAAAGGGGCGAGCGAGCGAAGCGAGCTGGGACCGCGTAGCGGTCTCATTGTGAATTGCTTCGCAATTCACACGGGGGGTTGACGAGCGTTAGCGAGTAGGGGGCTGAGCCCCCTAGTTATTATATATTTCATTTAAATTTCAAGGTGAACATGACGTTTTTAAAACTTATAGTTTAACTATATTTTATACTATTAGAGTTGCTTTTAAAATTTTCAACACTTTCCAACCTAGTTGAAAAGTGTTTGACTTCAGTTTGTCTGTCCATCTCTCCGTGCTCTAACTCCCGTAAATATGCTCGGATTGCGCTGCAATTTTTATATGTTATTGTCGTTATCTATAGCATGTTCCCTATTTCAACTGAAGTGTGTAGCACTTACAGTTTTTTTACAGGGACACTCAAAAGAATTCCGTTACATTACAGTCTATGGGAAAAAATCATTTGAGGTTTATTTTAATGATGTTAAACAATTTCAAATACATTGTAATTGATATATATTATTAAGGTGCATTACAAGAAGCTTAATATGGAATAGGGTGTGCATAGCACTTATAGTTACTTTACAGGGACAGTCAAAAGAATTCCGTTACATTACGTCTATGGAGAAAAAGCATTTGCGGTTTAATTAATGCATTGAAATTTATATATATCACTAAGGTGCATTACAAGAGGCTTACTACAGAATATTGTGTGTATAGCAGTCATCATTCATTTACAGGGACACACAAAAGAATTCTTTACTGTCTGTTAACAATAATTCCTGGAAGTGCGTTTTAAGTTACTAAACACGATTTTAAATTTAACTCACTTTTTGTCTATTACTTGGTGTGTATAAATTCTGTATTTCATATACAGGGCAGCACAAAAGTTTGCGAACACATTTCCATTTATTGACAGAAACTCCAGAAGGAGAATTTTAAACTGTGCTACGTGTTTCTTAACTAAACTAAAATTTAGCATCCTATGTAGTATATATACAAATCTATCCATCATATACAGGGCTGAATAAAAGTATTTGGATATTTTTCCGAATATTGTATATGTTGGAAATTCCTGAAATTAAGTTTTTAAATATGTTATGCATTTTCCAAATTGTTTACTTAGATGTTGTCTTTCAGCTTATTAAATGGTAATGATTTGTAAAATTATTTTGGAAGCATTGGAAAGTGTTACATAATCTATGCTTGATGCATGATTTTTCGTTCTTGTTTTGTTTTTCACGTAATATTTGAGCTTAATATTAAGATAGATTTTAAATCTAACTAGAACTTAGATTTTGGAATGAATAACTTAGTATTAAAGTAATGCAGGGAATTCTTAACACACTATCACTATATATACATTTCCCAACATCCAATAAAAATTATCATTGAGAATGTATGTACTATAAGCTGGATATTTTATAAGCATTTTAATAACATGTAAAAGACAGAATTTTTAAAATTTAGAATATTAAGGGTCCTTGTATTTCTCCACTGAATATGAGTGTATATAATAGCTTAATTGAAGTGCAGTGAGCTGGAATTGAGATAAGTTTCCTATGCATATCCACTTCAATCTGACAATGAATTGAACAAGATTTCTCGACAATGGCTTGATCAATTGCAATGTAATTTATTATAAACATAGATCTTAGCAAGAAAGAGGTAATAACATGACACAATTTTTAAAATTTGACCTGTGGCCTGAATAATTCAAAATCAAGGTTCTAAAGCAAACCCTATGGCCTATTTTACTTAAAAACAATTTTGTGCACAAAATTTCATATTGAGTAATTCTTCATACACATATTTCTAAAAGTCATTTTTTTTCAAATAGACAGATAAGAGCTATTTTTCGACTGCAAATTTAATTTAAAAATACTTTTAAGGGTCTACAGATCATTTCTAAAAAATATTATAACATTTTGGGAGCATGAGGGCGAAAAGTGAAATCAAAATTAAAGGTCCCACAGCATGGCCCAGAGGTGCTTGAAATTCAATTTTTCCAAGGAGGGGAGTCTCCCTCCCAACATTTTCAAATGAAGGGGAGTTGTAATGTTTGGGAGGGAGAAAAAAAAAATCTTTAAACCCCACTATTATTTTACATGCTATTTAAAGAATTACATTAATGCAGACATGACAAAATACCATTGAAAAAGTTAAGTCAACTCAGAATGATTATGTAAAATGTTTATTTTTATTATAAAAAAAGGAAGAAAGTTAAATTTTATATGTGCAGTGTATTTTTCAACTTCCACCAAATATTAGGGGCCCTTAACAATTAGGTTGTTAAATGACTTTCTGAATTTAGATTTTATTTGATTGAGGATGCTGAAGCCTCTTTCACAAGGTACACTTTTACTCCTTCACAAGGATTAAAAAGGTTTACTCCTTTACCTCAAGGAGTAAAAGTAATAAGATCTTTGCAGCTCTTCTAAACTCATTTTTGTTTAGTGCTGACTCTAGGCCAATTTGACAGGGTGCAGTGTGCCTTGGCTCTTACTACCCTTTTTTGTTCTTTTCCCTCTTTTCGATCGCAGGAAAAAAAAAATCTTTAAATACGTCTATTGGTTGTTGGAAAAAATTGTTAATTTAGTCAATTGGTTGAGGCAATAAAATAATGAAATTCGTTTTACGCATGAATATAAATAGATAAGGACTTCTAACAAAATAGTGTTAATATCGATTTGCGACTTTGGAACTACATGGCATCCAGTGTACAACTGTGCTAATGTAATGCTACCTACAAGCAACAATACAGATAAATACCATAGAATAAATCTATTATACCTACCAGATGATGGCTGTCAAGCAGACGATTTGAAGAAGTAGGCGAACTAATACAACTGTCTTGCACAGACATTGTATTTGAAACATTTTTCGAGAGACGATTTTCTTCTTCAAAAGGCTATTTTATTAGATGTCCTGGGTGAATCCAAGAATCGACCCCTGCTTGGCGTCCGTTTGTATTGGCGTGCTAGTGCGCGCGCGATAGCGGACTGACTCTTGCAACCCTCATCATTTCTCAATCGTGCCAAATCGGCGATAGTTAGCCAGATGTAGCTCTTTTATTGTTGGAAAGGCTGAGCAATATTTTTTGTGATGACGCGTTTGTTACATATGACGTATTTGTTACGTCATCAAATGATTATTCGACTTTTATTTGTATTTTAATGATATTTAATGATTTATTAGTTATTTAAAACATGTTTTTTTTTAATACAATTAAATAACACTTATGTCATTAAATGGTTATGTCATGATATTCATCATCTGCTTCTTTATTTAAATCTTGATTTAAAAAAAAAAATTTATGTATGTGAGTGGCTACTCTTGTTACTTTAGAACAGTGTGAATTAATTGATTGCAGTTTTCATGGAAGTCTCATGTTCGCGAAGCGATCATACATGCGGTATAGTGATCGCCGCATTTACAAATTTCGTGTATTTTTGTGATCTCTATACAACGAGGTTGCTGTATCCAGTGATGTTTTTTTTTTGGTTTCGTGTTCGCGAAGTGAACATACGTGCGGTACAGTGATCGCGGCATTAACGAATTTCGTGCATTTCGTGGGATTCCGATTCGACGAGGTTGCTGTATCCAGTGATGTTTTTTTTCGGTTTCATGTACGCGAAGCGATCATACGTGCGGTACAGTGATCGCGGCATTAACGAATTTCGTGATTTTCTTGAGATTCCGATACGACGAGGTTGCTGTATCCAGTGATGTTTTTTTTCGGTTTCATGTTCGCGAAGTGATCATAGGTGCGGTACAGTGATCGCGGCATTAACGAATTTCGTGATTTTCTTGAGATTCCGATACGACGAGGTTGCTGTATCCAGTGATTTTCTTTTCGGTTTCATGTTCGCGAAGCGATCATACGTGCGGTACAGTGATCGCGGCATTAACAAATTGCATGTTTTTCTTGGGATTCCGATACGACGAGGTTGCTGTATCCAGTGATGTTTTTTTTTTTTCGGTTTCATGTTCGCGAAGCGATCATACGTGCGGCACAGTGATCGCGGCATTAACGAATTTCGTGTATTTTGTGGGATTCTGATACGACGAGGTTGCTGTATCCAGTGATGTTTTTTTTCGGTTTCATGTTCGCGAAGCGATCATAGGTGCGGCACAGTGATCGCGGCATTAACGAATTTCGTGTATTTTGTGGGATTCTGATACGACGAGGTTGCTGTATCCAGTGATGTTTTTTTTCGGTTTCATGTTTGCGAAGCGATCATACGTGCGGTACAGTGATCGCGGCATTAACGAATTTCGTGTTTTTCTTGGGATTCCGATACGACGAGGTTGCTGTATCCAGTGATGTTTTTTTTCGGTTTCATGTTCGCGAAGCGATCATAGGTGCGGCACAGTGATCGCGGCATTAACGAATTTCGTGTATTTTGTGGGATTCTGATACGACGAGGTTGCTGTATCCAGTGATGTTTTTTTTCGGTTTCATGTTCGCGAAGCGATCATACGTGCGGTACAGTGATCGCGGCATTAACGAATTTCGTGTTTTTCTTGGGATTCCGATACGACGAGGTTGCTGTATCCAGTGATGTTTTTTTTTCGGTTTCATGTTCGCGAAGCGATCATAGGTGCGGTACAGTGATCGCGGCATTAACGAATTTCGTGTATTTCTTGGGATTCCGATACGACGAGGTTGCTGTATCCAGTGATGTTTTTTTTTCGGTTTCATGTTCGCGAAGCGATCATACGTGCGGTACAGTGATCGCGGCATTAACGAATTTCATGTTTTTCTTGGGATTCCGATACGACGAGGTTGCTGTATCCAGTGATGTTTTTTTTCGGTTTCATGTTCGCGAAGCGATCATACGTGCGGTACAGTGATTGCGACATTAAGGAATTTCGTGTATTTTCGTTTTTTCAACTTCACATTAATCGTTAACTTTTATGTAATGTCGATGAAAACGTTGTTTTTTACTGCTCGTATTATCTTTTTTATATGTATCTTATTAAATTTGTCAAATAAAATATTTTATTTCACTCATAAATGCAGTATCTTAAAAAATCAACTCTGTAGGGTTTAATTTAATAATTCTGTATTTAAATTATGTCTTTTGTCCAAATTGTTTTGAACGAATAAAATTTTACTCTCGTATAAATGCAATTTTTCAGGGACCTTTTTATTGCTAAATCCATTACTTTTCCTATGTGTAACTATTTAAAAATTAAGAATGGCAACATTTTACCACTTGCTTATTGTGGGTTACAATACGATAAATGTAAGTAAACAATTTAGAAATCGCCAATGTGGCATCATTTTTTAAAAGCGCTAAATGGTGGCTTGTTGAGTAAGGATTAGGTCGAGATCATTGGTTCTCTTTTATTTTTCATAAATGTATTTTGATGTTATTTTGCTGTTTAAAGGTTTAAATTAATTATTTTTGCTTTTATTTTGATTCTCGCGATTTCAATTTGCGTGGTTTTCGGAACACTCCGCACAAAAGCAGGTGAGTTTAATTCTTACCTAGCCATTCCAAAAAGTGGATTTTTTTTAAAACAAAAAATCTGTGTTTTTAAAAACGTTATTTTGACATTATTTTGCTTTTAAATGTTTTAAAATATGTATTTTTGCTTTATTTTGATTATCGCCATTTCAATTTGCACGCTTTTGCCTGTTGTCTTCTGGAGGTTGCCACTCCGGGAGACAACAGGCAGAAACGCACAAATTTGGCAATTTTTTGAAAACGCGCCAAGCAGTGGTGGATTCTTGGATCGCACCGATGTCCTTATCTATGTCTATATTCATAAGAAAAAAAATCTCAAAATTTCGTCGATCAGTTGCGGGAAAAAATGGCGAAGTTTGCCAATCGATTGCAAGAAAATAACGCAAAATTTCTCAGTCAATTGCAGAAAAAATCTTGAAATTTTTTAGTGAGGTGCAAGAAACAGGGATGCCACTTTTCCGCGGAAACGCAGATTTCCGCTTTTTTGCTTATTTTCAAAATCCGCGGATTTCCGCTTTTTTTTTTCTTTTTTCTCGGACGCATTTCTCTTTAATGCATCAAGCGGAACCAACAAACCAACCCATTTGTCGGAAGAGCTCCTGAACACTTTCTCCTCTGTGATTGTTGAGTACGTTTGACGTCACATCGTCAGTGGGAGTAGTCATGATTCAACTGACCAATGAGTGCGAAGTGTCGTGGCTTTCGATAAGTAGTGTAGATGAGTCGTGCCGTGTTTGTTTACTTTTTACCGACGCTGTGCGGAAATAGATAGTAAGATTTGAAATCTCATGATGGATTAAGTGTTTAATCTTGTCATTTGTTTTTTGATTTATATTTAATTATTGCGCCGCAAAAGACAGATTTTGATAGTAATAAGTATTATGGGTGAAAAAAAGTCCGTATACTGAATGCACGGCACGTTGTTTTGATTTCCAATTTTGCCAGATATAGTAACGCCCGAAATCATATAGATAATCTACAACCCATCAAATTAATTGTTGATGGAATGGATCAAAGAATCATTAAAGCGGAATATTTATTTTCGTCTTTTTTAGTTTTAGTGGATCATAGTTTACCATTAAATGCTTTATAACATGCAGTATATTCCTATTTAAAAAGATGTTCCTGAATGGTGCTGTAGTAAAAATAGTTATGCACCAGGACAAAAAGAACCACAATTGTGAAAGAAATGGCTGATAAATTCTAAATATCTGCACATGATAGAGTTCTGCATTGAAGATATATCCAGCGACTATTTATTCTTATATTACCTATTATGTTAAAAATAAATTTTTAGTGACTGCTAATGTTGTTAGAGAGCACGATTTAAAAAATGAAAAAGGTAAAAATTATGTTTTTAAAATCTTTTGTTTGTAGTATTTTCAGTTTCATTGCCTAAAAACTAATTTTATGTAGGAAAATATAGCTAGACCTTCATATAAATAATTTGCTATCACATTGATCTTTTCACCAAATGCTTTTGTAGCTGTGGCAGGTTAAACATTAGCCATATGTATTAACTGATGTTTTGAGTGAAAGCATGTAGGTTTTTAAATGTATTTGCTTATAAAAATTTTAAAGAATAGTTTTACAATTTTGAGGAATTCTCATTTATATCAGATAATTATTGAATAAAATTTTGAATTAGCCATTTTTGTTATATTTATTAGTGTTCTTATTTTTATATTACATGTATATATGTTTCAATCTGAATTCAAATAATGACACAAATTTTATTTTGCGTATCATTTTCACTTTTTTTGCTCGATTTTTACCCCGTGCACAGGTTTAACTTTTTTGCTCAATTTTCACCTCACGCGTCATTTCCTCTTTTTTGCTCTTTTCTCAGACTCATCCCTGAAGAAAAAAAAATAGTGAATTTCATCAATTTGTCGCCAGAAGAAACCGAATAATTTGCCAATCAGTTACGGAAAAAATCACAAATTTCGTCAGTCGGTCAAGGAAAATATCGCGAAATTTGTCAATGGCTCGCCAGAAAATATTGCGAAATTTGTCAATGGCTCGTCAGAAAATATCGCGAAATTTGTCAATGGCTCGCCAGAAAATATCGCGAAATTCATCAATCAGTTGCGGGAAAATATTGTGAAATTCTTCAGTCGGTCGCGGGGAAAAATCGTGAAATCCATCAGTCGAATGCAGGGAAGAAAATCTAAATTTGTCAGTTGGACACAGGAAAAAAAAAATCATGAACTTTGTCAATCTGCAGAAAGAAAAAGCGAGAAATTACGTGAATTTCGACGATCGATCGCAGAAAAAACGCAAAGTTCGTCGATCGATCGCGGAAAAATGGAAAGTTCGTAGATCGATCGCGGAAAAAATGGAAAGTTCGTGGATCAATCCCGGAAAAAGCGCAAAGTTTGTTGATCAGTCGCCAAAAAGAACGCAAAGTTCGTCGACCAATCGCGGAAGAAACGCAAAGTTCGTCAATCTGTTGCAAAAAAACACATTCGTCAATCGGTCGCGGAAAAACGGAAAAAGTTCGTCGATCGATTGCATAAAAAACGGAAAGTTTGTCGATCGATCGCGTAAAAAATGGAAAGTTCGTCGATCGATCGCAAAACGGAAAGTTTGTCAATCGATCGCATAAAAACGGAAAGCTCGTCGATCGATCACGAAAAAAATGGAAAGCTTGTTGATCCATTGCAAAAAAAAACAAAGTTTGTTGATCAGTCGCCAAAAAGAACGCAAAGTTCGTCAATCAGTCGAGGAAGAAACGGAAAGTTCGTCGATCTGTCGCAAAAAAAACACAAAGTTCCTCAATCAGTCGCAGAAAAAATGCAAAGTTCGTCGATCAGTCGTGGAAAAAACGCAAAGTTCGTCGATCAGTCGCGGAAAAAAAAAATCACGAAATTTATCGTTCGGTTGCAGGTAAATTAAATAATGCAAATTTCGCCGGAAAATGGTGAAATTTTTTGAGTGGTAGGCTCCCGCCCACGATATTTTTTTGGGCGGGATTTCAAAATTTTCGGTGCGAATCCTGCAATCCCACCCTGAAATTCAAGCCTGGAGGCTATGTGTAAATTTTCATAGGGATAATTTTTGGGGCGCATACAAATTTCCAGTATTAATAATAATTGATTCTGTTTTTATCATTAGCTCATGTTTTATACCTCCTTTATGTACCTTCATTTAAATCTAAACATTAATTTATATATCTATACACATTATAAATACTGTATTCTTTCATTTATTTTTTAGGGTTTCTTAAACCTCAAATGGAAACGCTGGATGAGAGTTCTTCTGACTCGTACCATTGCTATTTTTCCAACACTCTTCATAGCAGTTTACAAAGGCATTGATGATCTGACAGGCATGAATGATCTTTTAAATGCACTGATGTCTCTCCAGTTGCCTTTTGCTCTTATTCCCACCTTAATATTTACTTCATCGAAGAGTGTAATGGGAGACTTCCAAAATGGAATGTATGAATATTTTACTGTATCAGATTGCATGTTTTTGATATTCTCTGTTTTTAACTTTTGTAGCATTACAAATTTTCTTTTTGTAAATAACAAAATCCAGTGGACCCATATGAGGATTTCACACTGCAATCTAATATATTTTAGCAATATTTAATATTTTTTAGATGCATGTTTAAACTTCTAAAGAGAAATTAAGGATAAGAATAAAAATATCTGTCAACATCATTAGTCAAGCGAGAATATCGTCTAATTTATTCCATCAAAGTTACAGTAAAAAATAACGAAGACAGCAAAAGCCACATACGAGAGAAAAATTAACAACTATATTTTCACTGAAGTAGAGGATGACATCATCCACTTGAGGAAAAAGAAAATAAATTGAATACATAGAAAATACAATTTAATTTAATATAACAAAGCATACCTTTTAGATTACATGTGAAATACCACTGCTTAGATCAATCCATGATATATTTTTCTTCTAAACGTTTGAATTAAAATTTTTAGTCTATTTTTGTACCCTTTTTTTTTTAATAATCATTGTTGTGCAAGATATAATGCAGAATTTTATTTTTGTGGCAACACTGAGTGGAGCAAAACCGTTCATTTCATTTATGAAAATAATGCTGATTTAATTTCAATATCAATCAAAATATCAAAAAACATGTTTTAATAAAATGTGAATGTACTAAGTCAGAAGACGGTTCAAAAACATTTCGAATGATACCTCATTCATTGTTGTGTGTTTTGTAAATGCATAAAAAAAAGGGATGTTGACAACAAAAATAATACATATATAGTGATGATTTCTTTAAACTTCAGAATTGTTAAAGGCAAACAGTTTCAAAAGCAATTTAATTGTAAAACTTTTTTAAAAAATGCATTTACTTTATTTTTCAACATTATAAATTTATTTTTGGTGCTTCCCTGTTGTAGTTGCCCCTGCAATTTTTTATGACTATGCCAAAGTTGTTAATGCAATTTTGCCAAGGTAGTATACACCTTAGTACCTTACCCAAGTTTATCTATATGTCATATATATATATATATTACATTTTATATATACATATGCCAGATACTCATACATTTGTCATATACATAATATGTGTGTCATATTTATGTCCTGTATGTAGAATATTAGATTACTGGTGAATTAAAATAACTTAACTCGGGTCGAACGAACTTATTTTATTAGATATTCTCACATACATTAGTGGCATGTAGGAGTTTGGAGGAGACCCTAGGATATGTAAATATTATCTTTTAAAGTACTTACGTGGTCATAAATTAAGTAAATCATCTCAAAACTACAAAATCTTGTCTTCTTTGCACATGCTCTTGCTTTTTGATTCACACTTGTAATATTTTGCATCATGGGGTGAAGGCGTCAAATGGGAGAAAACTTTAACTTATTGGTTTAAACTTTTGATTGATGTTTGGGCTTTTGACCAGGATTGAAACCCTGTGCAACTGAAAACACACATTCTTGCAAATTGTGCTTAGCTTTCATTTTGAATCTTAACCCTCTTAAGTATTTTTCAGTTTTCCCCAAACAATTTAAATTGGCTGTAGATAAAAATATTTTTAACATAATTGTATTTTATAATATATGTAAATTAAAGAGATTTGAAGTGCACTTTAGAAACAAACAAGGAAAGAAAATTTAAATTAATATTAGTTTTACGAACAGTTTATGAAAATGCAGGAAATCCCTCAGAAGGTTAAAGTTAATTATAATTGTATATCTGAAAGTAATATTTGCCAGGCTGAAAAAACAACTTAAAAGGGGCAGCTTCAGAATTAGACATTAAGAGTTAGGAAATATTTAATTGGAAATTATAAATTTTAGATTTAAAATGGGATTTTAATGTCTTTCATACACATATATCATACATACATCTTATATATGTAATATTTACGTCTTATATGTCATATGCATCTTATACACATGTCCTATATCTATAATGTCATATATGTTGTGTAACTTGGTGATTCGTCCTTGAGGGCTGCTATAACATGGAAGTACCTTATTTTCTTTTAATTATTACAAGAAATTCTTTAAACTTTAGAATTGCTTAAAAAGGAGATTAAAGAACATTATTATTAAAAACAAATTCATTGGGCACTGCATATTCATAATTAATATAGAGGCAGAAAGGATGTCTACATCTTTGTATTGATGCACATTTTATTTGCTTGACAAAGAAAATTTATAAATTTCTTCTAAACCTTTTTTTTTAACATAATTTTGGAGTTTAAAGAATTTTTTTTACAGTAGATTTATACTTCAATGCAATTTATCAGTACTTTATTTTCTTTCAGTGTCGGCAAAATTGTCATAAGCTTGTTGGGTGTTGTGGTGATTGGAATCAATTTATATTTCGTCGATGATTTTGTTAAAAGCAACTTACCGGATCACTGGGCTGTTTATTTAGCATTAGCTATCTTTATGCTCTTCTACATTTGTTTCAATTTATATTTGGTAAGTGATTTATTTTTTCTAATTTTGATAGTTGTGCTGAACATCAATAAATTTATTTACTCCTATTTATTTATTTCAGTTCATAAAATATATTCACATAATGTTTTTTAAACTTTCAGCAATTGACATTGAATTATTCAATAGCAGAATGTCCATCATTCTCTTAGACTGATGTTAATAATTTTGAATTTTTAAAGACATCCTTTTTTATTTGTGTGTGTATCTTTGTTTTGTGTAATATTAGTATAAAACTAAATTAAGTATAATACAGCAAAATTTCTTATAAAGTATCATAGCTGTCAACTGTTCTAATTTATTCAGAATTTTTCCGTTATGTTTAGTATCTTCTGAAAATCTGTAATTCTGGTAATTCTCAGAAATTTTTTATTTTTTAACATTCAAAAATAATAAGAATCACATTTCAAAGTTAATAACCATATCCTGATTTTAGAAAAATCTCTTTAGAACTTGGCAATAGTATATACATTAAAATTAGTAATTATGAAAGCATTTACTTATTTTTTAATATGACTATGAAGTAAGAATTTTTTTTTTCCATAAATTTCTTTATATTGTCTTTAAGAAACTAATGCTTAATACACTTGTAAAATCTGACATGTTGTATTTTTTTTTGAAGAAGATTAAAGTTGACTCTACAGATGCTTTAAAACAAAATATACTATAATCAATAAAGACATTTTCTATGTATAAAACTGTACATTGTAAATTAATAATTTGGAAGATAGTTAATTTTGTTTTAAGATATGACCTTTCATGTGTACTGTTAAAGTTTATTAGGTTCTCTTAAGGAGTATTTTGAAAAAGAATTACCAAATAAATTGTGGCTATATCATTTAATATATATAATTTTATTGCAGGTGATCTGTCTTTTGTTTGTATTTGGTGCAGATAGAATAGCAGATTTCCCCGTAAGTTAAATTTTTATGTTGTAATTATTCACATTAGTTTTAACATGTAGAACTTCATGTTCTGTGTATGAAAATTTAATAAATCCCTTTGTTCATAGTAGAAAAAAAAAGAAATGCATTTTTTTTAGTGTGTGTGTTGAAGAGGCTTAATAAATACAAAATATAGACCTTAATGTATTTTAATTGTTTCGCTGACGTATATAATCACTAAGATTAAGTGATTCCTTTCTCCCCCACCCTTTTCATCTCCTCAGTTTTTATCCGAAACTTAACCTGATTTCCAGCAGTATCCTTTCTTAAACTGAAACTTTTCTAGTTTTAATATTATCTGTATGTTATTTCACATGCTAATTTTTTTTAACTTTTACAGTCTTATACTTTTATCTTTTCATGAAATACAATTTTGGTAGAAACTGAATTTATTGCATCATTTAAAAAGTCTTTTATTACTTGTTTTTAGTTATTTCTAGGTAATTCTAAAGAATTAAATGCATTGTTCTATGTCAGGATACATTATTTTGGTGTTAATTGCATACTTCATATCATTCAATATTTTCATTTTCTAATGTAATATAAAATATTTGAATGAACATATGTATTTGATTTTATTAATGTAAAATTAACATAATATGAAAGATTAGGTGTAATGTGTAATAGAGTACACCAAGTCTGATAAAGTATAATAATATTGCATTTATATTGTTGAGTTATTCAGAAAGTATTTTGTCTCACATGAGCCATTGGTTCCATTTTTAATCAGTAAACTTTGTTCTAAACTATATTGACAATATATATTTTTTGACAGCTGTCATTTCAGAGTTTATTATTACAGTAGATACTGCATAATGTGGTGTCCAAAATATCACAAGTTTTTGAAAACAATGAGCAATTTAGTGATAGCATCTAGTATTATTTTGAAAATTAAAACTTACATTATTATGCATTATTTTTTTTTCCCCATCTATCTCACTTAAGAACAAAATATTTTTTACATTTAGTGTGTTTTAACTGAATAAAAGTCAAAGCTTTAATTTAAAAAAAAAATATTTTAAAAAGGGGTAGAAAACATTTATTGAAATAATTTAGGAATTTTTGTTTGCATACTTCCTTAAAAGATCATTAATGAACTGTTCATATTGTTTATAAAATTGTCCATGTTGTAAACCTCATTTCAAAATTTTCAACACATTCATCATTTCTGCAGTTGTAGATGGCTTTTTAGCAAATTTGCTCTTGTCCTGATTATTATCATCATTATTTCCTATTTCTTTTCAAACTTTTTGACAAATTTCAGTTTCTGTAAGCTAACAAGAATTTGATTATCGATCATTGTTCAGGCCTCTTAATCTCCTTTCATCATATCACCATGGACATCTTCCAGAGTTTTAAAAAAAGTTTACAGTTCTCCAATTTTTTTAGCTTTACAGAATCCTTCCTGTATTCTAACGAAAAGCATTTTTTAATTTTAGCAGGAATATTCAATTTCATGCTTTGAATGGATTTTATAACAGAACTTAGCTTTCAACTGCATGCTTTTCAGGAACTGATATGCACATAAAGCGATTGATTTTAGTGTAGAATTTAATATAAATAGTTGGTCGTAGTTGATTTTAATAACATTAACCATGATCACATTAAGCAGCAGTATTATTATTAGGAGTAGTATTATTATTAGGAGGTGGGAAGGGCAAGTAAGGTAAGAATGCTTTTCTTGCAAGAAAAAAAGATGTGTTAACAGGATATCAGTGTCAATTTATTTAAATGCAATCCATTGTTTATTACGTTAAGTAGGGGATCCAACCCAGGCTTTCTAGGTTACAGAATATAGGTGAAAACCTTTTTTTTTTTAAACTTTAATAGTTTTTTTTTACATTTAATATATTTTTGTAGTGATCCATGAACAACACCAAAAGCATTTTTATATGTATTTAAATGAAGTTTTGAAATGTATTAAGCAATACTTTTGTATTGGCAGCATGCCAAGCGTTAATCGACAAAGAAATCGCTAAAGATTTAACTACTTACAACAACCTTTTTGAATATAATAATTTCAGTGGTTTAAAAGCACATAGTTAGATTACATGTCTGTTAAATTTGTGTTTTATTTATATAATTTTTTGATGAATAGTAGCCAGAAACAAATGGCAAACTATTTATATTATTTTAAGTGCAAACAGGTTAATCTTTTGTAATTTGTCTGCAAGCAATAGAGGTACATTAAAAAAAAAAAAATCACTAAATTGAGATAGTTTTCAAACAAATTGCATTTGAAAGAATATTTTTTTTATCCGTATTTGACTGTGTAAAAATTAAAATTGTGCAATGTTTAGAAGTTTAAAAAAATGCAGTAAAAACTAAATTTATTGCTCAGGTGTTGCCACTGTTAATATGATGTCAGTGGACAGATTGTTGCTTTATAATATAGATCTGCATTGCTTTTCTTTTTTGAGAGGACACATACCCCTTAACATTTTATGAATAATGAGGGGGAAAAAGTGAAATTCACACTAAACCAACTTAAAAAGTATTTTAGATTGTATTGTTATGCGATTCGCTAAGCTTTATGTATAATTTGCTGACAACAAAGTTGTGTGCCTTTACTCTGGGCAGAAATAACTCTAAGACAGACCACCAAAATGGTGGTTTTCTTCAGTCAAACTGAGAGTGTACTCCTACTTATTTTCTTGTCAGGCCTTGTTAATATGTATGCAATACTAAAATTGATCTAACTAGTCCTATTTATTTATACATTGTTTCTCTGTTGCAGGTTATTGGTAAATACATCATACAACCATACGATTTACATGTGCCTTCAGTCACTTCATTACCTGAGATGTACAAGTCAACTGATAACAGGGAAATATCTTCTCTAACATTTGAACACCGGAATTCAGATATCCAGTGAAAATGTCTACTAAAATTTATATATTTATGCTCGACTGTGATATAAGATCAAAATCATTTAAATTTTTTATATACATTTGTTAATGAATGTAACTAAGCTTTTTGTTGTTGTTTTTATAGTTGGGATTTTAATGTGATCACTTGACTGACTTTACAATTATTTATAGATCTATTTTCTTTCTATTTAAAATTTTATGAATCTTTCAAAATGTATAGCAGACTTTTAAAAATCTTCAATACATTTCTTTGTAAATAAACTGCAACAGGTAAAATTATGATAATTTTATCTGCTTATTTATATTTTTAATGACTATTGTTATAGATAACTAACTCATTTCACAATTTATTGTGCAAAAAATGTTGACGCCACGTGAATTTTAAAATCATGGAACACAAAGAAATACTTCTTAAATTATAAAGACTATTCTACAACAACACATATGTACTTGTAAACATTTCTAACATACAAAAACATTTTTATGTGCAACTGATAAAGATATTTTAAACTTATCTTCATATATATATTTTTCTTCGATTGGGGGTTTGAGGGTATATTTTAGTTTAAAGTAAAGTACATAGGTTTGAACTCTTAGACCATGCTTATAATAATATAAAGATTGTTAAATAAATGTATTGAAATTTCAAGTATGCCATAAAGGAAAGGTGAATTAAAAATTTAGTGGCAATAAGATATTGATATATAATTATTATAAATTAGGTTTTAGTCTATAATTTACTAAAAATATTTCTTTTAGAAAGCAATAACATTTGTATATTAATGAAATTTTAAAATGAATTATATATTTTTTATAATAAATTTTGCATAATTCTATAAGAATGTTATTACAGATTTTATAGTTGTAAATTTCTCTTTTGTACAGAATTTGTTTGTTACATGTATCACCAGTATTACGTATGTTCGTTTTTATTGTGAAAGAATTGTTGTAGAAGTAAAAATGTTGATTCCAACAGCTTCTTATGTCAATTCATAAAAACTGACAATAAAACTGCAATAGTTCTGTTTAAATCCTTAAATTACAAGCAATTTTGTTATAACAATCTATATTAATAAAAGGAAGCATTTGTTTGCAATAGCCAGGAAAATCTATCACACATAGAAGTCGGAAAATTTGGTTCTGTATAGATGAAAACGAGTCTCAGTGCACTTTATCCTAACATTTTTTTACTTTCTGTTTAGAATTTGTTTTATGTGATTTTAATTTTTT
Source organism: Maratus michaelseni (assembly GCA_963931845.1). Classification (NCBI taxonomy): domain Eukaryota; kingdom Metazoa; phylum Arthropoda; class Arachnida; order Araneae; family Salticidae; genus Maratus; species Maratus michaelseni. The sequence goes on along the minus strand of OZ007588.1, from coordinate 46,621,264 downwards.
TCTTTATTTTACATAATATGAATTAAATTTGTTGCATGTTAAATTTATAAACATTCAAGATAATCCTGTGTGGATCTGATAATGTTAAAATACAATGAAGGTTGATTGGTAATTTATCAATACTATAAATGACATTAGTAGGGAATTTAATAGCTACCTTAATATCAAAACTATTAATACAGCTGCTTGAATAAATTTGACTGTACCAACTTTTACTTACCCATCATACGTAGTATAGGGTAAGTCTTGTAATCATTTTGAAAATCGAAAAAAAAATTTTGACGGATTTATACGTTTCAGACACTGGAGATTCCGAAAAACATATTTTTAGAAAAAAAAAATTTTGCCGTCCGTCTGTGTGTCTGTAAACGCTCTATCTCCCGAAAAAATTGAGATAGAGACTTGCAATTTGGTATGTACTTAGTATGTAATAATGGGAAGAAGCCTATTTCATTTCAATAACCTCGATTAACCGGAACAATTTTTTTCGGACTCTCGAAATATTCGTTCTGATGAAAGGTATATAAAAATTTTCGAAATTGTTTATTTTAAGAAATGAATATAAAAGACAATAAAAAAACATAAATTTTGCATAAAGCATGAAGTCGATCGGATAATGAGTTGCCGAGATATTTGGAATCCTATTTTCCATACTCTTTGATTTTTCATGACCCTGTATTTCATCCAAATTTCACTTCAACGATATATTTTAATTGGAAATTTGACGCTTAATCAGATGCAATAAACCGCTAGTTAATAGGATTATTATTTTTGGAGTTATAAGGATGTTTCTTTCAAGCAATTCAGTAATCAAGCTTTTAAAGTTTGTGACGTCATCAAGCCACGATTTTATTTGAATTGCAATGCACTTTATAAGTAGTTTACACATTTTTATTTTAATATTTTACATTATGCATATCCATGATGGGTAAGTATTACGGTGGCCCCCAACGACTAGTTTTTGTACGTACCAATTTTCTCGGCATATAACACACCTACAATCTGAGGCTGCATTTTTCTATTTGCCATATTATGTGCACCTTTTTTTTTTTTTTTTTTTTTTTAAAAGAAACCTTCATGAGATATGTAGAATGAAAATACAATATAAACATAAAGAAAATAAGCAAATGTAAAGTAAGGGCATATGTTATACAAGCCTATCTTCTTGAATCCCACAAAGCATTTGGAATCACATTCTCGTTCATTCAAACAATCACGTCTTCTTCTTTTATTCATTAATATAACAATCTTAATTATCATGCTTAATTTTTAAGCTTTCATTTCTATACCTGACATATAACGCACACCTGTAGAATTTGACCAATTTTCTTGTTTCAAAAAAGCTCATTATACGCAGGTATATCGCACAGAAAGTTTCAAAGCAATTTAAATCATAATAGTAGTATACAATATATATATATATGAGCTCATTTAATAAAACAACATTGTAACTCAAAATTTATCAAGTTTCAAATATTGTGGTTAAAAGATTGTGTTATTATGTTTAATCGGTGCAATAAAATTATACTGTGATAAGAAGAACATAAAAAATTACAATTTGTATTGAAAATTAATTTGGTTGTATCAAGTTCTATAACATGTATTAAAACATATTTAAAATTTTATTAAGTTTTGCAAGTATGTATTATAACCAACTGAGAAAATAAGGACAAGTATAGACTTTTATGAACACACTGTATACTTTTAACACATTGTAATGCAAGATTTATAGTCAATTGCTAAAATCCATGACAAATTGTTTATGAAAGTTACCTTCGTGTGTCATTCCCCTAAAAACTAAAAAAAAAAAAAAAGATTTTGTTTTCTATATTTTCATATCCCATTTTGTGGTTGTGACATAAAATATCATCATTTTACTGTATAAAACATTCATATTTTCATGTGATGTTATTAATTTGATGTTTACTATTTATATAAAGGTGTTCTTCTATAAAATTAATAATGATGATTCCCAAATCATTTAAAAACTGATGTTTTTCCTAGTTAGAATAGTAGTTGGTATGGTCAGTAAGAAAACAACACAAGTGTCATCTACTAATAATTTTGATGAAATACCACTAAAAGATCTTCTATATAACAATGTGATACATTATTAATCACTTCATTATGCTATCTCAGAAATGCAATTTTTTAAATTATGTTAAAGAAGCGGTATTGGCATATGGAAAATTAAAATTAATTTTGTATGAAATGTATAAATACAATAATAAAAATGTGAGAGAGAATCTGGAGTGCAAGTCTTAAAAATGAGTGGAATTTTGTAGTATTAAATAGATTGATACTAACATTGAATTATCTGAAAAACAAAATATATCACTTGTGAATTTGCAATAGAAATGTATTATTTTTAATTGAAATTGTTTCCATGTATGTCTAGAAATGAGGGAAAGTGCATGATGCTTATATGGTGGTTGTTTGTTCATGAATGAAATAAAGTAATTTATATTAAAATTAGTATCCTGATTTATGCGTCATTCAAATGCAACTCAAATATTAATTATACTGCAAAGGGTTAATTCATTCATCCAAGAACAGCATCATGGGTTTTCTAGGTTTGTGCAAAATACAGACTGGAGAATCCATATACAGTATAGAACCAATCATCCAGAATGGTCGGAGCTAGATGTATTTCAGATAACTGACTAGGCATTAGAGCAACATCCTTTTGATCAGAATTGCAGACTATATGTGGCTGTGGCATTATTTCTGATTTCAAATTAATTATTGGATTAAGAATCGGATCTAATCAAAGATTAATCTAAGTTTGAAAGAACACAATTCATGTGAATCATTGGAAACAACAATCCAGCATAAAAATGAATACATCCAAAATCTAACTAAATATGCTTCCATTTAAATGTTGGCATTGTACTTAATATATCAAGCAATGCACATGCCAAACTTGCACTTTTGGAACAGCTGTTCCCAGATGCACTGGGGTTGGCGCAATTGTTTTGTGCCATTTTGGTGGGAAAACCTCGTTTTTGTGTATCTGTTAGGTGTTAGGCCTAGCCTTTTAAAACAGCACTAGATGGAACCCGTCAAAACTTGATGGAAAAAAATTACAATAACAATATTAGTAAAATAAGCTTCTTTATTGCATAAGAAGGGGTAGCTCCTATGCGCATGTGCATTGCATCTCACCAAAGGCACCGTCAAAATTAGACGCTAAAAAAGTTTTAAAATGTTTAAATTAAAAGTTTTAAAATATCTTCTTTAATCATTATTCGTTTCAAATCCATATCTTCTGAAATGCATCCATTGTTTTAAGCTAATCAATTTCTATGTAAAGATGAAGAATTTTTTTTTTTACAATAATAAATCAATCTGCAGACAAGGGAGATTTTTAATGTTTTCAAGTGGAATTTATTTGTATGGTTTCTTCGGTTGCTTTACATAATCAGGATGATTATTCCTTTTCCATCACAGTCGGGGATCTTTTCCTTCTTATGCAGTTAAATATCCAATGGATCTTTAAAAAAAAATAATAAAATACAGTTCTTAGAATATTCTGATGCAACATATACATCAACGAATTCAGCATATCAATTTTATGTTAATCATAAACTATAAATAGTTTTTTTTCTTGACAGATTTTAGTTTAGCGCCAAAATGCTCTTTCTTTTGGGTAATCTGATCTTATGATTTATCAGGGGTTTTTATTATTTTTCTTTTTCAGTTTTTACGATGGTTAAGAAAATCTATTTTCGATTGGGGCAACTTTCCCAGGGAATATGTTACATTATTAAAGCAAACTGGTGATCATTGTTGAGATAGAATTGAAAAATATTTCATGCTTGAAAATTATTTAAAAAGTCGTTAAATTAAGCGGCAATTTTTAAATAAATTTCAATCGAAAGCTAATTTTTTTCTAATTGATGATGTAAGAACTCAAATTGTAAAATGTAGTAAAGAATTGAAATTTGTAGTATTTAGAAGTGATGTAAGCGCGATGAAAGCTAAAGCGATAGGGCCGTTTGTTGTCACAACCGTTATACATTTCTAAAAATTGCCACTGTGTTTTGGCTGGTGTCCAAAAGTAGACTATCATTTTTTGACATCGAAAGAGAAATTCACAGTGGAAGAAATAGGACTTTGCCACTAATAAGGAACTGTTAAATGAACTTATAACAAACCTACCAAAATAATTCCTATAAAATATTAGCCTTACATTATTTATTCTAGCTACAAATACAATCATTACTTTAAGTTTTTTTCTCATACCACTATTTTTAATAATTTTAATTTTCCTGAAATTTTTTACTTTTGTGAATTTTTTTATAAAAAAATGAAATCTTCTAACCTATAATTTAAAAAAAAAAAGTAATTGGTAACATGTAATCAAGGTATGCAATCAAGATGAAGCAACCAATAAAGGCTTAAATTCTGAACTTTAAAATTAAAAATTGAAAAATCAGTTAAAATTATGTCATGTTAACACAATTATTTTTTCTTTTTAGTTTTATCAATGTTAAAATGCATTTCAAGCTAAGCATAACGTCATTTTCCCCGGTGCAAACGTTTCACACGTACTTTGTATAAGTTACTTTTATGCTTAAACACCATGTTACAAATAAAAATATATTTTGTATTTAATTGTAATGAAAAAAGTGCATCAACAAAGTTATAATGCATAATGATAAAATAAACCTAATGGACAATATTCCGGTGACTTCACAATAAATATGAATTATTATTCGCTTATAAAACACGCGGATAAATATTTTCTCCGAAATTTAACTTGCAAATTAAAAAATTCGGCCTAAAAGTTCTCATCAAGTGATTTTTAATTCGACGTTAAATGTATTTATAATGATGTTTTACTGATTTATTAGTTATTAAATTAATTAAAATAAAAATTACGTTAATTTAATGGCAACATTCTTCTGTTTGTTTACTGGGCGCTACAGTTTGGCGAATAATTTGGGGTACTTTTCGGTTAGCCGGGCGCCAGTGAAGTATATATATACATGTATGTCATTCTATAAACATAATGTATTCTAGGCGCTGTAAGTGGGTTAATTTTTGACGCCTAAATGACGATTTTTGCTGTGTATGGCAACCTGGTGTTTTATAATAAAATTGAATATGTGTGTAAATAAATAATATAAAATTGGTACTTTTATGTTAGCTGGGCGTCAGGGATAACTCTCCAAATCTTCTTTCAATTGGAATAATTTAAATTGCAATATTTTACGTGAGATTTGTTATTCATATTGATATGTTTATGTATAGATATTTTATTATGATTATATTTTAGCTAATTTTTAGTAAGATTTAATATTACAATGTTAAAATATTACCTAAGTTGATATTAGCTAATGTCAAAAGATTGGCGAACCACAGAGTTCAGAAAATAACTCTATGCCTTGCAACAGTGGGAGTTGCCGACTTTATGACGTCATAAACAGCAGTAAAAGTTTAATTGAAAATTACGGCTAATTAATTAAATTTTCGAACAAACGAATGTACGATAACAAATCTGCGTCCAAATATCATTCATTTAAAAAAAGAATGGTGTAATTTGATGCAGTAGTTTGTTCTCACGGATTGTCGAAAGAAATCGCTTAGCGTTTTAAATATATAGATGTTAGTTTTATTTTAAACAGTTTATTTTATTATAAAACACATACAATTTTTATTGGAGACACACACAATGATTAATTTAATATAAAACACAGAATCTACTGTCTGTTCTACCGGGTTGCCATACAAAGCAAAATCTAGCCAAAATCGCTGGGTTGCCCAGGCATAAAATCGCCATTTTGGCACCAAAAATATACCCCTGCAATAGCTGTACCACACTTTATTATGGAAATATCATTCTGGATAAATGGTTCCATAAAATGGAAAATGAAACAAGGCATAGGAAGTTAAGTTTTAAAATGGTAGGAGAATCTGAAATATATAGGCTATTACCTCTTATCGTTATTAAATAACCAATTCCTAAACTATTAACTTTAGATGATTCTAATCTGTCACAAATATTGTTGATAATATCAAAAACCATTTACATCAAAATTAGTTATTTTTTTACATGGCGCATGGATCCTATAAGTTATATTTTGATAAACTTTCTCTCCATGCTCTAACAAGTAAAACAGTAAAAGTTCCACTCTTCTACAACCAAAACTTATCAAATTATGATAATTTAAATTCTATGAATTTTTAGTGTTTTATGTCGCTAAAAATTGCATCTCTCCATTTTTAGTAAGATTGGATTAAAACTTTAAATTTCATAACTGCTTTAGAAAGTAACTATGTATATAAAGGTAAATGGCTTTTGATATGATGAAGAGCAGCAATTGAAACAATTTTACTACTAGAACTTTAATCATCTGTTGAATAACAAGAACGAAAAATCATGCGTCAAGCATAGATTATGTAACACTTTCCAACGCTTCCAAAATAATTTTACAAATCATACCGTTTAATAAGCTAAATGATAACATCTGAGTAATCCGAATACTTTTATTCAGCCCTGTATAGGATCTATAGATTTGTATATATACTACATAGGATGCTAAATTTTAGTTCAGTTAGGAAATGCGTAGCACAGTTTAAAATTCTCCGTCTGGAGTTAAATAATACGTAAATGTGTTCGCGAACTTTTGTGCTTCCCTGTATAGGATCTACAGAATTTATACACACCACGTAATAGACAAAAAGAGAGTTAAAATTAAAATCGCATTCAGTAACTTAAAACGCACTTCTAGGAATTATTGTTAACATACAGTAGAGAATTCTTTTGTGTGTCCCTGTAAATGAAGGTTGACTGCTATACACACACTATTCTGTAGTAAGCCTCTTGTAATGCACCTTAGTGATATATATAAATTTCAATGCATTTAAATAAACCGCAGACGATTTTTCTCCATAGACGTAATGTAATGGAATTCTTTTGACTGTCCCGGTAAAGTAACTATAAGTGCTATGCACACCCTATTCCATATTAAGCTTCTTCTAAAGCACCTTAGTGATATATATAAATTTCAATGCGTTTAAAATAGTGAAACATTATTTAAATAAACCGCAAATGATTTTTTCCCATAGACCGCAATGTAACAGAATACTTTTGAGTGTCCCTGTAAAAAAACTATAAGTGCTACACACTTCCGTTGAAATAGGAAACATGCTATAGATAACGACTATAACATATAAAAATTGCAGAGCAATCCGAGCATATTTACGGGAGTTAGAGCACGGTTCAGACGGCAGACAAACCGAAGTCATAAACACTTTTCAACTAGGTTGGAAAGTGTTAAAAAGGGACACCCTGTATAAATGGAGCATATTCCAGGAATAGCATTGTACTACTAAGATGCTCAGTATCAGCAATCTTAAGATACGCTAGAAGTTTGTATTTATTATTTATATATTTTTTTAAATATACATACTTAAAGACACAATTCTATATTAGTTGAAAATGAGTAAAAAGAAATTTAATGCATGAAAATCAGAGTGTTTGGATGTAGAAGGGGTAAAACACAGCTTGTAGGAAACAAACTATTTTGAGAAGCCTGTCGATATAAATTACTTTTAAAAAAAAGAAATAATCACATACAGAAAGGGACAAATTAATTTATTCATTTAAATAAGCTAAAAAAGCACAAAGACTCCATGATGTAAATTGGCAACCCTTACGTTTATTTGAATAAACCAATAGAATGACTGCATACAATAATTTAGAATTTCAAGCAATTAAAAGATTTTTTTTAAGGTCTATGAGACTGATGATGATAATAATATTAAAAAAGATTCTTTAAATTAATAATGTTTAATATATTTAAGTAATTTGTACCATCTCAAAATAATTTCCATGCACCTTTACATAAAACTATTAACTATTTTATTTCAAATATAAATAATTGAAGTAAATTTTTTCCTCTCTAAATATAAATGTGATAAATGTTTGATTACTATTGACTACTAACTGATTGCTACATTCTGCAGCTAGATATTTCAAAAAAATGTTTTAAACTTTAGTATTGGCAATATTTTAATGGAAATCATATTTTCATTAGTAAATAATGATGATGAAATACAATCCATTTATTAGGATAAGAATTGAAACATATGTGCATTGAGGAAAAACTGCTTTCATGTTTGTGAATTAAGAATAACTTTTTATTTAAAATTACCTTAACTGCAATGTTTTTTTAAGATCTCAGCAAAAAGTCATCTAAAATCCACAGCCCTAAAATTAATATTTGTAGTTTTGTGAGTTGTTAATTAAATAAATAAACTAAAAATCTTGGGATGGACAGATAAGATTGTACCATTACTTATAGTTTAAAATTTACATTGAAGAATTGGCAGGATTTGCCTATGTTGATTGGTTTTTCCCAATGAATCAAGTGGTGCAAGGGTTTTGAATTATTGTGATTCTCAACAGTGATGCCTAACCCAGCATTTCTCAAACTGTGGCCTACCCTTGTGCCCTTTTAGATTTCTGAAAGACAGGAAAAATAAAATTCAAATTAATTCTGTATCACACACTATAGCTTAAAATCTCAACTTTAGTCTGTAGAACACCCAAACTTATCCCCACTTGAAAAAAGTTTGAGTAATGTTGTCATAACCCATTAACTTTTATAATCTTACCATTTAACACACACTTCATGAATTTTGATGATATATTTTAAATCAAATACTACAAAAAAAATGCATATCACTGAAATTCTTTGTGAAGTATCTTTTCTTCAAAATAATATCATCCAATATAAATTCATTTTAAAAATAACTTTTCAATAGCATGTCATCATAAGTTGTGGATGAAGTTATTATTTGTGATAAATTAAATTGTAGAAGTATGTGTAATTACTACAACTTGGACACAAGATAAATACATATATACAATTTTTATTTGAGTCAACAGTAATTCATTTAATAATACATGAACAAGTATAAAATAACATACAACTTTAATAAATAAGAAATATATATGAAGTAAAAAATACACTTAAGTTACATTTGGTAGTAAATGTGCATTTGTAGAAGTCATTTTAGAAAAAAGAATAAATAATAGTATTTCTTATCTAGATACAAAATGCTGATAATGTAGCCAACGGAATAAAAAATGTGACACATTTATCTATTCTCATATGCCATCATTTAAGCTCCGTAAAATGTCTTCAATGTCATCATCCGCTGTATCAAACTCCATATCATTTATGCTATTATCAGTATCTGATGGCTGTGACTTCTGAGATGGCGTTTTAGGTGTATTAGCAGACGAATTTTGTGTACCAGCAGAAGAATTTCTCGTATTATTGGAATCTAGAAAATATATTAAAACAAATAATAAACAACCAAATTAAGTAAATGCAACTTTTAATGATCAAGATAATTACGGTAAAATCTGTGAAATTGGAACGTGTCTATAATGGAAAAAATTTCATGATCCCAATGGAAGAAATATTATCGTATTTTCAGTGAATAACGCTGCAGTAACCCCCCCCCCTTTTTTTTAAATAACAAAAAAACTAGTTTAACACAGCATTGGGTATAACGCTGTATTCATTATAAATGATATGCAATACCAAGTTTAGAGCAATTAGTTACAAGTTACAATTATTAACTGTGTTATGTCATGTCATTCTTCAATATTAAGAGCAATGTCTTGATGCTTTTCCTATGGTTCTATCATTGATTAAAAAGTGCCATGGTCATATAGTGGCTGATTAGTTATAAAGCTATCACACTGAAAAAAAAAAAAAATCTAATAGGCTTTTTGAAAAAATACATAAATAATAGTCAAACTCATACAAATGCATGGAAGAAATCTGCCACAATTTAAAATTTAGACTATGTTAACTAAGTTTTCAATTATTCAAATTGATTACAGCTCTAATTAATTTGGATAACTGCTGAAACACTACTGTACTGTGCTTGGTGTAATATCAGGCTGATATCTTTCACAGCTTGCAGCTATTATTACAGTAGCCTGGAAATTTAAACTTTTTATAAATTTATTTTATGAAATCTGATGTTTTGAATTTGTAAATTATATTCTTTTGTTTTTTTTTTGGTACGGGAAAAGGGGGGGGGATACATATTACATAAAAATTATATAAAATATTTGTCCTAATTACAAATAACAACTTTGTCTTAAACAACAATAGGAAGATACAGTCTGAAGACGATACAGAAGGAAGATCAAAGTTTCCTTTACATACTTTAAGTAACTACTCTATGTGACTCGCCTTGGTCATAGGAAGAAATCTTAGGTCCATGTTTTTTGGGGGATTTTTAAAGGACAGTTGCACCTTCCCCCCGCCCACCCCCCTTTCTCGTTCTCTTCTTCTTTGCAACTCATATATGCAGCAATTCAGATATTTTACAGATATGGTTTATGCCACAACTTGATACAGATGCTGGACATTTTTCACAATGTCTATCTTGAAATGTATTACCATTTGGATTATGCCCATGTGATCAAAGAGACTCAGAAAGACCAGTTATGAAATATACAAGTAAAACTTTGAACTTCCTTCTATGATGTGTTCAGATTGCTTCTTCTTGTTGTTGTTTACAACGAAGTTGTCGTCAATTATAATCAGGAGAATCATTTTGACTCATGCTGTATAGTAAATTTTATGCATAACAGAATTTTCTATTTTTAGTCTTGAAATTATCAAATAGGAAATAAGATACAAAATAAATGAATAAATAAAAAACAAAATAAAATAAAAGATAATAATCCCTTATGAAATAAACACAGTCTAAGGTTATCTCTTTATAATAATTTTTTGAAAATCAGCAATAAAAGTCAAATATTACATGTATTAAAAAAATTACAAAATGAATACTCTAAATTTCGACTCACTCTTTTCTTCCTTTTTCCCTAGTAAAACTTTTTGACTTTCTTCAAAATAATGGTTAGGATGATTGATACCTTGATCTGGAGTAGCTTCATTGTGAGTAAGTTCAAAACACCGTGTGCAGGCTATTTGGTAATGTCCTTTACTAGCCAACTCCATGATCTAGAATGAAGAAGATTTTATTTATAGACACTAAGTATCAAAGTAATCATCTTACAACATGTTATATATATATATATATATATTCCGAATTTGACTGACAAATTCAGAGAGGTGATAGTAAGCATCAAGAGTATGAAAAATTGTCATAGAAAATGGGGTCGCAAACCACGTTTAGTAGAAAAAAATTCGAAAAAATAGTTATGAAGTATGTGACGTCGAGTGGAACAAAAAGGGCCAATAAGTAGAAAAACATTTGATGTAAAGGAGGATTACAATGCATTACAGTTCAACGTCAGAAAGGAGACGATGAGACATTTCTATAGGAATTGTTTGACTGTGAAGGTCATTGCACAGCTGACACCGACGGACGAAGGATTGCCGGATATGTTCAAACATATCCGGCGTGCTGGCGATGTCTGCTGAAGCGACGATGATCCGTGCTGTTAGATCCTACAGTATATCTACAGGCGTCTCATAAACAACCAATTTCAGGTGGCCTCAGAAGAAGAAATCCAAAGGATTGAAGTCCGAGGAGTATGGAGGACAAGCAACAGGTCCGCCACATCCAATCCACCTCCTGGGTTATGCCTCATATGCATGGGAAATTTGCATATGAGAAGGTTTCTTCTTCTCAACCTTAGTGCTCCTAATCCTCGCATTTGTTTGGCCACTCTCTTCGTCACACTCACTGTCCTCTTGATGTCTATTTGTGCGATTTTCACTGACTAAACTTGGTTTGTGACCCCATATTCTATGGCAATTTTTTATCCTCTTGATGTCTGCTATCATCCATCTGAATTTGTCGGCTGAATTCAGCAACACCCCATATATATATACAAATAAGTAACTACTAAATAGATTTGTTTATCATCTTGCTTAGTGATCAGGGGACAAGCTACTGATTGAAAGTTGATGGGTTTGACTTTTAAATCTGATTTAAGTGATCATAATAGTTTGAAATTAATTTTAACTGTAGATCATAGTCTATTTAGCTCTCATATGCCTAAAATAAAAAAATAACTATTCTGTCATCAAAACTAAAATAAAAATTTAACAGAACTTCTGGAAAATTATGAGACAAGTTGAAAATTTGTAATTTTGAGACTTTTACATTTTGATAATGAAGAGATAATTTTATTTATAAAATATTTTTATTGTAATATAGCTTGGAAGAGTAATTAAAAACTTGAGCTATGATAAAACATACTCTTTGAATCTATGTTCACCTTGTACTACAAATACTAATTAAAATAACATAAATGTCCTAAAAACATATACATACCATTTCATAAAATATTTTATTGAAGGTGTTTTGACTTCATATACAAAACTGTATTTTACATATACAACTGAGAATTTTCGAGCAAACTTTTGCTCATCTTCAGGGTTACAAAACAATCGTAAGTACACAAATGGCAAAAAACCAGTAAGAACATCGTTCACTGCTGGAGAATGGAACAAACCAACAGGGGTGGGAGGCAATGGGAGGGGTGTGAGAATCATATTTCGTCTTGAACAATTCCTAAGAGTCTATACCATAATTTGGGAAGAAGGTAAGATAATGAATTATTGCATGTTTTATCTTTTTTAGTTAAAATTTCTATGGATTCATTGATTATTGCTTCATAAAAGATTGATGTATGCTTAATTATTTTAGCTTGATCAAAATGTATTTCGACTGATTCTTCTTGTTTTAATCTTGAAAGTGAGGGTGACTATGTTAATCCAATTTCTCGGCATCTTTTCACTTAGCACAAATTTTTTTTACAATTTTGAGTAAAAAAATAACAAAACAAAATAACATTCTGCAATAACTTCTCATTAGGTGTAAACCCGCTGCTTTAGGCAGTAAGAAAAGAAATTTCATTTTAAAAATTTAACACTGAAAGAAGCATAATGATGAACCATCATCAAAATATGATGATGCAAATTTACAAAGTTAACCCCAGAACAGTGTGTGCTTTAGATATGGTAAGTTTTTATGACAAAATTAAAATAATGTTTAATGAAAGAATAAATTAAGTTAAAAATAAGCAAGGTTAAAAAAGAAAATAAACAAGACAATATTATATATTAACAAACAGATCACCATTTCTGAATAAAAATAGATAACAGATATCAGATTTAAGGGGAAAAAATCATAAATGCTTTAAATAAAAAATACATTTTATAAAACAAATATACACATGGAAAATATAATTAGTAACTAATATTTTGACTATTAATATATATTGAAATATTGAAAATAGTTTAGTAGATTAACTTCATGATATGAAACATAACTTCATTTTCTTTTTAAACTTTTACCTAATTGACTCTGTGTTACTACAAATGTGAAAATTAAATTCTTATCCCTCCCTTCCTCCACCCCATCCTAAAAATGCTGAAACAATTCTAATAAATTTATATACATACTGAATTTAAGAAATCAGACAAATTTACACAATATGGGGAAAAAAATAAACAAATAAAAAAATAATTTTTTATATTCACTTTTACTAAGAATCATTATACACTGTAAAATATTAAAACATAAAAAAATAAAAAATAAAGACATTAAAATGAAAACCAGAATTTATGATAAGCAATATTATTCTTTGTGAAAGTATTAAAAAAAATATTCTTTAAAATAAAGACACTAAAATGAAAAACACAACATATGATCATAAAAGGCAATGCTGTTCCTTGTTATGTAAAGTATTTAAAAAAAGGAACCCCTGAAAATAAGGACACTAAAATGAAAAACACAACATATGATCATAAAAGGCAATGCTGTTCCTTGTTATGTAAAGTATTTTAAAAAAGTAACCCCCGAAAATAATAGTACTAAAATGAAACCCATAACTTCATTTAGTTAAAAATAATTTTGAATCAGACAAAATATACTTATCTTATAAAGAAATAAAGTATATATATTTCATAAATGTAAATACTTACACTATTAATTCCAGCACTGCTAATATGAAGATTCTGTAATTTTTGCCTCAAATTACTTTCATCAGAATGTTTGTACGGACAACCTTAAAAATAAATAAATAAAATACAAATAAGTAGATTACATATGCCAGTCAGCAGAGTAGCAATTCAAATATTATGGGAGATGCTCAATAAATCACTTTCAAGCAATCAAAATAATTTAATAAAATAATAACGAGAATAATTAATTGTTCAAACTGATTATTAATAACATCAGGGGGACCAACACAGGCTGAAGTTAAAGAAAAGTTTGGGCAGTAAACAAAACATAAGTGTTTTATTAAATTGAAAACTCTATTAGATTTTTTGCATTTTTTTAGATTACTCATAAACTCTACCAAGAAGCATTTGTATGAAAAATACAAATTATGCACTCAAATAAAATTTTTTAATTTATTAAAAGCGATACTTTCACATCAGCCGCATGCCATAGGATAATAGCCAAAGAAATCACCGAAGATTTTGCTACTTACAGCAGTTTTTTTCATTAAGATCATTTCAGCATTTAAATACATAGTTTGATTACACATCTGTAAAATTTGTGTTTTATTTATATTATTTTATTGATTGGTGATATGTTAATTTCATTATGGAATATTAACTGGAAACAAATGCTGAACTATTTATATTGTTTTAAGTGTGCAAAAGGGTTAATCTTTTATAATTGAGCTGCATGCAAATTATTTGAAAAAACATAAATCATCAATAAATTGAGATGCAGTTTTCAAATTGCATTTGAAAGTAAATTTTTTTCTCAATTTGAAGATGAAAAAAATGTTTAAATTATGCAATGCTTAGAAATAATTAAATTCACCAAAAAAGAAAAAAAAAAAGGCAAATGCCTTTTTGAACAGAGGGTTAACAGTTGCTTAAGATATTAAAAATTCAAGATATAAATATTGATATTCAACTTCACTTGCATATTATATATGGAATAATTTAAAATTGTATTGTTTAAAAGCAAGAAAACTGTCTAAAAGCTAATTTACATGAAACGGAAAGGGAGGAAATACTGTCAAGTACAGTCTCTCTCCCACTACCCCCCACCAAAAAAATACTCCATACATTTTATTCGCCAAATTTTCCTAGAAACAAACAGACATACACATTCTACTGGAAATCATGTCTTCTTAAAAAGTGTGTTAAAAGAATAAGCTTAGAGGTCGTCTTACTAATGAAATTGTACAAAACTGTGAAATTTTAAATACAAACACCTAATTTTGGCATCCTATTTGGCTTTTACAGTAAATTTTACTGTAGGATACCAAACGGGCAGTGATTTGGTCGAGTAGTTTAAGAATTATTCAGGTTTAGACTTTTGGAATGCCTAATGTAAAATTTAATTGTAATGGTGCAGAACAGATTGCAATGCAGGTAATTCTTTAAAGATAATTCAAAAATTACTTAGCAGAATGAGCTGTAATTTTGGATGTCACGAGCTGTATGGCCTATTTGCAGCTTTTACAAATCAATTTCTGTTAAAGATTACAATTACAAGATATCCATTCCAGATCAGCAACAAATTTCCTTGACTTTTCCATGCCAATAATAATAATAATAAAAAAATATTCCAGGTTTAGAGATTTTATGATGTTATGCAGAAAAAAAATCTTGAAAGTTGTGAATTTGAAAAACTGATTCTGAAGCCACTTTCTACTGATTTTTTAAACAAATTTTTGCAAAATTTACAAATTATTGAACATCAAGATATTTATTTCATGGTTAATAATTGCTTGACGCTCCTATATTTCTGAATATTTTTTTAACATACTAAACACATTTAGCATCAGCTTCTATCCATTTTGTCCAATTAGGATGAAATTCTTCATCACATCAGTCACAGTTAAATACAGATTGCTTTGACATATTTTAATACAAAAAATAAATATTCAATAAATTAAGCTAACAAATATTCAGTTCCCAAACAAAGATAAGGAAACAGACTGAATCATCTAATCAATCCTACAACATTCAGTACAAAGTTTCAGTAAAGCTGGAATTGCAATCACTGAGTTACAAAGGAAGGACTGAAAGGATATGATGATAGATATGATAGATAAATGAATTGCACAAGAGGTTGAAATCCTCTTTACAGTACTTATGAAGAGCAAAGTTAGATTTTCCTGGCACTGCAATTTCAAATTTTCTGACTTTTTCTCAGAATTTTCAAATTTCCCTAACTTTTCTTCAGGTATTGTAAATTTCCCTGACTTTTCTAGTCCATATAATATTTTTTTGAAAATTAATTAAAAACATTTTTTTAAATTTAAAAAAAAAAATGAAATTTTTAACGAAAATTGATTTGTAAAAGCTTCAAATATGCAAATCTAAAATTACAGCTCATTCTACTAAGTAGTTTTGAGTCATGTTTAAAAATCTACAAGCATTCCAAATTGTTCTGCAACCTTTATACATAAATTTAAAATTAGGGGTTTCAAACTTTAAACATGTGTAATTCCTAAACTACGAGATCTAATGACTTGCTATTTGGCATCCTAATGTAAAATTTACGGAAAAAGCCAAATATGATATCAAAATTAGGTGCTTGTAGTGTAAAGATGTTACACTATCTATGCTTAATCAAAAAGCAACATGAACTTTTCTACATCAATGGACAATTAGTTATGAAGAAGAATGTAATATTGTTTAACCAATATTTGATTTATTTTAAATATTTATTATTTTGAATTTGATGTATATATTTTTTTTTTGTATGCATAGTAAGCATGTTTTTTTTCCTTTTTTCCCTGTTAACTTTCGTTACAACATTATGGGAGGTCCAATTATAAGGAAATTGGTTATGGATGACAAAAGCAGATACAGAGGTGAAGCAGATTTATGGCAGACAGAATCAAGGCAACTAAAGTGACAAGTTAGCTGAATACAACAGAAATTTAGTTTATGACTGCACTTCAAGTTTAAGCAATAAAATGGCTAGGAAGTTCAAGGGTAATTTTCCCAGGTTCATACAAAGAGTCAGATAAAGAAGCACTCGAGGCAATTGTAGGAAGGCCAATGGGATACAGATCTTATTAAATGTAGATGTAAAATGAAGGAGCAAATGGCATTTGGATGTAGGTGGTCCTAGACTAATCTATGGGGATTGAGAATGTCCTATATACCCCCCTTAGATGTTAGGGGAGTTTTTTGATGTTTACTCAATATAAAAAAAAAAATTAAATCATATTCTATCTTCTGATTTCAAGGGTAGATGTGGGAGATTTCCTCTGACTCTGGATACTCGATGTGTTACCATACAGCTAAAGAAGAACCAATGCTTGTGTGCAGAGGATAGAAGTAGATAGTTGGGCAATTCTGAATTGGATGTCTCAGAGGAACAGTAAGAATGACTGTAACATTTATGCAGACAGTGACCAACGCCAGGAGCTTTGCTTGCCTAAAAACTGAAGGTAACCATTTCACACAACTGATATTCCCATTTTGTTGTAACAATTAAATGTTTTAGATTGGCTTAGGAAAGTTAACATCTGGTAGATTGGAGAAGTCAGTTTTATGCTTAAATATTTGTGCAATCAATTTAACAAATGAATATAACCAAGTTATGGAAAGTTATTACAACTGTTAATCTTTTTGCAAAAAGTGACTATAAGTTCTTTTAGGGAAAAACTTTTACATTATGCTAAAAAATATATTAATATGCAAAATTTAAAGTAAATGAAGTCTATGTTGATAGTCTAATTTTGTGTTTAATTTTTTATATACCTTGTAAATATTTCTGTAAATAAGCATTTTTGTTAGTTAAATTTTAAAGTTCATAATTATTTTTATGGCATTACTTGTTCTTTATTTTTTATTTCAGAATTTATTTTAGATTAGTATTGGGTTATATTTGTTATTCTCAAACGGATATACAGTTGCAGTGAGTTATATCACAGTGCAATAACAGATTTATTAGTATTTAAAATTAAATTAATTTTTCTTTATCAAATAATCAAATGTAGGGAATTTAATGTTTCATTTATCAACCTGTCCCAAAGAAATTCTAAATCTGTATGATCTAGGAATTAAAGAATCTAATTTTTTGTTTATTTATCGACCTAATCCATACCCTAGAATTATGGTATTTTTGGCAGTGTAAGGGAGAGATGATGTGAAAGCCGATAAGTTCAATTAAAAATTTAAATGTGCAAAATTCTCTTCAACAGTTTGCATTGAAAATTTTAGTGTTTTAGTATAATTTAACTATAAAGATTACCCCTAGGACTTTTTTTTTTAAACATACATTTAAAAAAAGCATGATTTTGTAAAGGGTCCTTTAAAGGCATTGTTCTAATAAAAAAAATTGTGTTTACAGGACCCAAACAGATCCCTGCAGTAGAATGATTATTTCTGTTTGTTTCTGGGGCAATTTAGTAATTAAAACATATAGAGTGTTCTCTCTCTCTTCCCCCAACCCCCCCTTTTTTTTTGATGGGAGAAGCAGATTGTACATGCATAAGTAAAAATTATGTAATGTGGATAACGCAAAAGTAGTAGCTCATGCAGTAACAGATATCCTGTAATTAATTATTAAAAAATAGAAAGAGATTGCCAGAGAGGAATTGGTATCACTATTTGGCATTGTAGAAAAATGTGATTAAATATACTTGAAAATAATCAGTAATCTTGCCAAGAAATGCTGTACAATAAACAATTAATTTGGTGAGTTTTACATTTTTGAACTTTAAAAAAAAATAGAATTCCTATAGCAACTCACTGTTACATCATTTGCTTATTATTACATGTAATATTGTTCTTGTTTGTTTTTTAAATGTATTTTGGCTTTTGTTGTTAGGAAGCTTTAATTGTCAGCATCAAACCTAAAAAACAACTGATGAAACACACAGAAATATTGTGGCTGCATTAAAACAAAATAATAAAAGGTATGAAAGTGGTAGAGAAGAAGTTGCATGACAATTTTACAGAACTTCAAAATAAGTTGTTGAATTTGTTAAGAAAACTAGAACATTAGTAGTACATTTAAGGATTTATATTTCCTGGTAGACCTTAAAGCAGATCTACCAACTTCTAAAAATTCTTATAATAACAGCTATGATTTTCATCAATCACTCTTAGACATTTCAGAAATGCTGTCAAGTATAATAAGATGATCAGATATGAACCAGGGTCAGCATTTGAATTATTTTTATTTTTACTGACTTTTCCAGATCATTTTCCTCGACTTGCCCATTTGATTTTTTCAAACAGCAGTCATTTCAAAATCACAGTATCAAAAGTTATGCATCTCTCTAATAAACAAAATGGTAATTTGGAACAGGTTTCATGTAAAATAGGCAAAAATAGTCATTTCGGCACAGTAGAAAACAAAAAAAAATCTATTTCAGTGCTGTTTGGTGCAGGTCTTGAAACACTACCCCCCATTTTTACTTACCCATCATAAGTAGTATGGGGTAAGTTTTGTAATCGTTTTAAAAATCAAAAATTTTTTTTGACAGATTTACACATTTCAGATACTGGCGATTAAAAAAAACATCTTTTTAGAAAAAACAATTTTGCCGTCCGTCTGTTTATGTGTGTGTCTGTAAACGCTCTATCTCCTGAACAAATTGAGATAGACTTGAAATTTGGTATGTACTTAGTATGTAATAATGAGAAGAAGCTTATTGAATTTCAGTCACTTCGATTATCCGGAACTATTTTTTTCAGACTCTCGAAATATTTGTTCTGATAAAAGGTATGTAAAAATTTTCGAAATTGTTTATTTTAAGGAAATACAGTACAAAGTCTCAAATCCGGACATCCGAAATCTGGACATTTTGGAAACTAGCCTTTTTTTTTTTTTTTTTTTTTTTTTAATTAATATTTCGTTTTTTTTTTTTTTTTTTTTTAAATATTTATTTATATATGCCTGGGACTGAATCGTTTTTCCCTCTTCTGTTATATTTGTCTCCATATATTTTCCAATTTGATATCTTTACGCTTTTATTCGATCATTCCTTACTCAACGCCCTTCCCTCCCCACCAATCTCCGAAAATTGCATCAATTTATTCAATAAATTGAAGCTGTGATATAGATGTCTGATAATCTTTATTGGCGACTTCCCAATATTCCATAGGAAGCGCCGCATTCATAGTTGTATTTAGCTGCAGGAAAACAGAAAAAAGTAATTAAAAGAAAAGAATGAAATAAACGTTTTCCTTACCATAAAAAATATAAAAATATCTCCGTCGTTATTTGACGAATTATGTTCAAATTTACAGCAAGTTGCAATAATAGCAAATTAGGCTGTTTTCCCAAATTTTATCATAGGCTTGTTAAGCGGATTAGGAATGATGACATGTGAGTCAAAGCTTCTGTTTTCTTCTATTTTTGCACGAAAAAAATAAAGGAAAAATATTTTTAAAGGAACAAAAAAAAAAAGACGACGTAAAGAAGATAACATGGAAAAGGGGCAGGTCACATTTTTCACGTCTAAAAACAGCAGGGCGCATCAGCACTTAAAACAAAAAGGGCAGTGCGCAGCACCCGTTGAGAACATCAAATGGGAACAATAGGGAGCATAAAAACAAATAATGTTTTTTTTAAACCTTTTAAAAAATATATTATTTTATTGGAATATCGTATTAGTGTGTATCTTTATACAGCATTGCAAATGCCTTCCTGACGTAAATAAATCGGTGTGTCTGTGTGTGTGTGGGGGGGGTTATTAGTTATTTAATAACTGCAAATGATTTATAATTGATAAAGCAGCGTAAAATAACAGACATATTCAATTACCTAACAGAAAAATTACGTTTTGTAAGTAAAATTTCCTGAAATTGTGATAATATATATATATATATATTCCTCTATTGAAATATTTGTTTTATTATTATCTTATTTCAGTAAAATAAACGGGGGTGGGGTGTAGATTAATATTATTTTTTTACCTTTTTAAAAAATATATTCATTTTTTTAAATATTTAATTTGCTTCAGTATAATATTTTTCAGTATTGAAATGCGTTCGTCATAAATAAATAACGGGGGTGGGTAAACTGCAAATGATCCAAAATTCGGAAAAATCCGAAATCCGGAATTGCTGAAGTCCGGAGGATTCCGGATTTTGGACTTTGTACTGTAATATAAAAGACAATTAAAAAAAAAAAAAAAAAACATAAATTACATGAAAAAAAAAAAAAAAATATATATATATATTCTGATTTTTTCTTTTCTGAGTGTTGCTAAATTTCCTGACTTTCCAGGTCAGCTGGCCACCCTGAGATTTTAGGGTAGAAACAGGAACATGCTTTTCATTTTATAGGGAAAAAACCTTAATGAATACAGTGAAAGCAAAACAAGCTGGCCTTAACTAATGGGGCCCTGCTCAACCCAGTTAGTATGCTGGCAACAAAATGAGGAGCTTAAGCCAATGTTTGGTGTTCAATATCAGCACAGTCTGTGCAAATTGTGACTGTGCAAATTTTTCTTTCACTAGAACAATAATTTGGATAACTTTCTCTTCAAAAATCTTCCTTGAAGCCCTCCTAAAGAAATATGGTGAAAACTGCCTGACGTTTAACAAAATTATTTCCCCCTCCCTCATTAAAAACTAATATATACATACTGCCTTTTAAAAGCTAAAAACAGACATTTTTGAGCATGATATAAATATTTAAAATAAAATTACAAACTGTCTTAAAAAATAAACAAAAAATGGAACAGAAATTAAATAAATAAAACTATAAAGAAGCAACTGATGATATAACTCACCATGATATTCTCCAGGTCCTGGAGTGTTAGACATGATGATTTTCATACAACTGTAAGGTGAAAAGCTAGCTCGTTTACCCTCTTTACCATAATTGTAGCGGATATTGTAGCTATACTGCTTGTCAAACTAAATTATAGAAAAAAAAATTATACTAATACAACTAAAATTCAGAATAGAATACTTATATATTACCTATGATCATCAACATAAATATATAAGAGACCAGCGGGGAAGACCAAGCTACACTCGGTTAAAATTTGCTTTGCGTTCAACTCGATGTAACAATAAATTCCCACTGTTAGAAAGCATTTTATTTTATAACAGTATTATTTACAGAAACAATCAATATTTAAAATATGTACATATTTTAAAATTTTACATTACATACATATTTACATTGAAAGAGCATCCTTCCAAACTACATTTTTAGTTTGTCGCATTCTAGAAAATTCCTTCAGATTCTGAAAGCCAATTTTTTTGTCAAATATTGACTTTTTTTTCATTTGGAGCCAAGCATGTGTTGAGAAAGTTCTTTGTACCCTGATTGGCTGAATTCAATTTTTGAGAACGTTCTATGGACTCTGATTGGTTGAATCATGTATATTGGCTTCTACTGAGAATTTCAAGAAAAATCTTTCAGATTCTGAGAACCAATTTTTTCGCCAAATGTCACCAAAATATTGTCAAATTTGGCGACATTATTTCATTTGGTGCCAAGCATGTGTTTTAGCATTGGTAAGTTTAAAATTCGATTTTCCTGCAAAATCTCACTAAATATCACCAAATTTGACTAAATGTTGCCAACTTTGCGACTTTGTTTACTGTCAACTGTTCTGTGCAACAATTTACTTCTTAAAAGTAACAGTCATGTCAAATTTCAAGTTTATTTTCCTAACAATTCCATATAAATCGTAATTTAGAATGTGTTTAGAACGCTTTTTGCTCATTTTACCTTTTCAAATTATTTAGAAACTGTTTTTAGAGAGCATTTACATCTTATAAGTAACAACCAGTTATAAGTAATTTCAAGTTTCTAGTCACTTCAATATCACAAAAATAGAAATTTTAGAAAGTTTTTCGCTCTTGCAACCCCCCACCCATGTGAGAGGTGGCATTGGCATAAAATATAGCCTATATTGGAGCAGGGACTGTCATCATCAATTGGCCACTATTACTTTTGAAGTCGGTTCAGTAGTTCAAGAGATTACCACCTACAAACAAACATTAATTCTTTATAATATTAGTATAGATTTTACATACAAAAAATCGAGTAAACAAAAATTTGGAAGTCTTTTCCTTTTGTGGAAACTAAACATGTGTATACTTCATAAAATACATAATCAGTGCCAGATTTAGGCTTATATAGCATGGGTAAAGGGAGACAAAAAATAGAGTGGGCGGCAAATGAAAATTCGTGTTATTTTTTAGATTTTTAAAAATCCTCCAATTGTGAATGGTATATAAGAGTGTCAACTCTTATCACTGCCCATTGGCTTTAACTATAGTTCCAATAACAAAAGAGTTTCAGAGTTGTTCTTCATCTTCTTAAAAGCCATTCGCACCGGTTATTTTTAAAAAGTTACAAAATTTAAAGTGTTATACGGTTCCTGGGTTCTATAAGTTATATTTAGAAAAACTTTCTCTGTATTCTAAAAAATAAAACAATAATAATTCATTGTTTGTACGATCAAAACTAACCGAGTTATACTTCGAATTTTATAAATTTTCACGTTTCCTTGTACTTAAAACGGAAAAACATTTTTCATCCAAATGCGACAAATCAAAATTAAAAATTTCTTGAAAATAAAGTATTTATTTTTTAGCATTCTATAGTGCTTTGAAAGGAACAGATATTGAAACACAGATTATGCTAAGCGCATAGGTGCATTTAAAATGGAAACCTTGCCCAATTCGTAATAAATATTAGTAGGTACACTGCACTTAAAGAATGACAGTCTATTTTTTATTGTACTTGTATTTATTACATTAAATATCTTGCTAAAATGCTTTGACTTTCAAATAAAAATAAGAATACACGATTTTTAAACTTTAAAACAAATTTTGGTACAACTTTTTTGAGTGACAATAGGGCGCAGCAATTTTCTGCCATGGGCCATACAACTATAATCAATCTACATATAATTTCTTGATTATGTGAAGATAAAAATATCCATACAAAACATTAAATTCAACTATTTTTTCTAATAAAATAGCACTCTACAATTTTAATTACTTTTTCTAATTCAAATATCACTCTATAATGTTTTGATTATATGTAGATACATACATATAAAACATGTTTTTCTAATCATGTTATTTGGCTTATAAATATCTCTAAATTAAAGCAATTTTGTAATATGAATTTGTTTCATAATTTTTTTTCTTCATATTATTAAGATGTACCTTATCAACATCCATAACTTTAGTAAACTCGTCTCTCCAAAACCTCATTGCATCTTCAAGACTTAATCCAATACCCTTTAAGAAAAGTCCATACTGCAAACGTCCATTGTATTTCAGATGATGATTTTTCCTCAAAACCTCATGTATATTTCTCATGCAAAGAGGAAATGATGTCTTGGCAAGCTGGAAAAAATAAATATTTATTGTAAAACAAAATAGAAAATTTTATAAAGTATAGGCATTCTTACATGTTCCAATATTAATATTTATTAATGTTTTTTTTATTAATACTGGCTAGCATTATTGATAAATTAATTAGCTAGACCAGGGGTTCCCAAACTTTTAGACCCACGTATCACTAAAGCGAAGTTCATACTTCCGTGTACCACCAAGTATCAAATGTAATACTAATATAAAAAAAAAACTATGAAAGTGGAATTTCCCATATTTTGTTCGATTTCAAATCACCATTTTAAATAACTTTATTAAAAACTAGTTTCCGTGAAATAGAAAGGAACTTACACATTAGGTACAGAAGAAAAGAAAAATTTCAGTTGACAGACTTAAATAAATAAAGAATTATGTTTCAAATGAAACTTCAGCACTGAATTAACTAGTACAAAAAGCAAGTTATAAATTACACTTTGAAAATTTTTTTGTTTTAACTCCTCCTATTCGAACATGCTCCTCCACCTTTCATGGATTCAGATTTTACCTTCAGATAATATAATTTAAAAAACATGTATTAAACGGTTTTTCTGTTAATTAAAACTTTTTCATTGATTAATTTTTTAATTAGGTCTTTTTTTACAAATTTTAGTTTTTATCCATTTAATTGTAATAATTACATGTGTTTAGTTCTAGAAAACTGATTATATCATAAGCGATAAGCAGCATGTGCAGATTTCAGAGAGAGAGCTATAACAAACATTTCTAGTGACAACAACAAAGCGTTTACAGTCTCTAATTTTCATTTGAAAAATTCCAAAGTGATAAATTCATGCCATTTTTGATTTTATAATATTATGCTGGTATTTCATTTTACGTACCAGCATCGCACTTTCGCGTACTAGTACCCAGAGCTTTGCGTACCAGTACTGGTATGTATACCATAGTTTGGGAACCCCTGAGCTAGACAATAACCCACAGTTTCTCCTGTTAACAAATTTAAGAAAATAATATTAACATAAATAAGGAAAAAATAAGATCTATTTTTCTCTGATAAAATAAAGGGGAAAAAAGCTAGGGAGATGTTTTTTACATTACACATACAAAAATTGACTGTTTAAAACAAAAAATAAAACATATTAAGCTAACCATATTATACAAGCTTTCTAAATGAAGTTTATACTCAAGCACATATCAAGATTAATTTTAACAATATTAAACTTTGCATTAAAAAAACATCTATATTATCTGCTTGTTTACCAAGTTGTGACCAAAGTTAAACCTCCTTTCCTTCCCTACACTCACCTAAGTAACCCAAACTAAAAATTAAACTAAAAGTACTGGAAATAAGTAAAACATGCACACTTTTAACTTTAAGAAGAGTGAGTTTAGAGAATAATAATTTACTAACTTCCTTTATAAGATGAAGTATATGTGTGACTAGAAATCATAGATACACTCCGTTTGATAAAAAACAGCTTCCATTAATTATTCAGGGCATGAAATTTAAAGTCTAAAGGCAGTTGCCACACTAAAAATACTAGGCGCCACAATTTTTTACAAGTTGAGAATACTTTGCTTATCGCCTGAAGATGTAATATGGACCTTTTTTCTTCATTTCCTATTTATTTATTGCATATTACTTGTCTGTAATATTTATTATAGATTTATATAAAGTATAACAAACATTATCTCTTAATAAAAATTATTCATGTTGTATCTATGATTTGATAAAAAGTTGTAAATAAAATTTTATTATTTAGTTATATATTATATTAGTATTATTTAGTTTTTGCTTATGTTAAACAGCATTAAAATGAATTATATTGACAAATTCTGCTAAGTTTTTCTTAGAATAATACTCATTTATAAAGTACACTAACATGATATGAAAGGAGAAGTTAATTATTGCTCTTGAAACTGGTTATTATTTTAATACATTCTTCAAATTTGAAGAAATTTTGTTTTTATTGTTATATAAAACTTTCTTGGAATGCTGTATAGAGTTAAGAAAATCATATATAAGATAGCTTAGGATTCTGCTTATCTAATATAATGCAAAAAACATTAATTAAAAACACTGAAAGCTTGTTTTTGTTAAATGCCTGGTAGGTTTACTTTACAACCAAAGAATAATATTTATATTTTAAGAGACTGCCATGAGAAAAGTTACCATACAATCAAAGAGCCATGCCATTACCAGTTATAATAAACAAATAAATAAAAATGAAAACAAGGGATTTAGAAAGTTTAAAATTAAAATTAATAACTTTCTTTTGATAGCACATTTAAATAAATAAGGGAAGAGGGGAGAGAAAATGCAGGAGAAAAAAAAATGTTTTACAAACAATCCAAAGTTTTTCAGCTAATTCACACATAAAATGATACAAAAAATTTTATGATTTAATACTTAAGGTAAGCTATGATAATTTCTTATTAACCTATTCACAATGAGCGTCCATTACACTTATTTTAATCTTTAGGCACCAGTTTTTCGGAATAGAATTTTGTGCCTTATTGAATCTAAAAATTTAAGATTAGATAAGACAAAATATTCTGTTCAAATTTACGGCATTCAAATTAAATAATTTCATGCTTTCTAATCGGCTTGTATACATGTTTTTAACATTGTGAAGGGTTAACAATCTTAAACAAAGACCTTCAAATTAAGAAGATTTTTTTTTTAACTATTACACTTTTAGGCTAGTAAAAATCATTTAATAAAAGAAACACAAATTTTAAATACACTGATGAAAAAAATAAAAAATACAAATGGACACACATACTATTACATTTATACACGAAAAAATATTTTTACAAACTATATATAAAAAAGAAAACAAGTTATGTACATCATCAATCTGTTCAGGAGAAACTTCTCCTGTGTAATCAACTCTGCGTTTACTGTAGTCAGTACCAATATAACGTTGATGAAGCGTGGCCAGCATACTAATCAAACGTGCATCTTCTTGCAGCTGAGGGAGAGCTCGAGAAGTTACCTATAAAAACACCAAAGAAAAATCCAATTACATAGCTGCCTACTTTAGAAAAGGAAATGTAAAGGCATGACATGCTTAATCCTTTAGCCACGGGCAATGCTCATATCATGTTTCAGTTATTTTATACAATTTTGCGGAGTACGCTATTCTCGCGTTGCCTAAAATTTTTATGGTATTTAAGAATTGGAAGGTGCTATTTCTTCGTTGAATCCATTTTTCTTTTATTTTGAAACATTGAGAGTCGTTTACAAATATAATACACGTATAATTTCATATATAATATTTCATCATATTTCTGCTCTGAAACTATTTATTTTTAAAAATATTTACTATAATCTATATGCAGTTGAATAACAGCAACTGTTTGGATGTAGACTGTAAGTTTAAAAGATAAAATTATGAAAACTAAAAACATTCGAAACCAATCCATTTATTTTTTATTTTTCAACTTTGTGCTTAAATTTTTGACATTCTTTTTACATTCCATTAATACAATCTTTATAACTATTATAAATAGCGAATAAAAATAGGTCGCTGTTTTATACAAGAAAATGAAAAAAATTACCCGTGGCTGGAGGGTGAAAGAATTACTTGGTATCACATGTGTTATGCATTTGACAATATATTGTGATGATATGAATTATTTAAATTGATCATGCAACCAATCAATAAAAAGAGAAAAAAAATTAAATAAAACAAATTGAAAGAAAAATATACATACTGCTAATGCATGGGAAAGATGAGTTCTATAAGCTGACAAAACAGTTAATACCAAGTCATTTTCAGTTATATATGCATAACCTCCATTTAAATAAACTTTCCTGTTTTTAACTAAATCTAAGACCTCTGTAAAAGGCACCTAAATCAATGAAAAAAAACTTTAAGAAAATAAATAAAAGTATGAAGAAAACAAAACAGAACAATAAAATTAAAAAAAAACTGTCTTACTTTATAATATTTTACACTCTTCACTTTATGCATGGTACTAGTGTAGCCAATACGTAGGTTGTTCCCAAGGGCATTTATTTCTTCCTCACTGATCTAAAGCAAATAAAAATAAGATTTGTGGCTTTAAAAGTATTTAATAAAAAGATATTGACAATATATCATTAATAAATAATTTTATACACAAGCATTTAAGATATATATGGTAAAACTGAAAATAACAAAATTTCGCTCCTATTTACTTGATAGTATAACAGATTTTTTTTTAGTAGCCAGTTTCTGTTGTAGAATCCAGTAATGTAGAGTGAAATAGGTTATTTTTCTTTATTAAAGAAAAAAAAAAGTGGAAGTGAAGCTTAAAAAAAATACAACTGAAATTATATGAAACTATGAAGATTACGGTGCATTTTAATGCATTAAACTGTTAATCCAAAGTAAATTTTGAGAAATGCCAGTGGGATATGGGAATGCAAATACCCAGATGTGCTATAGAAAATAACTTGATACTCTCTACAGACTCATTCTTCAAAAAAGTAGAAACTTTATCCAGTAAGACAAAAAGGCCATAGGCTCCCATCCACAACGGACATTGCCAGCACACTAAAATTACATGAAGTCCCAACCGTCGCAATAGTAACCCGGCCATGGGTACTAAAAGGGCCGGAACAGGTTCAGTTCGCAAGGGGAAGATCGTGACATCATTATCCCCAGGTTTTCCTAGAAGTTCATAGGACTGACCAGGGCCCAGAGACTAGCTAAGGGCTCCCTCCTGAGATTTGCTTTCCCCCCGGTTGAGCTCGAAGAGCACCTATGGAGGTTAGCTCTTGTTCTCTTTCAGGAGTTGGACACCACATACAAAAAATGTTAAAACACAAAGGATAGAATCAAAAATTAGGAAAGTTATCCCTAGGCTGGAAATGCTGTATGGTGGGGAAGAGAATGACAGCAAAAATGTGGTCCGTCCAGACCTTGGTATCGTCCAAGCTCGTTTGCTCATCCGCTCTAAGTGTTACCACCTGGTTTCCATGTCTTTAACCAGCCCCGACCCTGAGACCAACTGTCTCCGACATCTTCCCCGCCAGGGTCCCTGAACCCGGCCAAGAGAAGCACTCATCTTGGCTAGGCTTTGGAGTGTCGAAATCAGGACGAATGAGACTCAGGCCGCACTATATCACAACCAGATTGGAATCCCTGACAGGTGCTTAGGACTTCCAAGCATGACTGGCAAAAGCCGACCAGCCTGATGTCCTGGAAGACTTTATCCAGTAAAGAAAGCTTTTCTCCTGAATTGTCTCTATGAATAGATGAAATCCTATGCAATGTCCTTCCTTTCTTCTAATATAAAAGATGGTAAACGAGGAGTCACTTTCACAAACAGAAGTGATTGAAAACAAGTGTGAAAGATGAAACTCCTGTAGAAACTTAAATATTTCACTACTGTGGTGCAATCACTTTAAAAAAAAATGTTACAGTCAATGTGCAGGGTTCTTTTATTTTTCCAATTATCTGAACTTTTGCATATTCGAATTGGGCTAAGTCTCGACTAATCCAGCACTCTACTGTAATTATAGATCTTCACCAGAGAACCATTCAGCTGCACTACCATTTTCAGGATATGAAAGCTGACCTTAACACCTATAAAAAAATTCAGCCTAATTTTTTTGTCAGAGCCAGTGAAAAATATATTCACATAGCTGCCAACCTTCTGTTTATTTAAAGGCAAATAAGCCTATTTTGAAACAGAAAATGTATTTAATGAAATGTGTTTTGTTCCAATGAGGTATTTATTTGGTTTCATTTATTAAGTAAAATTT
Source organism: Maratus michaelseni (assembly GCA_963931845.1). NCBI lineage: Eukaryota > Metazoa > Arthropoda > Arachnida > Araneae > Salticidae > Maratus > Maratus michaelseni. Next base: position 46,591,240 of record OZ007588.1, on the reverse strand, counting down.
CTGGTTCAAAATATGTTTATCTGACGTTACAGAGGGTTAGAAGGTATGAATTTCCACAAAGCAATTGATTTTGTTTAAATGTTTCTATAGTGTCATGTGCTTCCAACATTTATCTCTCAAATATGTTCAGTTAAGAATTCATTTCAAGATGAATTTGAAAAAATTTAGTCTTTTAGTTTCTTTAGTTGAAAGAATTTGTAGATCTATTTATATTTAATCAGTTCACTTCTGTAAAGTTATACTACTGTAAGTCCAGCTTGCATTCTGTATTTACTGCTCTTATGACTGTACTAAGGCCGAACAGTCATTCTCAAAACTTAAGTCAATAAAAACTGCTTATAAAGAAGTATGGGAGCAGAAAGTCTCAGTAGTTTAGCTTAGTTGTTAATTGAGAACGATCAAACTCAGCAAACTAACTTCAATAAAGTACTCAATCACTTTCATTCTAGAAAACTTAAGAAACATAAGTTTTTATAATCAGATATTATTCATTAGTTACAGCACAAGGTTGATCAATATCAATGGGTAACTAGAGTGCACTAGTGTAGTTTTTCAAAAAAATTTCTATTATATGTTTACACTGCACTATTATTTAACTTGTATTATTTTATTTATTCATTTATTATTCTGATCTTATGCTTGGCAGTACGACAAGAATGCTGTTTTGTATATTTTATCTTTTTGCTTTGTAATATGTAAATGTATTATTGTACCTGACAATGTAAGGAATAAATTTCAAGTCAACTTGGTAAATATTTTACTTTAGTTGTAAAACAATTGTTTTATTTTATATTACATTCCATGAGAAAAGTCCAAATGTGTTGTAATTTGAACCTTGAACAGGATAAAAACCATCTATTGACATACACCAACAAAACTCATAAAAAGGAAATATGATATAAGTGGGGAAATAAATGGAGCCTCCTTGCCATCTTCTCCCTACAGCCTCTAGTTATGGCCCTTTTACAAATGAAAACATAGTTTGGCTTCAAGTGAGGCACCACGTATGTTTGATTAAATAAGTGGATTACAATTTGGGTTTCCTATACAAAAACTGTTTGCCTTGATGCCTACTATCACTCCTGAAAACTTGCTTCATTCAGTTTAAAAAGATACTGTGAAAAAGCAAGAAACAGATTGTTATCAGACAATATTTAGGAACTTGCATTCATACATCATTAATTGCTATAAATATCATCATTAATAATTAATTTTCTTAAGCGTCGCCTTTCAAACAGTAAATAATGTTAAAGCAACCTCATTTATATATATATATATGATTTTAATCCTTAATTGAGGGGGTTTGGGTAAGAGAGTGCCAAGCCACATTTTTGAACTTCTGAGATATTTCAATTTGAAAATTTTATCAAATACTCAAATCACAGGGCTGCCACTGCCAAATGGCATACAAAATAGTTGCTTTAGTAGCCTACAATGAAAAAAATAGTAGCCAAAGTAGCATTTGCACAAAAATAGTAGCCAAAATAGTTGCATGCTTACTTAAGAAAAGAGGGGCAAGAATTTCCCATAAAAATAACATCATGAAAATCCACATTTTCCCTACTTACTACCATCCAAATTTTCTACTTTTTGTATTTTAATTATAAAATCACACACACAAACGGAAAGAAAGAAAGAAGAAAATTTTTAAATTATCATCTGAGATATACGATTAGAATGCAATTTGGTTTTTCCAAACTAAATTGAATATATTCTTATCTTGTGCTTGAGCATTACTGTGAGGCAACTAAAAACAATACAATTTTTATTGCATGTTATTAGCTGCAATTTTAATTCCATTTTGTAAACAAAAATTAACTGAACCAATTGAAAGTGGTTTTATCAAAAAAGGATGCATTTGATAAAGAAAATACGTGTACATACTAACCTATTCTTTAGAAGAAATTTTTGTAAAATAAAATAGCAAAATCGTCCGAAAAAAATAAAGTCTGATTTTATAGACACCAATGGGCCAAATAAAGCTATCTAAATAAGTAAAAAAGGAAATATTCTAAATGTTTTTCTCAACATTTTAAATCTGTTATTAAATTGAAAAACTGCGATAGAAAACAAGATTTTCTTATTTCTAAGTAGCATTTATTTCAGCTCGTTTATTAATTTAAATTTTTGGAATGAAGCATTTATACGAGGTTAGAAACAAATACAATTCACACAGCATAGTGAACAAATCTACAGTTAATCGTTTGTGGTTCATACGACAGTTAAAGGGTTAAATGCCTTTAAAAACAATCAAAAATTGGACAAATATACTGTAAAGCATAAGCGTTATGGGTGGTAGCCAAACCAAAAATCAATAATTAGTTTTCCACTGAAATTTGGATGTTGGTATCTTTGCACTACATTTATATTAAAAGAGTAAAAAAAAATTTTTTTTTTCAAATGGAAGTTTTTACATATTTTAAAAATTGCATAAAAAACTTAAAAAATTTATACGGAAATATTAAATTGGGGTATTAGGTTAAAAAATTTGCAGTGCTGTTTTTTTTTTTTTTTTTTTTTACAAAAATAGTAGCTGGGACTGGAAAATAGTCTCCTTTTTTCTGGTTTTCCTCGAAAATAGTCGCTTTTGAAGGTTTTTGGGCTAAAATAGTAGCCATAGTTGCCTGATGCTGAAAATAGTTGCTTTTAGTAGCATTTTAGTTGCAAATGGCAGCCCTGAAATCAATATATATATAACAGTTTTTTCGCCAATGTCTTAGTAACATTTGAGATAATCTGAGTAACAATATGGCATTACATTAATGGTATTACTATTAAGTTTTTTGTAAATTAGCTATCTTCATTGGGGGCATAAACATCTGGGGCAAAAACGAAACCTGTCACATATGCTTTCACCAAGTGATATTAGAAACAAATTATACATTGTATATTATAACTAGCGGCCCTCCCTCGCTTTGCTTCGGGTTAACCTTGAAAACCTTCATCTCTTTGTGTTTTCTGTAGACCTTTTTAATGTGTACAATAATTAGTACATTATTTTGATAAATCTTGTAGGGTTCAGCCTGCGTTTGCAATATATAAGCGGAAAAAAATGAAATTATTTACGACATCACATTAAAAACCTAAAAAATAACAGTATTTCTCCACTATTTAATGGATGTTATTATACATATAAACCTTCCTCTTGAATAACTCTATCTATTAAAAAAAACCGCATCAAAATCCGTTGTGTAGTTTTAAAGATTTAAGCGTACATAGGGATATAGGGACAGAAAAAGCGACTTAAACCTCAAAAATAACAGTATCTCTCCACTATTTAATGGATGTTATTATACATATAAACCTTCCTCTTGAATCACTCTATCTATTAAAAAAAAACCCGCATCAAAATCCGTTGCGTAGTTTTAAAGATTTAAGCGTACATAGGGATATAGGGACAGAAAAAGCGACTTTGTTTTATACTATGTTAAGATATACAACATTAAGTAACAGAATTTCACCAAAAATGTGGCTTGGCACTTTCTTGCCTCGGCCCCCTCAATTATTCTTTATTTATGGAAAGTTAAAAATAACAGGTATTGTAAGAATTTTTTAAACAAATGTTGAAGAGGGTTTTTTTTAAAATTATTATTACTCATTTGGTTTGGCTGATTATTTTAATACTCTGTCAAACCAAATATTCAGCAGACCAAATATTTTGATATTCAAGCTATAATTAAATATTTCAGTGCACCCTTAGATAAAACTCACATAACAAAAACTGCACAAATAATATCTAAAAAAGATTAAATAACTTACTTCATCATAATCCAGATCATTAAGCTTCATAAAAGACTTCTTAAATTCACTTGTCTCAGATGTAAATCTAATTCGGAATAAATCCACCTCTTGGATTATGAACCAGCGACGCAAATCTTCCCTAATAAGAGAGATACAAGTAATTTAAGTATTTATTAAAACAATTATCACACATAAAAATTAAGAATTTAATAATATTTTTCACTTTCATTTTATAGGCAGCTTCGCATTATGCCAGTGAGATAAGCAAAATTTTAAAAAACAATATCTGGCAACATTTATTTACATTTTACAACTTTATCTGATTATTATATCTTTATTAATTTATGAAATACACAATCAATTTGTTCTATTTATGCTATTTAATATGTATTATTGAGAAGCAATTTCTTGAATATATACATAAATAAGCCAATACAATATAAACAGATAAAACAAAATCATCAGAATAAGATTCTGCCATGGTCAGATTTATGTTTTGATAAAATTTTTTGCATGATAGAATTCTTTACACTGGTAGCACCCCAAGAGAGAAATTGCATAGCTAAAATTAATGGATTTTTTTTATGTTTTCTCATGTGGTAACCGTAACCATACTCCAAGTTAAAATTAGATAGGTCAGATTCAACTGAACTTTCCTTTATGGGTCATTCCATGTCAAATCAACCAAAAATATTTTCAATTTTCAACCTGACCATTTCAGATTTTACTGAAACTTTCAGGAATCATTCTCCCTGATGATAGAAATGAGAATATACTTTTATAATTTTTTTTATCTCAGTAAATTTTCATACAATTAATTTTTTAAATTTCAAAAAATCATCATTTTTTGGCTTGTATAAATGTTTTCAATTTTCAATTTCTCAAGTTCTATCAAGCGTAGAGAGTTGTTTGACCCCTCATTTTAAAGATAATTTCATAAGGTTTAATTTGATATGAAAGTTGACTATGCATGATTTTTAAAAAGTTAATTTAATTTAATTAAATTTTTTTTAAATAGTGTTTTTTTTAAATTTTGAAAACAATATGTTTTTTGTAATATTATAATCTTTAAATTCTGAAAGTTTTAGAGTGGGATCTCAATGGGATCAGTAGTTATAAAAAAAATAATGTTAAAAATAAATAAAACAATGATCTCTTTAGCACAATCATAAAGTTGGCAAGGTGCCAACTTTAAAAAACAGCCCCAATTGGTGTTTAACATTAGTTTTTTTTAACATAATTGCTGATCCCATTGAGATCCCACTCTAAAACTTTCATAAATTAAAGTTTATAACATTACAATAAATATATTTTTTTTTTCAAAAATTAAAAAAAAGACTATTTAAAAACATATTGTTTTCAAAATTAAAAAAAAAACACTATTTAAAAAAAAATTTAATTAAATTAAATTAACTTTTTAAAAATCATGCATAGTCAACTTGCATATCAAATTAAACCTTATGAAATTCTCTTTAAAATGAGGGGTCAAACAACTCTCCACGCCTGATAGAACTTGAGAAATATGAAATTGAAAACATCTATACAAGCCAAAAAATGATGATTTTTTGAAATTAAAAAAATTAATTCTATGAAAATTTACTGAGATAAAAAAATTATAAAAGTATATTCTCATTTGTATCATCAGGGAGAATGATTCCTGTAAGTTTCATCAAAATCTAAAATGGTCAGGTTGAGTCACTGGTTGATTTGACATGGAATGACCCTTATGCTGATAATGTATCCTAGCAAGAAAAGAGATTAATCAATTTTCTCCCCACTTAACTATCACTGTATGATAGCATTAAGATAAAAATAGGTAGTACTAATTTAACACAATGTTCTTTTGTGCTTATAGAGATTCCTGGTGTGAAATAGGCTATCTACATTTAAATAAAACTGTTTTTTTATGTTTTACTGTAGGAAGACATTTGCGGTGATTATTTTAAGTCTAAATTCATTTCAGATTGGAAAAAAAACCAAAAAAACAATCAAATTATGAATATAGCAATTCATTGGTGAAGCAAATTAGCAATTCATTACTGATACTAAACTCTTAGTAACAAACAAAATGATTTTTCAATGCTAAACTGAGCTTAAGTCAACAGAGTGAAAAATGTCCCAAGCCGGGACCCCAGAATAGTGCTCTGAGGCTCTACCACTGAGCTACAAGGAACGATATCCCAACTCAGGATCTCTCACTCTTATATATGCAGATAGGTTTTCTTTTGTAGAAAGTAAAATACAGTAGAACCTCCATAAGTTGACCACCCAAAGGACTAACTAAGTGGTCAGTATACGGAGGTGGTCAACTTAGGGAATTTTTAGAAAATATTTAGTACAATATTAGAAAAATTTTAGTAAATTTATTTAGTATTTTTTAAGGAAAAATTTAGAAAAAAATTAGCATTTACTCATTTTTAATTTTACTGAAGTGTACAGCACATTTTTACAATTTTTGAAAGAATAATTCAATTTTTGTTTGAGTTCTCTTTTTGTTCATTAGGTAACTGCAAAAAGCACTTTCACAGTTTACAAGTCCATTAAGCATGCGTGGGCATTTTTCTGCAGCGAAATCTTTAAGTTGTTCCATCATGCGCTTTACATCGTCTTCCTTCAGGGTTGGGTACTTTTCAGTGGCGTCGTCACTTGCATCATCATCCTCTTCGCCGTCCATTTCTTGTACCTTAGAGTCCTCGCTGTGCTTAGTTGCAGAGAGTATCTCTTTGAAGATTGCCTCTGGGTCTGGTTCAACACATGTTACTAACTCATCGTCCATGGTAACATAATCTTCAAAATCAACCCCATCAAAAACTGGCAAGGGAGACAGAGGAAGCTCATCCTCTTGCACCGATGTTGTAGCTGTAACAAATCCAGCTTTCTTGAAGCAGTTCTTAATCGTGGTTTGTGTAACTTTATTCCAAGCAGAATTAAACCAATGAACAGCATTCAAAGCATTTACTGACGCAGCTGTTGACGATGCCAATGCAGAAGGACCACAGGTTTGTGCTTTCATGATCAACCATTCCAGAAGTTGAGCTCTGTAGTGCACTTTGAAGGACTGAATAATGCCCTGATCTAAAGGTTGGGTTTTCGAAATTGTGTTTGGAGGCAAAAATTTTAGCTTCAAATTTGTGAGATTATTCACTTTCGAGTGGCTGGGGCAGTTGTCCACGGTAAGTAGAATAGACTGCTTCTTTTTCCTCATTTCTGCGTCAATTCCTCTAACCCAATTTTCGAACAAAGCACTGGTCATCCAAGCGGATCTATTCGCTCTCCAAAAAACAGGAAGGTCTTCAGGTTTTACATTTTTAAATGCACGAGGTTTTGCGGATTTGTCGATCACCATAGGCTTCAATTTTTCCCCAGTCATATTACCAAATAGAAGAACATTAAAACACTGTTTTGAAAGTTTTCCTCTTTTGCAAGTGTCACCCTTCATTACTTCTATCAGGCATTGCTTTAAAGAAGAGACCGTACTTATCAGCATTAAAGATGTCTTCATCTTTAAAACCTTTAGCAAACTCTGGGAATTTTTCAATAAACTTCTCCACCACTTCAGCGGAAACCTCATTCGATTCCCTTCACAAAACTTTTTGGTAAATCTCGTATCGTAGTTTGAATTTTTCAAGCCAACCTGCTGACGCTTAGAAGTCCTCTATTTCGAATTCTTTTACAATTTTTTTTTTTTTTTTTTGCTACTTCCTGAAGCATAGGTCCCGATATTCTTGCATTGATTGATCTCATCTCTTTAAATCAACGAAACGTGGCTTTGTTCACCGTCAAGACACGTTCTTCTGCATTTTCTTTGGAGTCTCCCGTTTTCGGAAGAATATCTTTCCAGATATTCTTCCTTGCGTTTTAAAATGTTGCCCACAGTTGTTTTGTTCACACCAAATTTTTCCGCCGTCTTTCTTTGGCTGCTGCTTTCCAGAAAATTAAGAAGATCCACTTTCTCCTTTAATTTAAGTTCTTTTAGAGCTTTTCTTTGCGCCATTTTTAATGAAAATTCGCAAATAAATGATCGGTCACCTCACGACGCGACATCCAGAAAAAAGAACGGAAATGTGTTTCACATGTGAGCGATACACGTTGTTTTCCAATTCTACAGATAGCTACACCGCTACGCACATCCCCCACTCCCTTGCCGTTTTTCGACAGATTCCAGGAATTCTGGCATTTTCCTCCCATTGTATCATACTGGAAGTGAACAATGAATGGAGCACAACAAGGGGGGGGGGGGGCGAGTGTTGCTCAGATAAGCTGACTGACTGATAAAGAAATCCCTGGAAACCAGATGGAAAACAAACGGGAGAAAAATCAAATTCAAGAAAACATCAGGGGTCAGATTACAGAGAGTAAATCCTACTAAAAAGTGGTCAACACACAACTTATGGAGGTGGTCAACATAGAGAGGTAAATCTCCGTTGAAAATGTGTTGTGACCATTCAAACTAATAAATTTCGGTCAACATAGGAGGTTTTACTGTAATAGAAAAATTTCTCCAATGAGTACGTGTTTATTACTTATATTTGGATTTTTTTAACTTGCGACAATACAAAGGTATTTTAACCTGTATGTTACGTTGTACCTACATATTTTCTTTTCTCTCTTTTTTTTTTTTTTTTTTTGTGTGTTTGTGTGTGACTGTGAACCTCCATTTAAATAACGCACGAGCCGCCACTCAATTGTGTTGTTTAACTTTAGTCTTTTCTTGACAAATCAACACTTATATCAACAACTCGACTTATATCGACAAATCAACACTTAAAAATGTTTCTTCTAATTCATTCTAACTATTTGTTTTAGAATATAAGAAAATTTTATAAATTTATTTTAATTCACAGAAGCCATGAAGTTTAAGGTTTTATTAATTAAAAAAGTTTTATAAGACTATCCTCTTCTTAAGTTATAACTCAAAGAACAGATTTTTTTATAAAAATGTCTTGTTCATAAAATGGAAGTATCTGTGTTAAATATTATGCAAATTGTTTTATAATTTAACTTTTAATACTTTTAAACTTTTAAAGAAATATAATAAGCATTCCGCCAGCCGAATATTTGGTATTTTTACCCAATTATTACTATTCGGCACTCGGTTTACCCGTGTGACGAATATTTGGTATTCAGACAAAATCATTATTTGGTACATCCCTAGTTTAAAAAAAACTATTTTGCAGAACTCGAAAACTCTGAAAATCAGTGAAAAAACAGATATTGAAATAAGTTTTTCGAGCTTCAAAACAGATTGAAAAATAATTTAGAGATTACTTAAACTTTTCAAATTTCACAAATTAAATTCTACCTGCACAGTGCATCAGAAAAAAAATATTTATATTAAAAATATGGTACTTTTATGTTAGCTGGGTGCCAGTGATAACTCGTCAAATCTTGTTTCAAATGACATCATTTGAATTCAGGGGCGTGCCGAAGGGTGATTTAGCGGGGGTGGGGGGTGAACTGATTTTTGCCGAGTACGGGATCTGGGGTGAGAAAGGCTTTGTGATACTCCCCCCCCCCCCCCCCCTTAGCGACGGAGTCAACTGTTCTACAATACTGTTAATTTAAAAAATCGCTAAAAGTCCTAAGTGGTCACCAGCATTCTGCCAAACCATACTCTGTTGCCACAGTCAAAATTAAATGCTGTTATTCAGTATGTGTAAAAAAATGTTTATTCTTTTACTATATAAGTAGCGTTGAGAATCCTGTTTTTAATTAGAATTCTGCTTACGATTTAAAAGGAAATGTGTACGGATGTACTGTACATTAACCAGTTCTCAAAAGTAACAATTTAAGAACATTGAAGTACTTCGGAATTTATGTTTCTATAAATAAAATCGCATGCTGTTGTGTAATGTAAGTGCATATATTTTAAAATAGTACATAAAAAATACAAATCTTGCTTGTTAAAAATAGAGACTAAAAATTATCCTAATTTCATCCTTTAAAATTGCTTTACCACCATAAAGCCATGGTGTTGGAGGGAGGGGGAGAGAGGGGAATCGGAGGGAATGCGTTTTACCATTATACCCGGTTCAGATAGGATATTTAAGATATCTTAGACCGCCGAACTCACTGAGGAAGTTCCAGAAACTCACTTAGTGAGTTCGAACATTCTATTGCTAGATACAGCCAGTACCACCCACTCTGATTGGCTCTGAAGGCCGATTGGCTGTTGAGGTTGCCTTTAACGTATGCGCATACGCACATTCTATGTTTGTTCAGATCTCGGACGCAGTGATGTTCAGTGAGTTATCTTAGATGAGTTTTGCGGTGTGGACACTTCACCTAAATTTCACGCTACTAATCTCGATCGAGAACGCCTCTTTGGTGCTTTTGAAGGGAGTTTCCACATCCGATAGTATTTCTAAAACTAATTTTCCGTTGCATCTAAAATTTTGTGACATGTTTTGTTTTTTGTTTGTTTGTGATGTTTTATGTCTGAATGATCCTCTTAATGGCGTCGATCGGGGACCTCCCGTATTTCACTACGGGGTTCACCGAAAGCAAAGCCATTGGGAGGGGACAACCCTAGCCAAGCCTATGCGTCAGAGACTGTTTTTCTTCGAAGTCCCGGGTTGGCAAGAAGCTCCCCTTGCTCGCCGCAACAGATGAACTAATCGTTTTATCCCTCCTTAGGACTCGATAATCGTAAGTTGCGGTTACAGTAATGGGTCGAACGGGTTGTTCGGCATTGGCCTAGGACCCGGTTCCTTTTATGGGGTCCCGGCAACAAAGCCGTCGGATCACTTCTACGTCCACCCAAGTGTTGTGTGCTGGTGTCCTCTGAGTTTGGGCTCCACCGCATGTTGCATCGCCCTTTGTCATCAATTAATTTGGGAAAGGGTCGAGAGGCGCAGGAGGCTCACGTCCTTGTCTCTCCTCCCGGCCAAAGAGCGCCACCTGTGGAGGTGCACCGCGTAAACCGGCCCTCTATTGGTCGCGTCCTCGTATGAATTCACGAGAATCTTGATTCGGCGGTGGAGTACAACTCCCTTTGGCAGCTGTAGCTTGTCATTACCAATACGGCCTATGGAGCTTTCCGTTCTTCTTCAGTATTTATCTTATTTGGCTACACTGAAAAATTTACTTACCAGATCAGGTTGCCAAATTCTAAGAATCAGTCCATAGCAGAAGGAAGCAATTAAAGATGCTAGGTGGGGAAACTCACAACAGACATTGCAACACCCCCCCCTCTTCCTTTCACCAAAGTCTCAAATTCTCACAAAAGCGATTCTCTCTCTCTGTCTTAGCCCTGGAAATGCCCTCCTTCCCACACAGAATCATACACAATCTACGTTCTGTGTGAGAAGATCTTTCTTTTTCCCTTTAAAGATGGACAACAGAGAATTGAAATGAAACTGATGACGGCGCGGAAGAGGGGACTTTTTTGCAGGGAGTGTTCTTAACTTTCTGACTTACCGACTATTCTAAATTTTACCAACTCTTACAAATAAGTGGGGGGGTGTTACACCCCCAACAGCCCCCCGCTAGGCACGCCCCTGTTTGAATTACAACCCTTTCAATTCAAATTATTTGAATTTTGATTTCAATTTGAGATTTTGTTATTTGTTTTGATGTGTTAGTGTTTACGTAATTTATCATGACTATATTTTTAGCTATTTTGAAGTAAGTTTTTTAAGACATTATATTGCAGTGTTAAAATATTGGTTATTTGTTATTAGCTAATGTTAAAAGATTGTCATGAAAAAAAATAATAAAAAGAAGATTGGCGATCACTGGTACTCGGCTTGATATATATAAAATTTATAGAAAAATCATAAAGATATAGGAATATACAAAGTTAAAGGGCCATAATATTTAATTTCTATAAATTAAAAGTAAAACTATACCTCCGACAATAAGCTAGGCGAAGAATGAAGTGGGAAATATGATCTCTGCGTCTACCATCATAAATGTCATCTGTAATTGGGCCACTTACAGTCTGGAAAAAAAAACATAAACATAAAAATAAATTAAAATTAAAACAGAAATTGTTATACATGACAGTACATCATAGATTAAAGCAATAAAAATGAAACAGTGAAAAAGATATAAGATTAATATTCCCCCTAGGCCATTTTAAAAAGGCACAGCGACCTGACCTTTGTAAAATTGTCAAAATGCACTTTGCCCTTTTTAAAAATGGTGAAATTTACCTTTAGTTGTACTTGGAGATTTCTTGTAAAATCTTTCCCCTGACCATTGTTTCTAAAATCATGTGCCAAAAAACTTGCAAAAATAATAGAAATTCATTTCTTTAGAAAAAACACGGTACATTATTTAAATCATGTTGTAATTTATATTTTTTAATTTGTAATTCATAAAATCATTCAAAATTAATGTCACTTTGTCACAGTGGTGTAGTCGAGGGGGGACGGCATCCCCTCACTTTTTATTTTATCTCAAGCGTCCCCACACCTTTTATTTTCAAGGGGGAGGTAGGGATGTGGGAGGACGCAGACTTCCCAAACTTATATTAATTCTTTTAAGGAATAAGCACGTTAATAAATTAAGATATAAAGTGTACTGATATTTAATACTTTCCAACAAAGTTAAAACATGTTTATCACTTCGATTGTCTGCCATGTCTGCCTATTTATCGGTTCTCTCCCCGATTTCTGTAACTCTGTTTGAATTTTGACAAAATTTATGTATGTTTTTGAGTTTCTTTGCATTATTATATCACTATTGAAAATGATATAACTTAATTGTATAGCTTCAATCTAGAGATCTACAAAGGCTAACAAATATGACTGATCATTCATATGATTATATTCATATACAAGCATGAATTAATAACTATAATTATTTTCATTTTATTAGAATAGAATACACATAGGGTCAGGTGGGGTAAAATGGGTATAAAATTCACTATTTTTAAATGTTTAGTGATAATTTTCTAGTAAATGTTAAACATTTGAAACTTTTTTTGGTTTTTTCTTTACATTGCACATTTTTGGAATAAAAATACATAATTTTTATCAATTAGGCTATGAAAATAAGTCTAACAAAACATTTAACATATATATGTTTGCTATACCCCTTTTACCCCATGCAGGTGAAAATGGGTATATAAAAATTTAACAATGAATACTGTATAATGAATACTTGCTAGAGATTATATGATGAAGTAATATGGAAAACAATGTTGTATAAGTCTTGAAAAATGTCAACACCTTTTTAGCTCACAGGCTATCAAAGCCTGAGAGCTTATGTGCCCGCCGGTTCTGTACGTACGTATGTATGTATGTACGTAACACAATAACTCTTGATAGAACTAACCGTTTTCCTTTAAATTTTGTTTTTAGGTTCCTTGTGATAAGGTGCTTCCCTGATTAGTTTTGGAGGTTCATTGGTTAAGCATAAAGGGGGGAAATGGGGGGCTAACCCCCCATAATTTAGATAAATAGGTTTTTCATGCAGAATTATCCCATTTTCTTCAAATTTTGTATATAGGTTCATTTTGATAATGCACTTCTGTCAATAGTTTTGGGGGTTCATTGGTTAAGTATAAAGGGGGAAAGGGGGGATACCCCCCCCCCCTAATTTAGATAAATAAGTTTTTATGCAGAATTATTCGATTTTCTTCAAATTTTGTATATAGGTTCATTGTGATAATGCGCTTCTCTGAAGAGTTTTGGGGTTCATTGGTTAAGTATAAAGGGGGAAAGGGGGGGGGGCTAATCCCCCCTTAATTTAGATAAATGGATTTTTCATGCAGAATTATCCGATTTTCTTCAAATTTTGTATACAATACAGGTTAATGGTGATAAAGCATTTTCCTGATTGGTTTTGGGGATTCATTGTTTAAGTATAAAGGGGGTAATGGAGGGCTGCCCCCCCCCCTTAATTTAGATAACTGCGATTTTCATGCAGAATTATGTGATTTTCGTAAAATTTTGTATATAGGTTCATTGTGATAAGGCGCTTTCCTGATTAGTTTAGGGGGTTCTTTGGTTAAGTATAAAGAGAGTAAAGGGGAGGGACTTATCCTCCCCCCTTAATTTAGATGAATGTGTTTTTCGTGGAGAATTATCCGATTTTCTTCAAATTTTGTATATAGGCTCATTGTGGTAAGGAGCTTCCCTGCTTAGTCTTGGGGTTCATTAGTTAAGTATAAAGGAGGATACGGGGGAGGGTAATCCTCCTTAATTTAGATAAATGGGTTTTTCATGCAGAATTATCCGATTTGCTTCGAATTTAGTATATATGTTCATTGTAATAAAGGGCTTTCCTGATTAGGTTTGGGGGTTCAATTGTTAACTATAAGGGGATGGGGGAACGGGGGGCTGATCCCACCTTAATATATTGTCGATTTCTTTATTTTTCGAGGGGCTTATTTCAAACTTTGAAATAAGTGAATAATATACAATTAGCGTGAATAGCCTGTGAGCTCAATGCCCTCAGTTTAACTGGGCAGCTTTATTTAATATGAAATTGAAGTTAATACTTAATACATAAATGAGAAATTTAACAATGAATCAAGCTTAGGTTATAAGTGAATAAATTTTCTGATTACGTTTTTTCACAACTCACATTCTTATCCTTTTACATTATAAATGATCAAGTCTATTTATCAAAAACATGGCCCCTATTATTATATGTTGGTTCACTTAATGTTCTTATTATCTGCTTTTTTTATAAATATAATCTTCAGCATCAGGTAAAAACATAAAATGCACCAATCTTGGATTTTTTCAGGAATTTTACTTCACATCTTTTTTTTATCTTCAATAGCCATAACTTTGCCAATGAATTCCTTGATTGTCTTTTTCCCCAAATACTGGACTTTTACCCATGAACCTACAGATACATCTATTTTTACTTTAGGGATATCTTCCACACATTCTAATTCAGTTTGAGCTTCATTTAATTTTTTTTTTCTTCCTCTCCATTTTACTTTCTTCGTTTTCCGGTTATCAGATTCATATTTTAACCATTTCATAACGACTTCATTTGTTAGAACTTCACCTGCTTTTGCTTGGACCCGCTTACATTTCAGCTTTGAATTTTTTACACACATTGTAAGATTTGAAGGCTTTGGAGATATGCAGATAAAATTGCATTTTTCAAATTCTTATAAGGAGAATGTGTTTAGATTTGTCTCCGATTTGCTTAGGGGATACAATGCCCTGTTGAGATGTTGATGGCATTGATTCATCTGAAGCAGTAACAGAACCACCAAGCTGTTCAGTAGAAATATATTGTAAATCATCAATAATATCATCTGGTGAAGGTGTTATTCCGTGAACTGCTGTTTCATGATTAGAAGGATAAATTCCACTTCCTTTGAAGCCTTTGATAATATTTTTTTGTGCATATGTCTTCAAAAAGTTTACCTCTAAAAGGAAAGGAAAAACAACTTTTGTCACACTTTGTAATCGACTTTCTCGAAACCACAGCTTCAGAATATCTATCGATTTTCTTTTCAGTGGTGAAAATACACCAACATCTAATGGCTGAACAGCATGGCTGGTGTTTGGAGGTAAACACAATATGATAATTTGATTCTCCATGGAATGTCTAATGGTCTCGTATGTTAAATGACTTCCATGGCTATCGTAGATTAGTAGCACCGGTTTCTCTAATGGCTCAATGTACTTCAAAAAGCTTTTTATCCAAAAACTGTATCAAGCATCCAGCCTAAATCTGTATAGCCGTACATGGCTCCAGGAGGTCCACCTCGAGTCCATGTATCATATAGATGAAGTCTCTTTTAAACTGTAAAAGGTGGCATGAGATTTCCATCTGTAGAAATGCAAAAAAGCACAGTGTACATTGTTTTGCCACTTGTGCCCAGAATTTTATTAATTAAAGCATAATATACATTTATGCTTTTTAATACTATCTAATTACTGGTTTAAATGTTTTGGAAACCTAAAATTTTTGGAAGCCTTTTATTGCATCAACACAGGGAAAAAAAAAAAAAAAAAAAATCAAAAATCTTATTTAAATTAAATAAATCAGATTTTTAATTTTTTTCTTTATTAAATACCCTATTAAATAAACATAACACACCAAAAAAGAAGAAAAAACTTTTTGTAATTTAAATTGTATAATAAATCAAAACCTGTACCCGCTGCGGAAGTTGTGCCAAATTTTTTAATAGTATGCTATTTATCATTTTTTTAAAAACAAATAACATGCCATATAAATTACATCATAATATAATTTACTATAGTTATTCACTACAAGGAATTTTAACATAAATAAATAAAGACAAGGTAATACTTACGATTTTGTGATAGTGTGGTAGCTTCATTTTCAATAGATCGCCAAACACCATTTCTTTGTATTCCTTTGAATTTTTGCTATACTTAGCCCCAGCTCTTTCGATCAATCGAAGAACTAAAAAAACATTTAAAGGGTATAAATAAATAAAAAGATAAAAACATGATATGAAAATATTAAAACTTATATTGATGTGCACCTGATATTTATAAATTTTTCTGTTAAAATCTTGCTTTATATTCAGTTTAATAATCACCGATGTTTATAAAAATATGAAAGAAAATTTATTAAAAATGATTTAATCTAAATAATGAAATTCGTTGAAAATAGACTAGTTCAATACCTTTAAGTCTTTCAAGGGCCAATTCTTCAAATTCTTCCAACGAAATTATATTAGTAGGCGGAGATTTATAAAATTGCAGTGAGTGTGGATACAGGGTAACATCTCTTTTCCCTGTTAGATTAAGTTGTCGTTTAATTCTTGGGGTAAATTGCATTGTAGAGATATGCTTATCTAGGAATAATAATAAAAAAAATACTTCAAAAGTTTACCGGAGATAGAAAAAAAAAAAGAGTGCCGTCAGGGGCTCAATCCTAGTATCTGATCGCGCCAAAAGTTAAGCTATTACACCCGATTCATAAACTTAATTAATAAATTAATATAAATAAAATTTTCCCTGTCTTAAAATCGCAAATTCAAAACGAAGCAAACTAACAAAACTAAAAACCCGCCAAACTGCCAAAGCTAATGTTTACATTTTGATGTTGCCATTCATAAAACGTAAACTAACCTTATATTGAGCTTAACTGCTCCGATCTATTATCAATCAATTAAATTTAAATTAATGCAGAAAAAACAGAAGCATCAAATACAGAATCATTTAATAAATAATAAAATAATATTAATTTATAATTTTGTATTTTTTCTTACATCATGTGATTTGTATTTTTAGTTTCTTAGTTATAACTGGCATCAAAACATTCTATTGCCTGTAATGCGTTGTTTTGCTTGACAATGCATCATATTACGTGGTAATTTTCGAAATTGTGCCCCCCAAACAATTAAATTTTAAGTATTTTTAGTGCTTAAATATGGATCTCTCTTCTGAATTAATTAACTTGCCCCATTACGTCTCTGCTTATGGTTGGATTCCCTTTGTTGTTGTCATTTTGGTATGCTTATGAAAGTTTCTTCTGAAAATTTTCCTTAATATTATAATCTCTATGTCTAGTTTTCGAAAATGTTTATGTTGAAATGAAGTAAATAAATGTGTTTTTGGTTCTTTCGTGTTATAGCTGCCCCCAACCATGAATCGCAAGATACCAAGATTTATCGCCAAATTATAAAGCATATATGACATTATAATAATATATGATACGTATAAAATTTTGTGGTGTAAGGTAAAGTGCCCTAAAGCTGACACCCAAAAAACAGTTCCTAAAGCTGACACATTTAAATAAAACAAATATTTAAAGCATTACCAATTTTCTAAAATAATTCAGAATATAGTTTTTCTTTCTTCTTGTCAAGAAGAAAGGAAAGCTCTATTCTAAATTATTTTAAAAAATTGGTAATGCTTTAAATATTTGTTTTATTTAAATGTGTCAGCTTTAGGAACTGTGTTTTGGGTGTCAGCTTTAGAGCATGTTATATGGCCAGGTTATAGTTATATGTAATGCATTTGTGTAATTTACCCTCTTTTTTTTTTCTTTGGTCTTCCTATTTCCAAGGAATTGGTTGAAGAACTGTGTAATAATTGTTAGCATCCAAATACTTTTTCTTTTTAAGTGATAACCATGAATAAAAAATTTCAAAATTATGTTAACTTAAAAAAAAAATATTGTAAATATTGAGAGTAATAGAGATAGATCTTTCATAAAGAACAAGAAAAAAAAACATGCAACTGCAAATCTACTAGGTTAATCATAAAATTTATATTTTTGTAAGCTTAATCAATATATACATATTATGAAAGTTCTTCCTATTATGATTACGCAATCTTATTTTGTCATTTTTAAATATTTTATTATTATTAATTTTCTTTTATACATTTAACAGATATTAAAGATTATTATTATTAATATATGCTTTATTTTCTAAAAGCATTTACTTTTTCTAGTACGGTGATTATCTCAGATAATGAAGATAATTCATTCCGAAATCTCATTCATTAACTGATATGTGATTTCATGTCTAATTAAAATGAATCTGTAGTAAATGCAGAGATCCGTTTCATGAAGAAATTGAGTCCTTTCATGCAGTCCTGTCCAACCTTTCAACAAGCAGGGGCACACCCCAGCTGCTGTTCAAACAATGAAATGAAGGGCACAATTATTCACATGACTGGAAACATACAAAATTATCTCATTTTAGTAGTGTTATCGACACATACACACACATTTTACGATGCACATACTTTATAGACATGCCCAGTAAAAATGAACGACAGAATAAATATAAATCATAGTAAATTTAGAATTGTATCTCCCTGAGTGGGGCTATCTCAAAAACGATTCTAGGGTAAAGAACCAACGTTGATGTTGCCTACAATAAAACAAAAAAGCCTGCAAACATTGATGATACAAAATGTTTTTTTTTTTTTTTGTGTGTTTTTAAAATGGATTTCATATTTTAAAAAAAAAGAGCTATCAACAGGAAGCATTCAAAAGCGGCACCTGTGGGCTACAGGCTGGACAGCCCTGCTTCAAAAGACCCATCACAAAAAAATTTTTATTCCTAAACAGAACCCTTCATAAAACTTTTCATCTTTTAACAGGACCCTTCACAAAATTCTTTGTCTTAAAAAGTAGACCTTTCACAAAAAAATTTTATCTCCAAACTGAATCTTTCACAAATTTAATCATTTAAAAGTAAAAATCTGACCTTTCACGAAACAGCTGAAGTCACCAAAAAATCTATTATCTAGCTTTTACATATATAAAGGATCATTTTTTGATGTATGTATAAACAAGAACCTAAATAAAATTATCATTTCAAAATCATGACTAGATTTTTCACAAATATTAAAAGCTGTTCGCAATTTCAGAAAAACAGCACCCTGTGAGAAAAGCCTTGACAGACCCCTGATTAAAGGGCAAAACTGGGAAATTTCATTAGTGGAAATTGATTAGAGCTAGTAGCAATTTGATTAGTGGCCACTTTTATATTTAAAAGTGCTAAAGAATAAACTTTGGTTAAAATATCTATTAGTAAATATTAAGTAATTCTATTAGTAAATTCTAAAATTAAGTAGCTCAAATAAGTATGTGAATATTAACATATTGCAACAGGGTTTGTAAATATCATGATATTTTCAAAAATATCTGATATTTTGACATATATCCAGTATTTTCAATATAGTCAACTTACTTCTAATAATAAATATTTTCACGTATAATATAAATTAGAAACTAAAATATATTACATTTAACATATAGGTGCAGATTCTCAAAATTTGGAAGGAGCCAGTGGCTCCTAAACCCGAAAAATCCAGTCGCCACAATTGTGAAAAAAAATCATAAAAACAAAAGTGTTTATATGGGGTAAAATGCTAAACAAAAAACTCAGGAATTCAAAATGTAAAGTAATTTATTTAATATACAGACATGTAAATACAGTATGTATACAGACATGTAGATATTTAATATACAGACATACAAAATTTGAATATTAATTAAGTGTAATATAAATCTTAAATCATGTACAGCCAGAAGATAAAAATTATGCAAGATAAGTTTTTCTTTTAAATGTATATGCTAATCAATCATGATAGCGGAGAATATCAGAAAAACAATATTTCTTATTTTGATTTTGCCATACAAAAGTACATATAAAAGAAAATCTGAATGTGTGATATTATTTTGCACTATAAAAATCAAAGCACACTTCAAACATGTTTTTTTCTGTAATTTTTTTTTTTTTTTTTTTTTTGGTTAATCACAGATTATGTAAAATTATCAGACTCAAACTGTAACGAATATCATTGCTATTCGAATATATTTAATAGTTTGCTGTGTTAAACAGATCATTCTGATATGTTATTAAAAGATAATAATAAATGAAAATGTAATAATAAATTTTGTTATGTGTTTTGCGCTTAATCTTAAAAAAAAAAAAAGAAAAGAAAAGAAAAAAAAAAATCAAAATTTCATGATGGTGACTGGGAATACCAGAAATTGATCACTTTTAAATCACATTGGCGACTTAAACACCGAAAGTTAGTGGCCACAGCAAAATATTTAGTCGCCACGTGGCGACTGGCGACCGTGAATCTGCACCTATAATTTAACATAAAAACTTAATATATAGATACTAAAAATACTCTTTTTCCCCTTTTCATCTTTTATTTTTCACTTTGAACAAAATTGAAGATCAACAAAACAGAAACAGTTTGCTTTATACATTTATAAAAAAAACAATTATAAGATTCAGTATCAACTATCAAGAAATCAGAAATTTATAAAACAAAAGATTAAATGCAAAATAGTTTTTTTTATTGAAAGATGTAAGCTTATTTATTTTTTATTCCCTAACATGTTATACAATTTAAGCTAAACAACACCAGGCAATGATTCTTTTTTAATGAAACTGTATAGAACTGATAATCTAAATTAGATAGATGATCTTTCTATATCTGTCCTGAATAAGTTATGTCTGACATAATTATTAGTTCATGTAATCTGCATTTAAAATAAAAACTTCAAACAAAGCTTGGATAAGATTTTTGTTTTTTTCTTTAGCCAGAAAAGTCACTGCCAGAGACAAATGTTCTTTATCTACAGAATGACACAGTCAATATCAGTTGAAAATTTCATTTACCCTTGTTTTGACTTAAAATATCAAAAATATCTTGCACAGTGATATTTTGAAAATAAATGTAAAATATCAAAAATCTTGATATTTTGAAAATAAATATTGGATATATATCATGATAGATATCCATTGATATATATCAACGAACCCTGACTTAAGTATCACTATATTCGGTTCAAGAAACTTTTCTAGTTGCAGCTAACAAAAATATTGGCACTTGCATATTATACAGAGGGTGTTATATTTTAAACAAAAGAGCAGACAGGATGTAGCACCCTCTTGAAACTGTGTGGGGGAAACTTTGAATACTTTAAATTTGATCATAATATATTGCACATTAGGCTTGATTAAAACCTTATAGGTACCAAAAATGTGGAAAAATCAACAGTGTGCTCTAAGCTGAGCAGATAATTTTTGTCATTCTATATCTGGAAATCCAGTTAAATTTGCACCAACATCAGTGTTCACTCTAGAAAGAAAAGAGGCAGGCTGCTAGTCATTAAAAAGGGCATTAATTAAATAGAAAAGAACATTCATATTATTAAACTGTATTATCATGTATGAGGCTTTGTTTGGTAATGATCAGGATTTGGTGATTTATATCAATGGATATCTTAATATACACTATACAGCCAAAAATCACCGGAAATTTTCGATTTTACATGTTTGTCAAATATCTAGAGAAATGCTTGACGAATTCTTCTGGAACTTTGGGAATATAAAGACTTCATATTTTTCAGCGAAGATTTGATCATAAGGGGAACAACAACAAATTGAAGAAAAGAAAAATAATACTTTGGATTACCCTGTCAAATAAAATGCTCTTGGAATGATCTGTAGCTGCAGACTATGTGGATATTGTACAACATTAGTGTGAGGATAGCATGTATATTCCTTTAACATAAAGATTTCTTTACAAAATTCAAGAAATTTTTGCAGGTTTTTTGTTTTTACCATGCAGGGTTTCAACCAAATTTAATGCCACTTTCAGAAAACTTGAGAAAATATAGTAGACACAACAGCACAATTAGATATAAATATGTTAAAATATTTGATGACATAATTTTTAATTGTGTATGTGCGAACAATAACAAAGATTTTTTTTTTTTTTAAATCATTTTCTAGTCAATTCCCCAGTAGCAGAAACAGTGCAGTATGGCAGCAAGCACTGCAGATTAATTTAACAGCTTAAAGAAAATGCAGGACTTAAAAAATGCTAAAATACACTTTAAGTTTCTAGATTTCTCAACTAGCTCTGAAAATGAAAGTGCCCCTATAAAATAAAATTACAGCCAAATTAAAAAAAAGTACAAGCTTACAACATTACTGGGTACACGCTTATGGGTTACACTATTATTTTTTATGACAATAAGCTTGGCTCAGTATTATAGGGTTGCAGATAAAGTTTGGTTTGCTGCACATTGACACAGAAAATTCTGCTACTATGGTCAACAAGAATATACTACACTCATCATATGAATCATATACCCATCATATGAATCATCATCATCATATTCATCCCGTATATACTCATCATATGAAAAGACCAGTTGAATATCATTAAAATCCAGAAAGATATCAGCAATAGAGTGAACTGAATTTCAGCTGATTTCTAAAAATATGTAGATGATAAGTTTGTATAGTTGTATCACATTGTGTAATTTTTAGTTTTCTTAATTTCAATTTTTTAATAATGCTTTAGTTCTTGGAAAACCCCCAAAACAAGCCTATTCCAACAAAAAAAAAATATTATCAAAGTTGAAGCATCCTTTCTAATTTTTTTTTTTTTTTTTTTAACTCCTTTCTTGGAAATCAGTTAATAAGAATGACAATTTGTGTAAAATCTTTTATCATCTGGCTACTTTTCAAAGGCAACTGTAATTCAGCTCACTATGTCGCTGATATCTTTATGAATTTTCCAGATATTCGACAGATTTTTTTAATATTAGTTGCTCTATAGAGTTAACTTCCAAATAATGAAAAAAAAAAAAAAATCTTTGGTATAGTTTGCACATGCACAGTTAAAAATTATTTTATTCAGCTGCTTGTATATCATTACATATTATATTATCAGTACATCATTAATATATTTATATTCTAATTCAATTGTACTATGTTATTTCTACTATATAAACGTAAAATTTTCTTGATACTAAATCCTATAATTTGTTTTTTTGTGAGTGTAAAAACAATTTGTGTTTATTTTCAATTAGTTTATCTCAATTTTGTTATGTAAAGTGTAAAAAAAAAAAAAAAAAAAAAAAAAAAAAATGAAAAAGACATTTAGCATATTGTTTTATTAAGTTTTCATGCTAAGTGCAATATGTTTTAGTTCTAATTTATATTAAGTCTGAAAATATTTATAATCGTCAATAAGTTGTTATTTTGAAAATATCGGTACTTCTCTATTATCCCGTCGACCACTTTTCATAATAAAAATCTATCGCCAAACTGTAAGATTAAACTCCAAAAATGCAGTCCCATTTATTGGATGTCAGAAGCATTATATGTGTTATGTCATCAGAGGGTTCTTGATTCGACATTTGCGTGTATTTTTCATTATGTTTTACTGATTTATTAGTTATTTCATTAATTAAAATAACAATTGTGTCCTTAAATTCTTATATTTTATTTATTTATTTTGATATTCCAATGACAACGTTCTCCCATGCATGTGGCAATACAGTTTGGCAATAGTTTTTAGATATGAAAAGTGGTCGACGGGATAATAGAGAAATACCAAAATATCTGATATTTTTGATATTTTCAAAAATATGATATTTATGAACCCAACCCTGGTAATATGATTAAAATTTATAAATATATGTATAATGAATAAAATAACATTAATTTTTAATGACTTTATGAACTATAAATTAAATAGAAAAAAAACAATTAAATTAGAACTTGAAACATCTAATAATCTTCTGTATTTTTTCTAAAGAAACAAGAATGTTCTATAATTTTTGCAAGCTCTTGAATACACTGATTTAGAAGTATTGTTGTATTGTAAAAATTTTTTCGAAATATTTCTGGATACAATTTCACGATATTTTAGAAAAGGGCAGAGTGTTTTTTGCCAATTTTAAAAGAGCAGGGTGTCGCACCTTTAAATACTGATCTGGAAAGAACTCTAATTAACATTAACTCTTAAAACCCGGGTATAAAATTATTTTTGAAGCTAATGTTCATGTATACTTGGTGTTATTTAGTGAAAATAAAGGCATAATTTATACTATATTTTAAATTCATTTGAAAAAAAAAAAACCCTTTGATAAGCATATTTGTTTAGTTTAAGACAAATGTTTGTTTTATAATGTCTTTGGTTCATTCATTATTCTTTTTAGTTAGAAATATTTTTCCTTCCTATACAGATAAGTCTGCTTATTGCCTTTGTATATATCAAACGCTTCTCATGTCAGCGTGAAAGAGACTCTTGTTCAACTGGTACAGCTACATTAGGAATCACCATCGCTCTTCTTGCTGCATTATTGTTGCCTGTTGATGTCCTCTTTGTGTCATATATGAAGAATGCTGATGGGACTTTCAAGGTAATAAAAATATTTTGATTTTGTATTAATGTTTTTTGCATTGTATATACTTAAACTGCCTAAAAATATAAATAAAAATTGCTTATAAATCTATTAAAACTTACATTAATATTTTTGTTTGCTTTCATTAAGTGTCTATATAAATTTTGCTTCTAAATTAAGAATTTGCATGAATTTATAAAAAAAATTGTCTTTAATAAAATAGTATAATGTATTA
This sequence comes from Maratus michaelseni, assembly GCA_963931845.1. Taxonomy (NCBI): domain Eukaryota; kingdom Metazoa; phylum Arthropoda; class Arachnida; order Araneae; family Salticidae; genus Maratus; species Maratus michaelseni. Next base: position 46,566,687 of record OZ007588.1, on the reverse strand, counting down.
ATCATATGTATGTTTACTTAAAATATTAATAGAATGGTTGTCGATTAACCTGATCACTTTTATTCTAAGAGACAATCACAGCAATATCGAAATAAAATTTTAAGATGCCAACTTAGTGTGTAGAAATTTTATGCTCATGAAAATATAAGTAGGTATTATATATCTTAATCTGTTTAACTTTTTTTTGAGTAAACCATTTTAAAAGTTGGTACTTTTTATGATAGCTGGGTACAAATCTTGCCAAAGTCCTTTTCTTTTTTTCTCTCACCAATACCAGTTTTTATTTTTCGCGTGTGTAAATTAGAAGCAATATTTTGATTTTGAGATAAAATGTTTTGGTTTATGGTATATTTTTTATCTATTTATTTATTTATTTTGTATATTAAATGAAATGAATGAAAGGTTTATATTTCTTTAATGAAATTAATGTTGGAGATGAAAACAATATTTGGGGATTTATCATCTGCACCCAGCTAACATAAAAGTATTAAAATGTTTTCATATTCATTATAGATTTTAATGTTAAGGAAGCAACAACAGTTGTGAGATTATCTGTCAAACAGCAGCTGATATTCATATACCCTTTTTTCAGGAACTGCGTAAGCGATTTCAATAAAAATTTTTTATATTTTTCTGGTTTGTTTCCTATGTTTCGATTGTTTTCTTTTTCTGGAAAATCAATATTATTTTAATAATGTTCAATTTTTAAAAAATCCTAGAATTATAGACTTCTAACTGTTGCATTTTTATTTTTTGCCGAATGCTCAATTTACAGTTTAGCTACTGCCAAAACTATTAAAAAAATATATTGAAATTGCTTCAGTATTTTCTGGGGAAAAAAGTATTTCAATGTTAGCTATATTCACATAGGATTTTTCAAATGTTGTTGCTCTTTTAAGTGATGAATATCATTGCCTATAAAACTTTACATTTGTCAAAAATTTTCAAATATTTCAGCTGTTATGTTATTGTTTTCATTTTTTTTATTAATTGAACTTAAACATTGTTTTAATTTATTTCATATGCTACCTCATTGACCCTGAATTAACATCGAAGCATGATTACGTTATGTTATATTTAAGTCAAAAAAGGATTTCCAGCTGTTCTCGAACATCATATAAGATTGACCTTTCTGGAAATTTTCATTTTTGTTTGCCAATCTTCCTTTTATAAATGCATTTCTCATACTTTTTGTTGTTAATTTATTCCAAGATGAAGCTAAGAAAATTCATATCTTGGGTCTCTTCTGACATTTTGATAATTTTTCCTTTTATGTCATAGTAGTAATATATATATGTATATTTATTGAATAATATTTTGATCACAAAGCTATATTAAAAAGTACGATGGACAAAGGAATTGACATTGATAGGCAAGAAGAAAACTGAAATGTGCTTCACTGTTTCATTGCTGACATGAGTAATGCATTGATCCTCAAGAAAACAATGTTACAATTCAGTTCATGAACCATTTTAATAAGTAGTTACACTATTCAGTTCATTAACCATTTTAATAAGTAGTTACACTATTCAGTTCATTAACCATTTTAATAAGTAGTTACACTATTCAGTTCATTAACCATTTTAATAAGTAGTTGCACTATTCAGTTCATTAACCATTTTAATAAGTAGTTACAGAAATGAAATAAACGACCAATTTATTGATTCTTTTGAAACATTGTAGTGTTTTTGTTTTTTTGTACCAGTGACTGTATTTAAAAAATTTTTTTTTTAAATGTGATTGCTATTTTTTTTTCTAGCATTTTCATTCTTAAAACATCTGTATTTCTTTGTAAATGAAGTTAATCTGAATTGATAACAGTATTATCACTTTCATCATGAATTCCTTGATCAATGATATTTAAAAATGTTTTTAGTTGATTGCACATATCGGTCTATAGCAGTAGTTATCAACGGTTTATGATCAGTGACACACAGCTTAAGTTTATTAAGAATTCTGCTGTCCACTACAATTTTTTAACTTGAAATACATAAAATGTGTGAAAGATGTGTTAAAATTACAGAAGAAATATTAAAAAATGAAAAAAAAAAATCAATTTGCAGAATAATTTATTCAATTGACATATATTAACTAAAAGTTATCTAAACTGATATTTGAACTTGGGCGTTCAAATTTGGGAACAAAATCCCTCCCATTTCTACCCCCTTGGTCCGATTTTGCCCATTAACAAACTTGACCAAGATTTTTTGCCTCTTGATTTTATATGTCAGTTTGGAAGAGATTTGTGTAGAATTATGGAAGTTATTGTGCCCATAGAAAAATGATATATATATAGATAGATAAATAAAGTTTTGAACTGGGGATGGTTTTGGGTTCTAGGAGTTATGATCGGCATAGATCTGCAAAACTTTTTCAGAAATTCTAACATAAGGGAGAATGCGTAGTATTCCTTATGAAATCTACTTAATAAAGATTGTTACAAAGTACTTTTAAAAATGCTTTTGTTGCGAAATTCAATCTAGGCATTTCCTCTATCTTGCCAAAGCCCCTAGTTAAAGAAAGTATCTTTATGACATATACAAGGATAGATGTTAATATAGGATTGAATTTAAACTAAGCTGAAAGGTTTTTTATTTTATCTAGTTAATGCTTTAATGAAATCTTTAAATAAAATAAAAATGTAAGTGCATACTACTCAGCTGCTGGCTGCAAATAGTAATAATTAAAATTTCAATACTGTAAACTTATGCCCTGTACATCTTATTATATTACATATTACTGCATTGATATTTAAAAATTTACTGTTTGAAATGGTTCTTGTGTATTTAAACTAGTCGTACTCATTAGTTACAAAATAGAGTTGAAATTACTTATTTTTTCCTCGTTTTTCTTATTTTCTTAAAATTATAATTGAATAAAAATAATTAATATTTTTTTAATCAATGTAATTTTGTTAAATAACCTTATAATATATTCAAATTAAAAAAGAAAGACTTTATAATAATTTTCTATTAAGATTTCCTATTTTTGCATGTATAATTGCATATCACAATGCTTTGTTAAAAGTTTCGCTTCTGTTTTCAGGACTGGGCAAATAATGCAACCCGTGAATATGTGGAAAATACTGTAACATATACTTATTATTGTAAGTATTTGTTCTTGAATCAGTTCTGTATAAGTGAATAGACTATTAGTAGTGGTAATAATAGTTATCTTTAAATATTGTGCAAAAATATACAAAAGTTATCTTTTAAGTATTAGTTTTCTATTTCTATATATATATATATATATATTTTACAATTATCTTTTAGTGAGAAAAAGGTAAATTTTAACAAACTTTGTGTTAACGTTTCATTTTCTAGCATGTGTGTCAGCGAGGGGTGGGGAGGGTAAATGCCTCTACCTGGACTTTTAAATTTAATTAAATGCTTTTCTTGTTCTCTCATGATTTTGGAAAAAATAATAAGATTTATTCTTTCATATAATTTAAAATAATTAAGGAGAGAGAGAAACTAAAGATTTTTCTGCCTCCCTCCTCCCTCCCCCTTGTGGAAGGCAATTCTTGGTTCTGTGTTTCTTTTTATGTTCAAGCATTAAAAAGTTATCTTAAATGTAGTGTTCAGGAGGATCTGAGCTCCCCCACCCCCCCTTCCCCTCCAGATATATATTTTTTTGGTGATATGTTTAAAATTTGTCTTGCACATAGAGTTCTGACAAAAAATTCCTAGTTCATTTCATGTTTATTCTCGACGTTAAAAAAAGTAAAATAAAATAAATGCATTCTTTGCAGTGGACTACAGGCGCATCTGTTCTACATTCTTACCTCTCCTCAGTACCTGGATTTTGTTCTGTGGGCTCCCATGTTTTCCAATTTATTTATTTTTTTAAGCTTTGAAAAATATATCTTTTTATAATAACTTAATCTGTTTTTGTTTTAATCAAATTTCATTTTTTGAATTTTTTTGAAAATTGAAACTATCTCTTACTTATTTGTGCTATTTTTATGTTATGCTACTTTATTTCTATTATATCTGGATATATTGTTTTGGTGTTTATTTTTTAATGTATTTGTTTTTTTCTACTGATGTAGCTATTTCAATTTTCTAAACAAGGATGGCTTTGTGTGCTATCATTAAAAAAAAAAATCTTTTTGCAACATTTTGCATTTTGATATGGGAAAATAGCAAATGTAATAATTTTTTATGCCATAGTAGTAATAGTATTAGGCAGCAATAGAATAATGCTACTATCCCTAAACAATAGAATAATGCTAAAGTTTAATGATTTTTTTTTTTTATGTGGAATGTTAATAATATACAGAAATTTGTTCAGAGAAACATGCTCAAAAGTCATAATTCTTTCTGCATTCCATTAAATATTTGAACTGTTAGAATCAGTTGAATTAATTGTAGAAGAATTCAAAGGGAATTTTCTCTAAACATAGCTATTTTTTTAATCTTAAAAAAAAAAGAAAAAAAAAAAAAAAAGAGAATTATTGGAAAAATTCATAATAAGCTACAATTTATGTATAACTGGCAGACCTGCTCAGCATTGCCTGGGACTGGCCCACCTAAAATAACATTGTTGTTTCCTGAGATTACTTTAAATATATCTCTCATCGCAAAATCGCTAATATAACTTAATAAGAATAAACAATTAAAATGTCTTCACAAAAAAGAAAACTAACTTGAAATTTTCGACTGCCATAAGGTCAAATGATATAATCAGTTATCTCTCACAAGAGGAACATTTTGCTATAACAACAGGCTTTTTGACAATAAAAAGTAACCTTAGTAACCCTCTATAGTAACTTCATTTGGTCATCAGAAACTTCTCTTTTCTTAAAGTTTTTAAAAATTTATATAAATTCAAATTATTAATGTATTTTATTTTTAATCGATTCCTGAAAGTGTGTTCCATACAGGGGTATCAAATATAAGATTGGATAGATAAGGTATCAAATAAATATTATTTTATAAAAAACAAACTTCTCATTTTCGGCAAAGTGGGTACTTGGGAAAAAAATTGCTGTACAAATTCTGACTAAACTTTATTAACAAGAGGATACAATTTACTATATCATGCAAAAAGATTGAATTTGGATTGCTTTTTCTTTTATGAGTGGGTTAAAGCTGCTGGCAAACTTGAAAAATATGTGAATTGTACCATTCAATATAAACTATCGATAATCTGGGCATCAGGTGCATTTGGACCCATCTATCCAGAACCAAATTTGCAGACCTCTATGTGCAATAGTTTTCCTCCCTAACCATTGTGCATGCACAGACAGATACACATACAAGATATACACTTTCTTTCATCAGTATAGATTATCATTAAAAATGCAATTTATATTATTTATAGCTGATCTGCCCAGAATTGCTCGGCGCATGATAATAACCTTAAATAAAGCTCAAGTTTATATGATTTTAAAGCTTTAACCCAATTTTGTATGAATTTATATTTTCAAATGAAAAATTTTCAAAAAATATTGATATTTAGTGGTAAAAGCACTTGTAAGTAAACATTTTCTTGTTTTTTTCAACATAGGTTATTTCATAGGTTTTTTTTTTTTTTTTTTAAGTTCCTGTTGTCCGAACTCTTTGAAATTTTTATTGATTATAATATAAGTTTTATAGCCTGTATAAAAATTTTGTGAATTTTTTTTTTTTATCTAGTTGTAAAATAAATATGTTTTCTTCTCACTTTTTTATTGTTTTTGTCTTTTAACATGACAATAAAAAAATAGTTCTCATCGTCCAAACTTTCTGAAATTTTAATCGGTTATAAATATAACTGAATACAAGCTCTCTTTAAAATTTTGTGAAAAAAGATGCATATTTAGTAGTGAAAATATGAGCTGAAGCTGCGCCGAGAAACCTTCCATTTTGCCGTTTTCATCAAAAATTTCTCAGATTTTATTATTTAAAAAAAAAAATATTTCTACTTGTCAGAAAGTTTCAAAATTTTCGCAGGTGATGTAAATCTGGTCTGCCAAGATGTTTTAAAAAATTTGTGTTGAAATGCGGACATTTAGTTACTTTTAACGTAGAAAAAATAATGTATCTGGGAGACACAAGTGACCTGCAGTCGCCAATGTTTTTGAAAACTAATTGCACTGCTGTAAAGAAGAAGGTCTCAGCTTTAAGAGCATATATTTTGTTTGTTGGTACCCAAGGTTGCAAAATTACATCATTTTACTTGCCACTGGTGAGTGGATTTTTTGACAAGGCAAGTGAATCTTTAAGACGTTTTTTAAAAACTGCAGGCTATAGAAGATATGTTTTTTACTTGTTAGTTATATTTTGAAACTCTCCAAATTACTGCAATGTAAATATGGCACTAAGTTTTATCCTATACTAAATTTTCCTCTGTTGTATATATTTCTTAATTTATTGAAAAAAATGTATTGTATTAATAATGAAATATTTTTGCATTTGCTTAAATTCTGTCATAGCAATTTTCAACTGTACATTGCTTCTTGCTTGCTGGTAAAATAAATCCTCGGCTGGTAAGATTTTCTGAAAATTCCCCACCCCTGCTGGTATCTATAAAATGCCAGCCTGGAGGAGCATTTCCATAAGGGAGAAAATGTCAAATGTGAATACTGCCCTTTTTGAAAAGTTTTTCTTAAAAGGGTTAATAATAATATATTTTTTAACTGACTGCAATGTTTAAGACATAAAAGTGAAAACTTTAAGAATAGATCTTCCATTTTTCTGTATCCCGAACAGTTTGGCTGATGAAGGTTAAAATAAAAAGTCCAAAAATGCCAACCTTTAGTTCTTCTTTCTTTTCTGCTTGAAAATTAGGTTCTAGACATGCCAAAGAGACATGCTATACACCTAGACATGCACATGCACTCTGTCAATTTTTGAAGAAAAGAAAAAAAAAAATCTTTTATGAGTTTTTAATTAATATCTCGGCTAATAATAAAAAAAATAAAAAATCTGAGCCTCAGGTGCATCAGAACTTGCCTTGGACTATCCTCATCCAAATTTTTAATCTTCTACGTGTGGTAGATTTCGCTAGCTATCACAGACAGATACATACATACACACACAGAGCGAAACGTACTTTTTACTAGTATAGATTTAACTAAGCTGATGATGTGTACTAAAATTATAATAATACTCTGAACTGAAATCAATTGGAAACAGTGTGTCAAGGTACTCCGCAGTTTCATCTAAAGAATCTTTGAACAAAATTTAAAGATTGAATCATTTAGTGTCAATGGTATACATTGCAATAATAGATGGGCAGACTTTCTTTTATTATTTTAAATAGTTGATTTGAAATATTTTCTATTTTCTATTCATGCTATTATTTGCTGTTCAAAGTTTTCTAAATTATTTACATTTAGCAATGCATGAAATTACATATCACTTTTTCCTTTCTAGGTATCTATAGTATAATCCTCATTTATTCATTTTTCATCATGCCACTCGTCTATTTTTATTATGAAGAAAAAGATGATGATAATTCTGGTGGTGTAAGTGATGATTTATACCCTAGGGTTTATTGCGAGTATTAAATTTCTTTTGTATTTAGTGGGGATCGATCGTAGATTAGTAGACGTGTACTCTATTTTCAGTGTTTTAAACATTTCTCTCCTGAAAACATGTTATTTTTTTATGTATATAAAGCTAACTTTAATTTTTAGGTTTTCCGACGAGCACTTCTTTATACGATCATCTTCATGCTTGTTATTTCTGCCCTGATAGTGACTGGGTATGTGGTTTGAATTTTCAACTTTTCATTAACATTATGTTAATATTGTTAATTATTACCGTAAAGAACCAAAAGTAAGCCCCCCTCTGAATATGTGTAAATTTTTCTTTTTGGAAAAGTGTCATTTATAAGCCATCCACATCAAATTTTATTTTCTGATGCTTTTAATCGTGTATTTTGTTTCTCTTGCTTTATACTATTAATTTTTTCCTTGATTTTTATGCACTAAGATTTAATAAATATTTATATTGTGTTTAAGTTTTATAATTTTTCTTCATATTTCTTTCATATATAAATTAATTATTTTATGTAAATTTGTTTCATCAATTTATTATTTTTATTAAAGAAAACTACTTAGCTTCTATGAAAGGGAATTTTAAAACCAAAAAATTTTACTTTCATCTCATTTTATTGTGCAAAATGTATAAATCCTGTGAAATTTCATAAATTCCAAATATGCCTCCCTGCCACCCTCACAGCTTTCCTATCCTTCTCACAAAAGTTCCAATTATAAGCCTCCCTCCTTAAAATCGTTAGAATTTCCTGTTTGCTATAAGGAGTGCTTACTTTTGGTACTTTACAGTATTTTTTTTATTATTATTATTCTTTAATAATAGCATGTAGTATTTCTAACAATATCTTTTGAATTTTAATGTATTATTATTTATGAGTTGTTTCTTTGTTTGTGTGTCTGTAGATTTTCTATTCAGATACCATTTGAATTAAAGCAAAATTCTTTATCATAATTATTATCTCTTAAATTTTATCTGAACTTAAAACAAATGAAAAAAAAAAGTTTGTCTGTTTAACAGCATTAGCCAACAAACTTATTTCAGAGAGTATAAGTTCATTCGTTTTCAAAGTTTTTAGGAATATGTTATAAATTTTAGGGATAAATTTTAAAACATATTCTCTTTTTTAAATTTTTACCTATTTGAAAAGAAAATTCTTAATTACATTAAGAGACAAAAATAAGTGCAATTTTTTTTTTAAATTCTTTTTTTGCTTTTTAGATATTTTTATGAATTCTAACATTCATATCGCTATTTAAGAATATCTAAAGAAAAAGTACCATAAAAAAATCTTAGTATGTCCACATAGTCATAACCAAGATGTGCTGTTTATTTATTTATTTTTGCTTTATTCTATTTTGAGTTGAAAAGCCTCTCTCTCACATGATGCAGTAGAAAAAGGTAATGTCAGTCAGTTGATAACAAGTTTTCTATATTCCAGAAACTTAAATAATCCACGACTCTCAAAACATTTATTTTCAGATATTTGCAAATGCTTATCATTGACTAATGTTTATATTTAATAATCATTTCATTAATTTTATATTCTTGGAATCATTTAATGTTCTGAATTTGACTTATAATGATGAAATACTTCAAAAATTTCCCAAAAGAAAATATCAATGAATAATTTTAGTTCTTGATTTGACATCTGTTTAGAAAAAGCTTTGTTCAATAGGACTCTAGTCTGTTTGACCTTTACCTGACTTCAGGTGCATTCTTTATTCATGTTATACGTGGAAGCGTTGAAGGGGGAAAAAAATGATTGATTCCTTTAGTTTTTTTTATGAGATCCAAAGCATCTGTCAAAATGACCACTCTGGGCTTTCTAGGTATATTTGCAGAAATCTAATGAAAAAAGTTAAATTATATTTTTTTAAGTAAAAGGATATGTGCAGAGAAAAATATTAGAAAATGTAACAGAAGGAAATTATCATACTATAAAAAATAAATGAAATATATGAAGAAATCTTCAACTATCGATCAAATTGACCGCTTCAGATGTTTTAGTGTTAAATGTCATTTGGTTAGTGCTTGTTAATGGCTGATTATCTGTGCAAGGGATGGAGGCCATGGAGGCTTGTCCACCAAGGGGGTCTTTTTTTCAGTGCCTGTATTTTTAAATTAACTTAAAGCTTGGCTATTATCTAATTTAAAGCAATATTCTTAATTATTATGTTCTTCTTTTAAAATTTTGTTTAAAAAAAAATTGCAGTAATTTATCTAGTTGTTTTATAATTTAACTAGGAGGCTGCACAACCTTACAAACTATGCTTTCCACCCTCCATCCAATCCCCTGCAGGCTCTAAAAACACGCTAATTGGCTCTGCTTTAAAAAGGTTATCTGATTACGGAAGGTTGAATAATATTATCACAATCAGTGACGATCTTCTATATTTGGGTTGGCATTTGGTTGGCTCTTGGACTGGGGGGATTTTTCAGTTCAGAAGGTTGCATCTACCGCTGTTGCAACAGCTGACAGCTGTTTTAATGATTGATTAAATAATATCAATTTATGCACATTTGATAATCAGATTGTATGAAATGGTTAAGTAAAAATTTTTGCTGCCTCCCAGACTTTTATAATGATGCTATAAGAAAATCTTTTAAAATATGACGTTTTAAATTTATAATTTTCATCATTAAGTGCTTTTCACACGTAATAATTTAATTATTTTAAAGTTTTCTTTCTTTTTAATATTCATGTGTAAATATATTTTTCAATTGAAAAGTTTTTGGAAATAATATTATTTGAGCTTTTTAAAATCACAAATTAAAAAAATGATTGGACACCGCACACCACAATCTAGTCAAGTATGCACTTGCAAAAGATGGTTAGATTGTTATGCATAATTTTGGATCCTATAAAACTTATTTAACTGAACTATCTTGACCAAGTTCATGGAGTTATGAATTTTGTTCTTCTTAAACTCCTATTTCCCCCCTCCCCCTTGGAGGCATTTTTAATAAAATCAAAAATCTGCCATACATAAATTTTTGGTCCTTTTCCTAGAAGTAATGAATTTAAATGGATTCGATATGTGTCATAATTAAGAAGTTATGTTTTTTTTTCTGTTTTCACAAAAAGCCCACCCATTTCCTCCCCCCCCCCCTGGTTCGATTTTGCCCAATAACGAAGTTGACCAAGATTTTATGCTGCTTGATTTTATGTATCAGTTTGGAAGAGATTTATGCAGAATTATGGAAGTTATTGTGTCCATAAAAAATGATATAGATAGATAGATAAAGTTTTGAACTGGGGGTGGTTTTGGGTTCTAGGAGTCATGATCGGCGTAGATCTGCAAAAAATTTTCAGGAATTTCAACTTAGGGGAGAATTTAATAGGTAGTATTTCTTACGAAATCTACCTAAAAAAAAAAACTACTTTCTAGAGGACTAAATTTGATACATTAATTCAACTTTATCTGCCTAATTCAGAGCTTTTTAATAAAAAAATTGTTTTTATTACAATGAAAAAATTACTTTTATTACAATAAAAAATTTTGAAAATGAGTAATATAATGAATGATTAGGTCTAAGTATATTTGGACTATGTTTATAAAGTAAATTTAACAATATGTGGAATGATCCATATTATGATCTGCTATATCTAAATTTATAGTCTTCACAACTCCTGGTGCAATATATGAATGCAATATAGGAATTCAATATAAAAATACTTACTGTATTCTGATATGTTTCAGACATATTTGACCATGTTTACAAAATAAGTGTAATGATGTGTGAAATGTGATCCATAGAACGTACAACCTCCCATGTTTAGGTTTGCATTCTAAAGATATTCTATTCTACACTATTTATTTTATGTTTCATTGTTAGTTTATATAAAGCCACTGCATGTGGAAATCACATAGTTGAACCTTACTATTAGGAGAGGGAGAAAAAAATAAGAGATAAAGTGTTTTCCAAGTATAAAGGTTTAACCCTTCAACTGCGGGAAACGCTCCTATCGCGTTTCACTTATTCTCAACAATTCCGCGGGGTACGCTATTTTGGCATTGCTTGCAAATTTTATAGTACTTAAGCTTCGTGAGACTCTATTTCTTCGTTGAATCTATCTTCTTTTATTTAGAAATAGAGAGATGTGTTTACCAAATTTATAATACATATATAATTTCATATATTAGGTCATTCGGAAAGTTCTGCAGTTTTTGAAATATTTTGAATCCATAAATGCCACATTCCCACCGGAATTTAGAAATAAAACTTTGTTTTTATAATGTACATGAAGAAACTGTTTTTACATATTTAGAAATAAATTTATTTGTAAATTCCGGTGACATTCAATCCTTATAACTATTATAAGTGATGAATAAAAATAGGCCGTGTTTTTATATAAGAAAATGGAAACATTGCCTGCGACTACAGGGTTAAAGAATAACATTAAAGATGCAAAATTGAAGACATGAAACACACTCTAATTAAAACATTAAGCATTGCTTAATTTTAATTTAAAGAATTTTTAAACTAAAATTGTAAGCTGTATCAAGATTTAATTCAAAGCAAAACAAAAAGGTGCTGAGCTTCCTTGGGGATGCCAGCTGCACAGTTTAAACCCAAGGTATTAAATAATGTTTCGAGTTTTTGTTTGTTTACTTGATAATATTATACCAAATAAATTACATTTTCCCATAAATTGTTATGATTAAAATATCTGCTAGTAATTTTCCTTTATAGTTCTATTATATATGATCGTTGCTGTCAGTAAAATATCTTCTATATTATATTTTTACTCACTAATTTCTTCCTATCTTTAGTTGCATTATTTTTCAATATTTTGTCCTTTGTAGTCTAAAAATTTAGATTGTTGTAATTTTTGAATTTATGTGCTTTGTTCTTTTTTTCAGACTGTTGATTCCTTTCAAAAGTACACCCGTTAGAAATTCAACTGAGTGGGAGAAAATTGAATTCCTTGTTGATGAACTTGCAAAAAATAGTAAGTAATTTTTTTTTTAGCTGATCGTTTATGAATAATTAAAATTTTTGTTTTTATCTTGTGCTACTATTGTTTGCTTCCCCTAGTAGTATTAAGTTCCTCCAACCCAAAGTTCCTCAAACTTTTTGTGAATGAGGACCATTTTTAGGGTTTCGTTCATCTCATAAAACCATATTTGTCTCACTTCTCTGTCTGTCTGTCCATCGTAGCTTTCATACTCGGAAACTGTATAAGTTAGAGACTAGAAATTTTGTGTACTTATAGCTGAATACAATGGAAATTAGCAGATATATTAATTAAAAACTCATTAAAGAAACTTAAAAAGTGCATTCTCACTTAGATTCCTACGCTCCATCGCGAGACTACGTAGATATCTTCTTTCACCACAACCTCAAGACAGGCTATCAATTTCTTACTCAAAGTGATAAAAATCACAACCAATGAGGGATATTTTGGGCTCTATAAAATTATTTAAAATATTGCATTTACTGATTTGAAATTTACACATCTATGCATAGATTTGAATGCTGAATACAAATATCTAATTTTTTATAAAAGTAGGGCGATAATTACCAAAGATATCAAATAAAAATTATTATTTTTTCAAGTGAAAAATTATTTCTTTTATACTCGTGTGCAACTTGCAGACAATCGATAGCAGTCAGGATGGAAGAAAAAGATTTTAACTACAGATAAATTTTGGCTGGCTAAATTTGGGTACTGGCAGATTTTAAGATATATATAAATTTTTAAAATTGTATAAGATACAGATTTGAAATTTTGTTTTTATATGCAAAACCACATGCCGATTAAGATTTTCCAAAAATCGAAAAAATCGACCTGTATCTTTTTATTTTGCAAAAAAAAAAAAAAAAAAAAAAAAAAAATTGTTCCTTTTACTTTTGGATGTGAAAGATTAAAAAATAAAATGCTGATGATAATTAAATACTTCACTCACAAATTTTAACTCATGTTCAAATTTTTAAAACTGTATTAGATAGGAATTTGAAAATTGGCATATATACGCAAAATTATATTCTATTTAAAAACATTGAAAAATCGAAAGAATCAACCAGTAAATTTTGATTAGGGTTTCATTCATCTCACGAAGCCCTATTCGTTTCGCATCTCTGTCTGTCTGTCACAGAGCTGGTTCTCAGAAACTGTATAAGTTACAGACTTGAAATTTTGTGTACTTACTCCTGAATACCTACTGTCACACTGAAAATCATAAAATTTTGAAAAAGTCGTGTTATTTTAATATAGAGAGATAAAAAACCAAAAAATCTAACAGCCTTTTCCTATTAAATTTAAACATTTTTCGGTAAAGCAGTTGCCAACAAATAAAAATCCACAATAAAATTCTTTCTACAATGATTAATTTTTTATTGAAAGATTTCCATGTGAAAAATGAAAATGAAATAAAAAGTTTCCCCAATTGAAAAAAAGATTAATATGACGTCATATTGGTAATAAAACGTAAATTTTCAAACATTTCTCAATAATACAAAGAATATAAATATGTGTAAGTACAGAAAGCAGGTTAATATGACATCATTAGAGAATTAAAAAGGAAATTAATCTGACACCATATCAGAAGTTTAATGGATCTTTTCAAATGTTTGAGAATAATACAAAGAGAATATCAATATGAGTAATAGAGAAAGCAAGTAGATATGACGTCAGCAAGTGATTATAACGTCATATGAGTTTGACGAATGTATTGAATCATGATAAAAACCTGATTATGAAAATATTGGCATATTTTAGCATTTTGAAGTTTTCTATATAAAATGTTTAATTTTGAAATTGATTTTTTTTTTTTTTTTTTTTTTAATATCTTATTTAGTCCACATGACAGATAATATTATTGCAGAGTATAATAGCAGGCTTCGCCCACTATCGGATGGTTCAGATATTCGAAAAACGAAAAAATAGACTGGTAAAGTTTCACTTTATAAAAAACATGACCCTTTTTTTTTTTTTTAAATGAAATTTATTTGGATTTATTAAAGAAAAGATAAAGTGTTTTGAAAGGAATATTAAACTAAACTCTTAGTGCGATCTTCAATCACACTTACCTACTTATTTTATTAAAAAAAACCTGATTTTTTTTTTATGGAAAATGAAATTTATTTGGATTTATTAATTAAAGGATAAAGTGTTTTGGAAGGAATATTAAACTAAACCTTTTGTGTGATCTTAGATCACACTTACCCACTAAATCTAAGAGAACCAATCATAAGGACAGGCCTCGAAGTCCACTAGTAGGCTGCAGATCACATTTTTAAAAGCACTATCCTAAAATTAATGTTTTTTAATTAACTTAGAAAACACATGTTATGTAGAAAATGTATGTGCCTATGTTCAGGAAAAGGAGGGGTGGAAGCTGTGAAATATCTATTACATATTTTGTTCATAATGGATTTCAAGAAAACCTTTCAACTCCTACATTTTGCTATTAAAAAAAAAAAGCTTTATATTAAAGAAAATTATATTGTATAATTTTTACACAAGGAACAATGTTGATCTGATTTTTAATGGTAAGATGTCTTTATTTTAATGGTACCTTTAAAATTTTTAATTGTAGGTAAAATAAATGATAATAATAAAAGGTATTAACACATTTTAAAACTTTTAACTATCTCAAGAATGCATGTTTTAAATATTCAAGAGTTATTGAGAATGCTTTTACTTACCCATCATACGTAATATAGGGTAAATCTTGTAATCGTTTTAAAAATCGAAACAAATTTTTTGACGGATTTACATGTTTCAGACTCTGGAGATTTCGAAAAACATATTTCTAGAATTTTTTTTTTTGCCGTCCGTCTGTGTGTCTGTAAACACTCTATCTCCTGAAAAAATTGAGATAGAGACTTGAAATTTGGTGGTATGTACTTAGTATGTAATAATGGAAAGAATCTTATTGAATTTCAGTAACCTCGATTATCCGGAACTATTTTTTTTCGACTCTCGAAATATTTGTTCTAATAAAAAGTATATAAAAATTTTCGAAATTGTTTATTTTAAAGAGTGAATATAAAAGACTATAAAAAAACATAAATTTTACATAAAGCATGAAGTCGATCGGATAATGAGTTGCCAAGATATTTGTAATCCTATTCCCACACTCTTCGATTTTTTCTGACCCTGCATTTCATCCAAATTTCCATTCAAAGATATATTTTAATTGGAAGTGAGATGCTTAATCAGATGCAATAAACCGTTAGTTAATATGATTATCATTTTTGGAGTTATAAGAATGTTTCTTTTATGCGATTCAGTAATAGAGCATTTAAAGTTTATGGCGTCATCAAGCCACGATTTTATTCGAATTGCAATGCATTTTATAAGTAGTTTACACATGTTTTATTTTAATATTTTATATTATGCATATCCATGATGGGTAAGTATTACGGTGGCCACCAGTGACTAGTTACACATTTGAGTAGTTATATTAAAACTGTCCATGTATTGTAAACTTGTTTTTCTCTATAAGTGTATCAAATAAGTGTACTTTTGTCAAGAAAACAAAAACACTTTCATTTAAAGTATGAAAATAATATTTAAATTGTGATACTTAAGTTATATTTGTTTAGATGTCTGATTCTTAAACACTTTCATTCCAATTTCTGATGTTTTGTAAAAATGTTACGTAAGATGTACATAAGATGTTAAAAAGCCTTTTTTTTCCCCCCTAAAAAGTTTTATTTTTTATAATGTTAATTTTTAAAATTTAATCAAGCTTTATTGAAGCTGCAGTTCTTTTGTATTTTTGAGGGGCTAATTTAATATATATATTTATTGCAGGGGGTAGAGATGCTCTTTCTTTTGTTGTTCATGTCCTGACTATTTATGGCATGGTTAACCTTATAATATATACTGTAAGTATGCTTGTTATATTTATAATTTTTTATAATTAAATTTGTTTATCATTAGGAGACTTTTAGAATAAAGTTACTTTTTGTGCATTATAATAGTTTTCCCTTCCCCTAATATTATATTCACAATGGTCTCATTGTGAATATCTAAATAAATTATTCTTCTAATATTTTATTTGCTATAAATATTGAATACATATACTTTTTTTTTTTTTTACTCAGTTTTATTTTGTAATTTGAAACTCAATGGTTTAACATCACTTTCAAATTGTTAAGATTATTTTAATGGTGTCCATTTACCAAACTGCTATCCTGTATATGTTGTACTAAACTATTTGAAACACAATCAATTTAACATTTCCACCTGGCAAATCTATTTAACAAAACCTTCATGACTTGCTATGCTATAAAGAATATTAATCAATTGAAAAATAAATATTTTATAAGGACACCATTTGTTATGTTGCATTCTTCAAATTTTTCAATTACTTTTTAGTAACACTCTTTAAAACTTCAGTTTTCAAAAAGTTTTCTAAAAATCCACTTAACATTAAAGTAGTTCTTTTAAAGGACAGCAGTAATTATAGGTTGCATAACTGTTTGATAAGGCATTGAAATCATATTTAATCTGTATGAGTTATTTATAAAAATGTTTGAATTGAGACTGATGAATTCGAATGAATTACTTTGAAGGAATGATTCATATAAATGAACAAGTTTTATCATATTATGTATCTATGTGTTGATAAAAATTAATGTTATATAAATAACTTCAACTATAATAAATTAATACTATAAAAAATTAGAAGTTAAAAACAGCAACATATTCTTCTTATATGGCTACAACACCGTTTTCCATTTCAATATTCATGATAAGGATGCACCAAATATTTGGTATGTATTTTGTATTAGGCCATACTACCGAATATTCAGTTGTTAAGCTGAATATCAAACTATTTGGTCTACCGAATATTTAGTTTGGCCGAAATAAAAATATACAGCCAAATTGAATACTTAAAATAAAAACCTTTAAAAATATTTTTTAAATCTGCCATAACTTTATTTTTAACTGTCAATAAGTAAAGATATTCAAAATAACTAAGAAATAGAATCATATTTAAATGAAAGAGATTGCTTTTACATTATTTATTTGCTGTTTGATAAGGGACTCTTAAGAAAATTAACTTTTAATGATGTATAAATGCATGGTTCTGGATATTGTTTGATAATATTCTGTTTCTTGTTTTCTTACTAACAGGGTGTTTCTAAAAAAAGCAGAATACATTTTTAGAGGTGATAATAGGTATCAAGACAAAAAAGTTTTTGTAAGGGGAACCAGAATCACAATCCACTTATTCGATTAAAAATACATCTCACTCCAAGCCAAACTTGGATTGTCATTTGTAACTTTAACAATAATGAAGATATTGTAACGATATTTTCAACAGAATTACTTTGCTTTCTGTGAAATATGATGGCATGATGAGAAGTGCTGGAAATTGCCACCTTTCACATACGAACAAAAGTGAGCTAGACATTCTATTACTCAGAATGAAACTGGTAGTACATATACTTAAAACTAAAATAAAATTTGATAATCAATAAATAATAATAATAAATAAATCAATAAATAAATAATCAATGATAATAAATAATTCATCACTGAACAAATTCAGTCACTTTTAATGATGTCATAACATTTCATACAAAGCAAAGTTAATATTATAAAAATCTCGTTAAAGCAGTTTTATTATTGTTTTGAGGTTGTGAATGAAAATTTGGGTTCAGCTTGTCATGAGACACCCTGTATTTTTGATGGAACAAGTGGGTTTTGATGCTGGTTTTATTTGCAAAAAATGTTTGCTTTGAATCTCCTGAAAGTTTGCTCCAAAATTTTAGGAATGTGCTCTATGTTTCCAACTTCTGAAAATAATCACCCACTCCTCTCTGGTGCATTAAAAAACTTTCTTATTAAATCACAAGGAACTGGGAATTTATTCTTGCTGAGTGAACCTTTGAATTTTTTTTTTTAACTTTAGTTTCTTACTTGCAAATAAACATTAATATAATATGACTGTAAAATTTTCTTTCTTATTACTTCAAAATTTCTTTGATTTTAAAAGATTTGTTTTAGAATATAAGAAATTTTTTAATTTTTTACTATTTTTAAACCCTGGAATTTCACCAAAATCACTGTTCAGTACATGCATAATTTATATGATAACACACAGTTAAGATCCTTTAGACTTCAAAATATGACAGTTTCTTTTGTAATCAAGCTTCTGGTATGTTTAAAGTTTCTTGATTGCTGTTTGATAACTGTATTTTTCTCAAAAACTTTTGTCTGAGATGATTTTGTTCGATCGAGCTTTTGCTCCCACATTTATCTTTGTTCATACAATTAATAATTGCCAAGAACTAATGTCTTTAAGTCTTTAATTATTTATGAGGAATTTTTTTTTTTTTTTTTTACCTGAAGATGTAAGCATTTTGTAGTACTGATTGTTGTTTTACATCTAGTGGTCATTTAAACTAGTTTTTTAGCAAACAAAGAGCCATTGCAAAGTAGCAAGTTTAAAGTAAGAAAAAAAAAATCCGTTTAAACTTGTTACTTTGCAATGACTCTTTGTTTGCTAAAAAACTAGTTTAAATGACCACTAGATGTAAAACAACAATCAGTACTACAAAATAAAACTTCACACCATTATATATGCCGCCATTATCAGTGAGAAATGTTCGTATTTAGATGCTTTTTTTTCTTTTGTCATTTGTATATAACCGTTTGTTTTGAAATAACATATAGTTTGACAGTCATATCATAGCTTCTTACTTAACCCTGTAATGCACACGACCGCCTCAAGGCGGACTTTACTAGACTTTACTAAAACCCTGCTCACAGCTAAAGAAAATAAATTTCAACCCTTACAGCATGCCACTGCCTTTAGGAGATATCTTCTCCAACAGACTATATAGGTGTTACTGATCTCTCAATTTCAGTCTTCTAGCAACGGTCAGTGGAAGGAAGAATTTCTGTTGGAATAGACAAATAATTGATGCATTACAGCGTTAAATAACATTGGATTTTACTATGCTGTTTCTTTCTTTCTTTATTATTTACTTTGCCCTATTTAATGTGTAAAACAATTTTCTTTAGTATTTTAGCTAAAATTCTTAAAAAGTTTTTTAGCTAAAATGCTTAAAAGTATTTTAGCTTTTATCATTATCTTTTTGCTTTTTCTTTTTTTAGCAAAAATTGTACTAACATATTTTTGAAAAATTCAAAATCCTTTCACAAAATGTGAAAAAAAAAAAAAAAAAAAAAAAAAAACGTTTAAACTTGTTACTTTGCAGTGGCTCTTTGTTTGCTAAAAAACTATTTTAAATGACCACTAGATGTAAAACAACAATCAGTACTACAAAATAAAACTTTACACCATTATCTAATACTGAAATCTGTTAATTTGTATTTTGATCAGTCACATAATTGCTAATGAAAAAAAAATTAAATAATTACAACACTGGTACAGAAATATTAACTTTCATGTGATAAAGATAGAATTAAATAAAAATAGGAAATTTATTAAGTATACGTGAGTAGTATAAACAAATTATACTTGTTTTGTTTGTTTGAGAAAACTTACTAAAAATTTCTTTGTGTATCAGTTGTAACAAACAGCTTGTGATATTGTCAATGTCTCAATCCTACAATAATTTGTATATCTGTTTAGTTTTTCCATTCATTTTGTGTTATCTATTTTGGTACATGTGCAAAGATCCACCAGTTCATTCAACAAAAAATTGCAAAAATAAATAAAATAACCTAATATTGTTCTTTATCTAAAAATATCTTGGTGGAAAATGTACAAATCTACAAAATTTAAATTATAATAAAATATATAACACCTTATAATTATCTATTTCTCAATCTACAAAATTATTTTGTATTTATTTTAAAGCATTTATGTGTAACTACTATTATTAATATAGCCAACTTTCACTATTAAAAATGTAAGATCTTGTCTCTGTTATATATATAATTATGACAATTTTAGATTTATGAATCTGTATATGAATATGTTTAACACAGTACATTTATTTGGAAATTTTGACATGTCGAGACAATTCTTCAAAATGTATGGAGCATATTTTCACAATTTATTCAAGTATGATATAGTAGTATAGTATTTGAAATGTTTATAAAATGTTTTTCTTTCCTGCGTTGTAATCAGTTAATTGATATGTCATAGAATTCAGTCTTTCAGTTTATATTTTATTATTCGTTTTAAAATACTTCTAGGCTGTGGGTCTTGCTTCTTTTCCTATTAGCCTTATAAGAGGCTTTAGATCTCTCGCTGACGAAGAACAAATCTTATCTGACAATCAGTCGAGTACCCAGGCAAGAATCAATGCTCTGCGAAGCAAGGTAAGCTTAAATTGCTACATTAAACCTGACTTTAGAGATTATGTACAGTCTTTTACTGACATTTTTTAAAAATAAAGTGCAACCTTTTTGAAAACATTAAAGTGTAGACAAAGCAAGTTGTCTTGAAAGTGTAGATCATTTTTTGTCTGGTTAAAGTATGAACTTGACTAAAGTCTTGCTTTCATTTTTGTAGTAATTGTATATGTTTTAAGCTGAAAAAAAATTCATTTATTAAAAACAATATATGTTTTCTGTACTTTAATGGAATTAAAAAGGATTTTGTATGTTATAAAGTATATTTTGTGCTAGTTTTTACATGCTTTTATATAACTTTATTGTCTGTCTTTGTCAAATCTTACAATTGTTTTTTGCCGCACTTCTGTCTAATCAATTTTCCTCAAATGCTGTGCACTACTTCATTGTTGATGATCATGTAATATTCATGTATTTTCAAGGACAAGCTTCAGGAGCACTGAAGTCACATATATAGTAAACCAAATTTGCCCATTTTTTATCGAAATCACATACCTAATGAACCAATTTTGCACACTTTCTTTGTTGATTACAATGCCTATTCAAGTATTTTTAAGGCTGTGCCTCTCTAAAGGTAGGCTATGGGGGCAAAAACTCTCTTTTTCATTTTTTATTGAAATTGCATACATAATCAATCCCTCGAGATTTCTAAAATGCTACTGTTATTGCTATACCTTCATTACTTAATTAGTTTAATAGAATTTTAACAAAACTGTCTTCATAAGTTTCTTAAGTTGTGTTTTTTTTAATCTGTATTTTATTACCAAATTTTCTGTTCTCTTTAGCAATCCAGCAGATCTTTATCATCTCGAGAAGCAGCTGCCCTAAGTGCATTAGAGGAAGAAGAAAGTCTCATTTCAAGAAGATCTTTGATCTTGGAATCTGAAAAATCAAGCATCTGGTATAAAGTTGCTTGCGCTACGAAGGTTATCAGTCTAATATTTGGTTTAATATTTATGGCTATATCTCTCCTGTTATGGGCTTCTTTGCTGATATGCAAGTAAGATTTTTTTTTGGAAATTGTCTGTTATTTTATTAGTTTTCATGATATATATTATATACCTAGCAATTCTGAAAATCGGGGATTTAGGGGGTTCTGGAGGGTCTGGATCCCCCCCCCCCCCCAAACAAAGAACTGGTTTATTTAATCATGGATACAAAAATGGTAAAAATTGCAAAGATGGAAGGGGCTAGTGAAAATTTCTGTTTTAGACAGATTTCCGTCTAAGCAGGTATAATTTCATAGTATTCCTTTCTTTGGGACAATGAAGTGTTTCTGTTTAAGACAGAATTCCATTATAGACAGATTCTGTTTTTTCAGGTATATTCTGAAACTATTAAAACTTATCCACTCTATAAAACAATTCTATACAGTAAGAGCATAGAAGTATTACAGTTAAGACTGTGTGTAATACTTCTGCGCATAATCCTGTTTGAAATGGAAAAATTCAAGGTTTGACCAAATAAAAAGCAGCATACATTTATACCTGCTAATACGGAAACTTGTCTAAAATGGAACTTTTAACCAATCCCTTGTCATTCCTTTCTGTCAGGTTGTACAAAAATAGAATCATCTTTTAAGCTGAAAAATCTCATGGTCCGATGACAGAAAGATAGCTATACAAGTATACCCACTAATTCAGAAACCTATCTAAAACAAAATTTATTTCAGATCCCTAGCAATTCTGTTTTCACATATTTTACTCTAACTAGATAAAGCGCAAAATTTCTTCAACACAGACTTTGTTGAGAGCAATTGTTTCTAACACTTACGGAAAAAGACGAGTTTATATGAGCGCATTAATGGCACGTTTATCACATTTTGATGAATCTTTGTCCCTTTGTTCATTTCATGAAGGTCTTTGATCTTGGAATCTTTGAAATCAAGCATCTGGTATAAAATTGCTTTTACTATGAAATTTATCAGTCTAATATTTGGCTTAATATTTATGGCTATATTTCTCCTGTTATGGTTTTCTTTGCTGATATGCAAGTAAGATTATGGTGATATGCAAGTAAGCTGATATGTCACTCCAGATCACTGCCATTTCAATCTTTTATAATTTTATATCAAGCATCATCATCAGCTGCTGTAAATCTGCTGACTGGTTTTGAAAAAAGTAATTTTATTGTTGTTCTTGTCAGTTGTGATTTTTTATTAGTCATTACATTGCCATGTTCAAAATTAAGAAATGAAAAGACAATGTGATAAGAGCACTAATAAAATATGGATGTTAAAATCGGGGTAGACAGCTGTTTTGAAGCTTCTAAAGCTCCATCATCAGTAGTTCATTCAGAGTGAGCACAAAAAATAAATGCATAAAACTGTAGAGGGTGTGAAAAACTGCCATTCCACACTTCACTGCAGGCTGCATTTTTTTTGCACCTTCTATACCTTATGCATTTATTTTTTGTACTGTTAATTAATTCATTATTATTGAATTTATTATTATTCATAATATTTTTTTCAGTTTAGAAATTTAATACACATCCATTTAAAAATCTTTTTTTCTGCCTCTCTGTAACTTTTGTGTTATCTGTGCTTTTTAAACTGCACATCAACCCAGAAACTGTTGCTAAAAGAAACTCCATTATTAGTACATTCTTTTATTTAACTCGACTTGTTAGGTGCATTCGTAATTATATAAATACGTAGCACATATAGTTGTCGTCTGGTCTGTCTGCATATAACAGTGCAAAAACTACCCAACCGGAGGGTTTGAAATTTAAGAACCGTTGCAGAATTTTGTTGAGTCATTTCAAATTTTATGAAAATAGAATCAAAACTTAAAAAGATATTGAAAGTTTTGTTTATTCTATTAAATCCTATCCTACGTAATCTATATAGTAAAAGCACAAGTCATGTGACTGAGGAAAGCAAATATGGGCTAACCACATCGTTTTCCATATGCCAAGCGGCCATTTTTATTCAAAATTATTTTTTCGAATAAAATTTCATGAAAGTTACATTTTAGAAAGATCGTTCAAAAAAATTGTTTGCTTGAAAGATGAGTAACATTAAAAAATGTATAGATTCTGAGATAACTTCAGTGAAAATTAGGTTAACAGACGAATATCTCAATCCGTTAAAGTAATTAAACAAAAGATTCGTCCATTGTGAGTCATAGAAATATTAAACTATGGAGGTAATCATTCGCAAAGCAAGACCTCCATGGTGAATTTTACAGCGCTGCCTGGTGTCGGAAAAAAAATTCGCATCTGTAAACATGGTATATGTAATAAGAAAAAAAAAAAAGGCTTCCTCACTTCGCTCATAGCAGACAATATAATTTATTTCACTGAAATAATAACAATGATTTTTTTATATTGTAAAACTAGTTATTGCACGAAACGAATGCACCTCATTTGTCACGTTTAACGTTCAATTTCCAACTTGTTTTTTGTATGTAAAGATGGAATTTTATAATCAATTTTTAACTCGCTTCCTGACAGGCTAGAGTTATGAAAGTTAGATACAAAGATGTTTTTCCTATGACAATACAACTTTTTAATAATTTTAGAACTTAATAATAAATTAATAGCTTTATTTTAATGCATTTTTCTGTTATACCCCCAGAGGTGATAAATCGTCAAGTATTCTTTATGGTTACAATTGTATGCAAGTTACAACAACAATAAATTTAATTATGTACCAAACCATGTTCACCAAAAAAGGCCAACTGGCTGTGAAACTGCAACACTGAAATATTTTAAACACTAAAAAGTATAAAGTAAAATATAAGTAAAAAAATAAAGATGTAATATATATTTTTAATTTCATCAATTCATTTTTCATAATTTTATTGTTTAATATTTTCTAAATTATGATTATATGTTGAGAAGACAATTTAGAAATCCCAAATAGATAGTTTAAATAAGGCTTTTTTTTTTTTTTTACTTAAAAAGTAACAGCAAAAATTATAATTTTTAAAAATAAATCCACTAGCTTGTGCTTCCTATCAAGTGTAAAAACAAAACCTCCTGTGAATTTTCCATAATCTGATTTGGTGCCTGTGCCAAACTAATGTATTGATGTAATTTTTTTGGAAATATCATGAATTGCAGTCATGAAATTAGACACAATTTTCAAGATACTTTGAGTGCTTATAAAAGAGTGTATTTTAAAAAACTATTTTTCTTTTATACTTATTTTTCATCTCAAAACTTGGCAGGTGTAAAATATCTTTTTTGTAAGAGGTGGAAAGGGAGAAAATTGAAAAGAAAAAAAATATCAATGATTTTTTCCTAAATCTTATATATAAACAATGTAATTTAATATGATTAAAAGAAAATATGAGTATGTTTGTATTTATAATATTTTTTTTTTTTTGTGATTCTAGTATAGACAGGCTTCTCCATTCTCTTGGATATGAAATGGGTTACGCTTTGAAAAAAAGCATGCTTCTAAATCCACTGGACTATGTGTTTGTTCAATCTCAGAAGGTATCTATTAGTAGAGTATATATATTTCTGTTTGAGAATGTTATATATATGTGATTGTTTAAAATTTAAATTTCTAACTATTATAATAAACCCAAGGAAATTTTAAAACACTACATACTTATTGAACAGCTTGATTCATGGATGCCTGCAGAACAAAGCCCAGAGAGACTGTTTGTTCTGTTTGGGTAGTCTGATGCCGAGATAGTATTATTAAAAATTGAGGATATAAATATAAAATAAGCTAGACTAAGAATTTTTTCATCAGACTATCCTGTGCTATTTTTTTTTTTAAACATATGAACATTAAAAGCAGTACAAAAATGTTTACAAATAAGAAATATTAAAAATTGAAAGTAAGCTTCTACAGATTTTTTTTTTAATGAAATTGAAACAGTTGTGAAGAAGGCTTTTCTCTCTCCCCCCCCCCCCCCTTTTGAACACAGGATAGTAAAAAAGAAGAAAAATAACTAAAATTGTCTCGTTCCCTTGATGAAAAATTCTTAGTTCCTTTTTCTCGCAATGTTTTATTATTTTAAGTCTCTTGATAAGAATACAGTTTTATTATATATTTCAAAGTCATCATAGAAAAAAAAAGTTTGTTTATTAAATTTGAAAATTCAGGGGAAAGCAGTTGACCCCTCCTCTCCCCACACACACTCTGTGAATGCACCCATGGTCTGATTGCTTTTAAAAGTGTTTTGCAAGTTAATTCAGTTAATATAAATTTGTTTGTTTTTTTACTTGTGTTATACTTTATAATGCTAATTGTTACACAATTTAGAGTATTATATTTTACTAGTTATAATGATATATCAGAGTGGTAAATCTGAGATTGGTCAAGAATTAAAATAAACCAAATATTCAAGTTCACAGTTTGTAAACAAATCTCATCACTATAGGCCAAAAGTAAAATTAAAGATTCTATAGTGTTTTGACATTGTGCTGTGACACAATGTAACACAAAATAATTGATAGTTAGAAATATTAGTTTACTATTGAATTAAGAAAGATGTTACTTAAATAGATTTTTAAAAAATATGATTCTTTATATACAAGATGATACTCTGGCTAGATATGCAAGATTAAATTTATAATTATTATCTGCATTTCAATTCCATCAAAATAAAATCTAAAAAGTAAAAGAAAGAAAAATCTCACCCACTGTGTAGATCATTAGTGTGTAGATCATACACATCAAGAATTATTCCAATGATTTGTACACAAACTTTTATTACTTAAAACACTTACATATTTATTTTTTATGTTATTTCAAGCTTAATTATTATATTTTATAACCTGTTGGGTATCCACTATGGTTGAATTAATAAAATTTATAATCACAATTCTATCGTACAATGAAAATTGACTGTTGAAAATATACATGTATACCGAATGAAAAGTAGGTATTCTAATGGCCAGTGTCCAAATATTAATTAGAGAGTTCCTTAACAGTTATTTCCAAAAGAGTCACTCATAAAGTTATTGGTAATTTAAAAAGTTATTCAATTTTGAATTATTCATCAGATTGGAATAGGCTTTGGTTATTGTCTGTAGTTTCTTTGTGCACAATGTGAATCACTGAGTAATTGAAGAACAGGAATCTATATTAATAAAAGAAAGTTTCGCTCTGTGTGTGTGTGTCTGTGTGTTTGTCTGCGATGGCTAGCAAAATCTAGCCCACCTAGAAGTCTGAAAATTTAGGTGTGGATAGTCCAAAGTCTGGTCATGTGCACCTGAGTCTCAGAATTTTAATATTTTGATAATTACCCAAGATATTAATTAGATTCTCATTAACCATCGCTTCTAAAATGACATCTTTTAAATCAAAATGGCGAAAGAAGCGAACAGGCGCATTGGATTTGCAGGTTCATGCCGGGCAGAGTGGCCTACTATATGGCTTAAGCTCCACAGCGGAAATGAACAAATTCGAAATTATTTTACTAATTAGCAAATTATAAGAAAACTAATTGTGATATCAATTTGAAAATTTCTGAGCATATGTAAAAAAAAAAAAAATCTGCATCCGACTATGTGATTTTTGAAAAATTTGGTCGGTAATTTTTCTTAATTTATGCAAAAATCTGCCGGCGCCAGTGAAAACAATCCAAGGAAGTTTCAGACAGGGATCTGCTTTCATTAAAAACTGAACTACAAAGATATCTGTTTCTCTGGCCGATCCCTCCATTTAGTTTGCAAAAATGAAAGGAAATAATTGCCAATTTTTACTAATGAACAAAAATTTAGGTAACTAATTAAAATATAGATTTGAAATTGAGGTCGGGAAGGGGTGTCATCTGCCGGCTATTTTAGCATAGCGTCTTCGTTATGTTCTAATTATCAGAGAAATTTAATTCTTTTTTTAATGATAGTGTTAATGCAGGTGACAGTGGTTTAAATTCTTTATCGTAATCACAAAGAAATATTGGATAATGTGGAGATTGTTTTACCTTCTGATTCATTCTGTACTCATCATCAACTACCCCCTGCATCAGTGAAGAGACTGCAGTATATTTTGTAATTTGACGATTTAGTGTTACAGGAATCAACAAAGTGAATTAATTAAATGTTAATCTTGAATGTATCCGCTGCAGGAGCGACTCTTCTAGGTATGAGTATAGATAACGAAATTCTTTTAGAACGAACAGCCATACCAAAGACACATCTATCCTTTATGATAGTTGTAAACCATGTGCCTTCGCCAGAAGACCATGCGATTTGAAGGTTGGAGGCATACTGGCATATTTGTGCATGCATACTTGCACCAATGACTTTTTAAAAACTTAATGAGTTTACAAGATCTCTATATTCATGCTAAATTACCAGAACCCAGAGCATTCAGTCAGCAGACAAGGCTCCTGTTATTATGTACTACCTGGCTTCGCCCGCTAGCGGGCCCCTAATTTACATTGGTGCCTCAAATCTTGTAAAACCTCGAAACGAACGAACCTCTGGCTCACGTCCTTCTCGAATTGAACGAACCTCCGACCCAGGTCCCCGCTGCCTTCGGCACTGGATAATCCCTTAAGTGCTGCAAAATCCATTAGTTCCACCTTCCACCGGAAGGGGGTGCAATCTGTCCTATTCAAACCTAACGCTCGTGTCCCCGCTGCCTGCGGCACGATATAGCAGACGTGGCTGCAAAATCCATTAGTTCCATCTTCCACCGCCAGAGGGTGCAATCTGTCCTATACGAACATAACCGAAATCCAATCGAAGGAACCAAACCCTGTCGTAATCGGGCCCATAGAACCCGAGATAGGAAAGCGTCCCCTGGAGGTGAGACTTGGGAACTAAAATCGATAAGTCCTGTCGATGTCGAGTCGAATGAAACAAACCACGTCGTGCTGGGACCCATACAACCCGAGTTAGCTACAAAATCCGTTAGTTCCATGAAAAATCCATTAGTTCCACCTTCCGCCGCCAGAAGGTGCAATCTCTCCTATATGAACATAACCGAAATCTGTAATGCTATTGAAATCCAGTTGAATGAGCCAAATGCCGTCGTAATGTGGCCCATAGGACCCGAGATAGGAAAGCGCCCCCTGGTGGTGAAATTTAGAACTAAATATATGTCCTGTCGATGTCGAGTTGAATGATTAAAACTGCATCATGATGGGACCCATAGAACACGAGTTAGCTGCAAAATTCGTTAGTTCCACCTTCCACCGCCAGGGGGCGCAATTTGTTCTATACAAACATAACTGAATCTTTGAGGCTGTCGATGTCGAGTCTAATGAGCCAAACTGCATCGCGACCAAACCCATATGACCCGAGATAATTTGAAAGGAAATAGCAAATTCCTAGATTTTTTTTTTTTCTGTACAAAAATCAGATTTTGCTAAAATCGAAAATTATGGGCCGAATTCGAAAATTTTTTGAATTTCTGAAATGTCAGCCCACTCTGAGCAAGGATGCGTACTCTTCAGATACAAAAAGAAATTATTTTTCAAAATTTTATATAGCTTATAGAAACCGCAGTTCCTTTAAAAAGGAATTATTTTATCTCCAGGAATAAACGCCGCCGTGATGTCTGCTAATTAAATATGACTGAGATATCAGGTGTGCCCAAATAAAATCTTTTTAAGTGGTCTAATTAAATAAAAAAATAATTGTAAATTCCGCCCTAATTATCGAAGAAATTCGAAAATTATATATTTAGAATCCTTGTGAAAATTTATGGATGGATGTATAATTTTCAAATCGATAAATATAATATTTAAAAAAAATTTGATAGACCTGGAATACTTCCACTATAAAAAAAGATGTTTTGTTTCATTATTACTTCAGCAGACGGTTTGTCTCTGTTAGACGCCTGCTGGAGTATTGTAATTAAAACTGATCCTTCTTTCGACTTTGAATTAAAAGTTCTCTTCAAATTGGTCGAATTTTATGAATTTTAACATCCTGAATTCGCGTTTTTTTTTTTTACGTCCGTCTGCAAATTTTCGTGCCGATGTGACGACTTTTGCGATTTTTTGGAAAAAGGCCGGAAAACATCCAGTACGCCATGTTTATCCATGCCGGAACAAAAAATATCAGGGTTGAGGTGGAAGACGAAAGCTGATTGGTTGGGTTGCGAGCCTTGCAGCAGGGTCCCTTTCCAGTCAAAACTGAAATCGTTTCTTTGTTTTGGAAAAAATGCTCCTTTTTCACTAATTTTCGAGACTTTGTTAATTAATAACATTTTTAATTGAGGGCAGATTTCTTCGATACTGAGTATCACCAATCCCAGGATTTTCCTGAATTTTTTTTAAACAAAAAGCGCTTTGCTACTCTCTACGGTTGCAGATTTTTACCTGACACAGACACACAGACAGACGTTTCTGAACATTAATAATAAAGACTAGATGTTCATGAAAAGAGTTGTAATGCATTTGTATCCTAGGATACGGTTAAAGTTAACTTGTGGAAAGGAGTTTTAAGAAAGGGATTACCACTATTGGCAACAATGAAGGCTAGAGAGGGAAAAAAAGGTGATTTTTTACCAACAGCTGTGGGTAAAAATCCATTTTGTTTCACTATGAAGTAAATACCTTAAAATAAACTTAAATTTCATTGTCAGAATGAAAGAACTAAAAAGTTCCATAAATCTACTATCAAACAAAATGCTAATTAAAAATACCACATATTGATGGAACAAACATGAACAGACTAACAGTAACAATATCATAGCTGCCAACTTTTACGCTTTTTTTGTTACCACAAATTTTTAATAGTATGTTTTGTTTTATTTAATTGCCGAAATTGGCAATTAAATAAAGCATAAATCACTACTAAAAATTAAAGTATTTTTATTCAATGAATTTTATTATTTATTTTTTTAGGTGTTTCCTCTGGATTATATATTATTCTTCTTCATTATCATGTATCTGGTGATTTGCACAGTATCAGGAATTCGTACCTTTGGAATTTGTTGCTTATTTGTGCCGGTAATTTTGTAAAAAAGATTAACTATTAAATTTACAAAATTTAATTTAACATGTTTTATATATGTTTATTGGTTCTTAGATATATTGTACTTTTTTTATTTATTA
Source organism: Maratus michaelseni (assembly GCA_963931845.1). Classification (NCBI taxonomy): domain Eukaryota; kingdom Metazoa; phylum Arthropoda; class Arachnida; order Araneae; family Salticidae; genus Maratus; species Maratus michaelseni. The sequence goes on along the minus strand of OZ007588.1, from coordinate 46,535,929 downwards.
TTAGATGTATAAAGTTCGACCAAAACGGACTCCACCTCAAGGCTTAATAATGCTGAGTTTTATTCTCATGTTTTCTGTTTTTGCATATCATATTCTCATGTTTTCTGTTATTCCCACGTATTCTACATTTGGAAGTCAGTCTTATTGTAAAGTAAGTTTTTACAAATGAGTCTTAACAGCTTCTTTAAATAAGTTTGAATGTATATTTGTTATGAAGTATATGTTAGTTCCCCAAAGCAGAATATGCTTAAAAGTGCAACGTACATCGCAGAACAATGAATTTCTCTGCAGAACATTTCAAATTCTCATTTTCAACAAAATTCACCATCCATTCATTCATTGGAAAAAGTGCTAAATTCATCTATCAATCACCGGAAAAACTTCTTCAATCGTTCATTGAAAAAGATTGGGAATTTCATCAATTGGTCGCGGGAAAAGCTCATGCAATTTGTCAGTTGATCATGGAGAAAAAGTTACCCGAGAGAAAAATTTAAAAAATATTGCAAAAATCGTTAATCGATTTCGAGAAAAAAAAAACGCGAAATTCATCATTCGATCTAAGTAAAATCGCGAAATTCGTCATTTCTTAGGTTTGTGTCCGTGTTAGCGTTTTACGAAATGTCTTTAGCATTTCTATACAAGATGAAATTACACTCCTACATATACAAGAAAATCTCCCTGTGTTTTACTTTTTTATTCCCGCAGAACATTTTTGATCAGCTGAAGGTTCGTTGCAGAACATTGCAAAATATTCTGCTTTAGGGTGTTAGTTATAACTACTTCCTGCATTGTATATTGTCAATGGTTAATCAAATTGCCATACTGAAATCTACTATTATGTTTCCATGTTTCATTACTAGTTATATTGAAACCAAATAGTGAATATTGATATTTCAGATTATGGAAATCATATGTTTATGAATTTTCAGTATTGTGCACCTCAGTAGTGCAACATCACCTTTATATTTGGGGAAGCTGAACAACATTTCTTTTAAATTAGACTTTATTTAAAAAAAGCATTTTTCAACACTAATATTTAAAGTCCTGCCCACAATATGTGTTATTTAACTTTTGATTTTGTGTATTATTATTAACTAGTTATCAGTTAAGTATTTAGCATGTGGATTTTATGAAGTCGTCCTATAAAAATTGTAAAAGAAAAGGTGAATTTTTATTAAAAGAGGTTAAAGTACTACTGGTTGACCTGTCTGGCATTGCCTGGGCCCGTGATAAAACCTTAAATGAACCCCAAATAAAAAATACTGATAATTAGTGATAAAAGTGCTTGTAAGAAAACATTTAAAAAAAAGCTTTTTTTGTCCAAACCCTTTGAAATTTTTAATGGTTATTATAACGGTATCTGGGGATCGTGATGAATATAAAAGGAAAAATTAATAAAGGGTGAATCACCAGCGACTCGCACCGGAGTGATTCAGAAAACCTAAAAATTTTGACAAAACATATATTCAACACTTTCCCCAAACACCATTATAGGCATGATCGTAAGTAGCAGCACATAATGCGATGCCATAAAAGTTAAAGTTTAAGTAAAAATTATAAGTTTATTAATATATTATATATATGAAATTAATAAATAATATTATAAATAAAAAGAAAAGACAAACTCACCCAATTGTAGTTTAATAGGTATTTATTAGAAAATCAGTGCACCAATAATTAATAAATAAATCTCTTCAAAATATTAACACTACGATCTTAAATTGCATATGTACAGACATGAGCTCTACTAATAATATTAATGCATTACGGATGAAATGGATTATAAAATCACTAATAATGTAGACTTAAATCCTTGGTATAAATTATTTCAAATATTAAATTTCACTTTTTATCACAATACTATATTACATTCTCTCTAACTGCGAATCACAGTTTTTAGTGAAGATAATAAAATTATATGACAATATTGTTGCTGGCTCAGTCCAGTGGAAACTACTATATATTTTAGCCATCGTCGATAGTTCTTTAAGTACGATACTGGAATTCTAAAGTTTAAAAGTTATTGCTCAGGAAAGGAGAATAAAAGCTTTAGTAGGTGAACCGCGTAGCTAGGCAGATTAGTATCAATGAGGTGGTTATAACTGTAATTACCATCACAGACGAGCACAAATCAAACAGCCAAACACGATGAAATTGAAGAACACTAATCAGTATTGTAGATGGAGCATCTCCTGAAGGAGATCACATTGCTGATTTATCCACAACATCAAGCCACAGGCATATAAAATAAAGATGTTGTCAAGACATTTCTCCGAATCCAGCGTCTCCCATATTCATCACTTTTAAATGTCAAATATCAGGAAGGTATCCTTAGTAATTTGAAATTAATTTTGGCTTATTTATTTATTTACTTTATTAAAAGGGATTATTGGATATTTAAATGTATTGTAGTGCTAATAACTGTCACGTACATATCCATCTTGAATCCTTATTATCGCCTATGAGATGGCAAAAACCCTCATAACGATATACAGAAAATGACTACATCTCGTCGAATTTTTTGTAGAACTGAATACTCTCTAGACTTTCCCACTCAGGTAAAACTTTCTGGCGGTTACGAAACAACCAATCAAAAAATCCGAACCGTCTGAAAGTCACTGAACAAACCCCAACAGACCATAGTCAAAGTTACAGTCAGACGTTTCACTGACACTTCCAACCCTAGCAACAGCATTAAATAGCATTCAGAACATTCGATCGCGACCTTGGAGTGCTGTCAAAATGACCTTGTTCAAAATCCGCGGGAAGAAAGGTTCTTGTTTACTTGAAACATCTAAATACTCATCAATGGCGCCTGATCGCAAATCTCGACGAAATTCAAAACAGAAAAAACGAAAGTAATTAAAAATCTATAATTGCCAAACTAATGGATGAAAACAAATGAAATTTTAGCAATCTAAATAAAATTAAAATTTCTTTCCACCAGATATGTTTTTGAAAGTAAAAATATTTAATTTAAGAAATTTTGAAAAATGATTATTGGACTTAGAAATTTTGAAATGAAATATGGAAAAGTTCGTTATTCTGAAAGAATTTGCCTGAATTAAAATAAATGAATTTGAACTTTCTGAAAAGAATAAAATTAACAATTAACCAATTTTTAATCAATATTATTAAAAAGGAAATATACTATATTTTAGAATAATTTATTTTAGACTGTATATTATTTAAAAGTTAGAAAAAGTAAGTTATAAATATTTCTTTTTTCGATCATTTGAAATGAAGTTTAATTAATATTGTAAAGTGAATGAAATGTAAATTAAAATTGAAATGAATATCCTAAAACATATGTAATGGAAAGATTCTGAAATTAATTTATATTCACCAAAAGTAAACAATTTAAAAAGAATGTTTGATTTAAAATGCAAAATGAAATTTAGCTTAATTAATTTAAATGAATTTAATGAGTTGAATTAAATTGATGAATAAATTAAAGTTAAATGTAAAAATACTGAATAAATTAAGAGTTAAATTTTTAAATCATAACATTTTACCTCCAGAAAATGGAAAAAAAAAGAGTAAAAAAAAATTTTTTGCCAAAGGGTTGAAAATTTTTTAAAAATTTTGAATAATACACACTGAACCGAACCAGAGCAAAATGAAATAATCACATTACAAAACAATCACCTGAAAACACTAAAGTATGACATTTACCTTCTGAAAAATATAAGTAATATACAAACTTTCTAGAAAATATCTATTGCATATTTAAAAATTCATCTAACTTTTGCAGAATATACAAACAAATAATAAAATTATACCGTTTACAAAATACAACATATTATATAGGTATATGGATCTGAGAAGAATAATATATCTATAGCAGTTAAGGAAGACTGAAAAGTTACATGTAAGTATATGTATGTATGAAAAAATTACAGATGTTATCACAATTGAAGGTATGAGAATCAAACAGTTGTGAGTAATAAATATAAAATAGTTAGAAAATAAAAACAATTTAAGAATAAATTTTATATTGCAACACAAATACAAGGTATGTGTACTAAGAAGTTAGTGAGATATATGTGACTATGGAAAAAAAAATGAATATGACTCTCCAAGATTGCAATTAAAAGTAATAAAAATAAATTTTACATAAATAATTAATATTGTGAATCATTGTTGTTCAATGATTTTTAAATAAACTATAAAATTTCTTAAATGAATAAATAAACATTTTAGAGCTCCCAAATTTTGCACACACTCCAAATCACCAAAGATACTGTTCGGCCAGTAAACAATATCCCTAATAACCCAAAATCCTAAGCAAAATATATCAGTAAAGTTATGTAAAAAGGAATTTTATTAAAGAAAATCAGTTGTAGAAATGCAGATTTATAAAATTTTGAAATAGGTAAAATTAATTGAATTTCTAAAAAGTAAAATGATTTGCTGAGGATAATAAAAGCCGAAAAACATTGAGACTACCATATCTTAATGGTTCATACACTTCGCCTATTGCTCGTGTGGTAAAGGAACTTACCGATTCTCAGCATAGTATTTACCAACAATGGCGGAAAACAAGTCATGATTAAAATTGTATCTCTTGGATACATTAGCCATCCACAATTTATTAAAGTGTGCACACTGTAAAAGGAAGAAACTGTTCGTTGTCCCCAAAATTAGAGTAGCCCGCGCGTAAGCTATTGATCTCCAAAATTTAGCTAAACTCACAAGAATCTTTAAAAAAAATACAATTCGCCTCAATTTGATAGATACTGTCGGATCATAATATTACTATGTATAACAGCCTGAGGGAAAGGAAAAAATTTTGAAAGCTCATGACATTTTATATTATTTTTTATTTATCAATCATTATTTTTGATATATTTCTTTATACATCAATTTTGATTGATTTTACCTTTATTTTTATTTACAATTTATCCTTCATCACATTTCTCCAGTCTCAAAAAAAAATTTTATTCATCATATTAATTTTCCTTAAGGAATTATGAGCTGTACTCATTTTATATATACATAATGATGAATTTTATCTACAAGTAAGTTTAAACATTATTCCTCAGCGAAATCAAAATCTCTATGACACCTAAGAAAAATAAAAATTTATTGTACAAATAGAGGATTTTAAAGTATGAAAAGGTAAAGTTGAACTATAGCAAATGAATTTTGGAGAAAAAAAAATCAAAATTTTCACTGAAGTTCTGCACCATCATCCGAAAACAAGTAGGTCCAATGAGGCGCATTCTCATGTTGTGCGGATCCTATGTTATCCGGAACAAATTATTGTTTCAATTTTACCAGACAGCACAAAACAAAAGCAAAAGTAGGAAATTAAATTTAATCTATATGATCGACAGAAACGCTTCAGGATTTCTCGCCACCTGAGATTTCAAACTAATGACAACTCTCAAGGGTTAACACAATTAGATTTTCACAATATAAATATTGACTTGTGCCTTTATAGTGGCAATAGATGCAAGAGCACTTTCCTAGTAATTTAAAACTATATATATCTTAAATATATGAAAAATAATAGGGAGGAATAATTTTAAATTGCTATAGTTAAAAAAAATCAATTCTAAGGAATAATGGTGTCATGAGGTAATCTTAACAAATTTGTTTAATAATTAAATTAGTAATTTTATATCCAAAATGTTACAAAAAATATATCAGAATTTCCAAGATCAATAATGTTCACTCTAAATCATAAGGATTTACCGTGAAGGATTTGTCAGAGGGGAAGAATCTAGGATCCTCCTTATAAATTCCCATGCTAGGCTGAGTTTCCCTTCTGTGTGTATTCTCCTACTACAATTCTTCGTAAACAAATAAAATTCCCGAAAACATCTATATTCCATTTTTCAAATTAAATATAAATAGTATTTTATTTTAAATATTTTTTAAAGAGAATCTTTTATTTCAAAATATCACTTTTATGTTCAAAGAAGTATTTAGAGTAATAAATAAAATCTTTATTCATTTTAAAGTCAAAGTAAAATTAAAACCACTTTTCGCTTCTGCAAATAAATTATTTTAAGCCATTTTTCCCCAAGATTTAATAATTAATTTTAAATAATATGACTTAAGTATTTGTCAGAAGATTCTACCTAACCTGATTTTCACTGAAATAGAACATTTATATATTTAACTTTATTATATTATTATTGAGATTATTGAAAATTAAAAATATTCAGTTGAAATAATTGACAGAAAAAAAATTATTAGACTTTATATAGTTTTTGTTTAAAATTCCTGTAGCAGAATATCTATTAAAGAATATAATCATATCAATCTTTTAATGGAGAGTCAACAAATTAAAAATTTTAAATATTGCACTTATAAAATTATTGTAAATGAGTTGAGTCACATATGAAACAAATAAAATTAATTTCAAATTTTAAACCAGATAATCTTAATAATCTATAAAAAGTTTATGTACACATTGAAAATAAAATTGCACAAGTTTATATTCCACACAATACAATTACTTCCAACATTCTAGATGCTATATCAAAAATTTTCTTAAAATTTAAAACTTTATATGAATAAAATAAATTTCATTAGTTTGATTTCTTTTAAATCAATTATAAAATGTTTAATAATTTATAATATTTATTATTTTAATATAAATAATTTAATATTGCCAGTATTAGAAATTACCAAATACATTAAAAAAAATGCATACCATATTATTTACCTGCAAACACATTAAAAATAGCAATAATCAGAGCCAATTTATTTTTACCAACATTGCCATCTACATCTTTTATATTATAAATTTAATTTGAAAATAATACTTTTTAAATTATTGTTAATATTTTTTATCACCATATCTACTCTTAAAGAAAAATTAAGTTGAAATTACCATTTTCAATTACGTTACTGAATAAATTTATTAAGTTAACTTATTTCAAAAGTAATAGTATTTTTATCTAAAGTTAATTTTATCTGCAATTAATCAATTAATTTATTTTGAATATCTGTTATCATAGACAAAAATATTTTAACAACGGCAACCACTAGACAAATTCAAATAATGTTACTGTCTGCTCTTAATAAAATAAAATAAGTTTCAGAAATGGCACAATAATAATCATTAAAGTTTGATAAGTAAAACATAATAAAAATGAGAATCACATATTATTGCATGAAAAATATAAATATTGATAACCTAAGAAGAAGACTGCGTCTAAGGCACCAATAAATATAACGGTATCTGGGGATCGTGATGAATATAAAAGGAAAAATTAATAAAGGGTGAATCACCAGCGACTCGCACCGGAGTGATTCAGAAAACCTAAAAATTTTGACAAAACATATATTCAACACTTTCCCCAAACACCATTATAGGCATGATCGTAAGTAGCAGCACATAATGCGATGCCATAAAAGTTAAAGTTTAAGTAAAAATTATAAGTTTATTAATATATTATATATATGAAATTAATAAATAATATTATAAATAAAAAGAAAAGACAAACTCACCCAATTGTAGTTTAATAGGTATTTATTAGAAAATCAGTGCACCAATAATTAATAAATAAATCTCTTCAAAATATTAACACTACGATCTTAAATTGCATATGTACAGACATGAGCTCTACTAATAATATTAATGCATTACGGATGAAATGGATTATAAAATCACTAATAATGTAGACTTAAATCCTTGGTATAAATTATTTCAAATATTAAATTTCACTTTTTATCACAATACTATATTACATTCTCTCTAACTGCGAATCACAGTTTTTAGTGAAGATAATAAAATTATATGACAATATTGTTGCTGGCTCAGTCCAGTGGAAACTACTATATATTTTAGCCATCGTCGATAGTTCTTTAAGTACGATACTGGAATTCTAAAGTTTAAAAGTTATTGCTCAGGAAAGGAGAATAAAAGCTTTAGTAGGTGAACCGCGTAGCTAGGCAGATTAGTATCAATGAGGTGGTTATAACTGTAATTACCATCACAGACGAGCACAAATCAAACAGCCAAACACGATGAAATTGAAGAACACTAATCAGTATTGTAGATGGAGCATCTCCTGAAGGAGATCACATTGCTGATTCATCCACAACATCAAGCCACAGGCATATAAAATAAAGATGTTGTCAAGACATTTCTCCGAATCCAGCGTCTCCCATATTCATCACTTTTAAATGTCAAATATCAGGAAGGTATCCTTAGTAATTTGAAATTAATTTTGGCTTATTTATTTATTTACTTTATTAAAAGGGATTATTGGATATTTAAATGTATTGTAGTGCTAATAACTGTCACGTACATATCCATCTTGAATCCTTATTATCGCCTATGAGATGGCAAAAGCCCTCATAACGATATACAGAAAATGACTACATCTCGTCGAATTTTTTGTAGAACTGAATACTCTCTAGACTTTCCCACTCAGGTAAAACTTTCTGGCGGTTACGAAACAACCAATCAAAAAATCCGAACCGTCTGAAAGTCACTGAACAAACCCCAACAGACCATAGTCAAAGTTACAGTCAGACGTTTCACTGACACTTCCAACCCTAGCAACAGCATTAAATAGCATTCAGAACATTCGATCGCGACCTTGGAGTGCTGTCAAAACGACCTTGTTCAAAATCCGCGGGAAGAAAGGTTCTTGTTTACTTGAAACATCTAAATACTCATCAATGGCGCCTGATCGCAAATCTCGACGAAATTCAAAACAGAAAAAACGAAAGTAATTAAAAATCTATAATTGCCAAACTAATGGATGAAAACAAATGAAATTTTAGCAATCTAAATAAAATTAAAATTTCTTTCCACCAGATATGTTTTTGAAAGTAAAAATATTTAATTTAAGAAATTTTGAAAAATGATTATTGGACTTAGAAATTTTGAAATGAAATATGGAAAAGTTCGTTATTCTGAAAGAATTTGCCTGAATTAAAATAAATGAATTTGAACTTTCTGAAAAGAATAAAATTAACAATTAACCAATTTTTAATCAATATTATTAAAAAGGAAATATACTATATTTTAGAATAATTTATTTTAGACTGTATATTATTTAAAAGTTAGAAAAAGTAAGTTATAAATATTTCTTTTTTTGATCATTTGAAATGAAGTTTAATTAATATTGTAAAGTGAATGAAATGTAAATTAAAATTGAAATGAATATCCTAAAACATATGTAATGGAAAGATTCTGAAATTAATTTATATTCACCAAAAGTAAACAATTTAAAAAGAATGTTTGATTTAAAATGCAAAATGAAATTTAGCTTAATTAATTTAAATGAATTTAATGAGTTGAATTAAATTGATGAATAAATTAAAGTTAAATGTAAAAATACTGAATAAATTAAGAGTTAAATTTTTAAATCATAACAGTTATAAATATAAAGGTTTTACAACCCGTGTAAGAATTACGTCAGAAATATTGTTATCTGGTTGTAAAATAAATACGTTTTCTTCCCCAGAAAATTACCTTTTTTCAAATTCTTTCCCACCCCTCTCCAATTTCTCTTTCCAGCCTTCAAAAAAGTGAAAGCGCATCTCTCCCTTTCCCTCTTCTTCACCCCTCTCTTAAACAAAGCAGGTGGAACAATGGATGCTCCCTCCAAGAAAATGGAATAAAAATAGAATGAAGAAGAATTTAGAAGGAGTATTTCCTAGGGGTAGGGTTGTCAGCAATGAAGGCCAATAGGCGAGCTATTCTTTCCCAAACCTTCTTGATTCTTCTTAATTCTATTTCCTGCTTTATTAACCCTTCCACAAAAAGTTAAGGCATGAGCAGTAAGGTCGAATTTGCACTTAAAAATTAAGACTTTTGCTTCTTGCTTTACTATATTATATTAAAAAATTACTATACATAAAAAAAACTTTCATATTTTGTTCTCAAATATTGTTTTCTATTTTTTTTAAGATGTTCTTTTGTACAAAAATTTTATGACAATCTTGAGAATGCCATTCTTCATGATAGCAGAGGTGAAAAAACATTAATGAAATAAGAACTGAAAAATTTTCTCCAGTAAAATTCAGTCAAATATGTAAATTCTGATCATTTTTTGCTAACTGAGAAAAGAGTAAGTAATATTCACCTCAAAATTGATGTTTCCAAGAAAACTGTTTGTTTGTAAAAGCACCTATCAATATTGAATTTGATAATGAGTCTTGTTCATCAAATTCGATAGCGAATTTTTACAATCTAAAAAAAAAGCAGTTTAAGCTTAATTTTTTTTTTAAATATGAAATCAGTAGGTAATTTTTTTCAACATTTGGAATATGAAAACAAACAATTTCTGAAGTGTAAGAAGAAAAATCGCAAATCTCTATTTTGAAAGGATGTTTTTCATACTGGCATTTCCTTATATTATGCTGTTTATGCATGCCTTTTAGTTTACATGCACTCTAATATGGAAAAAAAACCCCGGAAGTTTCTAAACTATTTTAGTTTAATGTTTTCGAAGCCAGACTTGCTGATCAGTACTGTTTGAGGAGTAATCCCTACAGATAACAAGTACTGATTGAATTTTTCTTCTTCTTTTAGGTAGATTTCGTAAGAAATACTACCTATTACATTCTCCCCTAAGTTGGAATTTTTGAAAAATTTTTGCAGATCTACACCGATCATGACTCCCAGAACCCAAAAACACCCCCAGTTCAAAACTTTATCTGTCTATCTATGTCACTTTTTTTTTAACACGATAACTGCAATAATTCTGCACAGATCTCTTCAAAACTGATACATAAAATCAAGAGGCATAAAATCTCGGTCAAGTTCGTTAATGGGCAAAATCGTACCAAGGGGGGGGGGGGGGGCTTTTTGTGAAAACAGAAAACCCCCCATAATTTCTTAATTATGATACGTATCGAATCCGTTTAAAGTTATTATTACTTCTAGGAGAAGGGCCGAAAATGTATATATGACAGATTTTTGATATAATTAAAAATGGCCCCAAGTGGGGGGAAAAGGGGGTGTTTTAGAAGAAAAAAATTCATAACGTCATCAATCCACAAGATATCAAATCTGCTTACATTTATTATAAATCCTCTTAATATTATCTAAAACTTTTATATTGACAAGTTTTTTATAGGACCAACCCTTATAGCAAAAAAAATTTAAAAACAAAAAAAAATTCCTGCTGGCTCCACCTGCAAACAAGTTATTTTTCGAAGTAGGCGGTTCCAACTCCCACAACTTTTCGAAACTGATACATAAAATCAAGGGGCATAAAATCTCGGTCAAGTTCGTTAATGGGCAAGATCAAACCAAGGGGGGGGATGGGCGGGGGGCTTTTTGTGAAAACAGAAAAAAAACATAATTTCTTAATTATGATACGTATCGAATCCGTTTGAAGTTATTATTACTTTTAGGAGAAGGGCCGAAAATTTATGTATGACAGATTTCTGATATCATTAAAAATGGCCCCAAGGGGGGGGGGGGGGGAAGGGGGGTTTTAGAAGAAAAAAATTCATAACTTCGTCAATTCCCAAGATATCAAATCCGCTTAAATTTATTATAAATCCTCTTAATATTATCTAAAACTTTTATTTTGACAAGTTTTTTTATAAGACCAACTCTTATAGCAAAAAAAAAAAAAAATAAAAACAAAAAAAAAAATCTCTGCTGGCTCTGCCTGCAAACATGTTAGGTTTCGAAGTTGATGGTTCCAACTTCCGCATCATGGCAATAAGGCCATTTCTTCCGCAATTCCCAACAAACAGGCGCCCCATGGTCTGCGCCTTCGAAATCTACCAGTGCCTGTAGACCGAGCCGTCAGGGATTTTTTATGATTTTTATTAATTTTTTAGTTTAATAAAAATTTTAATTTATTGCTTAACCCTTTGCTGCAGAGTTTTATATATATATATATGTTAATTGAAGACTTGTTCAATAGTGGAGAGTATTTTCAATAAAAGAAGACACTTTAATTTAATTAAGGTATTATTTAGACTATTTACACAACTATTTACAGATAAAAAATAATAAGTTCCATTAATCATTCCAGAACATCTTCTCTGTGTAACTTCAGTTACACTTCGTTTAGCTACAGTCACGTCCTATTCGTTCAGAATCACCTCGTCATCTGCCAGCGGGAATGTTTTACCGCTGAAGAAATAGTGGCGCTGCTCTCAGTTCTTATCTGCTACCAGGCCGTTGCCATTCCGACATATATATATAAGGGTACTTTAACTATCAGAACCGGTTCCAATCGGTTCCAAAATTGAAACTGTCCGCTTATAAAAAAAACTGAAACCAAAATTGAAAGAGAAAAAACTGACAACGTTAGAAATCGACCTCAGCAACCCTATGCAAATAAAAAAAATCATTTTAAAATATTAAAATGCGAGCGAGACATTTGAAAATAACCTTCCCATAGACTTAACATTAGTTTGTTCGTTTCTTCGTGTAGGCTCTTAACTTCGAAATCTACCTGTGCCTGTAGGTCGAGCTGACGGGGATTTTTTTAAAATTAATTTCCACATTAAAAAAAAAAACATATATATATATATATATATATGAATTAAATAATTTTGTATACCCTTTCTACAAAATTTTAAGTAAATTGATTTGGGTTTTTTAATCTTACCAGGAAAATTATGTTTATTGTATATTTTAATCTGTGGTCTTTAAAATATGTATTAGAATTTTTAAATGATTATCTCTTGCTTAAGATTCTGAACTTTCAACAGTTTCTATCCCTTTTTATCTTTGTTTGTTTTAAAATAATAATAATAATAATAATCTGCTTTTGTTTTAGTATTTTTGAAGTATTAGTATTGAACTGTTCAATACTAATAACATTACAATACTGATTTTGAGAAAAAAAAAAAACCAGTTAAAAATGTGTATTAATAAATAAAAATATCAGAAATCTACTACAATAATGATTTTTGAAATATTGAAAATTAGAGAGAAATTATATTAAAATGTGTTTTTTTTTTTTCAAAATTCTTTTTAAAAGTTACTGATAAGGTTTTTAAGCTTATTTAAGCTTAGCATAACATTGAAACGTTTGTGTAAGATTGGAAATTGAGGATGAATACGGGTAACCTCTCAATAAAACAGTGAGTTGGCCATTGGAAGATTGTGTAATAAAAGTTGTGGTGCAGATTAGTTTACATGTAGAACAGCTACAAAAAGGCAAGCCTTATTCATATTCTTGTTAGAAATCTTGCCATTGTGAGACAGCATCTCATGCAACTTACAAGCTCCTGAAGCAGAAATCCTTGCCTTTTCTCTTCTTCTTTTAAGACTTCACACTCGCGTGAAGTCTCAAAGGGATTTTTGCTTCTGGCAAGGATTTTTGCTTCAGGAGCTTGTAAGTTGCATGAGATGCTGTCTCACAATGGCAAGATTTCTAAAAAGAATATGAATCAGGCTCTTTTGTAGCTGTTCTACATGTGAACTAATCTAATCTGCTTCCACAATTTTTGGTGTCATAAAAATTCTATTTATGAGGCCTTTGAAGTATCGAAGATGCATCAATTTAGGGGCAAGGTGGGGAAATCGCTTCACCTTTCCATAAATCAAAATAGAAATGTTGTTGCCAAAGCTTTAAAAAAAGACAAAAAAATGTGTTTTATGATACCATGTCTGTTAGATAGAATTATTTCATGCTTCTTTTATGCAAAATAAGAATTGTTTTGTATTTATCAAATGTCAATTTATACATATATTATATATTTTTATTGTAGATGGTTAATTCTACTTGTGAAATTACTGAATGTACTTTGGATTCTCCACCTGGTAAGAAATAGTTCTTAATTTTCTAAATTGTTGATGCATAATTTGATTGTAGTAGTTTGCTCCATGCTACACTCTTTAATTCAGTTTATTTTTTTACAAAAATGATTTTGTTAAAACTTTTGTACTGAATCAATTTATTATTATGCTATTTTCTAGTGTTAGTATGTCTGTTTATGTCCTCTCCATCCCCACTATGAATTTAATCATAGTTACTGATTTAATATAATAAAATTTAAGTTTCTTTAATTTGTTTTTTTTTAACTTTTTATCTAAACTATCCTAATATAAAAAAATATTCCCTTGTTCAAACAAACAAAAAATACTTTTTTATACTTATTTTTTGCTTGAAATTAATGTTTAGGTTATCATCATCATTATTATTATTATTAATTTTTAATGTGGATGAAATTGCCTTATTTTTTATTATGTTTAAAAAATATCGATGAATTGTGTGTATTTTCTTAATTTATCTATCAGGTTTATGAATATATAATTTCTTCGTGTACTGTTTTTAAAAGGCAATCAGTACCTTGCAGCCTTTTTTATTTCTTTGTTATTAATTTGTTTTGAATATTTGGTAAGAAACTAAAGTAGAAAAAATGCTACAAAATTTTATATAAAACAAGGAAGAAATTTCTGTTGTTGTTCTCTGAAAAATGAATATGACATAAAAATAAGTTTGGAGTTAAAATACCACTTTAGAAAACCTTAAAGTTTTGTAGTTTTTAATTTTTAGTTTATATATATATATATATGTAAGATATCGATACGCCTCTGTATAACGGGCGCACCTCGATATAACGAACGCACATCGATCTGTCTGTAACGAGCGGTCGATCACCGCTATCACACATCCCATTAATAGGTATAACGTCGTTGATGTAGTCGTGCGAATGTAAGAAAAATCAGCAGGCATTTTCCTGGGAACTAGCGTTTATTCCTTTGTAATTACAAGTCTCTCTTTAAGCTAGGCCCAGGGGACAGTTTGAAGAGTCTTTTACCGGGGAAACATCGTCTTATCGTTCATATTTCAGCGAATTGCGGGACTTACAACGGCAAGGATGCCGTCGCACTTCGAAGAATATTGGCCGTAGTTTTTGTGGAGAGTGATTAGAGTCAAAAAGCCACGCAAAAACGTGCTCCTCACATTATATACATCGAAACTACCGCCAGAGACCGCTTTGCAACTTATGAAATAATGTAATTTAATTGGCTAATTAGCCCTTGACTCATATCTGGGTAAGCAGCCCAGATAATTAACATGCAAGATGTAGCCACCGGGAGAAGAGAGATGCGCTGCCGTCAGCACTTTTAATCTTAACGAGGATTCAAAATTGATATCTGTTCGTAATAAATGTATCGTAAGGAAAGTTAAGTTACAGGGGCAACTAGAAATGAAGGCAAAACTTTAAAATTTTGACACGCGATTTAGGGATTTTAAACTTTGAATTTTTATATTTTAGTTTCTGATTTGGAATGGGTTTAACTAACTATCCTTTCATATCAATCCACATTCGTTCACATTCAAAATTCTTTCATACTTTTTCACATTCATTTCACATCCCCCCCCCTTTAAAAATGAGCACCACAGTACTTGTCAGCAAGGGCTGTGGGGCTCAACCCCATAAGTTAAACACATTTTAAACTAGGCTATCGAATTTTTTTTTTTTTTTTTTCTACGGAATTCTAATTAGACTCTCAAACTGCTTGGGCTTACTTTTACATAAAATACTGGTACTATTTGATGATATACACTGAAGATTAAACATATGACATATATTGTAAACAAAACACAGCTGCAGCATAAAAAATTTTAACATTTCTCGCAAGAACATTGCGTGCTATTTTTTTTTAAAGTCTGTTAGCACATTGCAAAAGTTTTTGTTAACCAATATGTCCTGTTAGAATTGTTCGTGGGTTATATTTGGTTCATCAGGAAAGGTAAACATTGCACCTTTCTTTAAACATACAATACAATAAAAACTAAATAATATGATACTTTAAAGCAGAAATATAATATGGCAATTATTTATATTATTTACAAACACAAACAATTAAAATATGCACTTAAACTTATAAAAATACTTCAACATGATATAAACACTTATTCAAAACATTAAATTTAAAAAATATATCATAAAAGATATTTCAAATATATTGTAAATATAGGACAAAACAATTACTATAAATGTAATAAAAACAACACAAACATGAAAATGTCATATGAGCAGTTACAAGGTCTGTTACTACTCCAAAATATCTACTTACAAGCATCTTTGGGCTTATAGGACACTAGTGGGAATTATTCTCAGGAGAGAAAAAATATTGAACTTGAAAACTTTGTAAAAATAGGAACTTCTAATCAAAAAAAAAACTTAGGTGAGGATAGGCCCTCTTGTAGGGAAATAATAGTCTAATTTATGCAGTTGGTTAAAAAAGGTAACCAATTGTTCTTGCTTTAGCCAATTATCTAGTTTCGAACAATAGTTATTAGTTGGCAACAAGACAGTTGGAAAAAAAAGGTTAAAGGTACCAACTTGGTAAATTGGAATACGGACTTGATTGATTGGTGAACTGGGTACAACATATGAAAATAGAGGATTTTTTGGAAAAACATCAAGTAAGTCATTATTTGCAGACTGAAGAATTTCTATATTTCACAGTGGCGTTGATAACATACATTGATTTTTTTCAGCTACCTCAGTATGGTGGTATATTTGGTAAAAAATGGAATACTGTTTGGGATAAAAATGGAATATAAGGTTGACATAAAAAGTTTTCTCATAGAAAAAGGGGTTTGATCACCTGAGACATTAATCAAAGCAGCAACTTTGTCTTCGGTCATTTTCAATAACCTGCTGACATTTATTTGCACGCATTTTGGATGTTTTATTTTCGAGGTACCCGGGTACTTAAAAAAATGCCGGAGGTTATGTTTACATCACGATGTACAAGAATTGCCACTGGATTGACCAGGAATTTCGAGATCATCCTTATTTTTGGTTGCTTTGTTGGGGTTTTAGCACATACTAGAATCATCGCTAGGGTTGTGTCTACCAACGGGTTCATTTTGTCATTAAATGAGGATAGGGGTGGAACCTATACCTTTCTTTTCACTAATATAACTTTGGGGATAATCATGACACTAATTAAATTCTTGGTGCATTTACTAAAAAGGCAACTGTTTCAAAAATATATTTGGTCAGGGAAATACTAAAAATATAATTCTTCAGAATAAAAAGGTAAATATAATAAAAATAGCAATAATAACAATAACGCAAAATAAAAAAGCATATATTTTTCTTGAAAAATTGTTTAGTCTTACTATGACAAAAACAGATATCTCAAGAGTTAAACTAAAGCAGTAAAATATGTGCATTGGCACTAGCACTTTTGTGCACAGTGCGCCAGGAATCTTTGAAAATTCGTGACATCAGTTTGAATGACATCAGTTTTTGGTGCACCTCATCACTGTACAGAGGTTAATTCTTACCTGGAGCACACACATTTATTATTACCACTTGATTACCGACATATATAAACTTTTTACAACACATATTTACAGAAATATCTAAAAACATTTAATAGGTCATTTTTATATGAGAAACTCGTTTTTTTTTTTTTGTTTTTTTTTTTTCCTCCAAAAAATTTGCCCTTTTTTTTTTTTTCCTAATTTTTCATTAAATCCCGCTTAATTTTCCAAAATAATAAATAAAAATAACCTGCTTCATTAAATCACTTAAGTGTAAAAGGATGAGATAATAATACAATAATAATAATAATAATAATAGTAAAATAATAGTATTTTTCAGAAAAATAACACTTAAAAAATAATAAAATTTCAAATTGTTTTTCTTTAATTGTTTTTCTCTCTTACTGCTTCAAAAAATAAAAAGTTTCTGTCCGCTTTTAAATTCTTCTTAAAAAATAACAAAATCGAACATACCTATTTCTTCTTTTTCTTTTAAATCCATTTGATTGCACAGACTACTCACTTGAAAAAAAAAAAGAAAAAAAAATTATCACCATTTAAACTGAAACCAAAACAGGGAGCATCAACAAAACAACGGACTCTTGACACACACAAAGAAAGGGAGAAAAAAAGAACATTCCTCCTTCTGCCAGGAGATCGTTGACCTTGAATTTTCCACAAACCATCTCTGAACCATCCCTTTCGCTGGATAGTAGGTCATTTGAGATAACTATTGAAAGTGAATGAACAAAACTGTTTTTCTTTTGGAGTGAAGCGCTGAAGAAAAATTGTTTATTTTAAGTAGGCAACGAAATAAAATGTTTATCCGAGATTTGATAGCTTAATGAGGAAGCAGGAGCTCTTTTATTAACGGATTGTAGATATTTATTTCTTTATTTTAGACACACACTTTTTCTTTTCAGTTAAACACACTAGTCTTCTGTTATTTTCTTTTAAAGGCCCGGTGATTAAAAATAGTCTTTTTATGGTTGGTTCGATTACGATGTTTCTTATTAATGAATAGTTATTTAAAAGAAAGGATTTTCCCATGGCAGGTATTTAATCCAAGCAGACTCACTGTAAGATATCGATACGCCTCTGTATAACGGGCGCACCTCGATATAACGAACGCACATCGATCTGTCTGTAACGAGCGGTCGATCACCGCTATCACACATCCCATTAATAGGTATAACGTCGTTGATGTAGTCGTGCGAATGTAAGAAAAATCAGCAGGCATTTTCCTGGGAACTAGCGTTTATTCCTTTGTAATTACAAGTCTCTCTTTAAGCTAGGCCCAGGGGACAGTTTGAAGAGTCTTTTACCGGGGAAACATCGTCTTATCGTTCATATTTCGGCGAATTGCGGGACTTACAACGGCAAGGATGCCGTCGCACTTCGAAGAATATTGGCCGTAGTTTTTGTGGAGAGTGATTAGAGTCAAAAAGCCACGCAAAAACGTGCTCCTCACATTATATACATCGAAACTACCGCCAGAGACCGCTTTGCAACTTATGAAATAATGTAATTTAATTGGCTAATTAGCCCTTGACTCATATCTGGGTAAGCAGCCCAGATAATTAACATGCAAGATGTAGCCACCGGGAGAAGAGAGATGCGCTGCCGTCAGCACTTTTAATCTTAACGAGGATTCAAAATTGATATCTGTTCGTAATAAATGTATCGTAAGGAAAGTTAAGTTACAGGGGCAACTAGAAATGAAGGCAAAACTTTAAAATTTTGACACGCGATTTAGGGATTTTAAACTTTGAATTTTTATATTTTAGTTTCTGATTTGGAATGGGTTTAACTAACTATCCTTTCATATCAATCCACATTCGTTCACATTCAAAATTCTTTCATACTTTTTCACATTCATTTCACATCCCCCCCCCTTTAAAAATGAGCACCACAGTACTTGTCAGCAAGGGCTGTGGGGCTCAACCCCATAAGTTAAACACATTTTAAACTAGGCTATCGAATTTTTTTTTTTTTTTTTTCTACGGAATTCTAATTAGACTCTCAAACTGCTTGGGCTTACTTTTACATAAAATACTGGTACTATTTGATGATATACACTGAAGATTAAACATATGACATATATTGTAAACAAAACACAGCTGCAGCATAAAAAATTTTAACATTTCTCGCAAGAACATTGCGTGCTATTTTTTTTTAAAGTCTGTTAGCACATTGCAAAAGTTTTTGTTAACCAATATGTCCTGTTAGAATTGTTCGTGGGTTATATTTGGTTCATCAGGAAAGGTAAACATTGCACCTTTCTTTAAACATACAATACAATAAAAACTAAATAATATGATACTTTAAAGCAGAAATATAATATGGCAATTATTTATATTATTTACAAACACAAACAATTAAAATATGCACTTAAACTTATAAAAATACTTCAACATGATATAAACACTTATTCAAAACATTAAATTTAAAAAATATATCATAAAAGATATTTCAAATATATTGTAAATATAGGACAAAACAATTACTATAAATGTAATAAAAACAACACAAACATGAAAATGTCATATGAGCAGTTACAAGGTCTGTTACTACTCCAAAATATCTACTTACAAGCATCTTTGGGCTTATAGGACACTAGTGGGAATTATTCTCAGGAGAGAAAAAATATTGAACTTGAAAACTTTGTAAAAATAGGAACTTCTAATCAAAAAAAAAACTTAGGTGAGGATAGGCCCTCTTGTAGGGAAATAATAGTCTAATTTATGCAGTTGGTTAAAAAAGGTAACCAATTGTTCTTGCTTTAGCCAATTATCTAGTTTCGAACAATAGTTATTAGTTGGCAACAAGACAGTTGGAAAAAAAAGGTTAAAGGTACCAACTTGGTAAATTGGAATACGGACTTGATTGATTGGTGAACTGGGTACAACATATGAAAATAGAGGATTTTTTGGAAAAACATCAAGTAAGTCATTATTTGCAGACTGAAGAATTTCTATATTTCACAGTGGCGTTGATAACATACATTGATTTTTTTCAGCTACCTCAGTATGGTGGTATATTTGGTAAAAAATGGAATACTGTTTGGGATAAAAATGGAATATAAGGTTGACATAAAAAGTTTTCTCATAGAAAAAGGGGTTTGATCACCTGAGACATTAATCAAAGCAGCAACTTTGTCTTCGGTCATTTTCAATAACCTGCTGACATTTATTTGCACGCATTTTGGATGTTTTATTTTCGAGGTACCCGGGTACTTAAAAAAATGCCGGAGGTTATGTTTACATCACGATGTACAAGAATTGCCACTGGATTGACCAGGAATTTCGAGATCATCCTTATTTTTGGTTGCTTTGTTGGGGTTTTAGCACATACTAGAATCATCGCTAGGGTTGTGTCTACCAACGGGTTCATTTTGTCATTAAATGAGGATAGGGGTGGAACCTATACCTTTCTTTTCACTAATATAACTTTGGGGATAATCATGACACTAATTAAATTCTTGGTGCATTTACTAAAAAGGCAACTGTTTCAAAAATATATTTGGTCAGGGAAATACTAAAAATATAATTCTTCAGAATAAAAAGGTAAATATAATAAAAATAGCAATAATAACAATAACGCAAAATAAAAAAGCATATATTTTTCTTGAAAAATTGTTTAGTCTTACTATGACAAAAACAGATATCTCAAGAGTTAAACTAAAGCAGTAAAATATGTGCATTGGCACTAGCACTTTTGTGCACAGTGCGCCAGGAATCTTTGAAAATTCGTGACATCAGTTTGAATGACATCAGTTTTTGGTGCACCTCATCACTGTACAGAGGTTAATTCTTACCTGGAGCACACACATTTATTATTACCACTTGATTACCGACATATATAAACTTTTTACAACACATATTTACAGAAATATCTAAAAACATTTAATAGGTCATTTTTATATGAGAAACTCGTTTTTTTTTTTTTGTTTTTTTTTTTTCCTCCAAAAAATTTGCCCTTTTTTTTTTTTTTCCTAATTTTTCATTAAATCCCGCTTAATTTTCCAAAATAATAAATAAAAATAACCTGCTTCATTAAATCACTTAAGTGTAAAAGGATGAGATAATAATACAATAATAATAATAATAATAATAGTAAAATAATAGTATTTTTCAGAAAAATAACACTTAAAAAATAATAAAATTTCAAATTGTTTTTCTTTAATTGTTTTTCTCTCTTACTGCTTCAAAAAATAAAAAGTTTCTGTCCGCTTTTAAATTCTTCTTAAAAAATAACAAAATCGAACATACCTATTTCTTCTTTTTCTTTTAAATCCATTTGATTGCACAGACTACTCACTTGAAAAAAAAAAAGAAAAAAAAATTATCACCATTTAAACTGAAACCAAAACAGGGAGCATCAACAAAACAACGGACTCTTGACACACACAAAGAAAGGGAGAAAAAAAGAACATTCCTCCTTCTGCCAGGAGATCGTTGACCTTGAATTTTCCACAAACCATCTCTGAACCATCCCTTTCGCTGGATAGTAGGTCATTTGAGATAACTATTGAAAGTGAATGAACAAAACTGTTTTTCTTTTGGAGTGAAGCGCTGAAGAAAAATTGTTTATTTTAAGTAGGCAACGAAATAAAATGTTTATCCGAGATTTGATAGCTTAATGAGGAAGCAGGAGCTCTTTTATTAACGGATTGTAGATATTTATTTCTTTATTTTAGACACACACTTTTTCTTTTCAGTTAAACACACTAGTCTTCTGTTATTTTCTTTTAAAGGCCCGGTGATTAAAAATAGTCTTTTTATGGTTGGTTCGATTACGATGTTTCTTATTAATGAATAGTTATTTAAAAGAAAGGATTTTCCCATGGCAGGTATTTAATCCAAGCAGACTCACTGTAAGATATCGATACGCCTCTGTATAACGGGCGCACCTCGATATAACGAACGCACATCGATCTGTCTGTAACGAGCGGTCGATCACCGCTATCACACATCCCATTAATAGGTATAACGTCGTTGATGTAGTCGTGCGAATGTAAGAAAAATCAGCAGGCATTTTCCTGGGAACTAGCGTTTATTCCTTTGTAATTACAAGTCTCTCTTTAAGCTAGGCCCAGGGGACAGTTTGAAGAGTCTTTTACCGGGGAAACATCGTCTTATCGTTCATATTTCGGCGAATTGCGGGACTTACAACGGCAAGGATGCCGTCGCACTTCGAAGAATATTGGCCGTAGTTTTTGTGGAGAGTGATTAGAGTCAAAAAGCCACGCAAAAACGTGCTCCTCACATTATATACATCGAAACTACCGCCAGAGACCGCTTTGCAACTTATGAAATAATGTAATTTAATTGGCTAATTAGCCCTTGACTCATATCTGGGTAAGCAGCCCAGATAATTAACATGCAAGATGTAGCCACCGGGAGAAGAGAGATGCGCTGCCGTCAGCACTTTTAATCTTAACGAGGATTCAAAATTGATATCTGTTCGTAATAAATGTATCGTAAGGAAAGTTAAGTTACAGGGGCAACTAGAAATGAAGGCAAAACTTTAAAATTTTGACACGCGATTTAGGGATTTTAAACTTTGAATTTTTATATTTTAGTTTCTGATTTGGAATGGGTTTAACTAACTATCCTTTCATATCAATCCACATTCGTTCACATTCAAAATTCTTTCATACTTTTTCACATTCATTTCACATCCCCCCCCCTTTAAAAATGAGCACCACAGTACTTGTCAGCAAGGGCTGTGGGGCTCAACCCCATAAGTTAAACACATTTTAAACTAGGCTATCGAATTTTTTTTTTTTTTTTTTCTACGGAATTCTAATTAGACTCTCAAACTGCTTGGGCTTACTTTTACATAAAATACTGGTACTATTTGATGATATACACTGAAGATTAAACATATGACATATATTGTAAACAAAACACAGCTGCAGCATAAAAAATTTTAACATTTCTCGCAAGAACATTGCGTGCTATTTTTTTTTAAAGTCTGTTAGCACATTGCAAAAGTTTTTGTTAACCAATATGTCCTGTTAGAATTGTTCGTGGGTTATATTTGGTTCATCAGGAAAGGTAAACATTGCACCTTTCTTTAAACATACAATACAATAAAAACTAAATAATATGATACTTTAAAGCAGAAATATAATATGGCAATTATTTATATTATTTACAAACACAAACAATTAAAATATGCACTTAAACTTATAAAAATACTTCAACATGATATAAACACTTATTCAAAACATTAAATTTAAAAAATATATCATAAAAGATATTTCAAATATATTGTAAATATAGGACAAAACAATTACTATAAATGTAATAAAAACAACACAAACATGAAAATGTCATATGAGCAGTTACAAGGTCTGTTACTACTCCAAAATATCTACTTACAAGCATCTTTGGGCTTATAGGACACTAGTGGGAATTATTCTCAGGAGAGAAAAAATATTGAACTTGAAAACTTTGTAAAAATAGGAACTTCTAATCAAAAAAAAAACTTAGGTGAGGATAGGCCCTCTTGTAGGGAAATAATAGTCTAATTTATGCAGTTGGTTAAAAAAGGTAACCAATTGTTCTTGCTTTAGCCAATTATCTAGTTTCGAACAATAGTTATTAGTTGGCAACAAGACAGTTGGAAAAAAAAGGTTAAAGGTACCAACTTGGTAAATTGGAATACGGACTTGATTGATTGGTGAACTGGGTACAACATATGAAAATAGAGGATTTTTTGGAAAAACATCAAGTAAGTCATTATTTGCAGACTGAAGAATTTCTATATTTCACAGTGGCGTTGATAACATACATTGATTTTTTTCAGCTACCTCAGTATGGTGGTATATTTGGTAAAAAATGGAATACTGTTTGGGATAAAAATGGAATATAAGGTTGACATAAAAAGTTTTCTCATAGAAAAAGGGGTTTGATCACCTGAGACATTAATCAAAGCAGCAACTTTGTCTTCGGTCATTTTCAATAACCTGCTGACATTTATTTGCACGCATTTTGGATGTTTTATTTTCGAGGTACCCGGGTACTTAAAAAAATGCCGGAGGTTATGTTTACATCACGATGTACAAGAATTGCCACTGGATTGACCAGGAATTTCGAGATCATCCTTATTTTTGGTTGCTTTGTTGGGGTTTTAGCACATACTAGAATCATCGCTAGGGTTGTGTCTACCAACGGGTTCATTTTGTCATTAAATGAGGATAGGGGTGGAACCTATACCTTTCTTTTCACTAATATAACTTTGGGGATAATCATGACACTAATTAAATTCTTGGTGCATTTACTAAAAAGGCAACTGTTTCAAAAATATATTTGGTCAGGGAAATACTAAAAATATAATTCTTCAGAATAAAAAGGTAAATATAATAAAAATAGCAATAATAACAATAACGCAAAATAAAAAAGCATATATTTTTCTTGAAAAATTGTTTAGTCTTACTATGACAAAAACAGATATCTCAAGAGTTAAACTAAAGCAGTAAAATATGTGCATTGGCACTAGCACTTTTGTGCACAGTGCGCCAGGAATCTTTGAAAATTCGTGACATCAGTTTGAATGACATCAGTTTTTGGTGCACCTCATCACTGTACAGAGGTTAATTCTTACCTGGAGCACACACATTTATTATTACCACTTGATTACCGACATATATAAACTTTTTACAACACATATTTACAGAAATATCTAAAAACATTTAATAGGTCATTTTTATATGAGAAACTCGTTTTTTTTTTTTTGTTTTTTTTTTTTCCTCCAAAAAATTTGCCCTTTTTTTTTTTTTTCCTAATTTTTCATTAAATCCCGCTTAATTTTCCAAAATAATAAATAAAAATAACCTGCTTCATTAAATCACTTAAGTGTAAAAGGATGAGATAATAATACAATAATAATAATAATAATAATAGTAAAATAATAGTATTTTTCAGAAAAATAACACTTAAAAAATAATAAAATTTCAAATTGTTTTTCTTTAATTGTTTTTCTCTCTTACTGCTTCAAAAAATAAAAAGTTTCTGTCCGCTTTTAAATTCTTCTTAAAAAATAACAAAATCGAACATACCTATTTCTTCTTTTTCTTTTAAATCCATTTGATTGCACAGACTACTCACTTGAAAAAAAAAAAGAAAAAAAAATTATCACCATTTAAACTGAAACCAAAACAGGGAGCATCAACAAAACAACGGACTCTTGACACACACAAAGAAAGGGAGAAAAAAAGAACATTCCTCCTTCTGCCAGGAGATCGTTGACCTTGAATTTTCCACAAACCATCTCTGAACCATCCCTTTCGCTGGATAGTAGGTCATTTGAGATAACTATTGAAAGTGAATGAACAAAACTATTTTTCTTTTGGAGTGAAGCGCTGAAGAAAAATTGTTTATTTTAAGTAGGCAACGAAATAAAATGTTTATCCGAGATTTGATAGCTTAATGAGGAAGCAGGAGCTCTTTTATTAACGGATTGTAGATATTTATTTCTTTATTTTAGACACACACTTTTTCTTTTCAGTTAAACACACTAGTCTTCTGTTATTTTCTTTTAAAGGCCCGGTGATTAAAAATAGTCTTTTTATGGTTGGTTCGATTACGATGTTTCTTATTAATGAATAGTTATTTAAAAGAAAGGATTTTCCCATGGCAGGTATTTAATCCAAGCAGACTCACTGTAAGATATCGATACGCCTCTGTATAACGGGCGCACCTCGATATAACGAACGCACATCGATCTGTCTGTAACGAGCGGTCGATCACCGCTATCACACATCCCATTAATAGGTATAACGTCGTTGATGTAGTCGTGCGAATGTAAGAAAAATCAGCAGGCATTTTCCTGGGAACTAGCGTTTATTCCTTTGTAATTACAAGTCTCTCTTTAAGCTAGGCCCAGGGGACAGTTTGAAGAGTCTTTTACCGGGGAAACATCGTCTTATCGTTCATATTTCGGCGAATTGCGGGACTTACAACGGCAAGGATGCCGTCGCACTTCGAAGAATATTGGCCGTAGTTTTTGTGGAGAGTGATTAGAGTCAAAAAGCCACGCAAAAACGTGCTCCTCACATTATATACATCGAAACTACCGCCAGAGACCGCTTTGCAACTTATGAAATAATGTAATTTAATTGGCTAATTAGCCCTTGACTCATATCTGGGTAAGCAGCCCAGATAATTAACATGCAAGATGTAGCCACCGGGAGAAGAGAGATGCGCTGCCGTCAGCACTTTTAATCTTAACGAGGATTCAAAATTGATATCTGTTCGTAATAAATGTATCGTAAGGAAAGTTAAGTTACAGGGGCAACTAGAAATGAAGGCAAAACTTTAAAATTTTGACACGCGATTTAGGGATTTTAAACTTTGAATTTTTATATTTTAGTTTCTGATTTGGAATGGGTTTAACTAACTATCCTTTCATATCAATCCACATTCGTTCACATTCAAAATTCTTTCATACTTTTTCACATTCATTTCATATATATATATATATATATGTATGTATTCTTAAGAGTATTTATTAATTTTTTTTTTCCACATGAGATTTCTTAAATTTTTTAATCAAGGTTCATCTGCTTATGTTATCTTAACATTCTGGAGCAACTTGGTCAAAACTTAACATTTGTTAGTTTGTTATGTTAATTACATTTGCTATGTTTGGTCGTCGGTGGGTCCTTGATCGCCGGGCCGGGCCGGTGGCTGCGCGGACTGATGGCGGCTCCGTACGTCAAAGCGCTCATTCTGATTCCCTTGCATGCTCTTGTAGTCCTGGGCCGTGAGCGGGATTCGGTTAAATTCCGAGTGAATGTATTTCTTTTTAAAGGAAGACACCGTCTATTACGGAACCTGGTTTATTTCTTTTTCTTACATGCATCCTTTTAAACCAGGCCCATATTGGCGTGAGAGCTGCTTTTTAAGTCTGTCTGGACATCGAAGGTTCGTCCATCGCGAGGCAATTCCGAGAGAGCAGATTGGCGTGGATTTGTTTAGATGAGGGAAATCGTAAAAAGTTCGCTCCTGATAGCCGTGTAATGGTATAAATATGAGGTTTTTGCATTATTTCTGCTAGAGGTCGTCTAAGTCAAAAGAGGCGTATTTTTAATTTTAATTGGCCGCGAGCTGAGTGATTGATTGTGCGGAATAAAGGCGTTGGCTCTATCGGCCGATCGGATGCCGCAAGACCTTAAAATTGCGTTAGCGTCAGCACAAATATTCTTATGAAGAGTCAGAAAACGATCTTTGAAAGTTATAAGATGCGATGCAGGAAAACTAATTTAACAGGGGCGACGGCATTTTCAATCAATTGAAACGCAATTATTAAAGCATTTAAAAGTTTTGATTTAAATTTCTATTTTTTAAAACGGTAATTTAAAATTTTAAAAGGGGCAAAAAGGGATTTTGCATTTTAAAAAGGGGTTTAGCTTTTATCCTTTCATATCCCCCCCCACTAAAACAAGAGCCACAGGGCTCGCCTGCAAGACCTGTGGGTCTTATCTTGTGAATTTAACCCATGTTTTTTTAGATTCTTATTTTCTCCAGCTCTCAAGTAATTTCTCCAGCTCTTCAGTATTTACTTCAGCTCTCAAGTCAATTGGACCTATTTTTACATTTATATATCAAATTTACATAAAAATATTGGTTACACTAAAATATTGGAATTCTTTCAATGGTGCTGCAGCAAAACAATAATGTGTCTCGAGACGACATATCTTGATTATAACAGTTGTCATAACATAACTGTGTTTGTAGTGTTTCCCTTTCTTTCCAGTTTTTGTTTTAAAGTTTTTGATATAGTTTGTTGGGAAACATCCTTTTGTGTATAATTGCAAATTGCAACCATAAACTATATAACATATTAAAATATTCACAGGTAAACATACTGAAAACTATACAACATATGCAAATGTAAAAAATATTCAATAATAGACAATGTTCAAATGTAAAAAAAAAAAAAAAATATTCACAAATACAAAATATTAAAATGTAAAATATATTCACAAATACAAATTATTCAAAAATATAAAATATTCAATAATACAAAATATGCACTAATACTATCAACAAAATATATTGTATCTCAAATGCAATTTGAAAAGCTTGCATTTCTAGAAATATTGAATTTTCACACTGAGATAAAATAACAGTAAAATATCCTAAAATACTAATAACAAAAACAAATTATATTTCTTCGTATACCTTTCCGTTTTGTTAGGGACTTAGCTACTTCTATGATGCAGCCTTAGGTTTATATCCATGAAAAACAACACTAAGTTGTTTAAAAAAAAGAAAACTACAGCTAATAAAAACTAAATATACACTTGCTATAATTTTCACCATGCGCAGGGTCAGTGCGATATGGGTTTTAATACTCTGAGGGGAATATCACCCAAAAATGTGCCACTCGCACGACAGAAAAAGAAAAGTGGGTAATCGATATTCACCTGCAGAGGGGAAGCGAAGCAGTTTTGCCAGATTCTCCGTTCAACCTGGAAAGAGAATCTGGGAAAACAGTCCGGCTAAAGATGGGTGGCCACGGAGCGGAGGACCCCTTCATGTGTCATCAATTCGTCATTATAATATTTTTTAAAAAAATAATAAAAATTCTAACAGTACTTTTAAACTGTCACCATCATTCTACACTGCTGGGGAGATAGGTTACACGCCCAGCTGGGTCCTCATCCAAATGCTACGAGTAAGGGGGACGATAGGAAAGCAAAAATTAAAAAAAATTGACAGCTGAAAGAGATAGATGGGGTTTATTCATGGCTGAGTTTAAGATTTTGAGGAGGGTGGTAGTATCTTAACTTGGAGGAATGGACAATTTCGGAATTTCTCTTAAAATGTGGGCTGGGTTTATCAATTTCAAAGGATACATCAGAAAGTTGTTTTAAAATGGTGTATGGGCCAGAATATGGTGCAGTCAATTTACGGGTATTCGGATAGTGAAATTCTTCATACATCACAATGTCACCAACTTTAAACTTTACAGGAAGGAAACGAGCATCATAACGGACTTTATTCTTTTTATGGTAAGCAATTGTTCTCTCTTTAGCCAATTTTCTAGCTTCTTCCACAGGGGGATAGTAACTATTATTTGGTAAAGGGGGATCATATGGTAAATTTCCTAAAAATAAATAGCTAGGGGTGAATTGGGTTACAGAATGAGGGGTGTTATTATATTCATATAAGACTTCATCTAAAAGCTTAGTCCAGGGTATTTTCTTGGATGTGGAATTGACTTTACATTTTAATCTAGTGACAATAGTCTGATTTAGTCGTTCAATTTTCCCATTCGTTTCCGGGTGATGGCTGCTCGTCAATCTGTGTTTTATATTGTAATTACGAAGAAATCTCCTAAACCTGGAAGCTGTAAATGCTCCATTTCTGTCGGTTAACAATCTATCTGGTACTTGTATCTGAAATAATTGTTTCAAAATGTTTGTATAAGTTTCGGTAGTTACACTTTTTGAAGGAAAACCCCACACATAGCGAGTTGCATGGTCAACGACTAAATGCAAATATTTTTTTGTAGAATTGTAATAATTAAATCCGCCAACAGAGTCTACTGCCAAACATTCAAAAGGTATCTCTGTTGGGGGCATTAATTGCAATAAGCCAAATCTTTTTTGTCTACATTTTTTGTTTATCTGACAAGTGTGGCAGTGTTTTACAAAATTTTCAATGTCCTGATTAAAGTTAGGCCAATAATATTGCGGAGAGATTAAATTTATCATTTTATAAATTCCAGGGTGGCCAAATTGTGTGTGGGTTTTTTCTAATAGGGGTAAACGTAAAGACATGGGGACCACAATCTTATACAAACCTTTCTTTTTAATAACAACAACATCATTTATCTCAGTGTACTTTTTACCATCAATTGTTACATTTTCTTTCTTCTGATTGTCTCTTACTTCATTCAAGTCAAGGAGATGTATAATATGGGGTAAATTTTCTGAAACAGGTTGTCTAGATAGCATATCAGCTTCAACATTAGTGGAGCCTTTCTGGTATTTAATTTCATAGTCAAACATACTAAGTTTTAGGGACCAGCGGAAAAGACGTCCTCTTAAATTTTTAACACTTTTGAGCCAGGTAAGTGCCGCATGATCTGTATGTATGACAAATTTTTGACCGTGTAAATAATGATAAAATTTATCTAAAGCATCCACAATCGCCAAACATTCTAACTCCGTAATTGCATAATTTTTTTCATAATCGCGAAGATTTCTAGAGTGATATGCTATAGGATGTAATGTTCCTTTTTCATCAACTTGTTTCACTACACATCCCACTCCATGACTTGATGCGTCTACAAACAAATGACAAGGTGTTTTAGGATCAAACAACTTTAAGATTGGTTTTTCAATTAAAGCATTTTTTAATTTTTCAAAAGAATTTTGACAATTTTGGTCCCACACATACGGGACATTTTTCTTCAACAAATTGTTGAGAGGGTATCGAATGTTAGCATACTTTGGAATAAATTTGTGATAAACATTTATAGATCCCAAAAAACGTTGTAATTCTTTTACATTCGTTGGTGGTGTTAATTTCTTAATCGTCTCTATATTAGGGTTGTCAGGTGTGATACAACCGTTCGAAACTTCATATCCTAGAAAGTTAATTTTGGATTTCACAAAATTACACTTTGACAATTTGAGTTTAAGGTTTTCTTGAACACAGATATTAAATAATGTCTCTAAATGACATAAATGTTCCTCTTCATTTTGGGAGAATACAATAACATCATCAAAGTAACTACAGGCAAAGTCAATTTTGTATTTATTAAGAATTCTACGGAGGGTACGGTTAAACCAAGCAGGTGAGTTTTTCCATCCAAACGGTAAACGATTCCACTCATATAATCCAAAGGTGGTGGCAAATGCCAGCTTCTCAGTGTCTCGAGGGTGGATAGGAATGTGCCAATATCCACTAGCTAAATCAAGAGTGGAAAAAATTTTAGCATGCGCCAATTTATCTAACAGGGTGTCGATTCGAGGTAAGGGTTCTGCATCTGTTTTTGTAATGGCATTTAATTTTCGGAAGTCAATACATAACCGGGTTTTCTTCCCTTCTTCACGTTTATACACCAAAGTTACGGGTGATGAATAAGGGGAATAGCTTTCTTTAATGATACCGGCTCGCAATAAATTTTGAATTTGTTCTTTAATTTCCTCTTCTTCCTTAGGGGAAGTGCGATATGCTCTTAAAGAAACGGGGAGATCTGATGTTAACTGTATTCTCTGGGGTTCCATGTTTACACAGCCTATATCATATTTATCTTTGGCGAAAATACAGACATATTTGGCTAGAAGAGCAGGTAATTGCTCTCTGACAGACTGAACATTTTGCACATGGTCAGTGGTCTCGAACAACTCCGGCTCAAAATTTTCTTCGAATATCTCTGCATTTTCAATTGCTGGCTGGTTAGTATATACTTCTGATAAATGTAAAGTATGGTGAGACGCATTTGTTGGAATATGGTCCATGAGAGGTACTTTCTTATTATCTTGAGTTATTTGCATTTTAACACAGTCAATATTTAATCTAAACAGTTTGCAATGGGGTAGCCCAATCAAAGCATAAGGTAACTGATTGTTAATTATAAAAAGTTCAATTCTCTTAGAGATACGTCCTAATTGCAAACTAACAAGGCATTTTTCTTTCAAAGCAAGAACACCTTGTGTTTGGGTGACTGGTATACTCTGCTGAACTTTACATATTTTTAGGTTAAGTTTATGGGCTAAATGACAAGGAATAACACTAATCGAACTCCCAGTATCGATCAAACAAGGTAGTGAGTCTTCATTTTTTACATAAGTAACTTTATGACAACCTCTATTTGATTTTTTATAGCTAGCTTTTTCTTTTTGTATATGTCCGGACATAAGAAATCGTCATTGATTACTAGATGTATTTTGGGATGACTCATTAGCGCTATGATCTTGGTTGGGGTTCGGCAAAGTCATATTGTGACTAGGGGTTGGTACTGCTAACACTTGTTGTCGAAAAGGGCAGTTTCCCACCCAATGATATGCATTTGGTATTCCGATATTAAGACAAACTTTGCATGGATAGGGCGGCAAAGTGGTCTGGTGGTGTACATTAGGTCGTGGTGGAACATTTGAAGTCGGTCTAAACGTATTTTGGGGATTTCTGGCTTGATTTGATGGAAAAGGTCGAATGGGGTGTGTTTGATAGGGAACTCTGTAGTTCCACTGCCTGTTAAAATTCTGTCCATTCTCATATGGAGGTCGGTTTGGTCGCCATTGGCGATACTGATTGGGGTTTTGGGGGCTTGCTTCAAATTTGCTCTCATTTCCCTTTCTGTCCAGTTGCAGTTTGCTAATTCTGAAAACTAATTCACGCCATGCATGTGTAGTTGAGGGGTTGCCTGCAATAACTAATTTCTGCATTTCTAATGGCAAGCCCTCCGTTAACCCTTCCAGGATAAGTTTCTGCTCTAAACCTAAGGTTCGGCCTACTTTAGTCTTTTTTTGATAATATTCGTTCAAGTCCTCTCCAACTTTATATCTAATACGTGAAAAATCAGTGAGAGAAAGGGTATCTGGAATTTCGTAGTGTTCATTAAACAAAGTGACAAATTCGGACCAATGAAGTACATTTAGACAATTATTAATGTACAACGTAAGTGCACTGTCCTTTAAATACTTCTGTATGTGCCTAATTTTCCAGCACTCATCTTTTCCCTGTCCTATACAGACACTCTCGAAATAGGCTAGCCATGGTATCCAAGACATTCCATCTTGCGGAGAAAACGCAACGATATCGGGGTCTACTGACATTTTTGGGTTGGCGGATACTGAAGTGTGACCAGACCCAGCTTGAGCTGACAGGGTCTGTCCACCTAACATTGTTACACCAGATGTCTCTGGTGCACCTCCAGATTCCTGACTAGACTTCTGATTATTTTTCTCTTCAGGATTATTAACGGGATTATCATCTTTGCTCGAAATTTGATTTTTTTCTTTTTCGGGGTCACCTGATTTGTCTGTTAAATCCTCTACTTCTTTGGGAGGTGTTGGGTTACTCATGATAGATATAAATACTAAATATCACTGAATTACACAGAAATATAATACACAATTAAAGCACATAAGAATAAAAATGAAAAAATCTTTCAAACTATTTAAAATTTGTAACACTATATCTAAATATCTGTTAAAATCATCTTTTTAAAATTAAAATCCACCTTAATATTTTTTTTTTTTTTTTTTTTTTTTTTTTCAATAACTTGAATTCAATAAAAAAAATTTAAATAACCTCACTAACTATAAAGTACGTTGCATATAAATCACCTTTAAAAAGTTTAACACTTAATAATAAAAATATTATAATAATATAATAATAATAAAATTTTCACTTCTGCTAAAATATTTTCAAACTGTCTAGAAAAATGATTTTAATATGAGGTTTATTTAATGTTATTTTTTCATTAAAATCGTAATTATCAGTTCAACACAACTAAAGAATTTTCATAAAAATCACCATTCTTACTCTTTCATCTCTTTAAAATTACGTTAAACACAATACATAAACAATTATATATTTGAACTTAAATAGCTGACTTAAAAATAATTAAAATTTTCACACAAGTAATAGCATAATAAAATAATCCTCTTTAATTTATTTTTGGCATGCATAAAAATTAAATAAAAAGTTTGAGAACCACTGCCTCTCACTAAAAAGATCTTTAAAAAAAATTTTTCTTCGTTAAGGTTAATATCAAAACTATATTACATACCTGTAACCTTTACTTTAAATAAATCCAAAATAAAACACAACACACCGGACACAACAAAAAAAAAAATAAATAAAATAGCTTTTACTTTCATTTCACCACCACGACGCGAAACAATAAGAAAAAAAATAACTTTAGCAGAAAGATTTCTCTGATCATTAACCAAATGATTTATTTTCTTTCCTTTTTTCTATAGTCCACAAACCAAAACTCAAACATCTGGCGCTTAATAGGTCACTTGAGTTCATTTCTTTATCAGCGCGCTCTTGAAAATTGAAAACAGCTGTGTAGTTGACCTACTTTTCATCCGATAAAACACTTCGATTCTTGCCGGCAGAATGAAATACTGCACAAGATTGAGAATGAAGAAAAGTTAATGATTCACTTTCCTTTTGACGAAGGGAGATTAAGTACTTTTGAGTTTTTGGGATAAATTCCGTAAGTCTTTCATCGTATGCTGTAAGAATTTTTCACGGAGGTATTCGCTGGGATGGACGGGCGTAGATTACGTAACTGTTTAGTTTTTGGGATTTTCCCGTTGAGATGAACTGTCCTACTCGACTTCTGAAACGAAGCGTGTTGCTCCGTCGGTGGGTCCTTGATCGCCGGGCCGGGCCGGTGGCTGCGCGGACTGATGGCGGCTCCGTACGTCAAAGCGCTCATTCTGATTCCCTTGCATGCTCTTGTAGTCCTGGGCCGTGAGCGGGATTCGGTTAAATTCCGAGTGAATGTATTTCTTTTTAAAGGAAGACACCGTCTATTACGGAACCTGGTTTATTTCTTTTTCTTACATGCATCCTTTTAAACCAGGCCCATATTGGCGTGAGAGCTGCTTTTTAAGTCTGTCTGGACATCGAAGGTTCGTCCATCGCGAGGCAATTCCGAGAGAGCAGATTGGCGTGGATTTGTTTAGATGAGGGAAATCGTAAAAAGTTCGCTCCTGATAGCCGTGTAATGGTATAAATATGAGGTTTTTGCATTATTTCTGCTAGAGGTCATCTAAGTCAAAAGAGGCGTATTTTTAATTTTAATTGGCCGCGAGCTGAGTGATTGATTGTGCGGAATAAAGGCGTTGGCTCTATCGGCCGATCGGATGCCGCAAGACCTTAAAATTGCGTTAGCGTCAGCACAAATATTCTTATGAAGAGTCAGAAAACGATCTTTGAAAGTTATAAGATGCGATGCAGGAAAACTAATTTAACAGGGGCGACGGCATTTTCAATCAATTGAAACGCAATTATTAAAGCATTTAAAAGTTTTGATTTAAATTTCTATTTTTTAAAACGGTAATTTAAAATTTTAAAAGGGGCAAAAAGGGATTTTGCATTTTAAAAAGGGGTTTAGCTTTTATCCTTTCATATATGTATGTATTCTTAAGAGTATTTATTAATTTTTTTTTTCCACATGAGATTTCTTAAATTTTTTAATCAAGGTTCATCTGCTTATGTTATCTTAACATTCTGGAGCAACTTGGTCAAAACTTAACATTTGTTAGTTTGTTATGTTAATTACATTTGCTATGTTTGGTCGTTTGTTATAACCCCCACCACTGTGGAGCTCTTTATGAGTTCATCACTATCATATAATTTAGGAGGGGAATATTTAAATAATCTAATATTGTTCTGAAAGATTGTTTAATTTTTAATATTATTGAAGTGTTAAACACCAGGAAAAGAAATCACATTTGCTTACTTGAATTTGATTCAAGTAAATAACTCATTTCTTTACTTGACAAAAATTATTTAATTAACTACCAGTAATTCATGAAAATAGTGACTTCTGTTCCAAAGAATGTTTAATTCTTATTTTCATTCAAGCTTTTTATAAATTGTTACATTAAAATTATCTGCTTTTTCTGTCAATTGTTCTTACATTTCTTTGTGTATAAAATCACTTGAATATGAAACTCACTTGGCCATTTAAATTAAGTGGTACTTTTCTGTGGTTTCCCAGCTTTCAGTATTTTAGCTTATGTTCTCAACATTTCATTTAGTGGAACTCCCCTCCTAAAACACAAATAATATGTATGTATGTTATGGTCAATATGATGAATCTAGTCATTATTAATAATGACCAGATTTATCATATTGACTGTAACATATATATTATGAAGCTCCTCTGACAAATCCATAAGATATTCATAGTTTTTCATATTTTCATTTTATTGTGTTTAATTTTTGCAATATCTTTTCCTTTAATTTTTGTACTATCTTTTTAATTTTAACTATATATTATATAAAAACTAGCGTGCAAAAGTCTCTTTTGTTTTCAAATAACTGAAACATAATATAGATGTGTGTTTTGGGTCATTTTCTTGCTGAAAAGTGAATGCTCTGCTGATATTTTGAGTACCAGATGGAACTGCATGATGTACTGAGATACCGTGATACATTTTCTTATCCACTGTTGATTTAACTTCTACCAAATATCCAACTTTTCTTCCTCCAAAACCACTCCAAATCAGGACGTTACCGCCTCCATGTTTCACCGTGTGATTTAAACAATTTTTGCATACAAGCTATCTGACCATTTTTTGAACATATTGATGTCTTTTGGTTCTGAACAATTCAACTTGGATTCATCAGTCCAAAACATTTTTTCCCATTCACCTGGTATCCAAGATTGATATTTTTTAGCCCATTGAAGACGTTTTGTTTTATTTATATGTCGTAGCAAAGGTTTTTGACAAGCTATATGACCATTCAAACCTACAGACCTGTACTTAACTGTATCAATGGATATTGGAGTTCTCTACTTTTATTCAACTCTTCTTTAATTACAGTTGCCCAAAGTCTTCTGCTTCATTTACTTGTGATCACAATGTGTTTATATTCCCTATTTGATGTACATTTAGACTGTCCACAATGTGATCTAGTTGAATTTGTTCTTGTCTCTGTCAATTGAGCTAATGTGTATGTTACACTTGATTTTGGGATTCTTTTGCAATTTTCTCATGGGTATAACATTCTTGAGACTGAATTTCAATTTTACCATGCAATTTGATTGAATATTCACGTTTTTTTCTTCATTTTTTAAAAGTTATTTACAAGCATTCAATATTACCTGCAATAGAGAGTAATATTAAATAATCTCTAAATATGAATAGATTAAATATTAGAATTGCAAAACATAAATTAGTATTAAGTAATCATTATAAAATTAGAATACCTAACTAAATTTATCAATATACATACCAAACTTGATATGAAGAAGGAAACAATGCAAATTTCTTACGTAAATAATGTTCCAACATGCAGTGCTATAAGATCTGTGATAGCCAAAGTGCTTATTGATGATAAGTGCATCATACTTTGACAGTGTTACAGCAGCAAGGGTTTAGCAAGTAGTATTGGTAATTATTAATTTCTGCCCTTAAGTTTTATTTAATTCTAATATTTCTGTTTTAATCCAATCTGACAAGTTAATTTATAAAATTTCTCATTAAAAAAAAAAAAAAAAAAAAAAAAAAAAATTGGCCTGTGATGATTCTAAAATATCAAATTCCTTGAACAACTGCCCCCCTCCCCTCCTAGCTTCTTCCGACAGCACCCTTGCCCGTATCTGAGAGATAAATAAATCTAGTAGATTTTCAAGATTTTTTTTTCATTAGTTTGCTGGGTTTTTTTTAGAACAAAGAACATTAACATATGATTTTTGTTTTGTAAAAAGTAATACTGCTTCTGTTATTGTATCATTTTGTTTTGTTGATACAATTATTTTGTTACTGTAAGTTCGTTATATATGGATAAAAGTGTAATCAGGAATAATTTTATATCCAAATATATGTGATAACTCAAGTATCTTTTTTTTTTCCCTTTTCTTTTCTTTAGATGAATGTATCATGAGCAGATCTGCAATGTTTTTGCTTACCTTTGCTTTCAAAGCATGGATATTCAGCTGCACCTACTTTTGGCTGACATGGGGATTTTTAGCTGTAAGTAAGACCCTATTTGTGGTATAAATAATATTATTGCTTGAGATGAAGGTGTAGTTATATATTATTAAATAGTTATGAAGTTCTTTATTTAAAATATTGCGTTGTATTTGCTAGACCCCTTAGCGTTCTTTTTGGTCAAAGCAGTGGTATAAAATAAAAGGAAAAGAAACTTCTTACTTGAATGGTGTCTGCTGTACAAAAATTGAAGAGGAGCCTTGTTAACGATATAAATCAAATATCTTTATTCATCTTTTGAAGAGAAGAAAGAGGCCTTCATCCGTTGGTCACCTTTTTATTTTAATAAAAAAAACGTTGGCCCATAAAAATGATCTTTTCCACTCGAAGAAACGTCTTTAAAAATTAAAATGCAGCATTAATCCAGATTTTAAAGATGACAATTTCAATTAAAACTTTTACGCACCATCAGGCAATAAATTCAGACAGGGAGACATCGTCGTAGAAGTTCGCCGGACCACGCATTGTTGGCCGCAGGCAGGCAGGGCCTGCGATCTTTTTGAAACGAAAACTACATCATGACAGTTCATCAACAAAACAGATTCTGATTTAAAATTAACGAAATTTTTAATTTATAGTAAGAAACGGGGACACCATAAGTATCCGGACGACAAGACTTAAATCTATTAGAGAATTTTAAAAATTAGACAATATCTTAATTAACAAATCCGAATAATTCATTTAAAAGCATTTATTTTAATTTGCGCCAGCAATCGTCAAATAAACCACGCCTTCGAAAAATGAGCCTCCTTTCACAGCTACCTGATGCGTACGTCACAAGAGGGGGAAAGACGGCGCTTCGATGACGTCATCACAATACGAGGAAAAGGCAGAGAGCGAACACATCGGCAAGAGCGCAATACGGCCGCCGAACGATGCCTGATAAGAAACGCTCGCGTAAAAATAAATACGGAATTGAATCCAAATAATATCGACGTGAAAGGCCGAAAGAAATAAAAATATAACATGATTTAAACATTGTGAGATTTCATATCACAATATTTAAGAATATACAGTAAAACCTGTTTAGATTTTACGGTAAATGACTGTAAAAAAATGTATTTTAGATAGGTTTCTTTCTTATCAGGTACACCATTTATGAAAATTGTAAACAAAGTAGTTTTTAGGTGAATTAATTTGCTTCCTTTTTTACTCCTGTTTTTTTTTTTTTTTTTTTTTTTTTTTTTTATGGGAGAGGGGTTTAAAGCTGTAATTTTTTTTTTTTATACAAAAGTTTGAAAAGTTATTTTTCTCTTATCTCTGCCTCTTTTTCTCTCACACTTATTCATTCTACTTAATTAGTAGACTAAAAATTAAATATAATATAAGAAAATATATACGTGCAAAATTATCTCAATATTATTATTTTAAATTTATTTTATTTATTCCCCTCCCTTCTTTTTGATAAAAACAAAACAACAAAACAAAATTGAGGTTTACATTTTAAATATATTTTGATTTAAATGAAATTCTATCTAAGACTGGTCTATTTTTAGAACACCAGTAAAAAAATTAATTTTTAAAAATTCCACTTTTATGAAATATTTTTGAAATTTTAACATTTTGTTAGTTTTTACATTTATTTATTTTTATGTTCAGCTTGTAATATATATTTTTTGATTTGTCCACTATTTATAGTAATTGAGAAAAAATGTATTCTTTCAGAGTTTCCTGCTGAGTCTGATATTGAACTTTCTGTGGTCTCGGAAATCGTTAATAGAAGAAGCTGTTGATAAGGATGATTTTGACGACAGTTATGATGAACCACTGATATCAGCATAAGCTCTCGTGGATAAATTTATCTTATGACTTCTTAGTTTTCATATCATTTTTAGTGCAGACAAACCTAGAAAACTGTTATTTGAGATAGAACCAATAACATTATCTCGAGGAGTTCGAAATTCAGTTTTCCGAAAAGTTGAAACTTCATTATTATTTTATTAAACAAAATTAAAGTATAAAAGATGCTTTAATTAATTACTTAACATAAAGTTTTCTAATTTACATTCTTTGAATTTTTCTGCAGTCTTTTACATTTTGTAAAAACTAAAATAAAATTTGCCAATTTGCTTGAAGTAGTATTATTTAGTTCCTTTTAACTTCATTTAAGGATTATTTTAGTAACTAAAAGTCTTTATTAGAAATTTTAATCTTGTGATTCTTTTTGAACTTGGAAATGTAATTTGTATAGCAATGTTTTGTATAATTTAAAAAACATGATTTTTTAATAAAAGCTTGCACATGCTTAATAAAGAGAAAGAAAGCCATGGGTAAAGCCGATTTTGCAAAAAAATACCTTGTTTTATGCTTGACAACTAAGACTGGTAAGTGGATAAAGAAAAAAAAATTGTTCATATTGTTAAGGTCTGTTATCTCTTGCTGATTTGGAAGTTTTAAAGATTGAACTTTATCATATTCTAAATCTGTGAATATGTTTTCTGTGTGTGCATGATGAGATTGTGTGAGCGTTAAGGTCTGTTATCTCTTGCTGATTTGGAAGTTTTAAAGATTGAACTTTATCATATTCTGAATCTGTGAATGTGTTTTCTGTGTGTTCATGATGAGATTGTGTGAGTGTTATTATACTCTATATAATTCCAATTGGCTTCTCAGGTATATCCAACCTCCTCATTTTATTCCTTCA
This sequence comes from Maratus michaelseni, assembly GCA_963931845.1. NCBI lineage: Eukaryota > Metazoa > Arthropoda > Arachnida > Araneae > Salticidae > Maratus > Maratus michaelseni. The sequence goes on along the minus strand of OZ007588.1, from coordinate 46,495,389 downwards.
GTGTTGTAGCACTAGAAGACCCGGCGCCCCCTGGTCCCATTATCCCTACTGTCATAATCAAACAAAGGATGAAGCTTTCTATTGATCTGAAGTAGGGTGGGAGAAAAAAAGAGCAACAAGTCAGACAAATGCAGTGTTACCATTGTTACTGACCTAAGATAAGGAAGTCAAAACCTTGAGTAGTGAATTGTAATTACATACTAGGTGACTTTGAGATAGTGTTGGTGGATCTCCAGTGATGCTGCTAGGCTTTTGAAATCCAGGGTCTCTGGTATCCAGACACTTCCAAAAAATTGGGTCCTTTTTTGCAAAAGGGAGTCCTCTTTTAGAAATAAGATGGATTTAATGTATTTTATACAACATATACTTCTTTTGCAATCTTTCAACAAAAAAAATTATGTATCCTGAAGGACCCATAAAAATTATATTAATGCATCCCTTCTCCAATTTTTTGCTTAACCCCTTGCTTAACCCCGGATTTTACACAAATTTTATTCGGTTGGCACCACTTTTTAAAAAAAAGCTAACTTTACTTAAACTATCACAAAAATGCTCTAATTAGACAAAGCAAATATCACATTTATTTTTTACTGGTGCCTAAAACAAATTATGTATGCTCTTTTCGAGGGTGCATATATGCATCCATGGTCCCGAATGGGTTAAATGATGCACTATAGCACATCCCCAGCATCACTGGATCTCTTATAATTTACATGTATAAAATTCCTCTTCGCTTTATCTTAGCTTTATTAGCTGCATGACTTGCAAATAATGCAGATTGACACCTGCTATACTCTAGATACTTCAGTTTTCACTTGATTACTCACTGTGTCATATTTCTGTACTTTCTCTAACATTTTGGCTCTTGCTTGACAGCTGGCTGTCACATGTACTTTTCTGCAATAACATACTTGTACCATCTGCAGTCTTTTCAAATCTTTTTTCCATCCTTGCTGGCTGTTGTTTATCATATATATTATTTCTGTTGTCAACATCCATTTTTCTAAGCAAATAGAAAACACAGAACAATAAATGAGATACCATATGAAAGGATTTTGAACTGGCTTCTGACATAGTACACTTACATTTCATTAAAAATGTTTTTTTTTAATTAAAAATTGCAGTTTATTAAAGAAATGAATCGACATTACTTTCATAAATGAAATGAAAGTTTTTTCTCAAATTAGTGTTGCCACAAAAATAAAATACCGCATTATATCTTGCTCAACAATTATAATAAAGATAAAGTGCGACATTGTTGCTGCACGGGTTTAATTTATATTTATGATTATAAAGCAAAATTTAAATTCAAATTCTCAATTTATTTCTCTTTATCTCATGTTTTTTTTTTCTGAAACAGATGATGTCATCCTCTAATGCAGTTAAAATACGATTGATAATTTTTTTCTTTTGCCTTAGCTATCTGCAATCAGTTTTTATTGCAACTTTGTTGAAATAAGTGAGTTGATATTCTGGCTGGACTAATATTGTTTGCAAATATTTTTAGTCCTTATGTTTTTTATAAGTTTAAAGCTGCATCTTAAAAAAATATTAGACTGCACTGTGAAATCTTCCCACAGGTCTACTGGTATTGTTTAATTTACAAATGCCCACAGTTGATTCAGTTTATAAACTATTATTATGGGATCAGTGAAAAGTACATTTGACTGGCAGCAGTTATTCCACAGTAAAAGTGTTAAATCATAAACATTTCTCTCTGAAAACTGTTGCTAATAACTTTTAAAATGCATTATTTATCAAAAATTAAGTATTAATAACCAGTTACATTGAACATTGCTAAATCATTGTAAGAGGGCAGAATTATAAAAATTCAAAATAAAAGATATGTTTTTTTTTTGAGAATTTATTTAAATCTTGTTAAACCATTAACAGAGTTTGGAATTACAGAAAATTCTGATTAGAAGAAAATTAGAGTATTTGAGAATTGGCTGCTGCTTGTAATTAAAATATACATATATTCTAGAGTATATTGCTTATGTGTGGCATTATTTTATATTTTAAAAGGTTGTGTATAGACTTAGTTTGGTTTTAGTTTGATGTGTCTAAATCTTTTTATAATATATGTTTTATAATGTATATATAGAATTGTTGTTTTTTTCAACAAAGAGACATGACATACATAATTTTCTGTGGTGTTAGATACATGCTGCCTGTGATAGATGTCAATAAAGTATTTCTTGATAATGTATTTTTAAAACAGTGTGTTATGTGAAAGTTTTGCTTCATTATATCTCTTATTCAAATTTATCTGACTGTAATAATAACTTGAAAATGTCATAAAAGGCATTTGTTGTATATACACCTGATGTGTGCATATTGCATGCATCTAAAAATATGTATTTACTATTAAAATTATATAGCTGATGTTGAAACTGTCATTTTAAATAGTTTTGTTCCTTGTACAGAAATTATTAATGTAATTGTTAATGTAATTCTAAACAAATTCTATAGCTATATTGTAAATGGTGTGATATTTAAATTAGTCAGGAAAGAATGCTGTTTAACCCTTCAGTTCCCACCAAGATCTACTGCACTCTCAAAAAAATAATTCACTAAAAAACGTAAAAAGTACAGGCAGCAAGTTGCCAGAACACGTCTGTGATTGGAAGAGATTTTTCTGTTAGAAAAAAATTCCATCTTTTATTTTGAGAATTTCGTAAAATTTTAAACTTCAGCTCGTGAATTTTTCATGTTTTGTGTGTGTGGGGGGGGGGGGGGTACATATGTAAAGATTCTACAAAAAAAGTAGCAGGCAGCACGGTTGCTGAAACATCCCTGTGATTTGATGAAAATACAATTTTAGATTAGAAGATTTCATGTAATTTTTACGTTACATTGATGAAGCTCCTATATTTTATTTATTTATCTTTTTTTTTTTCGGGGGGGGGGGGGGGGGGTAGGCAAATCAAAGCAGAAATTTTCATGCTTTAAAGAAAAAAAAAATCTTTACATTTTTGGGTGTAGAGCAATTTCTATTTTTTCAATTGTTTTTACTTATTTAGTGTCTAAATACTACTCATTGGATAAGCAATTTTAATGTTTTTATTGGTTATCATAGGACCACACACTGCACTGTGCATTGAAGCAATAATTCCTTAGCAGTTTTCCTATACAAAACTTTTAAAGCTATAATATTAATGATAAATTGCGAAAAAATGTTTATTTTCACTTTTTACAAGTTATGGTAAGCACAAAACTTAGACATTGTTGAAGTTGTGAATCAAATGGACATGAAGGAGTTTGGAAAGTTATAAAAAGCATTTGGTTATATCAGATATCAACACTTTTATTAGTTCTCCCAAGAAACCAATAGATGGGCTTAAACTTGCTTGTGGTGATTTTTTTTTCCCCCCAAGAATTACCGAGCAAAAAAGAGGTGCATCCTGGAGTGTGCATTGGAAACTGGAGAGTTAAATAAATGTTTTTTTGCATTGCTAAATATTATAATGCTATAAATAGAAAATTATTTGAAATCGGTTTCTTTAAGAGAGGTTTGAATTGAATTATACCACATTTTCCAATATCTTTGACATGGATAAATAACTACTTATGAGACGACTTGTAAGGAGTGCACTGTAAATAAATTACATGAAATAAAAAATGTTAAAAGTATATATGAATTGCATATTTATTTTTTCTTCTCTTTCCCTTTTATATATAGTGGACTCTCATAAATATATTTTTCCACTTAAGGCTCTACATCAAAGAAATCTCAAGTTTCCCTCGCTAATGTTACACCAATGGACATATGATGCATTTGTATTAGGTAGCTTTCTTTACAATAAGCTACCTATTGCAGCCGTTCGGAGAAAAGCAGTTTAAAAAAATTTTGCTGTATTATCACCGATCATAACCCCCAGACTCTAAAACCACCTTCCATTCAAATGTTGATATATATACATATATCCATATCTGACATTTGTCATACTGTAACTCTCTTACTTATGAACCGATTTGGATGTGACTGAGTATGTGCATAGGACATATCAAGGTCTCGACCGAGTTCGTTGGCCAGCTTCATCCGCCATCTTGTTTCAAAATGGCAGCCCGTTAAAATTTTTAAAAACACAAAAAGATGTACAAAAAATTTATAAATTGAAAAAGTTGTTTCTGTTAAGATCGTGATACAAGGATTCCACAGCATTTATTGTTTTGGCTTTATCTTAAAAAATGGCTGAGATACGGCAGTTTGAAATTCTAGAGTGGTTGACATTTTGAAACAATCAGAGTTTTGTTATGCTGTAACTCTCATGCTAAAATTCACATTCAAATTCAGTATTAATGAAAACCAGGATTGAATCTTCTGTAATTGGGTTCCAAGCATTTTAGCTTCGGGTGTTTGAGTAAAATGAGTTGAATTTTTAAAAAACATGGAATATGGAAGCTACCTTTTCCTCCCGGTACTAGCCGTAAGAACTTTTTTTAAAGTATCTCCTTAGGAAATTAATCTTTTTAACTTCTCTGTACTGTTCTTAAAGGATGTGTCTTTCTTTCTTAGTTGTCAAAATATTTTTAAAATATATGCTTAATTTTATTTGAAGTGTTAAAATCTTACCCAGTTTTGCAAAGATTTTGACACATAAAATTATAAATTAAGTATAGATTTTAGAAATAATTTGACAATTAAGAAAAAAAAGACACATCTTTTAAGAACAGTGCATAAAAAGACAGAAGTTAAAAATATTAATTTTCTCAAGAAATACTTTAAAAAATATGAATGCATCACGTGCTCATTGGTTTAACATTAGCAAGGGGAATTTGAGATTTTACTGATGTGGAGCCTAAGATGTCTCCGGTTAATAAGGACAATTTCATTTTCCCCATGAAATTTCATTAATTCATTTCATTAAAGCGAGAAGTAAAAGTCTTAATTTTTCAGCGCAAATTCGACCTTATTGTGCATGCTTCGACTTTTTTTGAAGGGTGAATAAAGCAGGAAATAGAATTAAGAAGAATCAAGAGCAGTGGTGAAAGAATAGCTCTCCTATTGGCCTGCACTGCTCCCAACCATACCGCTAGAAAATACACCTTCTAAATTCTTCTTAATTCTATTCTTATTTCCATACCATCCATTCTTCCACCTGCTTTGTTTGAAAGAGAAGTGAACAAAAGGGAATTGGTGATTGCAAAGGGAAGGGAAGGGAGGGAGGCGATTTCATTTTTTTTTTAAAGCAGGGATGGAAAATGAAATGGGAGGGGGGGGAGTTCCCCTTCTATAGAATTTGAAAAAGGGTCCTTTTCTTAGGAAGAAAGCATATTTATTTTATAACCAGATAACAATATTTCTGATGTAAGTTTTACACGAGCTGTAAAACCTTTATATTTATAACCATTAAAAATTTTCAAAGGGTTTGGACAACAAAAGCTTTTTTTTATGTTTTCTTACGTGCACTTTTATCACTAATTGTGAGTATTTTTTTGGGGGGGGGGGGGGGGGGTTCAGTTAAGGTTTTATCATGGGCCCAGGCAATGCCGAGTGGGTCAAGTAGTCGTTTCCTATTTGCAATTGATGATAAAAATGCTTAAAACGTACTACTCATCGGATAATGCAGACAGTTTTTTCACAAACTGACCAAGCAGAATTGAAACTGCTTTTGTGCAATGTAACTTTGGTTATTGAGAGATCAAAAAATTGTTAGTGACAATAATGAAGACAAAGAAAACTTTCTATCACCAAAAACAGACTCAGCCCATGTCTTCGGACAAAACTAAAATTCGGACCCAACCTGTCTTGGCTCAAGTCCAATGAAATAAGTCTCTGGTTTCAGGCCAGGCCCAGTCCCCGGCAGCCCTCAAAATTCTCTCCTCGAGCCAATGTTGGGCTCCCATTTTATTTATTTATTTTTGTAAAAATTATAGTGATGATGCACATTTGTTTAGCGAAATCTTCAGAAATTTAATTTGGTTTTATAAATTAGAGAGATATTTTTGTAATATATCTTTTTTCTTTGTAGAGCTTTAAAATTATGATTTTCTTTTAAAAAATTTTTATTTCATTCTGAACTATGTTGATTTTGCTTACTGATTTTTCATTGGAATCTAATTGTCTAAGTAAATTTTTTGTAACCAGTGTTTATGTACGTAATTGTCTAAGGTCATTAATATTGTTATTTTGTATTCCATGCATTTCGATCATAATCTGAAAATAAAATGTTTGCATGAGTAAGAGTGCTTTTTGAACGGCATTTTTTTTACAAATTCTGTCATGCCGGGCTCAGGTCGAATTTTTAGCTTTTATACCGGACCCGGTTCGGGCTGAGATTTTAGCTTTTATACCGGGCCCGGTTCTTTCAATCTTTCAATAGAAATTAATTAGTGTAGAAAAAATTTTATTGTGGATTTTTAATTGTTGACAACTGCTAAAACGAAAAATGTTTAAATTTAATAGAAAAAGGCTGTTAGAATTTTGTTTTTTAATCTCTCTATATTAAAATAATACGATTTTTTCAAATTTTAATATTTTGAGCTTCATAGTAGGTATTTAGCTGTAAGTACACAAATTTTCATGCCTGTAAGTTATATAGTTTCTGCGAACGGCTCTGTGACGGACAGACAACGGAGCGGGAGTAATAGGGTTTCGTGAGATGAACGAAACCCGAAAAGAAAAAAAAAACATACTATACAGACTTTCACGCTTTGACTAGTTAAATTACATTTCAATAATAATAATAAAAAAGTCTTTCCAGCCTGTAACGTTAGGAAAAGGTAGCTTTCATAGAACTCATTTTACTGAAACACCCGAAGCTAAATTGCTTGGAACCAGATTATAGAAGATTCAATCGCGGTTTTCGTTAATACTGAATTTGAATGCGAATTTCAGCATGAGAGTTACAGTATAGCAAAAATCAGATTGTTTCAAAATGTCAGCCATCCTAGAATTTCAAACTAGCACATCTCTGCCTTATTATTAAGAAAAAGCCAAAACAAAAAATGTTCCGGAATCCTTGTATCACGATCTAACAATTAACCGAAACAAATTTTTCATTTTATTATTTTTTATACATATTTTTGAATTAAAATTTTTTTTAAAAAAATTTCACTTGCCATTTTGAAACAAGATGGCACATGAAGCTGGCCAACAAACTCGGTCGAGACCTCTAGAATTTCAAACTGCCATATCTCAGTCATTTTTTAAGATATAGCAAAAACAAAAAATGTTCCAGGATCCTTGTATCACGTTCTAACACTTAACAGAAACAATTTTTTAATTTTATATTTTTTTGTACATCTTTTTGAATTTTTAAAAATTACAAAAAATTTTAACTGGCCGCCATTTTGAAACAAGAAGGCGGATGAAGCTGGCCAATGAACTCGGTCGAGACCTTGGTATGTCCTATACATATACCCAGTTAGATCCAAATCATTTCATAAATAAGAAAGTTACAGCATGACATATGTCATATATATATATATATATAAATCAACATTTGAACGGAGGGTGGTGTGGGGTTTTGGGGTCATGATCAGTAAAAATATACCAAAATTTTTTGGAATTTCATTCCTCCGAACGGCTTTTTGTAATGAAAGCTATTTGTAATGAAAAATTTTTGTTAAGAAGATAGGCATTACTGCTATGAACGTAAAAGCATTAATTCTGGGTATTTTGAATTATCCACTATTTATTCTATTTCACACCCAAGATAGCAAATAGATGGTTAAATTAAAAAAACAGAAAATAAAAGAAACTTGAAATATAAAACTAGGCTTTAACCACAAAAAACTGGAGGGGCAAAAGGTGAGTCTTGCCCCTGCTCCTGAAAAACTAGGGGGGCACAAGCCCCCGCCAGATTACGCCCATGGCTCACACAGAACAGTTTTTACAAAACTCAAAATTTAGAAAAGCGCAGAAGAAAATAAAAACCTTCTAAAATTGCGATTTTGGTGATGCTGTTGGTCTAGAAACTTGAAATGTGGCATTGTTGTTATTTTGAAGATTTCAGTGCTCGCTAGGAACGGTTACTAAAAATTCGAAGTTTAAAAAGGTGAAATGAGCGGGAAATATTCTAAAAACCTTCTAAACTATCACTTATCTGAAACTGTTAGGAATAGAAACTCGAAATTTTACATGGCTGTTACGTAAAAGACATAAATTCCTTCACTGAACAGTTTTTAAAAATTTAGAAATTTTAATGTGTGCAGGAACAAAAGAGTTCTAAAATTGCTATTTCTGTGATACAGTTGTTATAGCAGTTTGCTTAACTAGAAATTTGCAATTTGTAATGGTGCTGACTTTTAAAATGTAAATACTCGCTTCGTACAGTTTCTAAAAATTATTAAAATTCAAATGAAAAGTGCACAAAATCTTCAAAATATATTCTAAATTACCATTTATTTGGAATTAATTTTAGCTTTTCTCATTCATTTAAGTCTCATGTTCGCCTAATGCAGTATAAGAATGAAGTTTACTAGCTTAATTAGTAATGTGGCTTCATGTAGCTTAATTATTAATTTTAGAATTATCCATAGCAGTATAATTTTCTCTAATAAAAATAGACCAACCAATACTACTTTGTATATTTCAACAATTACGAAAGCAAAGCTGCGGGTCGCGGGTTTCGCTAGTTTGAATATAAAAGAATAGTAGATTGACATTTGTTAATTTGTGATGTTCATCTTTAATTAATAGTGCTTATCTGTACTGGTAAAGAACTTTAAGATACTTTGAAAAATCTTAAAATGTATGTGAGTATGAATATGTGTGTAGAAATGGAATAAAAAGAAGAAAAATAAAGATCACTTTGAGCTATTTAACATTGACAGGTTAACTAACACAGATAATGAAAATTAATCATTTCAAATGTTAAATCCTTGTATTCGACTATGTATGATCCTGTCGGGGTTCGTACGTTTTACCACAAATTTTTAATAGAATTTTTCGCCTTATTTAAATGCAGAAAAGTGTTACAAATCCTGCAATTAAGCGAGGCGTCTACATTTTATGCTATTTAAATATTAAATAGAAATTTTCTATTAAAAAATTCTGGTAAAAGCGTACGAACCCTGCCTGTGTATAACAGGGTAACTTTTTTTTTTTTTCAGGAAAACAAGGCGAGAATTTCGCTTTCAAAGCTATTTATTTTATTTTTATTTTTTTAAACTTTTAAATGTCGTTAAGTACTGCCGCAATTTAATAGTTTTTCTATACATTTTTTAGTATACCTAATAAATACTGTATGCATTATTTTGTACTGTTATGTAAATTGAAGACAGCAGTAAAATAAAGTATTTGTTTCAACATAAAACCCATAGCAATTGGATTTTTAAAAAATACAATTTGTAAACCGTTAAATTTTCAGATTCAAGATATGCTCTTTAGAGCTTTCCGATTCGTTATTTTTGCATCCACAATCTCTTGTAGCTGGAATTTTAAAATGAGTTAGGTCTGACCTCATGCAAATACTTACTGAAGTTTGACACGGCAATGTTGCCAGACTGTAAATTTTTTTAAATCAAAATAGCCAAATTTTTATGACTAATAATCTTTGCTTTATTTAATCACAAAATGTCTGTCATTCGTTAAATAAAGCAAAGATTACTATTCTGAAATATAATGGTAGATATTTTGATTGAAAAATTCCATTGCAGTCATGGTTAGTGCAAGTGTGTTCGTATCAAACATAAATAAACACACGGAAAATGTCAAAGGTTTTTCGGGCCACAGATAATTTATCAGCGGGTCACGTGTTTGACATGCTTGTGTTAAAGGATGTGTGATGTACTGCATCACACACACACATTAAAAAAAAAAAAGAGAGAGAGAGAAAGTATCAGCCAATCACAGAAGAGAATAGAGAACCTAGAATCACAGAACATAAGGAAAATTATGAAGAAGAAAAAATTAAAGTAAAATGGGGATTAAATATACAAAATATAAACAAACATAAAAGTTAATACCAAAATGAAAAATATATATATATATATATATTATTATTATATGGTTGAGCTGAACAAGTTTTTCCAAGCTGCAGAGAGCAGGGTGAAATCAGATTCTTCATTAACTATAACATCGCGATTAAGATAAATAGCTAAATTTTCAAGAAAGTCCAATTCAGAGGGGCTATTGGCATTAAAGATAATTTTAGCATTTTGAAAATCAAAACGCCGGAATCTCAAGAAGGCTTAGCAATAGAAGATTTAGAAATTCCATCCTTTCCATCTTCGAAAATGGGGTATCTATAATGTTCTTTGCAATGGTTGTCATGTTTCTTATATACACTGTAAAAAAAAAAAAAAATCCTGTAAAAAACGGAAATTGTACTGGCCAGGAAAAAAAAAATCCGTAAATTCCAGGAAATTTTCCGTGATTTCTGAAATATCCGTTTTTAAAGTTCCGTTTTATAACAGTTATTTTCCGTATTTTATAGAAATTTTTATAATGTTAAAATAAACATTATAGGACCCCCTCCTCTACCCCAACAAAAAAAAGGTACTTCTCAAGAACAACCTTATAAAGGACAGATATACTGCTTTTTTTTCCCTCATCTCTGAGTGAGCTTTGTGTAAACAACCAACCCTTGCCACGATGAGAATCAAACCCGCAATTTTTCGTTTACTGAACCGGAGGTCCCGACCACTACGCTAAGAGTGGACAGGCAGGTTTTCTCAAATGTTGCTACTTATTTTATTCGCTTTTTTTTATGCAAAAACTTGAAGGTTCCATGGATTTTTTTCAAGAGTTACAATGTTTTTAATATTTTCTTTTAATGATTTTCAATATTTTGCTTTATTATAACAGATAAACCAGATAAATTTTAACTTATTATGTACTATATGCGTAAAACATTGTATTAAGAGTCATTGTATGATTGCATCCTTTTGCAATAGTACAACATTTTCTTTTTTTGATACTTTTTAAAATTATTTGTCTGATGATCTATTTTTCAATTCTAACAAAAACAATAATTATCTTAAGGAGACGTATTTATTACTTGCTATTAAAATAACTTTTCGTTATCTCTTATTTTAAAAAACTTATGTAAATAAACAATTTTATAATAAATTAAATTATTATATTTGAACTATGCTAGAACTTTTGGGTACGGTTCTGTCAAACTGAATAGTTTTAATAATATTAAAACAAAAAAGTTGATTTTTAAAGACAATTTCGAAATTAATGATCTTGTGATAGGTAAGTTTAAATTTGGACTTCTTGATTTAGTTTAAATTAATTTAGTTTAATTTAATAAAATTATAAGCTAAAGAAATAAATTATAAAGTTAATAAAATCATTAAACTTCATTTTTATATAAGGAAAGAAAAAAGATTAACTATTTTTATAAATTTACGGAAAAAATTATAAACGTTGTAAAATTATAATTTATAAAATAATAAATTTTAGTTTAATTCATAAATTTATAAGCCACATCAGTTTAGTTTAATACAAATTTACATAGCGATAACTTTCAGAGATATTATGTTTTGAAACCTTTAAATAACCCAATATTGCCTCACGTTAGAAAAGTTAAAATAAAATTTTAAAAAATTAGTGAAAAAAAGTCCTAATTTTGAAGCACTATCAATAAAAATAAAAAGTAGATTTAAAAAAATATTTTTCTGTAACTTATAAAAATAAAATCAATTTCTAAATATTTCATTAAATATATATATATATATATTACTATTATTTTCACAAAAAATTACCGTCTAGACATGGCCCCGGCTAGAATGGGCCAGCATGTTGAACCGGTTCAAGCCTGGATCCTTGAAGAACTCTAGTAAATACAACAATCTTAATTCGCATTTCAAACGGCGATTTCTGTACGCAAACCTCTAAAAGTTATTTACGGAAATTGCACTGTTTTGGAAGAAATACGGACAAAATCCATTAAATTTACGGAAAACTTTCTGCATATTTACGGATTTGAAATCTCCTTTACGGAACTAATGTCATTTACGGAAATTGTACTGCTGTTTTGAAAAAATGAAACTTCTCCGTAAAATTTTACAGAAAATCTCTTGTATTTTCACGGATTTTTTTTTAGAGTGTAGTGTCAAACTAAAAGAAATCTTGAAACCTGCTTAAAAGAACACTCCCGTTATGTCACTAACTAGGAAATTTCTAAATCTTCTATTGCCAACAATTCTGGGGTTTCCGGCAATAGTTTTGATTTTCAAAATGCTAAAATTATCTTTACTGTCAATAGCCCATCTGAATTTGACTCTCTTGAAAATTTAGCTATTTATTTTAATAGCGGGGTTATAGTTATTAAAAATCTCTTTTACATGCTCTCAAATTTAACATGCTCTTTGCAGCTTGGAAAAACTTGTTCAGCTCAACCGTATAATAATAGTAATATATATATATATATATATATATATATTCATTTTGGTATTAACTTTTATGTTTGTTTATATTTTGTATATTTAATCCCAATTTAACTTTCATTTTTTTTTTCAAGTTTCTTCATAATTTTCCTTAGATTCTGTATTCTAGATAATCTTCTGGGATTGGCCGATGCCTTCTGCTTTCCTATTAGCTATTCTCTTAACTTGTCCCTCTTTTCCTCCTATTTTCTTTCAGTCTTGCTCCTGCCTTCAATGTGGTTGCACGTCTTCTTTGCGCCTGACAAAGAAAGACAAAGTTCTTTCGGAAGGCCTAGCGCATTCCTTATTTTTATGTTTTTTTTCTTTTTTTAAATTGCCTTTATAGTATCACACCAGTTTATTTAATACTGTAATGTGGTTTTGGATGCAGATTGAAGAAAATGGGTATGCGAGTAACAAATCTGGTAGCTTTAAAGGAGCCATACTATATAATGAATTTAACATTTGTACAATTACATTTTATATCTCACTTTGAATTTAGCTGACAAAATATTCCATAACTTGGAAAATATAGCCATAGGTTTTAATTCACTTTCTCGGCTATTTCACGCTTTCTGATATCTTAACCCCTTGACTACCAATTTTTTTTGTGGGACATTTTAAATCAAATTTAACATCTACCGAGCAAACGGTCAACTACGATCCTAAATGAACGTGAGAGACCAGTGGGACAAGCAGACATGTTTTTCCAAGCGTTTCAGAGACTACTGTGTCCAGTGGTAATTTTTGAAGTTGCACTGGGACATAGTGTCCCACTGGGAGTCTACGGGTTAAAGCAGTGACTCCCAAACAATTATGCCTCACGTACCTCTTGAAAAAATACGCATACTTGGAGTACCCGTATTTGCCAACTTGTAAGAATCATGGGTAGAAAATGGAAACGAAGAAAACAAAGGGATGCAAATAAACCTAACTTTGACCATAAATTTAATGTAAGCTTTACAGTTAGCAATTTTTCTAATAACTGGGTCGCTTTTTCATCCTTGCACATTTTTTGCATATTTAGTGTTATTTTGCTGAGATAATCACAAGTCACCGTCAACATTTAGAAAGTTTAATTTTAATTTTAATTTTAGAACCATGAATGATATGAAAAACTTATTTTACTGACTCATTTAGCTGTCCTGCGTCATATGCTGATTTTAAACGCAGACTCTTCACGAACCCCCTAGAACCTCTTCACAAGCCCCCTAGAACCTCTTCACGTCCCCACAAGGAGCACGAATGTCTTAAATGGCCATTTTAGCTTGTCAATAGAAGTGCTATTCTATTTCAACCTCCCAGCAAGCGCACGGTCGCAAATTTTACCAGAAACGTGATTTTTACGAAATTTTGTTTTCGCAAATGGCACCAAATAAAAATTCAGTTTTACTACTGATATGTATAATGTATCTTCTAACATGTATCTTATTAACTGTTATGAAAATCTTACATTTTTAACAGCGTAACTACTCTTCCCAAAAAATACTTCACGCGGCCGTTCATGGGCAAAAAAATTAGGCGCGCCCAGTAAAGTAAACAAAAAAAAGTTTTTTTTTTTTTCTTTCTCGAAGTGAATGTCCAGTCTCTTAAAAATCTGTATAAAAAGTATCGTTTCTTTGTGATTTTTCACCTGATTAGAAGCTCGTTTTAGCAGCTTCGTGACACGTGATGATCGTCGTCATAGCAACGCTTTGTATCCCGAGAAGAATTGTTCTTAATGGTCACTTAAATGATGTGCTTTGTTCGGTGCTCATAAAACAAGAAAGTGACCATACGTTCAACCACATGTTGATTTTGTATCGAGATAGCATTTTTTAAAGTGAGGCGCGCTCGAGTCTGATGTGAGTCTGATGTACGCAGTTCAGGTAACTGTTTTCTTACTTGGAAATGTATTCATTGTGTTTATTTTTTAGTAAATATAAAAACTTAGTAGGTTGAAAACCCCAGTAACTGACGCTTTAAGGATTCTTTCTTGTTCAAATCACTATTACAAAAAATTAAATCTATTTTATAGTTATCTTTGTTTTTGAAAGGATAGAAGAGATATATTTAAAAAATATTGTTGGCAAAATTTTGAAAAAATTACACATTTTATTATTAAAAATTAATTTTATTCATAAATAGGGTCAAAAACTCCAATAACTGACACTGTCCCAATTTTGAAACATCAATAACAGACACAAAGTGAACCAGCGACTGACACTTTATTTTAGAAGATTAAAATGCTTAAAAAAACTTTATTCTTTATTATAAAAACAAAATACAATAATATTTATTATAAAAAGTGGGATTTAGTAAGCTGTACTGCATTATTAGTAATGCAGAGTATATAGCAGTAATATTTAGTACTGGATTATTAGTAATGCAGATATTCAATAACTGACATTTATGAACCAGTAACTGACATCTTGTGTCAGACACTGGTAAAAAAACTTAAATTTGAATGATGTGTACTACAAGATAAATTTAATTTATTATTATGCATTTTTAAACAATTCAAATAATATATTTCAACTTTCTATAATATATAACCAATAACTAACACCTCTGTCAAAGACTGGTGAATTGAAATTCTAGGAACCAATAACTGGCATTCCCCATTAAGCTAAATTAAATAACTATAAACCCTAAATCATAGCCCTAATATATCATATACATCGTTAAACTAATTTCTACTAGTATAACTTTAAGAAAAAAGTTTAGGAGGGTTGCATTACAAATAGATTAGAAAAACATTTCCTTAATTCTAGAAATAAGATGGTTGCTTCAAAATGGCACTTTTTGTATTCTCAAAACTTTTTTCTCATTGAATATGTTTTTGGCCCTCTAGCAGTGAATAAATTGACTCCAAAATAAAAATAAGTGCCTCATTTACCGCTAGATGACATAACTTTTCAGAATTTTACAATAAAAAGCTTATTTGAGTTAGAGTTTTGCTCAAGTGTCAGTTACTGGTTAGGTGTCAATAACTGGGGATTTAACCCTAGGGTGGGTGCACAAGTAATTGACCAGGTACCAGTAGTTAACCAGTGAAATATAAAAACTGTAGAAAACAGGAATTAATGGGAATACATTCTAACTTTGGTTGTTAGAGAAGATATCTAACATCCAAAGATATATTTTTATACAAGTTATAATTACAGTTAAAGATGTGCTTGAAGGTTAGAGTGGGAAGATTAGAAATATTTCAACTTTTCTATTTTTATTAGTTTGCGAATTATTGTGTTTTAAAATGTTTTCTGACTTTTTATCCCCTGTTATAAGTGTCTTTTAGCAGCAGTTTTAAATACGAACACTCATATTTTGATTTTTACACCAAAAAAAAAAAAAAAAAAAAAAAAGTGGCCAATTATTAGTACAATCTCATTTTCTAACTAATACCGTAAATAATTTAAATTATAGAAAAGAAAATGAGAAAATATGAATCCTCATACCTTAATCAGTATATAGGGAACACTGCAAAAAAAAAAATGTGACAGTAATTTTATTAGAAAAAAAATAACTTGCAGAAATTTCCACTAAGTGGTCAATTACTGGCACACTCCCCCAATTTAAATTTATAAATGCAGTTAAATCTCTTTTAAGTAACACCTCTGAATAAGGGACATTTCATTTCTATATGAGACAATTTCCTTGGCTACGTCCCAGTCCCTTCAAAGAGGATGTATAATATATTTAACTTCTATCAAAATAAAAGACTTTCCATTTAAAATACTTTTTTAAATATAAAATTTCTTTTTTCTTTTTCCTCTATAAAATTTTTTATTTAATAAAACACCTTGTTAAGAAAAATGTTTTATAAAACATTTTTTTAAATTCATTAATAAAATTGTGATCAGCTGTTGCAAAGAGAATCTTTTTTTTTTTTTTTTTTTAAATATATGTAATAATGAATGATTAAATTTAAGAAACTTAATATAAATTTGAAATTTTTTTTTATCAAACAAAATTTACACTGTTAAAAATAATCTATTTAAAAATGAGAACTTCTATGTTTCTTTTTCTTTTTTTTTTTTTTTCTTTAGTAGAATTGCTTCAGAAACGAGTACATGATGTTTTCAAATATAAGTGACAATTCGGACTGAATAGTAAGCTTGTGAATAAATATTAATATAAACTCTTGTTACTGTATGTGTGTTTGAGTCCCTGTATGTACTCAAAAAAATAAATACATTCGTTTTTTTAAATTTAAGTGTTAAGTACTCGGAGCTATTATAAGATCGGAAAGTATTCAAACATGAGTAAATTTTGCTTATTTATATGTATCCAGTTTTAACAGTGTGTGTATATAATAAATAAATTTATAAATAGCAGAAACATTTCAAATTTGAACCCAAATGTAATCATCTATATTTGAGATTTGAAGCCAAAAATATTAATATTTAATTCATTTATGTATTCAAAATAAGTACATACAGAAAAGAATTTATAGATTCGAGTTCAAATATATATTTATTTCTCTATGGATTCAAAAACTAATGCTTAAAAGTATAAATATTTCAGATTTGAAACTTAACATAATCATAATGAATTGATAAACGTTTTCAAATACAAGTACATATAGAAAAGAAGTTAAAAATTTTAAGCCAAATATATATTCATTAACGATTCAAAAATGAGTACGTAAAATATACATATTTCAGATTTAAAACTTAATGTAATCATAACTGATTCATAAATGTATTCCAGAATGAGTACACATAGTTCATACATTAAAAAACTTAAATTGTGTATATACTTAAACTTGATTTATAAATGCATTCAGAAATGAGTACATATAATATTTTGTATTTTAAGACTAAATACTCACGTTTGAGTCCTATATATGTACTCACAAATATGAGTATGTGTGTTTCTATACATACTTATGTTCTAGTCCCTGTATGTACTAAAAAAAATGAATATATGCGTTTCTCAAATTTAAGAGTTAAGTACTCGGAGCTATTATAAGATCGGAAAGTACTCAAAAATAAGTACATTTTGCTTATTTTTAAGTATCCAGTTTTAACACTGTACAAGACAAACTCTCTTTTAACCGAATAATCTATATTATAAAGCAAAAACAAGTCCGTGAGTAAAGCTGACATAATATCGACGGTGGGAAAAGATTTAAGAAATATATTTTCATTTTTTTTTTCCAAATTTAATTACTTATAATTGTAAATTTTTACACCATCGAATGGGGGGAGTGGGGCTGTACATTCAGTTACAATTTATTTGATGGTTGGTTGGTTGGTTGGTTGGTTGGTTGATTTATTACAACCGATTATCAACACGAGGGATATAGGTCCTAGGGGGAAGTGCCCTCCGTGGGGGTCTTTCTAAGGGATCCTAACCCGTATTTACGGCAAGGTTCGAAGAAAACCACGAAAAACTCCGAACGGTTAGGTCGACGAGCGCAACAGGGGTTTGAATCTAGCACCTCCCGTCTACCAGCTTTGAGAGCAGAACCTCTCAGCCACTGGTGGGGCTACAATTTATTTGAAAATTGTATTTCAATTCACGGATTTTTTATGGTTTTTAAAATAATTTTCAAGCTTGAAGTTTTAAAAAACCTATCGATATCGCGTGCAGCTCGATTGCGGAAAATTAACCACAGTGTTTTTGAAACAATATAAATTGTTGAGCTTTTGTTTCCGGCTAATATTCCATAACAAAATAAAAAATTCATCAGCAAATAAATAAATAAATAAATAAATAAATTAATTAATAAAAATAAAACACAAATTTAATAGACATATGTAATCAAACTACGTGCTTAAACACTGAAATAATCGGGATAAAAAAGGCTGCTGTAAGTAGCAAAATCTTTGGCGATTTATTCGGCTATCAACGTTTGTCGCATGCGACTAGTACAAAAGCATAGCTTTTAATAAATTTCTAGACTTTAGTTGAATACATTATTGATATGTTCCATATAAAAATGTGTTTTGGTGGTGTGAGTGCGCAATCTAAAAATAAATAAATAAATTGAATGTAAAAATTTTGTTAAAGTTTTCAATTTAAAAAGAAAATGGTTTTTACCCATATTCTGTACACCGGGTTGTATATCCTGTAACCCGGAAACCCCTGGTTGGATCCCGTGCTATATAATAATTCAGTTATAATATTGAACTATACATATCTATATACTATATATAACTCTATTCTAGAAAAAAAAAAAAAAAAAAAAGAACTAACGTTGTCGATGCTGCTCCCGTAAATGTATTTTCTGTGACTGGAGGTTTTTCTCGGCTAATATTAAAAAAAAAAAAATTGCATATAAAATATATAAATTGGTAATAGAGAAATGTTCGATAAACACGCTGAAACAGACAGTTTTCAAATCGAAGAATTATTTTAAGAGTTATTTAATGTCGCAGTAAGTCAAAGTAGTTCCTTTTAAAAAGTTTTATATAGGAACAAAAACTATGCATAGCTATTTAACCATCTTTTGCAGGGACATACCTGACAAGCTTGCGGTGTGCAGTGTGCAATTATTATTTTTTACTAATTTTTGTTAGTTTTTTTAATTTTCATTATTTCATTTTTAGATGTATACTAAAATTAACTATACAAACTTTTGAAATATTATTATCATTTTTTTTCTTTTCAGCATTGTGATCAAAATGAATTACATTACGTTCCTATTTATTTATATATAACTTATTTTGTCAACCATATCTCCTAATAAAGGACACCTCTAATACTTAACAAAATATCTGATCCCATGGGTGATGTCCTTTATTGGAAGGTTTTACTGTATTAACTTCTTCAGTATCCAAATTAGAATAATACTGCAAATACTTATTCACCATATTCTCATTTATTTCTAACAATACAATCTCATTGAAGATAGAAAAAGGCACGCGCGAGAAAAAATATATATATATCAATTGTAATTCAACTTCATTAGAGGATGACGTCATCTTCTTCGGGAAAAATACAGGACAAAGAAAAATAAATTGAAAAATACTTAAATTATAATTAAATATAATATAATAAATCATACCTTTTATGCTACCCGTATAAAATACCACTGCTTCGTTCAATCAATAATACTTTTTTCTTTTAAACGTTCCAATTTCAATTTTGGTTTTTAATCATAAATCCCAATCCTGATCATATTATAAATGCGATTGTGTGTGTGAATGTTTAGCTGAAGTAAACGTCAAAACGTAGGATTTAATGGCCGTGTATCTTTGCATGGGTTATAAACCCAGAAATGAACATAGGGTAGGTGTTATTTATTATTTTCAAGTATTTTTCTTAATAATTCAAAATTTCATTCTTTTTCATAGAGAATCAATGAATATTTTTCCTTTAAACCTCCGTATTTTATCTGTAAAATAAAAAATAAAAAAATAACAAAGTGCTCTAAGACTTTTAAAACGTCAAAAGTTTCTTTATTTCTGGAACGTATAATTATGAAAGTGCCTTACTGGCCTCTCTCTGCTCGTCTTTTCCGGTATTTGATTATCCATTTCCGACTGTTGACCCAGATAAGGCATTTTAGAAAGGCCAAGTGACACTTTGATAACAATTGTATCTATCTGGACACCGCTCCGAAACCAAAACAAATACCGGCATCTAAAAATTTTAAAAGTCTGGAAAGAAAAAAATCTCTTCCACTTGTAAGTAATTTGCTTTTATTATTATTTTTTTTTTTACTTGATTTTTAACACTTCCCAACAAAGTTGAAAAGTGTTTACGAATTCAGTTTGTCTGTCTTGCTGTCCGCGCTCTAATTCACGTAAATATACTCGGATTGCAAGGCAATTGATATATGTTATTGAGGTTTATTCTGACATGTTCGGTATTGTAAATGAAGCGTGTAGCACTTTTACTTCGTTTACAGGGGGAACACAAAAGAATTTTGTTACATTTACGATCTATGAAAAAAATCATTTACACACTGCAAAAAAGAAAAAAAAAATGTTGATTTTACAGTATAATACTAGCAGCAATACGCTACCACGCATGCGCAGCAGTGTCTTACTGCTTATTTAACTGTTTATTACTGTTAATTTTACGGTATAATACTGGCAGCTGGGATGCTAGTATTATACTGATAAAATCAACATTTTTTTTTTTCAGTGCAGTGCAGTGTTTTTTAATGATGTTACACTATTTCAAATATATTGAAACCAGTAGGCCCGTGCGGGGATTTCGCACTGCAAGTCTAATAATTTTTAGAAATATTTATTATTTTTTAGATGCGGGTTTAAACTTCGAAAGAAAAATTAAGGTTAAAAATATCTGCAAACAGTATTGGTCAAGCTAGAATATCGTCTCATTTATTCCATCAAAGTTACAGTAAAAACTGATTGAAAATACCAAAAATCACACGCGAGAAAAAAAAAAAAATTAACAATAGTATTTTAACTGCATTAGAAGATGACGTCATGTGTTTCTTGAAAAAAAAAAAATGAAAAGAAAAAAAAATAAATTGAATACATTTAAAATACAATTTAATCCAATATAACAAAGCATACCTTTTTCTTCTAAACATTTCAATTTCAATTTTGCTTTTTAACCATAAATATAAAATAAACCCATGCGAAGAAATCATACTTTATCTTTTTTGTACTATATTTATTTTTATAATTATTGTAGAGCACCATATGATGCGGTATTTTATTTTTGTGGCAACAGTAATTTGAGGAAAATCTTTCATTTCATTTATGAAATCAATGCCAATTTAACTTTTAATTAACAGCAATTTTTTCTCAAAAACACGTGTTAACGAAATGTGAGTGTACTATGTCAGAAGCCGCTTCAAAAAACCTTTCGAATGATGCCTCATTCGTTGTTGTGCGTTTCGTAAATTCATAGAAAAAGGGATGTTGACAACAGAAATAAGATATATGACCAGTGGACCCGTGCGAAGATTTCGCACTGCATTTTAATATTTTTTAGATGCAAGTTAAATTTATATATGTAAAAAATAAGGACTTAAAATATCTGCAAACAACACTAGTCGCCAGAATATCGCCTTATTTATCCCATCAAAGTTACAGTAAAAACTGATCGCTGATAGCTAAGGCAAAAAAAAAAAAAGAATTATCAATCGTATTTTAACTGCATTGGAAGATAACATCATCTGTTTCGGGAAAAAACATGGTGAAAAGAAACATAAATTGAGCATTTGAATTTAAATTTTGCTCTTTAGTCATAAATATAAAATAAACCCGGGCAGAAATCTTTATTTTACAATTTTTTTATATAATTATTGCTGAGCACGATATAATGCGGTATTTCATTTTTGTGGCAACATTAATTTGAGGAAAACGTTTCATTTCATTTATGAAAACAATGACGATTTAATTTTTAATTATCAGCCAATTTTAATCAAAAAACAGGTTTTAGGAAATTGTATTTGTACTATGTCAGAAGCCTGTTCAAAATCCTTTCATATGGCATCTCATTCGTCGTTCTGCGTTTCGTATTTTCTTAGAAAAAGGGATATTGACAGGAGAAATAATATATACGATGATTGATGATTGATATATATCACTGAGGTTCACTAGAAGGTGCTTATTATAGAATCTAACAAAAAAATAACTGTGAAAAAAGGGAGCCAAGTTCTATAAAAAGAAAAGAAAAAAAAAAAAAAAAAAAAAAAAGGTCAAGAAAATAAGTGATATTTAAGTGCGTGCCAAGTTCAAATAAAATTCACTCAAACTTACCTACTGAAATATTCAGGGCTTGACAAATACGGTCGCCAGATCGCCACTGGCGACCAAGTTCTTTAATCTGACAGCGATTTTCTTTTTTGTAAACAAATGAACAGATTAGGCATTTTTTCTCTCCCCCCAATATTAAGAAATAAACTTCGAAACTATATTCAAAGACAAAAATATATTTTTTAACTTTTAATTTTGCAAAAATAAGTTCATGAACTGCAAATTTCAAAACAATAAAATCAGAATAATTTGTCTGACTTCGACAGGAAAATAGGCAAAATAAAATTTTCCTTCTTCACTATTTTATCAATGACCCCCCCCCCCCTCCCCCACTTTCTCATCAGATATAGATTTTGCAGTACTCAACTATCCGGACATTTGAAGCATTTGACAATCAGCATTTTCCGAACATGCCGTAATTCTGCATTTACAGTATTTCTTTTTTTAACTCGTATATAATTTTGATATCTTTCATTAGAAAACTTAGTTTATACTATCTTTCTAAATTATGTACTAGTCTAAACTATGCTTGTTATTATTTTTTCTCAATTAATTATTTAAAAAAAAACTTTTGTTTTTTGAAAATCGATGATCGGTGATGGCGGGTGGGGAGGGGAGGGGGGTGTTATTTTTTTCTGTCGACTAGAATTTTTTGCTGGCTACCAGATTTTATGAAATTTGTAAAGCCCTGGAAATATTATAGCATTGTTTAAATTGTTTAAAAATAAAAATTATTGATAACATATTGATATTAAATCTAGAATTTGGCAAGTTTTTACCTAAGAGTCATTTACCTTTATTAATGACATTATTATATCGAAACTTGTTATTTCATGTTTGGAGGACTTAATTTGAGTGTATTGAGACTCCTGAAAGAGATAGAGTTTCTAGAGTGATGACCAAGGCAAGCGTAAGTGTATTTGTCTCTTTGTCAGGCCTTAGTCTGTTTGTATTGAGGTTTCCGGGGGGGGGGGGGGGGGGGGTTGCTAGAGTGATAACCAATGACGAGCGGAAGTGTATCTGTGGGTTTATTTGTTTATCAAATCTTTAACACTAGTCATTTGTTTATAATAATAACAATATTAAAAATTATTATAATGACATTGTTATTAATATTATCATCATAATTTTATTAAGACATGAAAATGATAGGCACAACATTTATCAAAAACTTGCGTAGTTCTAAATTTGTTATGAATATGCTATCAATAATTTTTATTTTTAAACAATTTTAACAATGCTATAATACTTCAGTAGGTATGTTTGAATGAATTTTATTTGAACTTGGCACTCACTTACATATCACTTCTTTTCTTGGCATTTTTTTTCACAGTTATTTTTTTGTTAGATATCATTACATTTTGTACAGTTACAATATACTTAGACACTTTACTTAATGATTTTTAATGTGTTTACAAGTGACTGTTTTATACACTAGGCAACATTCAATTTAATTAAATTTCTTACAACAAAATATTTGGCTGTCAATTTGCGGCAGAAATCTATATTTTAATACTGCTGTATTAAATGTATGTTTCGAAACGAAATGTATTGATTCGAAATTTTTATTGTTTCTGAAATAACAATAATCATATTGCCATAATTTTAAGTTTCATCATTACAGACTCATTAACATATAAATCAACAGCCTGATTTATATCTATACTAATATTATAAAGTAGTAAAGATTGTTTTCTTGTTTGTTTGTAGGGGATAATCTCTGGAACTACTGAAACGATTTCAAAAATGATGGTGGCAAATTGATGGTGACAATCCCTGCTCCAACATAGACTTTATTTTATGTCGGTGCCACTACCCCCCGGGGGGTGCAGAAGCGAAAAACGTTCTAAAATTTCGATATTTTTTATACTGAAGGAGCTAGAAACATGAAATTTGGCATGGTAGTTACTGATAAGATGTAAATGCTCTCAAAGAACAAATTATAATAAAATTCGAAATTTAAAAGGTTGAGATGGGCGAAAAGCGTTCTAAAAACATTCTAAATTACAATTTCTATGGAATATCTGGAACTACATAACCGTTTTCAAAAGTGATGGTGGCAAATTGATGGTGACAGTCCCTGCTCCAACATAGGCTATATTTTATGTCGTTGCCACGACCTACCAGGGGGGTACAAAAGCGAAAAACGTTCTAAAATTTTGATTTTTTTTTATACTGAAGGAGCTAGAAACATGAAATTTGGCATGGTACTTACTTATAAGATGTAAATGCTCTCTAAGAACAAATTCGAAAAAAATTCGAAATTTAAAAGGTCTGAGATGAGCGAAAAGCATTCTAAAAACATTCTAAATTACAATTTCTAATGGAATCTCTGGAACTACAGAACCGTTTTCAAAAAGTGATGGTGGCAAATTGATGATGACAGTCCCTGCTCCAACATAGGCTATATTTTATGTCGGTGCCACTACTCCCAGGGGGGGGGTGCAGGAGCGAAAAACGTTCGAAAAATTCGGGGTTTTTTTACACTGAAAGTGTTAGAAACATGAAATTTAGCATGGTAGTTACTTATAAGATGTAAATGCTCTCTAAGAAGAAATTCCAAAAAAATTCGAAATTTAAAAGGGTGAGATGAGCGAAAAGCGTTCTAAAAACATTTTAAATTACAATTTCAATGGAATCTCTGGAACTACAGAACCATTTTCAAAAGTAATGGTGGCAAATTGATGGTAACAGTCTCTGCTGTAACATAGGCTATATTTTATGTCGGTGCCACTACCACAAGGGGGTGCAAGAGCGAAAAACATTCTAAAATTTGGATTTTTTTTTTTTATACTGAAGGAGCTAGAAACATGAAATTTGGGATGGTAGTTACTTAAAAGATGTAAATGCTCTCTAAGAACAAATTCTAAAAAAGTTCGAAATTTAAAAGGGTGAGATGAGCGAAACGCGTTCTAAAAACATTCTAAATTACAATTTCTATCAAATTTCTGGAAATACAGAACTGTTTTCAAAAGAGATGGTGACAAATTGATGGTGACAGTTCCTGCTGTAACATAGGATATATTTCATGTCGGTGCCACTACACCCTGGGGAGTGCGTGAGCGAAAAACGTTCTAAAATTGCGATTTTTTTTATTCTGAAGGAACTAGAAATTTGAAATTTGGCATGGTAGTTATTATAAGATGTAAATGCTCTCTAAAAACAAAATAAAAAAAAATTCAAAATTTAAAACTGTGAGATGAGCGAAAAGCGTTCTAAAAACATTCTAAATTACAATTTCTATGGAATCTCTGGAACTACCGAACCCTTTTCAAAAGTGATGGTGGCAAATTTTTGATGACAATCCATGCTCCAACATAGACTACGCCTATGCCACTAATCGCCACTACGTCGGTGCCACTAATCCCATCAGGGTGGTGCAGGAGCGAAAAACGTTCTAAAATGGCAATTTTTTTTATACTGAAGGCGCGAGAAATTTGAAATTTGGCATTGTAGTTACTTATAATATGTAAGTGCTCTCTAAGAACAAAATTAAAAAAAATCGAAATTTTAAAGGGTGAAATGAGAGAAAAGCGTTCTAAAAAACATTCTAAATTACAATTTCCATGGAATCTCTGGAACCATAGAACCGATTTCAAAAGTAATGGTGACAAATTAATGGTGAAACTCCCTGCTCCAACATAGGCTATTTTATGTCGGTGCCACTAGTTCCAGGGGGGTGCAGGAGCGAAAAACGTTCTAAAATTACATTTTTTTTTATACTGAATGAGCTAGAAATTTGAAATTTGGCATTGTAGTTACTTATAAGATGTA
The DNA here is from genome assembly GCA_963931845.1 of Maratus michaelseni. NCBI lineage: Eukaryota > Metazoa > Arthropoda > Arachnida > Araneae > Salticidae > Maratus > Maratus michaelseni. The sequence goes on along the minus strand of OZ007588.1, from coordinate 46,469,623 downwards.
ATGCTCTCTAAGAACAAATTCTAGAAAAGTTCGAAATTTAAAAGGGTGAGATGAGCGAAACGCGTTCTAAAAACATTCTAAATTACAATTTCTATGGAATATCTGGAACTACTGAACCGATTTCAAAAGGGATGGTGGCAAATTGATGGTGACAGTTCCTGCTGTGACATAGGCTATGTTTTATATCGGTGCCACTACCACAGGGGGGAGGAGTGCAAGAGCGAAAAACGTTCTAAAATTACCATTTTTTTTTATACTGAAGGAGCTAGAAATTTGAAATTTGGCATTGTAGTTACTTATAAGATGTAATGCTCTCTAAGAACAAATTCTAAAAAAGTTCGAAATTTAAAAGGGTGAGATGAGCGAAACGCGTTCTAAAAACATTCTAAATTACAATTTCTATGGAATATCTGGAACTACAGAACCGATTTCAGAAGTGATGGTGGCAAATTGATGGTGACAGTTCCTGCTGTAACATAGGCTATATTTCATGTCGGTGCCACTACCCCCAGGGGAGTGCGTGAGCGAAAAACGTTCTAAAATTTAGATTTTTTTATTCTGAAGGTGTTAGAAACATGAAATTTGGCATGGTAGTTACTTATAAGATGTAAATGTTCTCTAAGAACAAGTTCCAAAAAAATTCGAAATTTAAAACTGTGAGATGAGCGAAAAGCGTTCTAAAAACATTCTAAATTACAATTTCTATGGAATCTCTGGAACTACCGGACCCTTTTCAAAAGTGATGGTGGCAAATTTTTGATGACAATCCATGCTCCAACATAGACTACGTCTATGCCACTAATCGCCACTACGTCGGTGCCACTAATCCCAGGGTGGTGCAGGAGCGAAAAACGTTCTAAAATGGCAATTTTTTTTATACTGAAGGCGCGAGAAATTTGAAATTTGGCATTGTAGTTACTTATAAGATGTAAGTGCTCTCTAAGAACAAAATAAAAAAAATCGAAATTTTAAAGGGTGAAATGAGAGAAAAGCGTTCTAAAAAACATTCTAAATTACAATTTCTATGGAATCTCTGGAACCATAGAACCGATTTCAAAAGTAATGGTGACAAATTAATGGTGAAACTCCCTGCTCCAACATATGCTATTTTATGTCAGTGCCACTAGTCCCAGGGGAGTGCAGGAGCGAAAAACGTTCTAAAATTACATTTTTTTTTTTTTATACTGAAGGAGCTAGAAATTTGAATGTTGAAAAATCGTTTTCGAAGCATTAATTTTTGTAGTTCGAACTAACCATTGTGGTAAAAATGAGTTCGAAATATAGAACATTTTTCATCATTAGTTCTAATGCAAAGTTTTCGGGACTTTAGGATTACTTCGAATTAACCAAAATTTCGAATTATCGTGAGTTTACTGTATTATTCATCAAAAATATATGAGTTCACCAAAGATATTGGTGATGTTACAATATATTTGAATAATGGAATTTGAGATATCTTTCGGAATAATTTTCCCAGGAAATAAATGAAATGCAAAACATGAAATTAAGAATTGATAAAACGTGAATACTTTCAAAAGTGCATTCAGGGATCTATCCAGGAGCTGAAGCGGATACAGCTCAGCCCCCTCCCTCCAAAATCAGTATTTTTTTAAATCTAATTATGGGCGCATTTTAAGCCACCATTAAGGTTAATTTCTGTACAGCCCGCCACTAAAATAAAATTCTAAATACTCTAATGTGTGCATTTACACCAGGGATGAGTTCGGGTTCTGTTTTCATGACCGGAACTCGACGATTGGTAATCCGAGCCCATTTTTTTTTTCATCAGAGCCCGAGCCTAAGCCCGATACCGTAAGTACGCAGCCGAAAATTGCTAATAACATTTTAAAACTGCTTCAAGATTAATTTTCTCATTTAAAAATCTCTTCTTTCATAAAATTAAGTATTAATCTAATATTCCCTCATGACAACGTTTCATGATTTCCATGTCCCTGAGAATCTGTTTAAAATAGCAAACTTGTTTTATACCCTTACCAGTAGCAGAAATCTGCAAAAGTCACAATTCTTATACTTTTAAACTATCATTGTACAATTATATCAGAAAGACATGAGTTCTGTTTTCCAATAATTCTGGAAAAGGATTTCAAACAGAAAGCGAGGATAGACAAGAGATATCTCATGTCTTTATGTTATTAACACTGACTGTGCAAAGGTTTCAGAATCAGATTACCTTATATCTTATATATTTCTCCTTATATCCCACCAATAACAATTAAATTCACTTTCAAACTGATTTTTAAAGGCTTGTAAAACACAAACTTAGACTTCAATCCTGTTTCTCAAATAGAAAGTGTTTTTTTCCTTGTTTTCAATTTGTGAATAAATAAAATTTTCGCTTGGATCCCAAGACTGGTATAAAATTCGGGCCCGCGCTCGATTTTAGGTTAAGATAAGCTGTGTTATTGTAGACTAAAACTGTTTTTGTGTGTAGTTTTAAGTTTATATCTTATGGCTCTAATTATGTTTATAAGGTCACTTGCCGTTGCTATAGTTTTCTTGACGACAACTCCTTCACAGAATGGAAACCAACAACTGATAGGTTGTTAATATTTAGAACCATTTGAGCGCTATGGCATCTTACTGTTGGAATCTATATCTTGAAGCCGATAATCTAGGTTGTGGTATGTTATATGTTTTGGGAGTATAAATTTGGTTATAGGTTTGCTTCCCCTCCCTACACACGCATGGCCTGTGCATATACCTTTTAATCAAAGCCCTTTGAGCTCCACCTCCATCTTTTCTTTATTTCAAGGTTCGCACAGTCTGTCACTACTTTTAATGATAAGAAAATTTCTGTCATTTATTCACAGAATTTGCAATGTTTGTGCAACATCAAACATCATCCGTCACTAAGCTCCATAACAGAACGGAGAGTAACTCATCGGTTCACTTTCTGCTGTGACTGCATCATACTTTCAATGCACGCATGTTACGAATTCTGAACTTTTCTTAAAATCAGAGGTAACCAGTTTTCTTAAAACTTTTCCGCTTACTTTTTATCATTTTTGGTTATTTTTACACCTTTTTCATATTTTTATCAGCAATACTTTTCAAATTTTCCTTTTTTTTTTTTTGAGCTTACGTACAATTTTATTTTCAAATAATTTCAATTTAAATATTTGCGATGAAATTAAATAAAATCTGTAGTTTTTTTTCAATAAAAATATATATCTGTGAAAACTGTAGCAACTTCGCCATACTTTAAAAAGAAAATCCAATTTGAAAATATCTAGCCCATACTACTCTATGGGAGGAAATCTGTGTTTTGCTATAAAATTTTCCTTCGAAATTCTAATGCCAATGTATTCATAAGTGGGACCGCTGGACTCAATGTAACAGAAAAGAGTATCATTTCCGTACTATTGTGGAGCCCACAAGTAAAGGTACTATAGTGTGTGTCGGCGAATTTCGATTTGTATAGCTCATTCGATTCGTCTCATCGAGCTAAGTAATTTTATACCTCGCATATCGGCTATTGAGTTTTGATAATGACAGGGGGCCGGGTCAAAGTTCAAAATTTCGTTCATTGAAAACCGTCAAAGAAATGAGTAAGATTTAAATTTATTTATGGTTCTTACACTGATACGCATTGATGATAGTCAATTTTTGACACATTGTTCATTCCGAAGAAGTGAGTAAAACAAAAATATTTCTCACAATGCGCACAACGAGCAAAGGCTCCTTCGGCTGACTCGACGACGCTTTCGAAACAGCTCTGCTTTCTTGACAGGATGAACAAAACTAGACGAAGACATCACAACTTGAGAAAACCTGTCAAGTAGCATACGAATATTTTATCTGCAATTACATATTCTTATAATAACAACAATAATATAACCTTATAGTAGTTATATTTGCAATGTATCGCACTGTAAAAAACAATTAGTAAACTTACATCGCACTTATTTCTTTGAAGGCATCTGTTTTTCACTGAACAAAATTTTGAACTTTGACCCGTCCCCTGTCATTATCAAAACTCAATAGCCGAAATGCGAGGTATAAAATGACTAAGCTCGATGAGACGAATCGAATGAGCTATAAAAATCAAAATTCGCCGCCACACACTACAGTATCTTTACTTGTCAGTGTCATCCGTATTCTGAGACAGTAGATGATTGAGTCTGTTGATAGTGTGAAGATGATTTTGTTTGCCACGTAGATAAACATTAAATCTTGAGATTAAATGTACTTATATTGTTAACAAATTTCAAGGTTAATTGAAGCTATTTTTTTTTTTCAGATTCAAAATATGAAATGTAACAGAGACATCAATGATTTTATATCTTGAACTTGTAAGTTCAACACTTTCCGGGATCGCTGCTGTCTTTTACTCTTCCTGACTCTAAACCATTGACTGGGAAATTGGACTGAGAATTTAAAGATATCACTTCCATGTCCAAGTCTAAGGCTTCCCATCGTCGGCTTCCTCCTCTTCTGCCCGTCAGTCCCGACGGATCTGGTTATACGTCTACTAGGTTCGTTTCACCTAGTCCCAATCCCAGAGGTAGCCGGTATCACAGGAACTGCTGTCAACCCACTCGATATCAATCTCCTGGACCAGGATCTTATCTGGATGCTTTGCTCAGACGTCCGCCAAATACCCGTAAAACCAAAAGTTCCAGATCAACGAACAGCGCAAGTAAGTTATATCATTCATATTTTGGAATTTGGCGGGGTTTGAACCAGGGATCTCATAAACATCAGGCGAGAGTGTTAGCGTCGAGCAAGATGCCAAGCCAGTTACTGCTTGGTCATTCTTAAAAGACGGACCTTGGCATGCTGCCAAAAAAATAGACCATTCCGAAGGGAGAGAACCATTGGATTAGGAGGAGGTGACCAATTTCAGGTTTCGCTTAACCCGTCTGACCACATGTCATTTCTTCATTGTCTGTTCTACTAGTAATACGAAACTGGCGGAATTCTTCTATTCATCCCCCACAAAAGCAAAACTAGGGGAGAATCTTTTATTACCTACTTCCCTATTATGAAGGATAGACTCGTCTTACCCAGACCTGTTACTCACGTGACCAGTCTTTAAAGCTTGGCTCAGCAGTACTCTAAGCTAGTGACACGCTTTATACTGCTAAAGTCAGATGAGATCGCTACACACTTTATCCCCAATGAGGAAGACGTCTTGTTGACAAGCGATGCGCATGCATGAGTGATGCTGTCGTGTTGCTGGGCGCAGTGGCGCTGCCAGTGTTTGAACCAGGGATCTCATCTCATGAACAGTAAGCGAGAGCGTTAGTGTGAAGCAAAATGCTAAGCCAGTTAGTTACTCTAAGCTTATAACTCGCTTTAATACTGTACAAGTGTGATTAGGTGGCTACAATATCAACACATTCGCGACCGCGTGTTTTCGTCTATTTTAACAGTAACAGTGGGCGACAATTTTTAACATTGCGCTATTCAACATAAGGATGTTTTGTATTTATGTGTATATGGGCAAATGGATATACGTAATCAGGATATTAAAATTGCATACGTTACGAACTTTATAATGTTTGCTGTCGGATTACATGGAAAATATTAACTGTTATGCTTTTAATTGTTCTTTATTCTTTTCTTTTTTCTTTGTTAACACTTTCCAACATAGTTGAAAAGTGTTTAAGACTTCAGTTTGTCTGCCCACCTGTGTGTCCGCGCTCTAACTTGAATAAATATATTCGGATTGCCATGTCATTGATATATGTTATTGAGGCTTTCTATGGATGTTCGGTATTGAAAACGAAGTGTGTAGAATTTATAGTTCGTTTACAGGGACACTCAAAAGAATTCTGTCACATTATGGTCTATGGGAAAAAATCGTTTGCAGTGTATTTTAATGATGTTTCACTACTTCAAACAATGAAATTGATATACATCAAAGAAGTGCAATACAAAATGCTTACTATAGAATATTGTGAGCACAGCGTTTACCGTTCATTTACAGGGACACACAAAAAAATTCGTTTACAGTACTGTCTATGAACTATAATTGCTGGCAGTGTCTTCAGTTCTGGTATGTGTTTTTAAATTTAATTATGTTTTTGCATATTACTTAGTATGTATAAATTCTATAGATCATACACAGGGCTGCACAAAAGAATTCGAGTTCATTTCTGCTTACTGACGGAAATTGCTTAAGGGGTTTCTGTTTTCGACAGTGTTATGCGTTTTCTATTAAACTAAATTTTAGCATACTATGTAGTATATATAAAAATCTATAGTTCATATACAGAGCTTCACAAAATAATTCGATTATTTTCTACAATAGATGGTAAATTGGGTTTTCAAATGTGTTTAAGTGTTCTCTAAATAGTTTACTTAAACATCATCTTTCACCTTATTAAACAGTGAAGTTTTGTCACAGTATTCATGTGTTGGAAAGTGTTTCATAATCTGTGTTTGACGCAAGATTTTTATTTCTTGTTTTTTTTTCTTTTCTGCTACAAATCTCATGACGATTTAATTTCTTTGCAAAGAAGGGGGTGCGCGCTATCCGGCGACTATATCCGAAAATTGGAAAATGTACTCGTACTCTTAAAGTTTAAGTGCGCGTTATACGGCGAATATATCCAATAATTGGAAAATGTACTCGTACTCTTAAAGTTTAGGTGTGCGTTATACGGCGAATATATCCTAAAATTGGAAAATGTACTCGTACTCTTAAAGTTTAGGTGCGCGTTATGCGGCGAATATATCCAATAATTGGAAAATGTACTCGTACTCTTAAAGTTTATGTGCGCGTTATACGGCGAATATATCCAATAATTGGAAAATGTACTCGTACTCTTAAAGTTTAGGTGTGCGTTATACGGCGAATATATCCTAAAATTGGAAAATGCACTCGTACTCTTAAAGTTTAGGCGCGCGTTATGCGGCGAATATATCCAATAATTGGAAAATGTACTCGTACTCTTAAAGTTTAGGTGTGCGTTATACGGCGAATATATCCTATAATTGGAAAATGTACTCGTACTCTTAAAGTTTAGGTGCGCGTTATACGGCGAATATATCCAATAATTAGAAAATGTACTCATACTCTTAAAGTTTAGGTGCGCGTTATGCGGCGAATATATCCAATAATTGGAAAATGTACTCGTACTTTTAAAGTTTATGTGCGCGTTATACGGCGAATATAATCCAATAATTGGAAAATGTACTCGTACTCTTAAAGTTTAGGTGCGCGTTATACGGCGAACATATCCAATAATTAGAAAATGTACTCATACTCTTAAAGTTTAGGTGCGCGTTATACGCCGGAATATGCGGTAATCACTTCTGAGTTTTCGGCCTAAATAATCCAAAAAAAAAAAATCAATGGCTTTTAGCCTAACCTAAATTATCATAACTGAATCTATAATAATATTATTATTAAATGAATTGAATTAGAAAACTACTAAATAGAAATGGGTTATTATTCACTAGCACGCAAAATGGGATGAAATGTAACATCGCTCTTTATATTTGACTGATAAGGCACTAACGGCTTTCTGTCATTCTCTTTTATAGCATTCATTGATAAGAAGAACTAAATAATGTTTCTTCCACGTCAATTTACATGATGGATGAAAATTTGTTGCATAGACACTGATGCTCCAAGCATATTTTCGGTCAAAAATATAACGGATGAGTAGAAAATTGACAACAAAGATTAATTATAGGGTGAAAACCCCAGTAACTGACACTTTAAGGGTTTTTTCTTGTTCAAATCACCATTAAAAAGTTTTAAATCTGTATTTTATACTTATCTTTGTTTTTGAAAGTATAGTAAACATACATTAAAAAATTATTGTTAACAAAATTTTTGAAAAATTATACTTTTTATTACTAAAAATTAATTTTTGTCACAAATGTGGTCAATATCTTCAGTAACTGACACCATCCCTTTTTTGAAAAACCAATAGCTGAAAAATAAGTTATGATAGTTAAGACAAATAAGTTACCACTAGATGACATTACTTTGCAGAATTTTACAAGATAATGCTTATTTCAGTTAGATTGGTGCTGAAGTGTCAGTTAGTGCGATTAGGTGTCAATAACTGGGGATTTCACCCTATATAACCAGAGATTTCAACAAATACGTACCAGAGTAGAACAAATGCGTTCTCTGGGTCGCCGATGGCGACCAAGTTTTCTTATCTGGCGACCTAATTATTTAATCTGGCAGGGAGAAGTTTTGACAAAACAATAAGAAATATTGTCAATCCATCTAAATTTGGATACAATGCTAATAAATGTTCAAGATTATTCAAATGAGATTTTTGTGTTCAGAATTAAAACAAATTAATCTATCGAATTCATTTTAAACAATGATAACATATACAAGTTGCAATTTTCCAACTGGACGAAAAATGTCCTCGCCAGGATTCGAACCTGGGATCGCTTGGCTGAAGCTGTCACGCTCTACCAACTGAGCTATCCCGGTCGAATCTGGAGGGCATAATTCATCCAGTTAACCTTATTGATCATAGCATCTGGTCTGATATTTTAATCAGCTCAACAGAATACATCGCAGGTAATGGAACTCCAGAAAACGCTGGATACGTGATTACACTAGATTAATTTTAACACAATTATTCAAATTGGTAAAGAAATGATACAAGTTGTAATTTTCCAACTGGACGAAAAATTACAACTTGTATAATTTCTTTACCAATTTGAATAATTGTGTTAAAATTAATCTAGAATAATAACATATAACTGATCATACGTAATTTTTTTGAAGTAAATCTATAAGAAATTATAACAAATGGCATTTTTTTCTCTCCCCCGAATATTAAGAAATAAACTTAGAAACTCAAAAAAAAAAAAAAAAAAAAAAAAAATTATTTTGATTTTTATTTTGGCAAAAATAAGTTCATCAAATGCAAATTTTAAAATAATAAAATCAGAATTATTTGACTGTCTTCGACAGGAAAATAGGCAGAAATTTTTTTTACTGCTTCATTATTTCATCGATGCCCTCTCATCAGATATAGTTTCTGTAGCACTCAAGACTCAATCATCCGGACATTTGAATCATTAGGCAATCAGCATTTCTCGACCATTAAGGTTAATTCAGCTTTTACAGTATTTCTTCCCCCCCTCCCCCCAAAATTCAAAATATCAAAATTATATATCTCTATATATAATTTTGATTTTCATTAGAAAACTAATGTTATTTTATCTTTTAAGTTATGTACTATTCTAAACTATGTAAATAATAATTCTAAGCTAGGCTTGTTATAATTTTTTCTCAATTAATTCATAGAGAGTTTTTGTGTGTTTTGAAAATCAATGACGGGGGAGAGAGAGGGTGTATGGTATATTTTTTATTGACGACTAGAATTTTTTGCTGCTACTAGATTTTATCAAATTTGTAAAGTACTGGTTTATATTATCTTTCTTAATTATATACTATTCTAAACTATGTAACTAATAATTCAAAACTATAGTTGCTATAATTTTTTCTCAATTAATTCATAGAAAACTTTTGTGTTTTTTGAAAATCAATGACGGGGGAGAGAGATAGGGTACATATTTTTTATTGGCGACTAGAATTTTTTGCTGCTACTAGATTTTATCAAATTTGTAAAGTCCTGGTTTATATTATCTTTCTTAATTATATACTATTCTAAACTATGTAATTAATAATTCAAAACTATAGTTGTTATAATTTTTTCTCAATTAATTCATAGAAAACTTTTGTGTTTTTTGAAAATCAATGACGGGGGAGAGAGATAGAGTATATATTTTTTATTGACGACTAGAATTTTTTGCTGCTACTAGATTTTATCAAATTTGTAAAGTCCTGGTTTATATTATCTTTCTTAATTATATACTATTCTAAACTATGTAATTAATAATTCAAAACTATAGTTGTTATAATTTTTTCTCAATTAATTCATAGAAAGCTTTTGTGTTTTTTGAAAATCAATGACGGAGGAGAGAGAGAGGGTATATATTTTTTATTGACGACTAGAATTTTTTGCTGCTACTAGATTTTATCAAATTTGTAAAGTACTGGTTTATATTATCTTTCTTAATTATATACTATTCTAAACTATGTAATTAATAATTCTAAACTATGCTTGTTATTATTTTTTCTGAATTAATTCTTAAAAAAACTTTTGCACTGGTTGAAAATCAATGACGAAGGATTGGAGGGTGAGTGGTATTTTTTACAGACGACTAGAACTTTTTCTGGCTACCAGATTTTATGAAATTTGTAAAGCCCTGCACATAACTAACTACCTCTGCCATAAAAATATATATTAAAAGTTTTTCAGGAATAAAAAGTATCGTCGAAATTAAATTAAATTTCTTCATGACGCTATGAGATATTTGAACAATTTGGAAATATATTGTATAATATACCAGTGTTTCGTGACACTGGGTGCCTCATGGTTATGAGGGTGCCTCAGGTGTGTCGTTAGTGCCATTGGTATGACTTATTATTGCGTAGAAGGTGGGGGAGGAGAAGATGCCTTAAAATTGAAAAGTCAATTATCGGTACTTGCCAAATATAACAAGAAAAAAAATAAAAATCTGTAAAAACGAAACCTGCGTATAATGAAAACCTGTCTTAAGTGGAAACGTTTCATGGTTCCGACGTAAGGAATACCGTACACATATCTGCTAAAAACGGAAACCTCTTTAAAAGTGAATTTTTTTCCGGCCCAAAGAAATTCGTTTTAGTAAGTTTTACTGTATATCTTTCGGGGGGGGGGGGGGGGGGGAAATGAGAAGAAAAAGAAAACTTGCCAGCTTCATCCATTTTTAGAGACCACCATTTTTGAAAAATAATAAGTTTTAGTAGTTGAATATTCATTTGACTGACGAAGGATAAACGATTTTCTGTCATTCTGTTTTACTTTCTACAAATAACTAAATAATGTTTCTTGCCTGCCAATTAACATGATGGATGAAATTTTTTGCATAAACACTGATGATCCAAGAATATTTTTGCTAAAAAATATAATTGATGGAGAAAATCGATTAATTATGCAAAGATTAATTATGCGTAACTACTTTACTTGACATACATAATTACATGTGACCATCCCATTATTTTTTCATCTCTACGTCACTAGCTATTCTATCGCTAAAAATAAAGGATCTGAATGAAATCATGAATGTACGCAGGAGAAGGTCGCCCAGTAAATTTTTGAAAATAGTAAGATATAACTTTAAAAACTAAGGCACCGGCAGAAAGAAATTTAAGGGGTTCAAGATTTTGGAATAGATGTGCCAGTGGTCCAAAGTTTATTCCGCTTTTTTAAAATGCGAATATACAACAAAGAACTTTTTGCCAGACTTCCTCATACAAGACAATTTTTTTAAATATATCAACATTAAAAAGCAATGCAAAAAACTATCAATTAAGAAATATTAAATATTCAAAAATAAGTTTCTATCAACATTTTACAAAATGGAGAATTGGAACAGTTCATTATTTTTAACCATGGGGGCTTTGCTTAAGATAAATTGCCCCGCTTAAGATAAATTTGAAACTTGTGGACGAAAAAAAAATCTCTCTAAGAGTTTACATTATTATAAAATCACTTGGAAAGAATACATTTTATGAATTTTTTAAGTAATCAGAAATAAAAAAAATAGTTTATTAAATTTTTAAATGCAGGGACGAAGCAATGACCCTCCCCTGCATCTTTGCCTGCGCCTATGCTAATTGAATGTACTAACTAGGTACTTTCCCCCTCCCCCCGATTAGCATTGGTGCACGATTGTGCATCCCCTTGTTGGACTCGTTATTGATTAGTGCGATCCGGGTCTAAATTCTTTTCTCTTTTTTTCTATAAATGGAAGTAATTTACTTTCTTCTACTTCTCTCCTATGTGGAGAGCAACACGTTACGCATAACAATCAATTCATTGGTTTCTTTATAATTAAACATAGTGATAGCCCTTTCCAATAGTTCTTTCAACAGAACTTCACCTTTTCTTATTGAAAAAAACATTTCCGTCTGTTTTCGGCGATGTTGTTGTTTCATATCCTCCATGTCCAGCGACAGCTAGACTTGTTCCATGAGGTTATATACTTGCAAGAAGTCCAGAAACAATAGAGGATCTCTATTTATGTCATTGTGGGTGAATTGGAGGCGGTCCAAAATGTGGTCAGGCGAAGCATTCCCAGAAGCACACTTATTGCAAACCGGTTAAACCTTTTGTCTACCATAAAAAGCAAGTCCCCTCAAATGACCACTAGCAAATCTGGATATGGTTGTCTGAGATTTTCGGTCGCAAGTGAGGCCCAAGGATCCGCCTGGACTCGATCTTGTGTACCATTCGTTTGATGCAGGGACCTGCCACTTAACTTTGTTCCTATTTTTCCTAATTCATGAGATTTCATTGAAAGTCCAGACAGGGACAGGGGGTGGAGCCTCTGAACCGCTCTTTGCAAGTTTATCTGCAGCCTCGTTTCCCTGAATGTCCACATGTGAGGGTATCCATTGCAGATGTATTACTCGAGTCAAGGAGATCCGTTTCAGCATATTTAGAATGAAAATAGTACTGCTATCACCCGCATCACTCCAGTCTTTTAGATGTTGGATGTCCATCCACTTAAAAAAATGCACTCTGCGGATTTGTTGGTGGACGTTTCTTCAGCCAAGCAGCCACAAATGTTCTTAAACTGCACAACAATAGGTTCTTTTACCATTTCTGTTCAGATACATTTAACTCTGAATACAAGCCGTGTTGTAACAAAATAACTAGAGATTTAATCTCTACAAATAAGAACCCTTAATTTTTTTTTAAAAATCGAAATGTTATAGATATACGCCGAATCACTGTCCATCGGAATAATCAAGTGCTCCCTTCGAAGCACAATCATTTTTACTTTCAATACATGCTAGAATTAAGGCAGCCAACGTGAGCTGCCTGTCCGGCTTTATATACCTATTCCCCTACGTTGTTTTCAGTGCCAGCGTTACGACCATAGTAAAGCCTCTTGTAGTGGATTCATAACTTGTGCACGCTGTACAGAAATCGGCCATGAGAGTAAAAACTGTGAAAATGCTGAACGCTGTCTCAACTGTAAAGGTGATCCCCCTGCATTTTCAAGAACACGCTTTATATAGTTATTTAAAAAAATAAAACTATAAAAATTACTCAAAATCTTTCTTACCCCAAAACTCGGAAACATGTCAAAAATCCCGAACTCCATCTGTTGGGGGTTTCAAACGCTTGTTTGCTAAAACTACCTTCAAAATCTATAAGGCCCACAAGTATACCTAAACTCTGGTAATTTTATCAGCTGATACATTTACCACATTACCTTCTGCTAGGGGGAAAAATCTTGTTGATTCTTCTTTAATGTCAGGCATATAAATATGCTACCATTGAAACTGTTTGGAGGAATGACTTCAAGACTGAACAGAAGATTGTTTTAGCTGTGATGATGGTGGTAAAATCACCACCATCACCATAGCTTACTTCAATAAAATAATTTGTTTAAACATTAACAATGAAGAATGTTACCACCATCATCACAGCTAAAACAATCTTCTGTTCAGTCTTGAAGCCATTCCTCCAAGCAATATCCTTCTATTGCTTCTCCATTACACCATAAAAATCGTAGTCAACGAAAAATAAGTAGGAATTTAAGACAGTTTCTCCGCTATTCAAAAGAAGCTATGGAAACCGAGTCTTACAGTCATGCTGTTCATAGTAATCGAATGAAGAAATACCATCTTCGAGGCGTTCAAGCATACGCTATTTTAAACTGATTTCTCTATTGTTTCGTGGTTCGATTAGAATTTTTGACTTATTTTAACATGTGTATTTATATGTTTATACTGCATACTTTCTTTGACGTTTAGCATGTAATTTTATACTGATCACTTGGTATGTGTCACTGCTTTTATTTTACTACCAGTGGACCCGTGCGAGGATTTCGCACTGCAGTCTAACAATATTTAGCAATATCTAATATTTTTTTAGATGCAGGTTTAAACTTCTAAAGCAAAATTAAGGATGTCTGCAAACAACATTAGTGAATCCAGAATATCATCTCATTTATTCCATCAAAGTTAGAATAAAAACTGATTGAAGATAGCAAAAGGTACGCGTCAGAAAAAAAAAATAACTATCGTATTTTAACTGCATTAGAAGATGACGTCATCCGCTTAAATCAAAAATAAATTGAATGCATTTAAAATACAATTTAATCTAAAAAACAAAGCATACTTTTTATTCTACACGTGAAATACCACTGCTTCCATCAATTGATGGTGTCTTTTTCTTCTAAACATTTCAATTTCAATTTTGCTTTTTAACCATAAATATAAAATAAACCCATGTGGAGAAATCATACTTTATCTTTTTTGTGCTATTTTTTTTTTTTTTTTTATAATCATTGTTGAGCTTCCTATAATGCGGTATTTTATTTTTGTGGCAACATTGATTGGAGAAAAACATTTCATTTTATTTATGAAAACAATGCCGATTTAATTTTTAATTTAACAGAAATTTTTAATCAAAAAACATGTTTTAACGAAATGTGAGTGCACTATGCCAAAAGCCTCTTCAAAAGCTGATTGAATGATACCTGATTCGTTGTTGTGCGTTTCGTAAATTCATAGAAAAGGGGATGTTGACAACAGAAATAATATATGTGATATGCTTTTTAGCTCATAGGCTATCATAGCTTGAGAGCTAATGTGCCCGCCGGATCTGTATGTACGTACGTATGTATGTATGTACGTATGTACGTAACGCGATAACTCTTGATAGAAATATCCGTTATGCTTCAAATTTTGAATATAGATTCATTCTGATAAGGCGCTTCCCTGATTAGTTTTGGGGGTTCATTGGTTAAGTATGAAGGGGGGAAACGGGGGCTGATCCTCCCCCTTAATTTAGATAAATGGGTTTTTCATTCAGAATTATCCGATTTCCTTCAAATTTTATATATCAATTCATTGTGATAAGACGCTTCCCTGATTAGATTTGGGGGTTCGTTGATTAAGTATAAATTGTGGAAACGGGGGACTATTCACCCTTGATTCAGATAAAGGGATTTTTTATGCATACTTATCCGATTTGCTCCAAATTTTGTATATAGGTTCATTGTAATAAGGCGCTTCCCTGATTAGTTTTGGGGGTTCATTGATTAAGTATAAAGGAAGGAAACGGGGGGGCTAATCCCCTTCTTAATTTATTGTCGATTTCCTTATTTTTCGAGGGGCATTATTTTTTTAAATAAGAGTATAATATACAATTAGTGTGAATAGCCTGTGAGCTCAATGCCATCAGTTTAACTGGGAACTTTTCTTTGTATTTTAACGTTTAATTGTTTCCTTGGCGCAGCATATCCAAAAGTTACCCATACGCCAATAAACCCAATTCAATCAATCTCTACCCTCCCCTCTCTTCTAACGAAAATGTATCAAAAGTGTATCCATGTATCAAAAGTATCTTATACTTAAAAGACAGCCACGAGGTCTGCTATTTTTAACATTGGGATCTTCAGCTTCGCTTGAAGAATACACGTGTCGTAAGAACATCACGACTATAAAATCTTTGATCAGGAGGTGGTTTGAGTGTTAGAAATATTGTTCTGTCACGTCAACGATCTCTCGTTCAATCGAAATTATCACGCGATGATGTAATGAAATTGGGTCGATATGATTATATTCTCTAATAGTTTTGAAGACGAACAAATAGAAAAGTGACATTTACTATTTAATACATTCGCCTGAATTTATGAGTATTATTAGTTTAAGCTTCCGTGGAACACTTAACCAGTTGCACTGTACTTGTAAATTATGTTTTTATGTCTTTTGTGCCTTTTTTTTTTAATTAATTGAGTTTTGACACCTATGTATTGTTTTTGATTTTCTTTTTTAAAAAATTCAACAATTTTGTCTTGTAAAATCAAAATCCCGCTATAGCCCGCAAATTGCTGGTATACTCCTTTTTTGTAGGCATTTGAGTAGTGAGAAACGTTTCGATTACCTACATCCCGGTTCAACTTTGGCATTTAATGGTGTTTGAAAGAATGAAAGTTCACATAAAAATACGTGCTTCTACACCAACCTCATTAAAAAAAGGATATATTTTTGTTTAAAAATAACTAACATTTGTGATTTCTTAAAAAAATGTATAAAATTAACAAAAATTGCCGGAATTCGAATTGCGAACTGACTCGATAAACACTGAAAATCGCTTTGTTATTAAGCCATTTCGTTACAGTGTGCAGCGGTTTAAAACCGACTTGCCGCAACACACTGATGGCCGTGAAATGATCTCAGGTATTCCAAGAAAGCAGTCACATTTGAACAAAATTTACGACGTTATAGAAATATATATACATATATATATATATATTTTTTTTTAAATATATGAAAACACATCAAACTGATAATTTAAATGGGCAAATCTGGCGAAGATTTTACTTCATGGTTCATATTGTAATTCATTAAATTTTTAGTAACTCAAATTGTACACGTATGGAAACAAATTAGTAAAAAATCATTATTTTTGTTGTCAAGACAGTTTTGGTAGGCATTTTTTTTTTAAGTTCAAAATTAAAGAAAAAATATCAAAATAATTTCTTTAACAACTGAAATTGTACTTTTTATACACTGATCAATTTGGATCAATCTTACCTTTTTGCCTTAATTAAAAAAGGGTGGTCAAATGCAGTTGCATACATTTATGAATTCCTGGACGCTACCTGTCACCTGTAAAATAAAATCTCTGTTTTAAAATTCCGGTCTCCAATTGTCTCAAACGGACAATTAGGCAACTGTATTACCTATCCTGCATAATTTTCCACCATCTACCTAATGAAAACTTTATTTATTTATTTATATTGAGTATTTTTTATTTTAAAAAATTTCCGGTGTTAATATTTCAATACATTTTTCAGCTCGACCCAGGTCCCAGGGATGCGCGCAGAAAGTTTCTGAATATCTCAAGAAACACTTGGATTTCCTTGAGAGATTCGTCTTGGAGAATGTCAGTTTGGAACTATTGGAAAGATGGATCATTCGTAAGACTCAGAGACAACGGAAGCAGGCAGTCAACAACGCTGGTAAGAATACCATATATATATGTGTGTGTGTGTATGTGTGTAAGATGTGTACAATGAGATTCCATTTAAGCAGCATACAATAATTACTTGATTTCAGCAGTTGTTTTATTTCGGTGGACAGCCATGACAAATATTATACATCCAATGAATTAAGGATGGTACACTCCAAACGATCACGTATTCAATGACATTGAAGAGGAAAAATATACTCATTTGCAGTTATACCAGTGTGGATTGCATAACTATTCGTAGGAACGCACAGCCAATTAAATGAGCTACCATAATTAGCAACAGTGTGCAGACATGTCAGGGTAGAACCTAGTGAATAAAAAAGCAATAAAGGCAATCATCGAAAATTCCTGGGTGTTTTCCCCTAGAAAGAATCAAACAGTTTGAGTCCAACTTCTTTATTAACATAATCATCAAACAAACTCGAACACGCTCAAATTAGTCGTCAATGCGGTATTTAAAGAAATGCAGCTTTACGACGAAATTCTAAAAAATCAGGATTAATGTTCTGATACCGTGGCTATTTTTAACAGTCGATATCACTGAAAAAGTTGTGTTCCAAAGTCATGCAAATATTTATAAACAAATTATAAAAAAATACAAATGCGAACTACAAATGGATTTTACCAATCAAAGACTAGAATTTTGAAGTAACAGCGGAACAATAAAAAATAAACGATGACGAGGCTCTCGGAAAAAGCGGGAAGAGCAAATTCTGGTAGCTTCTAGAACCGTGTCGAAAAAGAATAAAAGATTTTCTATCGAAATATATCGGAGATAATTTTATTGGCGCAATGCCAGAAAATAAATTGACGCGTAGGAAATTAATTAGATTTTTAAAAGGGGGAACAATAGAAAAAAATAATAGCATTTTTAAAAACGGAAAATAGAAAATTTAGAATAATTTTAAAATATGGTAATTATTAATATATATATATATAGGCTGCCCGAAAAGACTGGAAACGGTCGAATAACTCGAGAAATATACATCGGATTGAAAAACGGAAAATATGTGTTCAATATTTTAGAAAAATCTATTTAGAAAAATCTATTTATTATTATATTTAAAATCTATTTAGAAAAATCTATTAAATCCATCAAAGTTGCCCAACTAACTCTGATATCCCTAAATATATTTTCCAAAAATATTGAACACATATTTTCCGTTTTTCAATTCGATGAATATATCTCGAGTTATTCGACCGTTTCCAGTTTTTTGGACACTTTGTTACACACATACCATCATAAGAAGTGTTGATCTTGTTTATAAAGAATCCCGGTACAAGTAACTAATTAAAGGGACAGTACGCTTTTAACGCGTCAAAAAAAAAAAAAAAAAAAAAAAATCGAAAACTGTTTTAATCGCGTGTATTAAAATTTTTGGAATTTGTATCCGAAACTGCATTCAAAATGTTGCGTTAGAACAAAATAATGATACAAAAAAGGACTTTCAATTTTCGCCGTATACGACATAGGAAATAATAATTAAAGTTCAAATTTTATTAAAAACCGGTTATTTTGCAACTTACGCGCAAGATTTTGCTAAGATGACTAACTAGATAGAGTTTCGTGACTTTTTAACATCTTGTACAGTAAATGGATATACACCAAATGAAGTAAAATTTTGATCCTTTAGTTGACATTCATAAAATTATCTTTCGTTATGTTTTTAAATTGCTTCAGAGTTTCCGGGTTTTATGAAGTACTTGCATTTTATTATTGAAATAATGCAAGTTTTCTTTCAAACTTAGTTCATTTTAATTAGACAACATTTCCCTGAGTATTAAAAAAGTTATGGGACTGTTATCATCCGCGCGGTAAAAAAAATGTATCTACTAATAACTTAAAAAATAAATATATTTATTTTCTTGAAATTCAAATTTTGAAAAAATAATGTTGTTTAAATATTCCTTTAACATTTTGTACGCGTAGGTTAAAAAATCTTCAATCTTCATATGTTTTATAATTTTTAACATCTTCATGATGTCTCTTAAAGCTTTAAATTTTTTTTTAATGAAAATTTCGCAAATTTCCTAGTACATCAGGAAAAGTTTCTGAAAATTGCTTCTATGGTGTTACCAAAAAATTTTGCACTTTAAAATTTTTAGGGCATTTTTTTTAATTTACAATTTTATTAATATTTTTCTATTTTTCAGAAACCGACGAGGACACTCCCAGTTTGTCAAGATGGAAGGTAATACTGTACTGATATTACATCTAATTATATCTATAAACTGGTTTCTAATGATTATAACCTATTTTAAAGGCTTTTATGATGTGTGATAAAATTTCAAATGTGGTTTTGTTTCTAATCGATATCTCGATTTTTCTGCTTTATATTTGTTCTTTACTTCAAACAGTTTTGCGTTCATGCTGACAAGAGAGAGATGTTACAGGAGCTTACTGCAACACTGCTGATGTACCCAAATAAAGGTCACGTGCTTTCACAGTTGGCTAGAAATGTCGCTGCAGCAGTCAATGCATCCGGATGGCACTTATATATATACAATGCGGAGACAAAGGTAATATCAACGACAGGAAACCTGTTATATTTTCAACTAAAAATAAACTGTTTGTTGTGTTTTCGGCAAAAATTGGAATAAATTTGGCTACTCTCTAGTGGCCGGTTGGCTCAAATTTTTTAATTACCGCATTGGAAGTTTACCTTAAAACATTGATTACAACATATAATCTTGTAAATAAGTGCTTGGAATATTTTTGCACTTAAAACACTTTAATCTAAAAGTATTATGATGTCTCCCCCTCTTAAGTTCCGTTCAGGCTCAACTGCACGATTCAAGAGATAAATTATTTCATTGCACTTTCTTTTCCAAAGATTCTGTAGTCAATTGTAACCCTTTTTTTTTATTACTCTTCAGAGATTTCTAAGTAAAGTGCACAAAATCGACAAAAGAAATTCTCTTCAGGGATGTACTAAAGATAATCCCCGAGCTTGTCGCGATCAACAACTGAGCAACCACATCAAACAGGCTGATTAATAACCCGAAAGCCATTGCGTTGTTGTGATCCGAGCCTTAGATTGGGAACAGACTAAGTTTCACAACAAAATTGGTAAATTATTTCTTTGAGCTTTCTTTTCCAAAGATATAGTTTTAACTTTTTTCATTGCTTTTAAACGTTTCGAAGCAATTCGCACAAAATTGATAAAAAAATTTATCTCCCGGAGATGTGATAAAGATCTTCCCGGCGACGCGACGGTCCTTAGCTTGTCGCGAACGACAACGGAACGATGATGTCATAGAAGCCGAAGCCCGAAAAATCTCGCAACCTGTCTTCATTGGTCTATTCCCAGCCCTGCTGTGCACTGTTAAAAATTTTGTGGCTGGTTGAACTATCTTTTGGTGTTGCAGCAGTTGCAACTATAAGATGGTGAAATCTTGTTCCCATAATTGGAGTTGTGGTTCAATCACAGCTCCAGATCTTGAAACGAGATCTCACCATCTTATGGTTATGGTGCAGCTTCTACATCTACAGCATCAAAAGTCGGTTCAACGTACCACAAAAATTTTAACAGTTGTACGCAATTAGCTGCTTCACTGATCAGATAGGCTATCGACAACAGGTGATTTAATTGCCGCAGAAAGATATGTGGAGAGCTGCAGATTACAACTAAGATCAATTTATTAAGCTTCTAATACTTTTCTTAACTAAAGTAGCTTAGTCATCTGATTTTGTTTCATTGATTACCAAGCAAAATTAGTGATGCTGCTAAAATCGTTGAAGGCTTCTCTGTTCCTTCATATCTACTGGGTCCAAGTCAACTGATAGTCTTAAACTTCTCTTTATTCGTAAACTCTTTCACGGTTACACACACTGGAGATTGAAAAAAATCTACAAACGTTATTCACACTGAACTTTAATGTCAGATAATAATTTCTTCATTCATTCACATAAAATTTCGCATCTTGCGCATATTATTCTTTATAAGGGTTGAAATAGTGTTTTACTCAGTCATATTGCAATTGCAGTTAAACAATGACGTCAATATTCAAAACAAAACCGTTTATCGAACACTTGATTTATAAACAGCGGCACAGACATACATAATGTCTTCGCTCTCACGAAAACGCTCTATCAGTTTAATACTGAATGATAAAATTCAACCAGCAGCTATATTTACTTGATATATATACTTGCAACAGAACGATTGCAGCTTCCGAATAACTGTCGAACCTCCAAACGTCGAAGTGAAATTGTGATGCATCGCATGTCCGGACGGGACTTTGATTTTAAATCTGGAACCTGTGTCCAGACTTTTCGATGCCCTATTTATCACGAAGTCAAGGAAAGTTTTAAACCTCATACATGGATTTCCTATATATATATATTTTGGAAAATGTGAAACTATTTCTATGGATTCGAACTTTACTTGTCAGTTTTCGTTTAGAAATTCGAAATGGTCAACTAAAAAAATATCTAAAAAAGAACGAAAGCTGTTTTTTAACTGTTTCAAACATATTTAAATCAACTGAAGTTAGATCAAGTTAAATTAAATTCCATTTCATCGAAACAAGGAACATAAGCAAAAGTTTTTATAAAATGTTTTATTTATTTCATTTTGTTTACACGATGTCAATTGATTCTTTTACGAGACTGTAGCTCATTATTCAAACGTTGTTAAACACAATTTTTTTTTTTTTTTAATCCTGGACGTTCCACATGTTAAGCATTAAACTAGGACAGCCGAACGTTTTTGCCTGAAAATTTCTTGTAATGTCACCACAATTTCCAAATAGTAATCTTCGCCTTATTTAATCGCAAATTTTATGTCTTTAAATAAGACAAATTATTCTACTTTAAAATAGTAGCACTGTAGCTCACGGTCCTCAAGTTTCGCATCCCGACATCAAACATACATGTCAATTTTTGCGGTCATCGTATTTTCACCATATTTTATTAACACTCTGCAAGCAGACGTTTCGTGCCACTGCATTAAAATAGAGGCTGGCAATTTTTCAAAAGCGTGAGTTACTCATTAAAAAAAGGTGTGTTTATTATAGAAAAAATGCATTTTTAAACAATAAACTAAGGCTGTTAAGCATTAAAGTAGGGATGCCCAACCTTTTTGCCTGAAAATCGTTTGTATCGTCTCACAATTTCCTAATAAAATCTTCGTCTTATTTAATCGCAAAGTTTATTTTGCAAATTATTATTACAATTACCTGATTATCATGGGTGACCAATTATAATGATCTTTAACTTATTATGACCTAATTTGGTACCAGTACCAAATCAGGCCACGTTATGGATTTGGATCACAATATTACTTTATTAGGAGTATGTGTTCTAAATAAGACAATAGTTTGCTAACTATATATTTAACTTTAATTAACGGATATTTTGCAGGTATTGCCAAAAAAAGTTTTTGAATTCCACATTTTAACTGTTGCAAATAAAATATGTAGGTATAAAAAATCAAAATAAAGTCACTGTTATTTTATGAAAAAATCCAAATGGATTTACTTATTCACATTTGGGACAGAAAAAAGTATCTGTGTTCATTCGAATCAGTCATACACATCAGACTCTCCTTGCACACTTTTAACACATATCTAAGACACGATCCTTTTGGCAGATGAAGCAATACCAGCTATCTGAAGACAGCAACAACTTTTGCCTTTGAGATCCAATTGTACTCACTCAGACGAGAAGTTGTTTCCATGCCTTTCGAATCCAGTGTTTCGGAAGATTTTGTTGCTCCTTTTATCTTTACGTTTTTCTTTATAAAGAGTAAAGTAACTAATGCTTGAGAACTGAGAACTAATAGATAGCCTTGCTATTCAGAGTAATATTTCCAAGATCTTTCTTCGGTGAGGACAGCATTTTGGATAATGATAGACAAGATGAAACAGTTATTGGAGTATTTGCTTTCCGAGTTAAAATTTCTGTCTGTTTTGGTTTTGGGTCGAAGTTTAATAACTGCCTCAGAATCAGACAAGTCATGAACCGTATAGTCCGATTCTGTTGTCACTGCTGTCCTCAAGCAAAATTGTTCTATTTCCGTTATATTGTCTTGATGTTGATGGTTGGGTGGAAGCATTTGAATTTTTTTTTGCCAGGTTCAGTTACGCCAGTTTCAATTTCTGTTATGGAGGCAGGCGTGCATGCAATATCCGAATTAGCTGCAGGATTTAACGCATATATGCCGGTTGCTTTAAATCCTGCCACTAAATTTTCCGGCGTCATAGCCTGCCAGACTTCTGAAAATAGTTTTCCAAAAACACATCCGCTGATTGATCGTATAATACAGCAGAAGAAGCAACTATGGTTTAATTGGTGGTAGCTGTGAAAATTGCCACTGTTGGAAATTGGGTTTTACTTTGCGGTGAGATACATTATTGCCAGAGTTTTTTTGCTTATGCAAAGTGCCTACAGAACATTGGAAAGCATTAATTGGATGTGATATAAAGTTTATTACGCTAACAGCGTCAATCGAGGGAGTTGCAGATAGTACATAGTACCTTGTTCTGTACAGCTCACTATACGATATCGGTGTAACTTTACTGACAGCTTCGTTATAACTAATTATGTTGTTTTGTAAAATTATACGTCTGATATCATCTGAAATGACGTATAAATTTCGTGTATTGGATCTGTTCAAGGGTGTCTTCCAACATTTTAGGTTGAACCCTTCTGGCTGTTATGATAATTTTATATATATTCTGGGTAGT
Source organism: Maratus michaelseni (assembly GCA_963931845.1). Classification (NCBI taxonomy): domain Eukaryota; kingdom Metazoa; phylum Arthropoda; class Arachnida; order Araneae; family Salticidae; genus Maratus; species Maratus michaelseni. The sequence continues at coordinate 46,445,879 of OZ007588.1, read as the reverse complement.
TTCTTATGATAGCATTATAAGAGACACAAAATCACGGATATGGGATGAGAATAAGGAAGTTTAAAAAAAAAAACCTTTCAGTTTATTAAATAAGCCTGTTGTTGATGTGAATGGTTGAGTCTTGTGCAGAGTTTTACCTGTTAGCTCACATTTTGCAAAAGTGAGCACGAAGGATTCTAGCCGGTTAAAAACATTAGCGATGTCAAGAATTTGCTGGGAGAAAAATTCCAAGTGCGATGTTCCATCAAATGGTACAATAAGGACAATAGAAGCATTAAAATTAAGTCTAGAGTTCACTGTATAAGCAGTAGAAAAGGGAATTAGTTGAGGCATTGGGTTAGATGGTGTTATTGTAGTATCACTATTGTTATATGTTTTAATTAGTTGAAGAGTTATCATTTCAGTTGAAGAATCAGAAATATTATTGTCTGTACTATTATGTAGAATCATGTTGTTGAAGCTTTTCGCTTTACGCGATCTGCCACGTGCCTATTGGTAAATTAGTTTAAAATATGTATTATTAAAAATCTTTAAAATTTTCAATAACTTTAAAATTTGATAAAATGAACAAAAATGAACAGATCTCAATGATTTAAAATTTCATATGCAAGACAAATTTCATATGCCCTTATTCCAAAGCTGATATAAAATAGCACAATAAATGCGACATTTTAGTTTAAGGTATTCCTTTGAATAAAACGGTTACGTTACATTCGCGATTGAAAGATCTTGGGGTTAATATTGGAATATGTATGTAACATCTTTTTATACGTGTTTTTAAAACCTACATATATGTAATGGAAGAATTTAAAAAAAAAATTATGCACCTTTTTGGTAAATTAATAATTATTTTATCTACATTATAAAAAGAAACAAAAATTATATATAATTCCTTCACTGTTTATATTTATAGGAATTGTGTTCCTTCGAAAATGAAGAAAAAAGTGAAAAGTAAGTATATACATGTCTTTAAATATACTAATATAATTGTAAAATTTTGCTTTTCTTTGATTTTTGTGTCGTTAAATTATTATTGAAGGATTTTTAAACACACTATTAAATATTAGGAAATATTAAGAGTGATGTTAAATTAGTATGTTTACTTAAAAACAATAATATTTTCAAAACTCAAACATTCTTTATGAGATGATATGGATAATAACATTTCCAGTCTTATGTATAATAATTGAAGGAATGCAATACGCAATATATGCAATAATGAACAATAATGAAATGGTAATTCTGAATTTTTAATTACGTGATTTTTTTATTCGCATTGCTAACAAGGCCTAAAACCAACAGAGTGAAAAAGTGTCCAAGCCAGGGTTTAAACCTGAGCCATTGATTCAGCACACCAACGCTCTTCCAAATGAGCTACAAAGACGATATCCAGCCTGGCACCTCTCACTCTTATATGTTGGCAAGGTTGTAACCGCAGCACAAGATGGGATAACGAGGTTTAAGTAGGGATGACGATGGGATAACAAAATCAAGTTATCCCATCTTGTGCTGCGGTTACAGCCTTACCAACACATAAGAGTGAAGGGTGCCAGGTCCGGGGTGCTCGGTTAGCAGAGCATTGGTGCGCTGAACCAATGACCCAGGTCTGATCCCTAGCCTGCACACTTTTTCGCTAAGTTGGTTTTGCTCCTTATTAGCAATGGGAATAAAAAATTCACGTAATTAAAAATTGAGATTTCCAGTATTAGTTTCTGTTCGGGTGTAAAATATGACATTTTTATTTATTCATTCATTTTTTTATTTCTTAACAAGTGTCGGCCGGACACAAATTCAGGCAACTGAAACTTGAACAATTTGTGATTATTCAAATGCAATTTCATCTATGCAATATTTGATTCTTTTACAAATGAAGGCCGAGTTCAATTCGGTTTCTTTTCGAATGCACATTTAAATATATAATTCTCTATATCTTCTTATTATTCTAACTATACTTGAAGAGGGACGGGTGGGACGCTGGCAACGGGTTAATAATGTAACATAACGTACAATGAACTTAAAAAATATATTTTTTAATGGTATGTATGCATTTCAATTTTTATCTTTCATACAGATCATTTCAACTTGGTGATTCTTTAGCTACACAAGTAGTAAAAACAAAAGAAAATATCCGATGGAAATCGTCAAATAAAGTAAGTGTCATAAATAATTAATATAAAATATTAGTTAGAAGCAACACACTAGCACGTATTTGCATAATAAACATATAATTAACAAATATTGTATTTCTCTATTCTTAAAAAAAAGCTACCATAATTGATTTATAGTGACCTTTTCATTTTTTCGGCTTATAATGTAAAAACTATTGCATATAAAAACATGAAAAATTATAGTTCTATAGAAAAATACATGATTAGGCGTGATTTTCAATATGAACATTAAATGCTTATAAAAGAGTGTGTGTGTCTTAAAAAAATATTTTTACTCTTATACTTATTTTAATATAGAATATGCGTCTGTACGACTTTCTGTTGTTTAAATAGTGTGCATTAATCCTTAGTTTTCACTGAATTTATGCAAAGCGTCATCGGTGCAGGCAGGGAAGCTCTGATGTAGATTTCCTGCCAACAATAATAAAAGATTATTATCGTTGAATGGTCCATTTTAATGCAGATTTTGATAGATTCTAAAAATTCTGTTATAGTTAGGCTTAGTTAGCATTAAAAACATTCTTATGTTAGTTACATTGCTGGTTTTATTTTGTCGCAGGACTTTCCTAATGCCGTTTCCGAAATAAATAATGGAAATCCTGTCAACATCTTATGCCATCCAATACTTCAACCAGATGGAGAACTCTCAGGTAAAGGATTTTATCTTTTAAAATATATGTTACTTATGTAGTTATTCAGATTGTATTTACATCAATACGTAAAAATATCTCTATTTCTTAAAACAAAAAATAAAAAATAAATAAATAAAGTGACGACGTCAACAGGTCCATTCTCGACCGAAAACAACAACCATTTTCACAAAATGGTTAATATATATATATATATATATATAATTTAACAAATTACAATAACCATTGGAAAAATGTTCCGAAAGCTTTAAAAAAAAAAAAAAAATACCGTACTTTTGTGTTATAGCGGCCCCCACAATTATGATTATGCCAAGGTTGCAGTTATGATTTCGCCAAGATCATCGCAAAGCTTATATAGGCATCCTATATACGCATATATACGCATTTGGAACATGCCTAATGATTTGAGCGATAACCGGCTTCATATTGCAAGCCGATTTTACGGTTCACTGCCTCTCTATTCTTTTTCTGTACTCTGTGGATGAAACTAGTATGTTGTGACCATCAAAAAACCTTCTTCTATCATCATCATATATATTATTTCTCCTGCCAACATCCATTTTTCTCAGAAAATACGAAACGCTGAACGACGAATGAGATAGCATATGAAAGGATTTTGAACTGGCTTCTGACATAGCACACTTAACAATTCGTTAAAACATGTTTTTGATTAAAATTTGCTGAAAATTAAAAATTAAATCAGCATTGATTTCATGAAAGAAATGAAAGGTTTTCTTCAAAGTATCGTTGCCACAAAAATAAAATACCACATTATATGATGCTCAGCAATTATTATAAAAAACACCGCACGGGTTTATTTTATATTTATGATTAAAAAGCGAAATTGAAATTGAAATGTTTAGATTTATATTTCTATGTCCCATGTTTTCCCGAAGCGGATGACGTCACTCTCTAATGCAGTTAAAATACGATGTTAATTTTTTTTTTTCTCGCGCGTGCATTTTGCAATGTTGGATCAGTTTTTACTATAACTTTGATGGAATAAATTAGATGATATTCTAGCTTGACTAGAAACTAAATGTTGTTTGCAGATATTTTTATCCTTACTTTTTCTTTATAGATGTTTAAACCTGCATCTAAGAAATATTACATATTGATAAAAAATGGTACTTCTCTATTATCCCGTCGACCACTTTTCATAACAAAAAACTATCGCCAAATAAACGGGAGAACGTTGCCAATCGTTCGTTGGAATATCAAAATAAATAAATAAATAAAATATAAGAATTTAAGGACACAATTGTTATTTTAATGAATGAAATAACTAATAAATCAGTAAAACATAATGAAAAATACACGCAATTTTCGCGTTAAAAACCACTTGATGACGTAACAAACACGCTTCTGATATCAAGTAAATGAGACTGCATTTTTGGCGTTTAATCTTACAGTTTAGAGATAGTTTTTTGTTATGAAAAGTGGTCGACGGGATAATACAGTAAAAAATACCTAAAAAATATTAGATTTCAGTGCGAAATCCTCGTACGGGCCCTCTGGTCATTAACTAAAGATGTAGAGACTAGGAGTGATTTGTGAATGAAAGTTTGAGAGTTTTAATTATATTACTTGGCTTTACACGAGCCCAAAGTCAAGAAAGACTTTGAATTTATTATTAATCTAAATAAAAATGGATCTATTCACATAATACAATAAAACGCAGAATTTTCAAGCATAGCATTTTTGTTCGTAAGCAAGTAATTAATTTCTTGCCACTCTATTAACTCGAGTTTTTTGCAGTCTTTTGTTTGCGCACTTTCTATTGCCAAGGAAAGTCTGATCACGCCCCCCCCCTCCTGCCCCCGCACACACCCGAGCAGTGTGGGAGTGAATCCGGCCGGCTACAGGCGTGTGTGTGTGCCTGTACCCTAGAGCGCAAAGGCGTTCCTCTCAGTGTTGAATACAGGGGGTGACCCGGGGAGGACATTCTCCCCGGAGCATTGAAATATCTCCCGGAAGATTTGAGATTTTATGCTTTTAATCCATTGCTTACACATTGGGGGGGGGGGGGAGGGGGGGAGTTCGCGGCTGTATTCATGTCGTCCTGTGGCGTATCTATAATAAGGCTATCATCTTGTATATGAATTTCGGGAAAAATATTAATTGGGGGTGGGGGGGGGGGGGGGAGTTCAACTTCTTTGGATCAAAATTTTCTATTTTTTTACATTTTATTCCATCCTTTAAATGTGCACATTGCTGCTCTAAAGCAGTTTCGTGATACTGCAGTTCCTTGCAATATTTTTTGCTCGTTGAACGTAACGCTGTTATAAAACTTTAAATTTGTTTTTTCTCGAAACTCCGTTTTTCAAACTGGGCGACCATTTTTCTCGAGAACTATCCGACTGATTTAATTCATTTTCATTTTTTAAAAAAGGTAATCAGTTTTGCTGGAACTTATACCCCCGAAAAGTATAATTTTGATCGATTAATTATTTTTTTTCAAGCTCGCAAAAAGTTAAAAAAGAAAAGCAAAAAATGACTTTTTTGTCATTTTTTCAAAAATCAAATTTTTAAACTAAATGTTGGCATAATCTCCAAAGAATTTAATACCCTTTTATAATTTGGCGACCAAATATGTTGCAAATGCTTGTGACTGGAGAAAAATGAGCGCCTGATTGGAAGTTCATTGCGTGGATCTGCAGGTGCTCCCCTTCGCAAAATGCATATTATTCATTTTTTTGCACATAAAAATTTAAGTACGAAAAATTTCGATAAATATAATTCAAAAAGTCCGAAGGTGATATCCCTTTTCTTGGTAATTTAAAAAAAAAAAAAAAAAAAAAAAAAAAAGTAAAAAATCACGTGAATATTAGGCCAAAGAAGTAGAACCTTCCCTTAAGAAGATATATGTAAAAAGATGAAATGTTCAAAGATTATGTAACAAAGATCATCCGAGACAACAGCTACAATATAGATGTAAGTCTCAAAGTATTCCTTCTAAATGTCAAATATCTGATCACATGACCCGATGTTATCCGGTCCATTCTAGCTTTTATATCTAATGTTGAAATTTCAGTTTTCGAAATATTAGGCGTTTGAAGCCAAATTTAGCTACTACAGCGCCAAGTTTGTCATCGAGATCAATGTATAAATCGGCCAATGCATTATGTTCATTAATCACACATATCTATAAAATTATTTTTACTACAAAAACAACAATAAATTTACCGGGAAGCCATTTTCGATACCTTGTATAAATCAAATAGTCTGGAACAAAAATTAAATGACAACGCTTTTCAGATATAGCTCTCCGCAAAAACAGAGCATAGCAGTGACACCTGTTGGGCGGTATGCACCCAAACCAGGGATGAGATTTCTCTGCTTTTTTGCATACCAGTATAATTATTAGAGAAAACGTTGTTCTGTTAAATCGCAGAATGTTCCGATTAAATAAACATTTTCTGTAAGATTATACTGGTATGCAAAAAAACAGAGAAATCTCATCCCTGACCCAAACCTAATAAGGATATATTTTTGTCAAGGTCTAACAGAATACGAAGTTTGATGAAATTCCGTGCATTAGTTCTTGAGATATAGCCATGGCGGAAATTGCTAAAAATGCAGCATAGCAGCGCCACCTGTTGGTCTATTTACACCACTTGAGTACTTCCTGTTGACCCAGAATCTTGAAATTTGGCATGACAGGAAGGTCTTATAGCACACGTAAAGAAAAAATCCAAAAAACATTAATTTATAATTCTATGTCTTGCCAAACTTATCTGACTCTGCGTTAAAAAATTGTTTTAAGGCCATAACTTTTTATTACATGGAGTTAGAAACTTGACATTTTTACACAACAATGAGACCATAGACCTTATTATTTGATATTAATTTCAACTGGATACCTGCAGCCGTTCCTGAAAATAAAAATGGTTTTGGCAGTCAGACTGACAACAGAGCGGTCCTATAAGCTCTCACTAATCTTCCGTAATATGAGGATTGATTTGACCCAGTTTAACAACATTTTGAACCAGAAAATTTATTTGATGAATCCTTATTTATTTGCTTTCAGGTTTCTATGTGGAGTTTATTTAATTTCATTTCTTAAAAAAATTCTGGTGCGAAACTTATTAAATCTGGGTTAAATTACCTTCCATATTACGGAAGATTAGTGGGAGCTTGGCACCTCTGTATAAGGGTTTCGTTTTGAGGTATGGGACCTTAAAAATGCATATTTTAATCCGTTCATAATACATGTTTTTTTTTGCTTGTTCTCATTCCTGTCAAATCTCCCTTATTTTGAGTACCACTGTTTCCAAATAGTAATCTCCGTATTATTAATTCGCAAATTTCTGTCATAACGCGATTATTTTACATTCGGAAATAATGGTATACTCAAATACGGGAGGCTGGGCAAATATGTATTATTAGTAATAAAAATTCCACTTCATTTCAATTTGAAAATAAATAAATATGTAAACAAACAAATGAACAGCATGTTTTACCATATCATGAAGAATTTAAGTAAATTAATTTTTGTCAATTATCGGTAAATTTGTTTTAGGTGTTTTAGAATTATACAAGGATGCATCGAGCTCGGAATTTCATGAAGAGGATGAAGAGGTAAATTTAGATGATAATATCATCATTATTATCATAATAATCGATTATATATTTCAACATTTTGTATATGATAATACCAAATTGTATATACAAGGATTAATAAGTATATAGCTTCCTATATGTATATGCCATTTGTTTTATTATAGAAATTTTTTACTCTTATATCGCCAAATTTACATTTTACTATAAAACTCTTTGAATATGTTAAAGATTATGAAATGTCTACTTTTTCAATTTACAAGATATTTGTATAAAAGAGAAAAAAAAATAAATTCAGAAATACTCTGCTTTTATATTTCATAATGTATGCTTAAAATATTTTGAGTATATTTTAAAGATTAACAAATGTTTGCTTCTCAGTTTACGAAATATATGCATAAATGACTAAAAAATAAATGCAGAAATATTCCGCTTTTATATTTCAAAATGTATGATTTTCTATAAAATCCTTTGAGTATATTTTAGGGATTAACAAATGTTTTTCTTCTCATTTACGAGATGTATGCATAACTGACTAAAAAATAAATGCAAAAATGAAATGCTCCGCTTTTATATTTTAAAATCTATACTTTACTATAAAATCCTTTGAGTATATTTTAAGGATTAAAAAATGTTTTTATTCTCATTTACAAGATATAGGCATAAATGACTAAAAAATGCAAACATACGCCGCTTTTATATTTTAAAATGTATGCTTTACTATAAAATCATTTGAGTACATTTTAAGGATTAGCAAATGTTTACCTTCTCAGTTCACAATATATATATATATATATATATATATATATATATATATATAAGCAGAAATACTTTGCTTTTATATTAAGAAATTTATATTTGTTAACGAATTGTATGTCTCCTTCACTGGAAGTCGGCTAGAGCTAATAAACATAAAATATTTAACAATCAAATATCTCAAATATCGACTTTTCTTTTCTTTCTTTTTTTTTTCTTTTTTTTTCTTTTTTTCATTTTGAAAACAAAAACAAAAGCAGAATATTTCATCAGCAAATTATTACATGGCACATTGCATATAAGTATGCCAAATAGAATTTTATATCATTTACAAAATTTAAACTAGTTTATATGCCAGTTTTAGTTAATCATTTATAAATTTTGTTTATTATCTATTTCTAATCTCTAAAGTAATCTCCATAAGTTTACAACATTTCAATCTAAAGCTAGTTGTATGTAAACATTACTTTAACACTTTTCTATCCCTTTTCAGATAGTCAACAGTTATCTCGTGTGGGGAGGAATAGCTCTACATTACGCTGAAGTAAGGTGTAAATATAAGTTTTAAAAGAATAAAGATATTAAGAGGGTGCATTTGTAATAATCCCATTTCCTTTTCTTTATTTACTTACTGTAGCTCTTCTGTAATATGATACAACAAAGGGAGCTGAATACGTTCCTGATGACAGTAGTGAAGCAAGTATATCTTCAGCTTCTTCTAGCTACAAACTTGTATTCTTACTTTATCCGTTGAAGTAAATCTTTAACTGTCTAAAACAATTTTTGCCTCTTTTTTTTTTCCAGATCAATATTTCAAGATATGGTCAGTATGGATACTGTCATACTAAAAATCATGGTAGGTACAAATACACATTTTAGCCATATGTATAAATTTGCATATAGTATATACATATATCTATATATATTTGCTTTTTATTTATTTTTTTTTTTTAAATCTTATATTTTTCTCTTTTTTTTTGAGGAGGTGGTGGCACATATATTCAGCATTAATCAAAGAAATGCCTATTTTTTAAAGATGGCTTTAATGATTTTATGTGCAGATTGCAGACATTATAATTCAAGCAATTCCTGAAAAATTCGTGAAATTCTTTCAAAATTCGTGAAAATGCGCTTAAGTTTATCTTGGGTGTTCTAAACTGAACTCTTTGGTATTCTAAACTGAAAAGGTATTCTAAATTCATCAAGAGAATATGAGTAGAGATTTTTAAATGTTGAATCGGACATTAAATAGAATTAAACCAACTCTTTGTTAGAGAAAGAACAAAAAAAAAACCTTTGACTTAAGTAATTTTTTTTCTAATTTTTGGATCGTAAATAAACAAACAAAACATAAATGAATTTTATCTTATGCAAATTATAGGGTTGTTCGGAAATTCTTTCTATTTGGGAAAATTAATTCGTACGGGAAAATTCTGCCCGTTAATTATTAGACCTTAACTATCGGAATTAATGTCTAATAATTAAATGATAGAATTTTCCGGTACGAATTAATTTTCCCAAACGGAAAGGACTTTCCGAATAACCCAATAATATACAATAGAAAGTATCTTTAGTCAGCACGATTAACACATTGATGAATAAGACGAGAAATCTCGCTTTTATTTAAAAAAAAAAAAAAAAAAAAAAAAAAAAAAAACATCATTGACTAAGCTGCGTGGCTTCTACCTTACAGAAAATGCATTTATATCATGTTGTCCAACTGTACATATTGTTTTTAGATTGTAAGACATTTTATGTTAAATCTGTACATTGAATGATATTTATTGATGCATAAACTTGAGAAACCTATCAAAGAAATCAATTTACGACAAAAGAGGGCGGAGCTTCTACTATTTTAACACATTGACGGACAGTAGGAACAAGTGAAGTTCGAAAATTGACACTATCTGTTTTTGTGATTTTTAGAATATTAGAAGTATAGTTTTACTCTTTCTGCTTAAATAAACTTAATTTTGATTCATCCAGCACCTTTAATTAGGTTGCACTACTCCCTTCACAACCACGTCAGGGTGGCTAGTGGTCAGGGAAAAATACAGTCAAAAAAAGTGATAAACACCAGTATATTCTTATAGAAAAATTTATGTTGGTTATTCGATCAAATAATTAATTTGAATTTTTAGACTGTCGCATATTGTATTTTTATACGTTCTTTTCACAATTTTTTATTACTTTAAACTAAATATACTTTTTTCACATGGCTCCTTAAGATATGCTATACGTTTACTCATCTACAGGGAGTTGTTATTTCCAACAAGGTATCCCATTGAAGCTATAATCTGTTCGCTGTTCAATTTGAATTTTTCTATAAGAATATACTGGTAATTATCTTTTTTTTTACTGTATTTTTCCCTGACCACTAGCCACTAGGGATCCTACATTAGAGAGAGATTGGACATTGACGGAAAGTCCGCCATATTAGTTACAAAGCAGGTGGAACGCCGTAGAACGCAATGCATTTTCATCCGCGTCCAACACTTTTTATTCTATTAAAATCACCAGAAATTCATTTCATATGCCTTCACAGAGTCATTCAGAACATAAACATAAGCACAATTCCGTTTTAATGAATAAGAATTCTCAGAAAATGCTTTTTCTTTTATTCGGCTGAATTGCAGGGTTAACATTTCGGCACTTTACATTATGCTTAAAATATTCGAATTTTATTATAAACAAATATTCAAGTTTTTGGGGGTTTTTTTTTTCACTTAAAATAAACATTTTAATTTATGCATAACACAAGAAATGCCACATAATGTAATTTTTTGTAGCGTGGGTATTTATTTTTTACTTTTCTCTTTTTAAATGGTCATGACTCATGATATAGATTAGTTAGGTTACTTTTTTAAGTAAATAAATAAAATTTCTTAGAGGGAACTCTTTTAATTTTATAAGGTTAAAAATATATCATTTAATAGTAATAAGAAATTAAAAAAAAAATACTGAAATATTCAGAAAAGTATAAATTTTTTAAACTTATTCCTAATATACCTTCTTTATTAATAAATTTAGATAGTTTTAAAGAAACTAATTGGTTGTATGAAATTGAAAAGCTTCAATTTTCTAGAATAATACACTTTATAATACTAAGTATATCTAAATATGCAAAAAAAAAAAAAAAAAAATACATTCCGAGAAACTGAATAAAAAAATTTACACACATATGCTTAGTAATGTTTATTTATATAGAGGTTTATATATTGTGAATTTATATATTTTTGCAATTGTCAGAGTCAGCGCTTTTATACATAGATATTTTTTTTATGCGGAAAATTTAAATGCTTACGTCTTGTGCTCTCAAATTCCGCGGATATGTAAAAAAGAAATTATTAAAAAATGAACAGTTTAACAATTTATTCAATTATTCCTTATAATTTATAAACAATTTCATATTTTAAAAAGTCCTTCCGGCCTGTACCGGGAGGAAAAGGTAGCTTTCCTATATCTTCGTTTTAAAATTTTAGCTAATGTTACACGAAAACAGCAAGTTAAAATGCAAAGAAACGTTTACAAAAGATTCGTTAATACTGAATTTGAATAAGAATTTCGCCAAATTATTGAGCAATAGCCAAATTGGCTTCATTTATAAAGACTTATTTTGGTCGCCAAATTTGGCGATATTTCGCCACATGTCACAAATTTTGCCAATTTTGTCACCAATGTCGCCAATTTTGGCGCTAACGGATATGAATATATAGTTTTATGCGTATGATTGGGAAAATTATTACAACAATGAAAGAAAATAATTTGCGAGTAATCACATTAATGTGCTGTTTTGTTTCAAAATGTCAGCCACCTAGAATTTCAAACTGCTCTATCTCAGCCATTTTTTAAGATAGAGGTAAACCAAAAAATGCTCTGGAATCCTTGTATCAAGGCCTAAAACGTAATTAAAAAATAAATTTGAATTTTTAAATTTTTTGTATATTTATTTTAGATTTTAAGTTAATTTAAATCTTTAAATGGCCGCCATCTTGAAACAAGATGGCGGACCAAGCTGGCCAACGAACTCGGTCGAGACATTAGTGACCTTAATACACACAATTAGTTTCATCAAAATCGATTCATAAATACGGGCGTTATCGTATGACATAGGTCAGATATATATATATATATATATATATATATGGATATATCTATATATATAAATCAACATTTGAACGAAGGGTGGTTTTGGGGTCTGGGGGCCATGATCGGTGAAAATATATCAAAATTTTCCGGAACTGCTTTCCTCCGAACGGCTGCAATAGGTAGCTTTATACTTTTTTGTATTGAAAGCTACCTAAAAGAGTGCACTATAAACAATTTTATTTTGTATTACGTTCTTAAAATAAATGTTTCAAAATGTAAACAGAAATTCATCGCCAATAACGTTTGTCAATTACCTCCAACTGTGTCAAACTTCGAAACTCCAAATTATTTACACGTTTTGCTCACTCACTACAAAAAGATTTAAATCAAAATTAGTTTTAAAATATAAAACAAGAGACGCAGAAACGAAATTGCTTTGTTTGTGTTACTCATTTCGATAGTTATTATTTAATGAAACTGTTTAAAGTTGACCGCATACTCAACAATTGAACTCTGACAATTTAAAATATGTTACAAAATAAATAAACATTACTAAATATTAAAAAGTAACTATAAACAACAAAAGAAAATTATCTATTAATAGTGTACTAAGTCTTGATACAATATTTAAAATGTTGAATCTTTAAAATCCAAATTTTCTTTAGAAAGCAATACCAGCGTATAAATACGACGTAACTAAAATGGCGGATTTGTCAAATCTGCCGGCGACGCAATGTCCCAATCTCTCTCTAATGTAGGATCCCTACTAGCCACCCTGCACGTGCATATTGAAGCTGCAACTCGTATAACAGGTGGAAAACGAACTTCAACCTAAAAAATTGTTTCCAAAACATGACACTGGGCTTCTACTTGTACGCCGGCAAATGCACATTTGTGCTGCTATAGCCGTAGTGTCTAAAAACGACCATTTCGTTTTGGACGGCTATTGTCGTCATGCCACATAGTGAACTTCGCTTTGACGGCTATAGCCGCAAGTGTCTGTCAACGTGTTAAAACACAGATTTCATACAAAATTGCAGGTCGTCAATGTGTTAAGTGCAACAACCAGAAACTGGCAGGCACTGCTGTAGTTAGAAGTAAACAATAGGGGGTGCTCAAGAAAATGTAGGGGGGGGGGCAGGGGCGCCATTTCGGAACTTTCTTGGGGGGGGGCAAAGTTTTTTTTAAGGTAGTGGCATAGCCGAGGGTGGAAATCGGGGGGCTGCCCCCCCCCATAACCTCTCCGAACGAAAAACGTTTACTGAATCATATATACAGAGACAGCAATACTTCTAATACGGAATCTTATGTGACCTCTGAAAAATTCCGTTTTAGACAGGTTTTCGTCTTAGCAAGTAGATTATTAAAATATTAAGAAAGTTTTCAGTTATAGACAGGTGCCGTTTTTTTCAGGTATTGCTTAAGACTGTTAAAACCTCCTTGATATAAAGCACTTCTGACGAGCATAGGTGTATTACAGTGAAACGTGTCAAAGCGAAACCTGTCTATAACATAATTCTTTCTCAAACGGGCAAAAAAAATCATGTTTCGACGAAAAAAAGTCATACAATTATACTTGCTAAGATGGAGACCTGTCTAAAATGGAACTTTTTTACAGTCCTCTTCAACTCATCTTTGCAGGTTTTACTGCAGGGCGACATTTCAAAAGTTTCTTAGGGAGGGGGGGGGGGAGGCAAAGTTTTTTTTAGAGACAGGGGCTGAAATATCGTGCACAAAAATAGAAATAGGCTCCTACAATAAAAAATGCAGTGTGAGATTTGTCTTCTTATCTTAACTTCTTTCACAAACATTTGATTCTTCAGCGAATATATATTTAATTTTAGTGGTAGTCCGCGAATTTTTCTTCTTCTTTTTTACGCAAAAGCAATTCGTCAACCGATCGCGGTAAACATCGCGAATTTTACGAATTGGAATTAGAAAAGAATAGTTAAATTGGCAAAATTAGTTGCGGAAAAAATCGTTAATTTTTTCAAACGACCGTGAAAAAAATATTGCGAATTTCACCAAAGATCACTGAAACAAATAGAGATTTTCGTAAATCCGTCGCGGAAAAGAATCGCGAATTTAGTATAACTATTGCGGGAAAATATCGCGAAATTCATCAAAAGATTGAACAAAAAAATCACGCATTTAGTCAAACAATCGTGGGAAAATATCGCGAAATTTATCAAAAGATTGAACAAAAAAATCACGAATTTAGTCAAACAATCGCGCAAAAAAGGGGAATTTCGTCAAAGATCGCGCAAAAAGATATCTACTTTTGTCAGTTGATTGCTGAAAATGACTTCCGAATTTGAACAAACGATCGTAGAAAAGAGTGGCGAATTGCGTCAAAAGATTTTGAAAACAAATAGCGAATTTCGTCGAACAGAAAGAATTCCTGCCAAAAATTCCTGCCAAATTTTCTGCCAAATAAAAATGTCTGAAATTTCGACAAATGGTGGAAAAAAATTCGTCAAAGGTTGTGCAAAAAAATAGCAATTTTTGTTAGTCTGTTGCGGAAAAGGACTCCCTAAATTTCAACAAACGATCGCAGAAAAGAGTCGCGAATTTCGTCAAAAGATGGCGAAAACAAATAGCGAATTTCGTCGATCGGTTGAAAAAAATATCGCGAATTTAGACAAATGGTCGAAAAAATCAATTCCTTCAATGATTCACAGAAAATAGCGAATTTCGGAAAATTATCACAAAAAAAATGAAACAATCGCGAAAAAAAGTCGTGAAATTCAATCGGTCACGAGATAATCAGCACACGAACACCATCAAGAAGTTACGAAATTTGCAAATGTTGTAATCTATAGGTATAAGAAAATTTTCATTAATGATTTTCTTTCAGTAAAAATTTTTCGCAATCATTTTCTGCCTTCCTCTTTATAGACTATGATCTAAATTTCATACAATTCAGAAATCTGCAAAACCCTTGGTCTCAGGTCCCTTGCTCCTGCATTGGGTGGGGGAGTCTGTCTGGTTAAAGTCATGATTCATGTCGGTTACAACTAAATCTGGACAGGACTCTAGTGTCAGGCTGTGGAGATTTTTAAGAGCATACAGTATATACAATATCAATTAATAAAGCATATGATTTAACAGCATTATAACGATTGGAATAAATATAATGTGACACTAATAAAACTAAATTAACAAATCGTATAATTAGGAAATTGTATACACATCCGCTATCCCCCCACCGCCGAAAAAAAATTCAAAAAATTCTCCTTAATTTTTGGGTAAAGAGAAAATTTATCACTAAAATTCTAGCCTTGGGGGTGACGAGTTTTCTTTTAATCATGCTGTACACAGCTCAGAAGCAATTCATAATGTTTTTTTCTCACATATTTCTAAAACTAGCCAACATACTCATTAATGATAAATGTCTCACTTATAGAATGTTGCAATAGCAAGGCTTTAGAAAACATTTCAATGTTTAAAGTGTTTATTAAATGTTTATTATTTTCTTCTATCTTTACAAGAAAAAGGTATTGGATTTATGAAAATTTGCCACTTCCGGTTTTCGACGAATTTATACGTTTTAGAAGTTCCTGAACACAATTGGACTATTTTTAGAAAATGTCTGTCTGCGAGTCTGTCTGTGCGTCTGTATGTGACAAAAATTTTGTGGGCGCTGTATCTCAAGAACTAATGCAGGGAATTTGATAAAACTTTATATTCAGTTAGACATTGATATAAATAGGTGGTGTTTAGTTTTTGGTGTAAATCGCTCAACAGATGGCGATGCTATGCTACATATTTCATGATTTTTGCGATAGCTATATATCAAGAACTAATGCACAGAATTTCACTAAACTTCAGATTCGGTTAGACCTTGACAGAAATAGAAGTTGATTACGATTTGGTAAAAATAGCCCAATAGGTGGCACTGCTATGCTACATTTTGTACGATTTTTACGATAGCTATATCTTCAGAACTAACGTACATAATTTAATAAAACTTTACATTCAGTTAGACTTTAATATAAATTGGTGCTGATTTGTTTTTGGTGTATGTGAAACATGTATGAGATAGAAGAAAATTTTGGGATTGGCACATCAGATTAGTTTTTTTATATTGTAATCAAATCTGTGAAATCTGACGTTATTTTAGCTTTTGATCCTATTTTGATTTTTTTTTTTTTTTTTGGTCTAACCTGTGATAACTGATACATTTTCTGAAATTTCAAATTCCTTGCCCCCCCCCCCAGCCTCCCCGAAATGGCGCCCCTGGGGGGGGGGGGGGGGGCTCATACTATTTCTCTCTCTCTGACACATGCACGCACAAACACAGATATATGATCAAAGTATTATATAGAAAAGTAAATTAGTGCATATTCATATTATAACAGTATATTCATTATTAAATCATTTATAACTTTATTTGATGCTAAGAAAAGTAATGGCTGCAGACAGGGATGTAATGAAGGATATACGGTGGATACGCCGTATATACCTTCTGGATTATTTTAAGGAACGTCGTATACCCTTACGACAGCAATCTGTCATATATATAAATGCTTTCTTACATTTTATTTATTTAAATCAAACCCCTCTTAATTTAAAAAAACTTTCTATATTCTTCCGTTCCGCTGTATATATAAAATCTTTACTCTCTGTCTCTTTAATTTCATAAAATCTCAACAGAAATCTAAATGTTGAGTGATACGAATTCATTTCTGGTTCAATAAATAATTCTTTCCACTTAAGCATTCTTTTTGCCGTTACAGTAATTGAATAAATAAAAGATAAATAGTATTTTCTACATCACACTTTGATATCAAGATTTATTGCGAAAAAGTTAAATTACGAACTTTATTTATTGCTTTTAAATCTATTTTTTTTATAATTATCCTTATCGCACATAAAACAGTCCACGTGTAATATATTTTCATTCTTTATTCATTTAAGCTTGAATTGCATCTCTTGCTGAAAACAAACGCAATGATTCCTCAGCTTAATTATAGCAATAAATAAGAAAGATTACTGTTAAAAACATTATTATATTCAATGATGCAGTTATATTCAATATTTATGTGATATTTCTATAAATAAATATGCTTTCATATTATTTTGCGCGGTTTTGCATCATACATACCTATAAATTATTATAATTTCATTTATTAGGTAGATTTCGTAACAAATACTACCTATTGCATTCTCCCCTAAATTGGAAATTTTGAAAATTTTTTACAGATTGACGCCGATCATGACTCCCAGAACCCAAAACCACCCCCAGTTCAAAACTTTATCTATCTATCTATCTATGTCACTTTTTTATGGACACGATAACTCGAATAATTCTGCACAAATCTTTTCCAAACTAATACATAAAATCAAGGGGCATAAAATCTCGGTCAAGTTCGTTAATGGGCAAAATCGAACCAAGGAGGGGGGGGGGAATGGGGGGCTTTTTGTGAAAACAGAAAAACGCCATAATTTCTGAATTATGATATGTATCAAATCCGTTTAAAGTTATTATTACTTCTGGGAAAAGAGCCGAAAATTTATGTATGGCAAATTTTTGATATCATTAAAAATGGCCCCAAGGGGGAAAAAAGGGGGGTTTTCGAAGAAAAAAATTCATAACTTCGTCAATTTACAAGATATCAAATCCGCTTAAATTTATTATAAATCCTCTTAATATTATCTAAAACTTTTGTATTGACAAGTTTTTTATAGGACCAACCCTTATACCAAAAAAAAAAAAAAAAAATTAAAACAAAACAAATCCCTGCCGGCTCCGCCGGCAAACAAATTAGGTTTCGAAGTGGGCGGTTCATAGGTTTCGCATCAGGGTAAAAAGGTCATTTCTTCCGCAATTCCCAACAAACAGGCGCCCCGGTCTGCGTCTTCGAAATCTACCTGTGCCTGTAGGCCGAGCTGTCAGGGATTTTTTTAATTAAGGGTTTTTCCAATGGCAGTAGTAATCTTCGATGACGTCAATGCCTACTGTCTCTTCGTACATGGTATTCCAAGTTTTTATGTATTATACTTTTTCTTGTTCTGACCACGGATCGGGTCAAAAGGGCACGTGCATGGGTCCTTGCATCTTCTGTACCTCTCCTGCGGCCTAATAAAAAAAAACAGTTCTGCAGACAAAATTGGAGTTTTTATTCGGAAGTGCATGAATCTGGGTTGCTCTAATTTTAATTCAAAATGAATAAGATTAATTTCATCAACCAAGTTAATCAACGACACCATAACCCTCCTCTCAAAAACACTATAGATATACCCTCTGTCTACAGCGTTATGCCCTCTGATTTTTTTTACTACTACATCACTGGCTGCAGAATGAAAATTTTCAGTGTATAACTATGCTAGTGAAATAATAAGTTATGATGTCAATAAGTAAATAAAAAGCTGACAGTTCACCTCTTTCAAAAGAGTTGC
Organism: Maratus michaelseni; assembly: GCA_963931845.1. Taxonomy (NCBI): domain Eukaryota; kingdom Metazoa; phylum Arthropoda; class Arachnida; order Araneae; family Salticidae; genus Maratus; species Maratus michaelseni. The sequence goes on along the minus strand of OZ007588.1, from coordinate 46,427,254 downwards.
AACCTTTAATTTTTTTTCTGAATACTCCCTGCCCTTGAGGATTCTAAAATTATATTTTTATATGATAAAAAGCGTTAGAAAAATCAAGGATGTATTTTGCATTTTTAAATTATTTTTGTGTCTAGTCAAATGCTAAAACCACTTGTATTTAAATTGGCTATAACTCATTAGAATAATTTTGTTTTATGCTAATAATGGAAAACGCTGCAAAATGAAAAATTTCAGTACATAACTAATGCAAAAGTCAATGTTTGCATCAGCAAAAGGTTGTTAATTCTGAGTATTTGCAGATAGGATGCGCGCATATTGAAGAACTTATTTGCAGTTTTTAAACAAATACTACAATTTAGTATTTATGCAAAACTGTAAAAAGCCCCCAAAACTTAAATTAAATTTTTGAACAGAGTTTCATTTGGATTTTTGAATTAGAATTTCATTTCGTGGCCTTGGCAACTTTCCCGGGGGGGGGGGGGGGGGGGCTCAGAAATTTTCAGGGGGTGCTGAGCCCCCCCCCCCCACCTGGCACCCCTTTAGCTACGGCCGTGCTGGCAGGTGGGTTAGTTGGCCCGGTCAGGGAGTACCACTATTTAAGAATTGAAATCGTTGCCTTATGTTCGTACACAGTATTTCTTTCACAAATTAGGCAAAATTTACTATTTGGAAATCGCAGTAGAAGTTTTGCCTATTCCTAAAAAATCTTAGTCCGACCCTTTATGCCTTAATGTCCCCTCGGAAAACTAATTATACGCAGTTCGAATAATATCAAATCGCAAATCATCATTCAAAATAATATTCTACATGCATATTCTTCTTCATTTTTTTTTCTTCTCTGTAAAATTACTTTAAAAAGTATAAGATCAATAAAACAGTACGAATAAGTATGGTACTCCTTTCTTATTTTATTAATGCGTATCTTGCTTACATCATGTCATCTCATTGTATAAGACGGTGAACGGCAACAAAATTTGACTTGTGTTCCTTTTGGCTAAACAAAAGAGCATACACAGCACTGAATGTAACAAATTAATGTCAAATATCATCTAGGGCTGCGAGTAGTACCTCATATCGGTAGCACCTTTCCTGGAAGCAATTGAGAATATTTTTGACTCCATATCCCAACATAACTTATTGCTTGCCTAGGAACTTGAAGCTTCTTTTTATCTAGAGGACTCTGCAAACGGAACTAAAGCTCCGAATTTTTGGTACCTCCAATTAATAAGGACAGGGCTTGGCAAAAATCAGTGGATGTTGTCCAAAAAGAGCCCAAAGTCAAAAAAAGGAGGATTACTTACAAAAAGAAATGAAATCCCATCACGAACGTCACATGTAAAAAATGCAGCCAAGTCTCGTGACTCTTTTACCGTAAGAAGTTCTCAGATCGTGTAAAGCCAAGTTTATCTCTCTTTTAACTCTGAAATTTTCATTCAAAAATCCCTCCTAGTCTTCAGTTCTTTAGTTAAAGATTATTTTGTAACTTGGCAATTACGAAGCGCAAGGAAGTTATTACACCTTACTACATAAAATTATGGGATAGGATTATTTTATTAAACCGATTATGAATGCGAGGAATAAAAGCATAAAGGAGGGATGTTTTGTGGGGATGTCTTTCTAAAAGGGGTTGTTTTGCACGGATGTATTGGCATATTTTAGCAATTTCTCTATACAACATGTTTACAGTCCCTGGCCAAATTATTAGACGCACTCATGTTTTTTTTTGTGTAAAATCATATTACTAGCTTCATAGAGATGATATTATTGTATAAACAATTAAAATTCAGAATAAACATTAATTGTTGGGTAAGAATGAATAAAAAGCACGCCAATGACTTTAAAATTATTTATTTTTGTAAGTCAAATTAAAATTATTGAACTTGAAAAACTTTTTACTTAAAATTCGAAAATATCAATATTTTGTGGAGCCTCCTTTGGCGGCAATCAATGCCCCTATTCGTCGTGGCATACTGTTAATGCAACATTGAATAGTTTTTTGCATGTGTGGGTGATGATTCTAGACATGGATAAGTTTTTCTATCAATTGGGTTTGGTTCGTTATGACCTCTTTCAACTCCCTCTTCATTAGCTCCCAAACATTTTGAATGGGATTCATATCTGGTGAATTACCCGGGCAGTCCAATACAGGGATTTTTTTCTTGTTGTAAATAAGCTTTTACTGATCGTGCTATGTGGCAAAGAGTTCTATCTTGATTAAATGTAAAAGGTTCTCCATTTGCAAACCATTCTTTTAGTTGTGGAATCAACCGACTTTGCAACACCTCTTTGTATTGCTCTTGCTTCATAGTTCCTTTGACTATGTAAAGACGTCCAGTGCCTTCCCACTTATGACAGACCAAACCCTGACCTTTGTTGGGTGCTTGATAGTTGGCACGGCACAATCTTGATGAAACTTTTCGCCAGGACGACGACGCACAAACTGGGATTTGTTTGCTAAAATTTCAATAGTGCTTTCGTCACTGAAGCAAACCTGAAATAAATAATTTTTAACATGAAGAATTTATCTAATGGTTAAAGACAGACATTGTTAAATGTTTTAAATATTAATAAAATAAGAATAACTTTATAATTGCTGATTTCCAGAACTCCAATGTCTTGTGTTTATGCTCTCTAGCCCACTTCAGTCGCTTAGCTTTCATTGCTTCGGTTAATTTTGTTTTTTTTAGCTGGTCTAAAGACCTTGAATTTCATAGCTGTTAGTTTTCTTCGTACAGATCTTTCTGACACAACAATATCAGACTCTTTGAGCTTCGATCCGATCTGTTTTGTAGTAGCAAATCGATTTTCCACGCAGATCTTCTTTACGCGTCGTTCTATCCTTGGTGTAAATACAGATTTTCTTCCTCATTTATTCTTTCTTTTTGGGCTCAGTGTTTGTCCAAGCCCAAGTTTCGTCTTTACCCGCCTCACACTTGATTCAGAAACATTCAATTTTCTTGAAATTTCTCTATTCGAATATATTTTTAATATTTAAAAGCACTTTTATTTCGCCTTTCTTTTCTGTTGACAAATCTGTTTTTCTACCCATATTTTAATTACCTAAAAATAGTATGTTGACTATTAAAAATAATATATTCACAATTAAAAATAATATATTCATAATAGAAATACAAATAAACATCTAACAACTGATTTTACAATGCCACAAACACCTCCATGATCGTCGTACATAGCCACGTAATTGAAGCCTGTCATGACGTGTTTTAGTTCGGTTGACCTTGAGACAGTCTTATAATTCGACATGTCAACAAAAGCAGTTTCTCAAATTAGGAAAATTTGTGGCGTACATTATTTTAATGAATTAAAACTATGTTAGCACACTGAATTACTTTTTAGGGTCATTACATACCAAATATTCTAATAAAAACAACTGCGTCTAATAATTTGGCCAGGGACTGTAATTTTGAAATTGATTTTTCTACACAAACATTCTTAAAATTCCGGGCAACACCGGGTACTTCAGCTAGTAGCTTATAAAAGTGTGTTTTTTAAAAAACTATTTTTACTTATATATATTTTTTGTAGAACTAATTGCCTTAAGTAGATTTGCGTATAATAGACGCTTTCAGTTGTGACGTCAGTCATGACGTTTTGGTTGGGAATTGACTCCAAACAAACTGTTGTTATGTTGTATTTTCTGTTTTATTTGTATATGTATAGCTATATCTTATAGTTATGTCTCACAGCTAAGTGTTTTAATACTTTATAAGCAGTAGTAACATTTTCTATGATTTATATTTAATAAGAAATGAAACATATCAACCGTTTGTTTGGAGTCAGTTTACAAGCAAAACGTCATGAGGACGCCACACTGAAAGCGTCTATATAAACGCATTGTTATAGAGAAGGGAATCACAATTATGATTTCTTTTTTTAGATGTTTGCTCGTAAACTCGTAAGTGCTGACCGTGCCTCGTTATTCCTAGTGGACAGTCGGTTGGGCGAGTTGTACGCCAGGATATTCGACATCAACGGTTCAGAGAACGAAGATGAAACTGAAGTAGAAAAAAAAGAGAATGATCTCTGCCCAGAGGAAATAAGGTCTGATCTAAGACTTAAATTTTAATAAAGCAGCTTGTGTTACAGATACATAGTACTCAACCTTCCGGGTTATTTATTTCAAGTCAAATAAACATATTTTGAACCGGACACCGTGCGTCCACAAATGGACTGACTGATTTTAAAATTCAATAACTTACAAACGGTGACGGATATTAAAACTATTCTTGAAAGAGGGTAATGTATGATGTCAGGAGTTTTTTCACTGCGATTTCTGATTTTAGCTCCAATTGTCAGCTATAGATGGCGCTGCGAGCAATAGACATTCAATCGAGACAAAAGCAGAAATCACCCAGCATTGATGCGAAGGAAGGAGAGGTTCAATACATGGAGTGGGTCTCATTCACTAATAAAATCTTATTCAGAATTGATCCTAAGAACAAAATTTTATTAGCGAATGAGACCCACTTCATATATTGAACCGCCTTCCTTTGCATTAATGCTGGGTGTTTTTAGTTTCGGCCTGGATTGCACGCCTATCGCTCGTAGCGCCATCTATTTCTGGTAATTCGAACTAAAAATCGGAAGTCGCAGTAAAAAAAACTCCTGACATCTTACTACATTACTCTTCTGCAAGAATTTTTTAAATATCTGTGACGGTTTGGAAATTATTGAATTTTAAAATCAGTCAGTCCATTTTTGGACACCTGGTAATTTTACATTATAAGTAAAGTCAAATAATTACCACATAAAAACACAAAAAAAAAGAAGCCCAGTAGTGTGATCAGAGCGCGCCTATCTAAAGCGCTCAGGTCTCCAGTTCAATTCTGGCTGCGGACACTATCTGACCGGGATATATGCTGAATTTCACCTCAGGGCCCACGGTCAAGAAAACAGGGCTGGGCTCGGTTGACCAGGATCCAAAATAGATTGTACCACCGAAGGTTTAGTTTTTTTTCAGAGCAAGGAACAATGTATTGGATGCATATTCTGGTTTAAAATATGTTTTTATTTGATTTGAAAATCAGGAAGGTTGGCAGCCATAACTGCCAAACTTTCTGATTTTCGAATACCAGTGTTTCCGATTAGTAATTTTTGCCGTATTTAATGTCAAATTTCTGCATTAAGAAAAGCGAATATTTCTATTTGGAAATAGTAGTATAAAAAAGTAGGAAACTTTGGTATCTCTATGGTTAGCAACTATACACACATTGGATGGTGTTCTCAAATCTTCCATCTTTTTTCATCCTAAATTATGCTTTCCTGTAAACTTGCTTTAAAATCACGAAATATTTCTACTTTTCAATGCATGAAAGTTTCATTAAATTAAAAAATAATCGAGATGTTATTATTTTTTTTATTATTATTCACATTTATTCCTATAAAAGTGATATTGCTTAGATTAAAATGGATTTACAGCTCGTAATTACTTTTATACACATTTTAGTTGGCCAGAAATTTTGTTTTAAATTTCAATTTTAGACAAGTGTTATGAACTATAATATTGTTTTATATTAAAATAAAATAATACTTTTTAAATATGTGGCATCTGCATTGAACTATTTTAAACTAATTATGTATCGATAAACGAGAATGAGTTCATTATCATGGTTTGATTATGAACAATTTTGAAATATTAATATATTCTTATAATCATTCATTAATCGATTTTAACTAAGATACTATTCAATTTAACAGCTATTTTTTTATATATATTTTTTTTTTTCTGACATAACTTCGGCATAGGTACGCCGGTTTTGATGATTCCCTTCCTCAACATTTTTCCTACAAGCTACAAATGTTAACTTATGATTTGTTTTAATTCCAGATTTCCGATTGGTAAAGGGATCGCTGGTTACGTTGCTATGACTGGCGAATCACTTAATATTCCAGATGCTTATAATGATTCAAGATTCAATAGGTAAGATAGATAAAATTTCGCTTTTCCATTTTTTCGTTTAACATTAATTTTGAAATAAAATAATTTTATTATGAAGAAGAATAGAAAGCGTCATTTTAGTTTAACTGTTAACTGCTGTGACATAAATTATCCCAAAGATAGTGTGAACGCGACAATTCTCGATCCACTAGACTTCTGTTCTAGCGTACTTCTGAGCCAATCACGGCTATCGCTGGATGGAAATAGAACCTCCTACTTGTTTACAAGTATCGCTCTGAGGGGAATGACACAGTTTGTTTTGTGACGATATGGATACTTAAAAAAGTAGATTTAAGCTCTGTTTTCAATTATTTCGTTGCGCTATTAAAGAGGAATATTTAATATTATAAGCTGAATAAAAGAAGAATCATTTATGAATTGATTACCACATTTAAAGAAAGGGTAGAGAGCTGAATAAAGCAATTTCAGGTTTAATAAGCATTGAGTTTTATGTCCATTATATTTATTTCTAATGAATAATTCTAAGCACCTGTGTATTATTTGCATATTATTTAATAACATTACACAGTGATTTAACATGCCTGTTTTCATGTAAAATTTCAAAGAATAAAAGTAATTTCAATCTATTTTAGTAATGGGAGATTTCCAAAATAACTGCCTGTTTAATACTTTAACCTTAAAACACATAATTACATTAAAAAAAAAACAAAAAAAAAAAAAACCTTTTGACATGGGTATAACATAACATATATATGTATTATAAAATGTATTCATTTACGTGTTTATATGTACTTAAGTGATTGAGTGTTAGATTATTGTAGTTACCAAATTACAGAAATTTAACATCCTGATTTAACAAAGTTATAAATATTTTTAACTAGACTAGTTTAAATATATAAGAATACACAAATTTCTTCTAATATATATTTATATAATAGTTTAAAATTTAATATTAATGTCTGCTCTTTAGTCTTTATACATCTCATGAGTATTATTATAATTATTTTACAAAACTTTTTATATCTGTAGTTGAAAATAAAGGTAGAGAAAACTTTATTGTTCCTTATTTAGTGTAAACAAAGTGTGGCAAAATAGTAATATTAATGTAAACTAAATTACTACTTTAATTTTTATTTATTGAAAAGCTCTTATTAAAATGGTAAGTATTTTTATTACCTCTCAGGGGTATTATCTATATTCTTAATTATGAATTCAGTTATAATAACTTTTTGTCAATTAGATATTTTTTACTATAGGATCATTAGGCCTTACACTATCTTCCTTAGAATAACATTTTTCTTGGTCAAAATTATTTTGAAAAACATTAAACATCATTTTTTTAAAAATAATATCAATTAAAATCACCAGTTATTAACCCTTTTTTTTTTTTTTAATGTAACTTTGAGAAACTTATAAAATATCACTTTCCTACTGAGTGTTAACTTATCAGAAATCAATAACACGTAACCATTTTTGGAATTTAAACCAAATTATCTGTGTGATAGTAATCCTAAAATGGTATTTAATTTGAAAATGACTGATAAATAATTTTATTTAGATAACAAATAAAATTCTTTTGAAATATATGTTTTGTATGTTGAATGTTACCTCTTTTTAAAAGAAACTTGGTTACTTTTATGTTAGCCAGGCACAGATAATAAATTGCTAAATATTGTTCCCATCACCATCATTTGTATTCTATTCATTTCATTTAAAACAAACTTTTCATTCATTTCATTTAAAATACACACACAAAAAAAGGATAATATCACAAACAAAACGATTTTATTTCTACATCAAAGCATTATTTCAAATTTAATATTTTCATATGCAAAAAATAAAAGCTGCTGTTGGTGAAATGTGTGCAGGCTAACATAAAAACACCAAAACTTGCTTCTATAATTTTATGCTTCTGATTACATAATACTTCCTTATTGCTAATTAAGGATTCTATCATGTATAGTTTCTGCCTTTCCTTTCATACAGGGCTGAAACTATCTTTTTTTTTTCCATCCAGGGCAAACATGGATTGCAGTATAATACATCTCCGTAGCATAAAAATTTTACCTTGACCCAAGCAAATTTATAAAAATTAAAGCAAAACAGTGTAATTCAAAGGCAAAATCAGTTTGAGGTCATTTAGCATTACATTGGGATCAGGGCCCGACTAGCAAGTTTTTGTGCCCAGAGCACTTTCAATTTTTCGTGCCCCCTTAGATTGGTTGATTTACTGATAATAGTTTTTTTTTTATTTATTTTTTATTTTTTACTTATTGCACGCTTATTTGAAGAGTGTCAACTCAAAAAATTACGTTTTCCAGAAAACTGAAAAACAGTTCCAGGAATAAAAATAAAATATTGTTATCTATTATTTATTGAAATGTGATTTTAACCACAGATTGAAGTATAGTTTTCTCATTTTATCGTATTAATACCTCAAATATCACATTTTTTCAATGTGCAATATGATAAAATTGAATTATTTGATAAATACAGCACATCAATTACTAGAAAATAATAAGAAGTATACTTATTAATGATTTATTGATATTAAATGATAAAACCAAACTAATACTGAGTGCAAAAAAAAAGTCCTAAAAGAAATAAAAACGTTAAGTTCAAACGCAAAAGAAAAAGAACGTGCTGCTCAGTAGCGTAGCTAAGGGGGGGCAAGGGGGGCGGCCGCCCCGGGCGCCGCTGCCAAGGGTCGCCAAATTGAGAGGGATTTTTAACCGAAATTATGTCTCATATTTTGACAATAAATAAATATTATTGACCTTTTTTGTGCATGTGTGAATGTTTTCTTTAGTACATTCAAATAATGAAAGAAAAAGCTTCTGTAAATGTTTCTAGGGATGGCTCAACACACTTTGTACTTTACATGATTACGTACCTGAAAGGAGGCTCAAAATGATTAAATGGACGAGGGAGGGGCGCCCAATTGAGAGATGCATTAAATCAAAACTTGTAGAGAGCCCAAAAAAGTCCAAGCAATAGTTTTGAGCAGTGCCCTAAGATGAAAACATTTTAAAAGGTCCTATTACTTAGCGCTTTAGATCTTCAGTTAGTCGAAATTAAGCATAGTTTATGAGTTAGTCATTACAATAAAATTTTAAAGAAATACGCCAAAAAATGAGGGAATTGTTTAGAAAAGGGCCCTAGGACCCTAAGAAAAATATGAGGATTGTAGAACGAGGAGAAGAATTAATACAAAACTTTAAAGTTATGCATTGAGAGGGTGACACAATTAAGAAGTGAAAAAAAGTTCAAGGGGTCCCGGATTGGGACCCAGGGTCTTAACTGGGATGTTGAAATCGGGGAATAACTAAATGGAGAAAACGCCCCAAAATGTGGAATATTGGATTGAAAGGGGGACAAGTTATTAACAATTTAGAACACAAAAACATAAAGGGGCCCAGGTCTTAAAAAAATTAAAAATCTGAGCCTGAGGTACATCAGGATCTGTCTTTGACTATCCACACCCAAATTTTCAGACTTCTGCGTGCATTAGATTTCGCTAGCCATCGGACACAGACAAACAACTTTCTTTTATTAGTATAGATAATTATGTTCTTAAAATATTAAAATGCTGTATTGTCTTCTGAAATACACCTGCGTACATAATTTTTTCGTCTATCATATTTTTATAATTCGCCTATCTATTATTATAATTCGTCGTCGGATGAAAAATCAATTAGAAAATTCCATTTTTACATTACAAAAAACAAGTTAAATGAAAAGGAAATAAATAAAAATGAATTTATGTTTTATTAATGAAATCTTTATTTATTGAGTAAAGACACAAGTATATTAGATGAATTCCAAAATTAAAGATAATGCTAATCACATAGATAATTTTTATAACTAAAATGTTTTATTAGATCTTGAGATATATATTTTTTTTAAAAGAGCAAAATTTTATAAAATAAAAAAAAAATTAAAAAGTCATTAAAACTTTCAGAAAACGTGCAGTCCATATCAGGGCTTAATATCTAACAAAAAAAGTAACGGAGCCATAATATTCTGCAGTACTAACACCCGTAGCGTACCCCCCCCCCCCTCCACCGTCACTCCAATCTGCATATTTATATTTCATACATTATTTTTAAATTTTAAAGCATTGTTTTTTATTTAGCAAAATAAAAATTTTAAATACATCTATCTGCATTTGTATACTTAGCTATCAACTATTCCACTTTTCAGTTATTACTAATTCCAAATAGAAACCTTTGCCCTAACCTTAATGTTAATTAATCACAGAATTCTGTGATCGAACTCAGGATTATGACTCGGAAATAGTGTTAATACAAAAAAAAATAATAATAGTTCGCAGCTATGCAGAATAGAAAAACGCTACTTCCGTTGACTCTTTATTCTTATCAAAATAGCATTAAAATTATTTGAAATTGAAATAAGTACAATTTTGAATATAAGACAGATTGAACTCGAGCCTGCCCAAACCCGAACACTAATATAAAAATCGAGCCAGTTTCATATCCATCTCTTATGTGAGCGACACAGTACGTTACTTATAAGTGTTTTGATACAAAAGAGGGCAAAAGATTGGAGATAGGAGGGAAAGGAAAGTGTAATATAGGATTCGTTTTGCGGAAGTGTTACTGCACTGGGCTCCGGAGCACAGTGTTTATGAGTTCCAGTGAATTCTGGCCAATATTTAAATTTTTACTAAAAATAGAGAAGTACCGGAGCTGGGCTCCGGCGCAAATTAAGCCCTGGTTCATATGCTAAACTTTTGGAGATTTAGTATATTGGAAATCAAATTCCTCGCTCGTTGTATCCGGGATTTATTATAAGTCAGATATGCTATTGCAGAGATCATTTGCATACTTTTTATGGCTAAGCCACAATATTATAAACTTCGGGGAAGCATCTGAAGTTACGCCGCTACTTTAAAACAACAACTCATAAAGTTTGTAAATAGTTTTTTAGATTGCTTTTCAAACCAGGATTAGCCTTCATGATTAAAAGAAAGCAAAAGAGACATAAAATAACATAATTAAATCTGAATGGACAAATATATATCTTTTTCTCTTTGGGCTAATCAAAGTAAAAATTTTAGGATAATAAAAGTTTGCAAATAAGCTAATAAGCTTTAAGATGAAGTTTTTATTGATATTATTAAATGGTTTTGTGAAAGTTTTATGATTTAATCAAGCAAAAAGTAATTCTTTAGGTAAAATTCATTTTGTGTTAAAAATATTTCACTGAAAACATTCTAAAGAAAATTTCAAAACCACACTTTTGTGTAATTATAAACTTTTCGCAACATTTTTCTTTCATACTTTCCTTACAAATCTACTCTATACTGTAAGGATCACATTTTCAATTAGTTAAAATATCATGACAAACTTTAAAATAAAATACAAAAGACATTTTACTTAACATTTTTGCTTTTAGAAAAAAAAAAACTATCTATATCGTATTTTTAATTTTACGAAATGCACCTTAAGGATCCCCCCCCCCCCCCAAAAAAAAAAAAAAAAAAAAAACAGGAGTCAATTGAAAAATATTTGTTGCAGTTTTGTCACTTAGGATATATGAAACTCCTTGTAATTTTTAAAGAGTGTACGCACCTTGTAAATGAAACAAGGCGGCAGATTTTTTTTTTCCATAATCGGGTTTAATTTAGGAGATTTCGCAAACGTGATTTCTAGCAAATAATTTACTTTCATTTTTGTAATCATTGTTGCTACTCTCATACTCTTAAAACTACATAGCTACATGGCTAAATATCTTGGAGATAAAAGTAGGTCACCATAAATTAAAATATGTCATAAATGAAAATGTCGTCATAAATTCGCGATAGCTGACAATTTTTCAAAATCCCCAAATATTGACGAAAATTACGAATCTTCTATAATCGTGTTCTATGCATTTTACCTTCGTGTGGTTGAGTAAAATTCGTTTAATTCTTAAAAACAAGGAAGAGGAAAGCTACCTTTTCCTCCAGTACAAGCCGGAAGGATTTTCCTCCCGTCTTGAGAAAAATTTGGTTAATTTTTATTGGGGAGGGGGGGGGGGGCGCAAAATTTCTTCCTGCCCCGGGCGCCAAAAAACGTAGCTACGCCACTGGTGCTGCTTTCTTTTCTACTTTAACAGAACAGGGGTCTTGCTCCGTCCGTCAGCAAATGTGACCACGTGTGTGGGTTGTTACTTATTAGTTTGATTGACAATACGACAAGCCAATCAGATAGTTCTGCTGAACCTCAGAAGTACGCTAGAACAGAAGTCTAGTGGATCGAGAATTGTCGCAGTGTGAACGGTCTCTGATACCGCTTAATCTTAAAAGAAGGATGAATAAATTTCCCAATGCACTCATAAGATACTGTTTTTGTACTAAATTTCATATACAGAACTACTATAAAATACAGATATAAAAGCTTGAGTGATAAAAACAGAACTTATAAAACACTTTTACTATAATGATCAACATGTTTTGAAAAGACCCATTTCTGCGAAGCGTCTGACAAGCTTCAGTATCCCAGCACAGGAAACAGACTCATTTCTCGTCTTTAGTCATTTTGCCGTGCTGCATTTTCGCAGTGCGCCAGTTTTGCTGATTCCCTGTTCTTATAAAAGAGTTTAACGAACAGCGCTTGATCCGGTAACGATAGCATACTGCTGGCATCGAATGAAATAGCTATGTGCATTGAGGGGTTTTATTAACAGCCTCATTATTTGCATAAATGTGCTTCATATTATATATGTAGCGCCATCTATCGCTAATTTTTAAACCAATTGTTTTTTGTTATTAAAAAAAATCTGATTTCCCTCTAATCCCAATCTTGTAAACCGCAATTTTTTAGCATCATTTATTCCTTTGCAATGAATTTTTGAAGTTTTAACGAACTTATGATGCACTGGGTATTTATTAAGAATAGTATTTATATAAGCACCCTAAGAGCATTATGGCATAATGTTTTGCGAATGAGTGTGAGAGCAACTTTTCTAGAAGTTACACTATTTTCTGTTTAATATAACTTTAATTCAATTATTTTTGAGAAAGAGAAGTTTATCCTATCCTTTTCATTCATTTACGAACCTTCACCTTTCATTTCTTTTTCACTTACATTTTGCGAAAAATGATGAAAATATCAATTTTACAATCTTTTGCTTAAAATGAATTTAGACATCCGTAATATAGTCTCACGAAGTATCGTAAAGATCTAGTAATAAGACCACGGCTTGACAAATGCGGTCTCCAGGTCGCCACTGGCGACCAAGTTATTTAATCTGGCTGTGATATGAAATATCACAGTGTTGAAATCATGTTATATTTTTATTTCTTTCGGCCTTTCACGTCAATATTATTTGGATTCAATTCCGTATTTATTTTTACGTGAGTGTTTTGCATCGGGCTTTAATCGGCGTTTTCCTTCGCTCTCTTCCGATGCTTTCTCTCTGCCATCTACTCGTATTGTGATGACGTCTCGAAGCGCCGTCTTTCCCCCTCTTGTGACGTACGCATCAGGTAGCTGTGAAAGGAGGCTCATTTTTCGAAGGCGTGGTTTATTTGACGATTGCTGGCGCAAATTAAAATAAATGTTTTTAAATGAATTGTTCGGATTTGTTAATTAAGATATTGTCTAATTTTTAAAATTCTCTAATAGATTTAAGTCTTGTCGTCCGGATACTTATGTTGTGGTGTTTTGGGGTTCTTTCTAAAACACAACTTACTTAAACTTAAAAAGCTCATTTATTACTCAATCTTCACTTGACAATTAAATATTTAAAAAAAAATAAGTATACCCTGATTAGCTCCACTGAAATCTGTTGCCATGGAAAAGGTAGCAAATTATATTAAACTAATCAAAATATCAAAACTTAAGAATCCGAATAGGTTAATACAACAATGATAATTTTGAACTCATCATTTTAAGACAATATTAAATGTAGTAAGGGGCAACAGATTTCTAAATCAAGTAGCATACTGGATTGCATAAAGAACACCCAACTCCACTCCAACCCGATCAAGCTCAAATCTCCATACACATTAAATTAACAAAAGTGTAATCATCATATAATTTGGAAAAATGCAGACAACCTGAAATTCCTCCAATATGAGGACCAAAAGGGGAAAGAGTTAAATCCGTTAATAGAATAGGGATATGATGATGTACTAAAATTTTAGAACAACCATAGAGATTCTGAACAAGATCCGATCGGTTAACCAAGAATCGTATAGTGGTGTATAATGACTGGATATTTTTTTTTTTTTTTTTTTTTTTTTAAATAAAACAATTTTGGTGTATATTTTAGAAAAACAATGTTTCTGAAAGAGGAGAGTTAAAGCTTAATTTAACATTTTATGAAATTAAATTTAATATTACTGTTTCACTTATTAATCTATCCATCCTTAAATCAAGATCAAAAATACGATTGTATAACATTGAGTGAACTTCAATTTATGTTCATTAAAACAGTCAGTTATGAATTTAAACTTAAGAAATTTTAAAGTCCTAATTTAATAAAGTTGAATTTTCTCTCCCTTTTTTTTTTTTTTTAATTAATCACAGAAAGGTTAGGCCATTCTTATAGGTCTACTGTGAATATAAAAAATTAATTATTTAGAGATTTATACAAAGAAAAACATACCATCTTTGATAATAAACAAAAAAAAAAAACACAATTTATTTGAACATTTAAAATAATGAAGCAACTAAGTTATCAAAAATAATCTTAATAAAACAATATAACAGCTGATCTTTTAAGTTGAAACCACTCACTGGTTACTTTTAAATTACACATCATATTTTTAAAATTACCATCATATTACCATTTAATGGTCGTTCAAACATACAAACATTATATATTAACCTACAGACTATTTCTGTTCATAATGTTTATTCTTATTGAAATTATCCAAAGATATTCATTTCACTTTTAAACTCTGGTATAGCAAACATATTTTTTTTTTTTTTTAAAAAGAGGTACAAATAAATAAAAAGAAAAACTATGCAAATAGTACTTACAACAGGTAGAGAGTTCTACAATTTTAGTCAATGGGCACTTAGGAGCATTTCCTCCTTTTTCAAAATCTGATGAAGCACTTAAGCTGGAGTATTCAGGCTGGGGAAAAATTCAGACGTGGTTTCAAGCTAACATTCATCAATCCTCTCATCTCACTGCATCACTTGCCATCAACTACTAGGTCCATCATCTAGTCCGGAGGGGAAAATCGTTCTACGGTCCAGAACTTCACCGTCGGAGTCAGTAATTTCACCTTCCTGAAGCATGTGTTTTATTCGAAGATAGCCATCACCGTAACTCAGAACACTACGACTTCTAACGACCGGTTTAGTTCAATATCTATGATCACTTCTGATGGTTAAGAAGTCATAATCTTGGAGCGCCACTACGCCAAAAAAAAATAGGCTACACATATCTTCTTCTTAATTTCTCGTTAACAGTTATAGATCCGCAATTCGAAAATGCCCTTATAGCCTCTTTTCATCATAACATCATGATTTAGGATGGTTAATGTAGGGCCATCAATGCCCCACTCTCAAAAAAAAAAATCTTCCAGAAACCTGTCCGCCTTCAACAACTTCGCGATCCAGCCCACAGGCCAATCTTCGAGTCCCGTAATAAGTCGAATTTTTTTTACGAGTCAAACGACAGGTCTCTTGGCCAAGCAACAAGTGTCGTAAACATTCATTCTCCCGCGCTGCTTGAAAAACGGGACCGATCCACTCTGCCAGGGGTACGGGAATGGAAACAAAAGGAAAAATGGACTCATCGTGAAGACTACAGCTTGCCGCTCCACTCTGCCGGCCGCTTCATGGGGGAAGGAAACCATGCATCACCCCCATGGCGTGTGCTGAAGGGGGGTCCTGTTAGCCTCTGTTTACATGGGCGCCAGCTATCCGCCTGATAGCAGAGCCAATTGAAGCCTGACGTAAACTTACAAAGCCTAATTGCGTGTATAGTACACTCATAAGATAACGTAATTCTTATACAGGGCGGTCGGTCATTCTTATATCAAAGTCAGACTAGATGACTCCAAATTTTCCACCTGTGCAGTCTACTGACAAAACATCCCTCCCTTGCTGTCTGCTTTTCGTATTTGAAAAACAGGAAGCTACGTTAGACTATAAACGTTGAAATTACTTTGCAAAAAGAAAAAGAAAGAAGAAAAAATAAAAACTGATTTTATTATAATTATTACAATTACTTTTATTTATTTAAATTTTTATTAGAAACAGAAAAAAAGAGTGCTTTTAAATAAATGTTGAGAAAGTGATTTAAATAATTAATGTAGATTAAAAAAAAAAATTTTGTTGAAACCAACCGTAACACTTATGGTGTCCCCGTTTCTTACTATAAATTAAAAATTTCGTTAATTTTAAATCAGAATCTGTTTTGTTGATGAACTGTCATGATGTAGTTTTCGTTTCAAAAAGATCGCGGGCCCTGCCTGCCTGTGGCCGATGATGCGTGGTCCGGCGAAATTCTACGACGATGTCTCCTTGTCTGAATTTATTGCCTGATGGCGCGTAAAAGTTTTAATTGAAATTCTCATCTTTAAAATCTGGATTAATGCTGCATTTTAATTTTTAAAGACGTTTCTTCGAGTGGAAAAGATCATTTTTATCGGCCAACGTTTTTTATTAAAATAAAAAGGTGACCAACGGATGAAGGCCTCTTTCTTCTCTTCAAAAGATGAATAAAGATATTTGATTTATATCGTTAACAAGGCTCCTCTTCATTTTGTGTACAGCAGACACCATTCAAGTAAGAAGTTTCTTTTCCTTTTATTTTATACCACTGCTTTGACCAAAAAGAACGCTAAGGGGTCTAGCAAATACAACGCAATATTTTAAATAAAGAACTTCATAACTATTTAATAATATATAACTACACCTTCATCTACATCAAATAATAATTATTTATACCACACTGGCGTTTATTTTTCATTTTCTTTTTTGTACAAAATTGACTTAAGAAATGAGAAACCACGGTATTTTTCCTCTCACCTCTACTTGTGCGCCCGGCAAGCATTGATCTTTCTCTTCTCTCGTACTTTTAATGAATGGATGAACCAAGTTTAAGAGGAATTTCTCATGCACAGAAAACACCATACATCAGTTTCAACTGACGTCACACCCTAGCAACCACTTTAGCAACTAGATTTGTTTTTTGTTTGTCCGCCAAAGCTAGTGGATTGTGATTGGCTGGCTTGTAATACAGGCTATAAACTCACGATTATGAGGGCTGGTGATCACATGGTTTAAATTGATCTATTCTTTTTCACTATAAGGAAAGAGCAGCTGACGTTACTGTTGGTTCGCAAGAAAAACCTGTTCGTTCTTTGTGGTTCCTCCTATACACATGAGATGGGACGATTTGATTGGTCTACATTAGACTGGTCTATGATATGATTGGCCTACGTCCCATAACGATTCCTGAAATGATCGCTACGACAAAAATGTAGTGGTAGATTGATTGATGGAACTGTTTGATTGTAAACATGCCCTTTCCTTATAAGCAGCTATATTACCACGTAACATAATCAGAATGTCCAGTGTCTGTGACATCTAAAATATGTTACAATGCTAAAAAATGTTCAAGTTTTTTTTTTTTTTTTGTAAGTTTCAAATGAGAGTTTTGTGTTCAGAATTAAAACTGATTAATCCATCACATTCATTAAAAATAATAACATATAAGTGATTATAAGTATTATAATCTCTATATATTAATTTATATTTCATTTGAAGTAAATCTATATAAAACTTAATTAAAATTTTAAGAATATAACATAATGTTAGTTTAGTATCCTAACTATGTATGTAATAATTCTAAACTATCCGTGGTGTTATATTTTTCTCATTTAATTGATCAAAAAACGTTTTTTTTTTATCAAAAAACGCATTTACCCCCCCCCCCAAATAATTAATTTGGGGGGGGGGGGGGTAAATGCTTTTACTAGCGACTAGAAACTTTTGCTGGCTACCGCATTGATTTTTATCAAATTTGTAAAGCCCTGTAAGGCTATTAATAAGTTTGGATGCATTATTCATTTTTTTAATAAATAAATTTATCTTTTACTTTGGTAATATTTTCAGAGCTGTGGATCAACGGACGGGATACAACACAAAGAATATACTCTGCATGCCAATTTTTATAAGAGGAAAGTGAGTATAATCTCAATAATTATAATAATATAAAAGTGAGTATAAATCTCTGTTTTAATTGAAACAAATCGGAAAATGTTTTTTAAAAAAGCATATTGATCATGTCATATTTGAAGGGCATATTGGAAGAAAATGTTAGGTCACATTTTGTCAGAAATTGTTTTATTATATGGATGAAGGGTACTTGTTATGAGGTAATTAATCGTACTTTTTTTTCGAACATTCATTTATTTTATTTTTTTATTTATTTTTATTTTTTTGAATGATCTCATTTATTCACATTAATATATTTTGTTCTGTATAGTTTATGAATACAGTTAATTCAATTAACCAGTAATCCAAATATTTAATGCTGATTGGCTATTCTAAATAAATAAATCAGTAATAGATTTTTTTATTCTCTTTTCTTTCAATTATATTAGGTAGCTTTCAATACAAAAAAGTATAAAGCTACCTATTGCAGCCGTTCGGAGGAAAGCAGTTCCGGAAAATTTCGAAATATTTTCACCGATCATGACCCCCAGACCCCAAAACCACCATCCGTTCAAATGTTGATTTATATATATATATATATCCATATATATATATATATATATATATATATATATATATATATATATATATATATATAAACTTATTGCAAAAATTAACCATTGAAACATATATATATATCTGACCTATGTCATACGATAACGCCCGTATTTATGAATCGATTTTGATGAAACTAATTGTGTGTATTAAGGTCACCAATGTCTCGACCGAGTTCGTTGGCCAGCTTGGTCCGCCATTTTGTTTCAAGATGGCGGCCATTTAAAAATTTAAAACTAAAATAAATATACAAAAAAAATAAAAATTCAAATTTACTTTTTAATTACGTGTTAGGCTTTGATACAAGGATTCCAGAGCATTTTTTGGTTTACCTCTATCTTAAAAAATGGCTGAGATAGAGCAGTTTGAAATTCTAGGGTGACTGACATTTTGAAACAAAACAGCACATTAACGCGATTACTTGCAAATTATTTTCTTTCATTGTTGTAATAATTTTCCCAATCATACGCATAAAACTATATATTCATATCCGTTAGCGCCAAATTCTCGCCAAAATTGGCGACATTTGGCGAAATATGCCAAATTTGGCGACCAAAATAAGTCTTCATAAATGAAGCCAATTTGGCTATTGCTCAATAATTTGGCGAATTTCTTATTCAAATTCAGTATTAACGAATCTTTTGTAAACGTTTCTTTGCATTTTAGCTTGCTGTTTTCGTGTAACATTAGCTAAAATTTTAAAATGAAGATATGGGAAAGCTACCTTTTCCTCCCGGTACAGGCCGGAAGGACATTTTTTTGATTTAGTTTTTGCCTATTGTAACATTATATAGTTAATTCAATTAATCAGAAATCTAAATATTTAGCGCCAATTGGCTATTTTAAATAAATAAATCAGTAACACATTTTTTATTCTCTTTTCTTTCAATTGTAATTTTGGTTTAGTTTTTGTCTATTGCAACATTATATAGTTAATTCAATTAACCAGTAATCCAAATATTTAGTTCCAATTAACTATTCCATATAAATAAATCAGTAACAGATTTTTTATTATCTTTTCTTTCAATTGTATTTTTGATTTAGTTTTTGTCTATTGCAACATTATATAGTTAATTCAATTAACCAGTAATCCAAATATTTAGTTCCAATTAACTATTCCATATAAATAAATCAGTAACAGATTTTTTATTATCTTTTCTTTCAATTGCATTTTTGATTTAGTTTTTGTCTATTGCAACATTATATAGTTAATTCAATTAACCAGTAATCCAAATATTTAGTTCCAATTAACTATTCCATATGTAAATAAATCAGTAACAGATTTTTTATTATCTTTTCTTTCAATTGCATTTTTGATTTAGTTTTTGACTATTGCAACATTATGTTTAAGAATACAGGATGGTCATAAAAAGAAATTTGCGTATACTATATGAGCCCCTATAGCGAACGTATACTACTCAAGAAAACGCGATACCATTTGGTATATGGGTATTTTAAATCACGGGATCGAGAAGGAAATGGAGAACAACAATCGAGCTCTCAAAGTTACGGTTACAGTGACAAAAATTCAAAAATTTCAAATGTCAATACCCACTTTTTTTCCTCAACGCAAAATGATCTTCATTGTGGAAAACCATAAACGGCGTTCCGACGTTACTTGTATCACTAGAAAGGGCGACTTAAAACAAATGTAAAGAAAAGTAGTGAGAGCAAAAAATGGTACTTTTTTTGTTATAGGGCCCTTGGTGCAAAAGAGAAAATGGCGAAGTCGAATTGGGCGTGCAAAGCAAAATTTTCAAAATCACTTTCTGGCAACCTTTATTTACATTTTAAAAACGGTATAAGATTGTTTATGAAATAACTATAAATGTATCAAATGCACAAACAATTTGTTTTATATTTACACTATTTAATACATACTTTGAGAAGCAATTTGTTTAATTCATACATAAACAAGCCATATAACAATGTAATTGTAAATACAAAATATACAGGGTGTTCCAAAATTAGACCGACAAATTAAGAGGGGGGATAGAGGGCATCAAGAGGATGAAAACTTACTTTAGAACATGCAAACCACGTTTAGTGGGAGAAAATCGCAAAAATAGTTATGAAGGGTGTGACGTCGAGTGGAACAAAAAGGGCCAATAATAAGTAGACAAAACATTTTATATGACGTCAAACATGATTACAATGCATTGCAGTTCAACGTCAGAAAGGAGACGACGACACATTTTTATAGAAATTGTTCGAAGTTGCGGCCACGAAGGTCATTGCACAGCTGCCACCGACAGATGAAGGATTCCCTTACGTGTTAAAACATATTCCTATAAAAATGTCTCGTCCTTTCTGACGTTGAACTGTAATGCATCGTAATCATGCTTTACGTCAAATTAAATGTTTCTTTATTTGTTATTGGTCATTTTTGTTCCACTCGACGTCATACTCTTCATAACTATTTTTGCGATTTCTCCCACTAAACGTGGTTTGCGATCCCATGTTCTATGGTAAGTTTTCACCCTCTTGAAGCCTTCTATCACCCCCTCTTAATTTGTCGGTCGAATTTTGGAACACCCTGTATAAGATAAATAAGCCATTATAAGATTAGACATTTTTTCATTAATCGCCATTTCACTTTCGTGATTGTTTATATTTGGCGCGAAATCACACTTCCTTAATGCCGAGACCCTATAAACAATGAAGTACCCCAAAGAAAGTCCAGACGGGTAACAAAAAACAAAATATTTTAGAAGGATTACATAGTTTTCAAGTGTTTGCTGTCACAGGCCGTGACGCATCGCAAGCGGGAGATTGTGGGAAACAATAAATCATCGCCTAAAGACAATGTAGAATCTCACATTTCATGGTTTTTCATGTCATACGTGCTTAACATGTTTTACATCTTTATCATCAATTTTAACTATCCCAAGAGACAGAAACCTATTGAGATGTGATTGGGTAGCCATGGGAACCAAAAAATGCAATATGGCAGTTCATAACATTGTGATTGTGACCAAAGGGGTCTTTCAGCATCACTAAAGGATGCCTGCATTTGTTTTAAGACGCTGTTTCTTGTGCTACAGACGCCGTTTGGACGCCATTTATGTTGTTTTACTGTGACGATCATTTTGCAAAGAAAAAAGTGGATGTTGTAATTTGAATTTTTTGAAATATTATCACTGTAACGGTAACTGTGAGTGCTCGATTGTCGTTCTTCACCTCATTCTCGAGCCCATTCCTTAACATACCCATATCCCAAATGCCATCCAATTTTCTTGTATGGCACGATCAGTGGGAGCTCATACATCGGCAAAGTTGTTTTATGACGACCCTGTATATAAATTAACCGTGCATATGTAGCATATTAGTTCTATTGCCAATTAATTTGGTTCTCATGACAGTGTCATTGGAGTTGTGCAGATGGTGAACAAAGTGAACGGAACTTTCACGAAGAACGACGAAGAAGCTTTCGCCACTTTCGCTAGTTATTGTGGATTGGCTCTTCACCATGCAAAAGTATGTATGATGCAAAACAGTCATTAACAAAACTTTAAGACCACTCGATGTTTATGATAACATTTAAGACCACTTGCTATTCGCGACGACAATACAAATTCCTCGTTTAAACATCTAGATATGGTCATCAGGCTTACATTTCTTTCTGCTGCAAGCAAAGATGCCTTTATTTTTTTTACAAGAACTCCTAAGAGAACGCACAGCTATAAGGAAAAGGCATACTTACAAACAAACAGTTCCCTCAACCAATCTACCACTACATTTTTGTCGTACCGATCATTGCAGGAACCCTTATGGCGACGTAGGCCAATCATATCATAGACCAGTTTAACGTAGACCAATCAAATCGCCCCATCTCATGTGAACAGTAGGAGTCATAACGAACGTACAGGTTTTTCTTGCGAACCAACAGTAATTTAACCAGCAATGATGTCAGCTGCCCTTTTCTTATTCGCCTTATGACAAGGTCGCCTCGGGACGTTATTGCTTTTGGTCGATCTGATTGTTCCCTTGCAGTAATTATCCTATCTAAAACTAAATGTAAGGAAGACTTTCGCACATGAAATTAATGAGATGTTTTACTGTAAAGGAATGATCAGGTTGACAAAGAGCAACAACATCTCAAAACGACCCTATCATAAAGCGAATAGCTGTGCGTTTGCACTTTTAATGGGTAAAAATATTGCAGTCTTATGAGAAGATCTTTTTTTATTACTAAACTTAGACTTACTAAAATATATTTAAATTTACCAAAAACATATTTAGACTAGTTAAAACTATTAGAGAAAATTAAATGCAAGTTTTGAACATTTTCGAAACAATAATAATAAAAACATTTTAATATAAAAAGATATAAGGGAAATTGAGAGGCCATTCTTTCATTTTTTTATTCTATATCTACAAAATATTTTCTGTTTTCAATTACATTACTGAGTACAAAATTAAGGGATTTTTTAAATTAAAAAAATATTACTTATAATCGTAAAATAAATAATAAAATATAGGGGATATGTACTAAATTTAATGGGGAAAATATTGCAGTCTTTGAAAAGATCATTTATTATTACTAAACTTAGATTTACTAAAATATATTTAAATTTATCAAAAACATATTTAGACTGGTTAAAACTATTAAAGAAAATCAAATGCAAGGTTTTGAACATTTTTAAAAATATTTTAATAATAATAATAATAATAAACGATATAATGAAAATGAAGGGGGAGGGTGTCATTCTTTCATTTTAAAATTCTTTACCCACAAAAGATTTTCTGTTTTCAATTACATTACTGAGAACAAAATTAAGGAATTGATTAAAATAAAAAAAATTGCTTATAATCGTAAAATAAATAATAAAATGTAGAGACTTGTGAGATATTATTACTTAATTAGTGCAGTTTACCGAAATACAAAAAATAAATTATATAAGCCCCGAGAAAGACACAAATTTTATTTCGTAACTAGAAAACATAAAGTGTAAACTGTTATTTAAAACAAAAAGAAATTGGAATTCTCTTTTGTCTTTTACTGGAAAACATTTTTCAAACAACGATAAATAGTGAAAAAAATACTCTTAATTTTAAATTTTGGTTTGCTTTTTCTGCCTTAATTTCTGCCTGAAATTTTACAAATTATTATTTTTAATATTTTTTTTAATAAAAACTGCATGTTTTTATTAACTGACAGTGACATTTCCAAGCACATACAGACTTTATATTCAGAGAAACAATTTTTTGAAGATGGAACTTAGTTGGAGTTTAAAAATATAGCCTCAGAAAGAAGGTTGTTGAAAAAATTTAACTTGTGGACCCTTTTCCCCTCCCATATCTCAAAAACTAGAGGTCTAGAAAAGAAAAAAATCGCATGAGTTCATGCAAAGGTGGGGGTAGTATGTACACAAAATTTTCCCCAAATCCCTGTTTTAAGGTTACAAACCATAAAAAAAAATTGTTAAATTGACATGGAATGCCTCTTTTATTACTTAAATTTACTTATTTATTTTTATAAGTTAATTACTTTTTATTTAACATAGTATTTAAATTAATAAATACGTTTGGATGACGTTTAATAACGTAACGTTTGAATAACGTAACATAAATACGTTGGAACAACTTGAAATTATTTTATGACTTATTTTGTGCAACTATACAAAAATTGCTTACCTTGCTTACTTATTAATTAATTTCTTGTTATTGAACAAATTATTTTATTTAAATGTGCCATTACTTCTTTTTTTAATTAATTTCGTTTCATTTAGAAACTAATTTATGCCTATAAATATGTCTGAAAATTGTTTATTTTTTTATTATACAATAAAAGCTGTAAAACCGGAACCTGTCTATTACGGAATCCTGTCTTAAATGAAAATATTTTAGGGTCCTGTCCAAAATAATACCATGAAAGTATAACTTCTTAGACAGAAACCTGTCTAAAACAGAATTTCATTTGCATTATTGGGTATAAATACACATTTGAGTACAGCTTTTTTTCTACGTCCTTAGCGTTGTTACAGGTTTTACTGTATAATGACTTACTATTTTACGCAAATTTTCTGTTATTTAAAGACATTGTAGATAAATATATTCATATTTTTTTCTTTAATTGTTTTTTAAATATTTCTTGCTACTTGACAACTTACCTTAAGTAAACGTACAAATACATCTTTCTCTGATTATTGACTAATTATTTTTCTGTTTTCTAACAGCGTATCTTACATAAATTTATGCTTACTGTTTTTTCTCTGACTATTGATTTCTTCCATCCAGTTGTACGATAAAATACGTCGTTCCGAGCAAAAACATAAAGTAGCTCTGGAGATTCTGTCTTACCATAACACATGCTGTGAAGAAGAAATAGAGACCATCCAATCGACCCAATTGCCCATAGAAAACACAGTGTTGAAAGAGTAAGCTGTATTACTTTTTTAAATGCCTGCATACGGCATTCCGATTAGAGTCTTGCATTGGGTCGGGTCATTCAACCCGATTTTATCCCGAACCCCGGTCGGGTTGATGCTGATTTTCTACGTTGCGGGTAGGGTTTGAGTCGGTTTGTCTTTAAATATTTCGGGTTGAAATGATTTTTACGGGTGGGGTTGATGCTGATTTTCTACGTTACGCGTAGGGTTTGAGTCTGTTTGACTTTAAATGTTTCGGATTCATTTCGGGTTGAATTTGATTTTTTCGTGTCGGGGTCGGGTTAACCCGATTTTTCTAAATGGTATCCTGAATATTTTTTAATTGGAAAAACTATATATTTGTATATTAATGAATCTTATATGTTCATTTTTATACCAAAAAAATTTTTTAAAAAAAATTAAAAATATAATTGTTCTTTGTTAGTTACTTTTTCATAATTGTATTAAGATATGGATTAATTTTCTTTCAATTCGGTTTCGGGTTGAAGTATGTCGAGTTTCTTTCTGGTTGATATTTTTTTTCGGGTTCTGTATGACTTTAACTTCTTAAAGTCATCCAGAACCCGAAAAAGAACCCTCTTTTCGAGTTTGGGTCGGGTGATACCCGACCCGCGCAGGACTCTAGTTCCGATTTAAAACCTTTTGCTTGAAAATGAACTAGGATTTGGTTCAACAACTATGCATATTAAGGGTCGATGGATATTCTTTTTCGTCATTTATATTATTTCAATACGAAAGTCTTCAGAGAAGTGTTCTGTAGCACAATATCAATAAATAGTTTTTTTTTTTTTTTTTTTTTTTTTTTTTTAAATCAATTTACAAGAAATTAAAAAATATTTAGGGAGTGGTGGTATTTTAAATGCTCCAAACTATCAAATTTTCTAAATATTTTCTTCTTCTTTCTTTTTCTTTCTTTTTTTTTTTTTTTTTTTATTTTATTACTTAAAAAGAGCTGTTTTAAAAAAATCTGCTTTCTTTTTTTAAAAAAAAAATTCCGACAGGTACACTGTGAAAAAAGACATATATTTCTGAATCTACAAATATATAATGTAACCACGAATGAAAATTTAATATCAATAAATAGTTTTTTTAATCAATTTATAAGAAATTAAATCTTTTAATTAGTTTTCTTTAGGGAGGGTGGTATTTTAAATACTCCAAACTATCAAATTTACTATTTTTTTTCTTTTTTCTTTTTTTTTTATTATTTAAAAGGACTGTTTAAAAAAATTCTGCTTCCTTTAAAAAAAAAAATCCGGCAGGTACACCGTGAAAAGAAAAAAAAAAGACCAATATTTCTGAATCTACGAATATATAATATAACCATGAACGAAAATTTAATATCAATAAATAGTTTTTTTTTTTTTTTTCAAATCAATTTACAAGAAATTAAAAAAAAAATTAAATCTTTTAATTAGTTTTTGTTAGGAAGTGGTGGTATTTTAAATAGTCCAAACCATCAAAATTTCTAAATATTTTATTTTATTTTATTTTATTTTATTTTATTTTATTTTTCATTTTATTACTTAAGGACTGTTTTAAAAATTTTTGCTTTGTTTTTTTAAAAAAAAAATCCGACAGGTACACTATGAGAAAAGACAAATATTTCTGAATCTACGAATATATAATATAACAACGAACGAAAATTTAATATCAATAAATAGTTTTTTTTAATCAACTTACAAGAAATTTAAAAAAAATCTTTAATTCGTTTTCTTTAGGGAGTGGTGGTATTTTAAATGCTCCAAACTATAAAATTTTCTTAATTGTTTTATTTTTATTTTATTACTTAAAAAAAGAAAAAAAAAAAAAAAAAAATCGGCCGGGACACTAAGAGAAAAAAAAATATATATTTCTCAATCTACGAATACATAATATAACCACGAACGAAAATATACAATAATTCCTTCCGAAAAATCCATGATTCCGAAAGCGTTCTTTATCTTTAGAAACCTCATAAACCATTATATTTTCGAGATTTAAACAAGCATTTATAAAAGCAAAGTTTCTTTTGCTGCCCCTGATTTTCGGAAACACTTAAGAGTAGTTTTTATAGTGTATTAATCCGCTTTCACAAATCAGAATAGTATCGGTCTTTCGGATGCTATCCATTCTCAATTAAGCCTTTTCAGCTGCGTAATTGAATTTATACCATACAAGAGTAAAAAACAAAACAATATCAATGTTAATGTCAATTTTAATACTGTTAATATATCATGTTTGTCTGTAAAAGTTGTTTGATTAAATGAATGAACATGAAAACATTTAATTGAGAATGGAAAGCATCCGAAAGACCGATATTCTGATTTGCGAAAGCGGATTAATGCACTATAAAAACTATTCTTAAGTGTTTCCGAAAATCAGGGGCGGCAAAAGAAACTTTGCTTTGTTTTTGAAACTTTACGTTGAGAAAACTGATTAAGTCATGTTATAAATAATAAAAAAAAAAAACCCTAAAATTTCTCCATTTTTTTGCGATTTTTTTAGCGTAATTATACAGTAATAATAATGGTTTTTTTTTTTTTTTTTTTTTTTTTTTTTTTTTTTTGCAAATGAAAGAGCATATCTTGAAGTTTAAAAAAAAATTTTTTATTTGGAAATTGGTTGAAGAATGGTCGTCTGGAGGCCTTTGATACAGGGCTGTGCAAAAATGGAAGCGTTCCGCGGTACCAGATGAATCTCGGAATCTGCTTATCTGTAACAAGGTCTGCAACCAAGGTCAAAGTGAAACCGGCGGGGTGGCCCACCTTTCGGCTTAAGTTCAACTACCCACCCCACCCCACCCCACCCCCCCCCCCCCCCCCCAAAAAAAAAAAAATCCCTTAAAATTTACGATATTTTGTAGTTCTTCTTGGATGGGTTTATCAATTTTTTGATCCTGAAGAAAATGGCGGCCGTTCAAATTTCAAGTTGTCGATTTTAGACAAAAATTTTCGGATTTAAATCACGCAAAAAAAATATATATATATATCTATATATATTTACAATTCGAGTATTGACAAACGCGTCCATGAGGGACTACAAAATAGTATATACTAGAAAAGCATGAAAATTTCAACCAAATCGGTCAATCCAATCTGGAGTTCTACCTGGTACCGATTTGTAAAACAGAGTTTCGAGAAAAACAGGTTTAAAGTTTTACATAGATACCAGTGTAGTATAACAGTGACAATTTTCAACTTACATAAAATCATCTGTACCAGGCCCATATAATGAACCCTCCTGAACTTCCTCTTTCTCAATTTTTTTTGTTTCTACATGCTGCATACAATACGCTAAAAATGAGTTTATTCACTGCAACACCAAAAGGCGGATAACTTTTGAACCAATATGAATTTCAAAACAGCTGCTTTACCACAAAGTGTTTGAGAGTTTAAGGAGTGAAAATATGTAAATAATAATAATAATAATAATAAAATAGAAGTAAACAAAATTCTAATTTAACAAATTACAACAACCATTGGGAAAATGCAGAGGGATAGCGGGGCAGTGTTCGGACTCTACCATAACCGTTACCTCGTACTATAAGACATTTAAAAATTTTATTAATTTAGCCCCCCTTAAAATATCCCCTCTTACAGCAGACCTATTCGCCCCATCCTACTATAACATAGCTTCCCCACTATTCCTAGCTATTCCACCCACTTACTATAGTATGATCTCGGCAGCAGACGGTGTTACCACCGCACCGCCGCCACCGCCTGCTGCTGATGCAGAAGTACCATTTCCTAACTACTGACTTCCCGTTTGGTATCCTAAGGTCGAATAAATCGAAATATCCAAATAGGATGCCAACTTTAGGTGTTAACATTGAAATTTTTAACGTTTGGTACAATTTCTATTTGTAGACCATCCCTTAAGCAAAATTTAAGTATTGCTTTAACTCTTGTTTAGATTGATGTCTGAGCTAAAGATATTTTGAGAAAATTAAAGTTGAAGACCTCGTTTTTTGCTTTATAAGACGATTTCTCATCCGACGTCATTTTTTGAATTCGGCTTTTTTTCATATCTGATAATTTGCATGTATCCTTTCAAAATTGCTTTCGAATCCTGCAAAATCCTTTTCATTGCTTTCAAAAAGCTATTATAAGGTTTTTAAAAAGTTTTATACTTTCTCAAGTGCTTTTTGCATAGTTGCCATTTATTACGGATTTTTGCTACCTCTCTATTTTAATAGTAAAATTGGGCTTAGATTTTCTGTGATTAAAAAGGGCTCATTTTAGTTTTAAAAAATAGCGGTAGCAAATATCCGTAATATTGGGCAACTATCGTTTTGCATCTTTTAAAGTAATATTTGGTATATGTTAATCAATTAATTAAAGCCTAATTAAAGCATTTTTTTTTTCTGGTTTCAACTTTTGAACAGCATCATTGACTTCCGAAAAAAACGTGGTTACTTCTATATAAATGTTAGCATATTTATTAAGATTTAACTTAATTTTTTAATTCTAAAACAAATGAAAAATTTATTGTTTTGAAATATTTGGCTTGCATAAAGCTATTATAACGTTTAACAAATTTTTATACTTTATCAAGTGTGTTTTGCGTTTTTTTAAATAAAATTTGCTATATATTAACTAAATAATTAACGTATAAATTAATGCCCTTTTTTCTAGTTTCAACTTTTCAGCAACATTATTGACCTCCGATGAAAAAGTGGTCGCTTCCATTTACATGTTGACAGATCTTCCAGAAGTAGGGAGGTAAATACACCTTTTCGGTTCAGCAATTATTTTAAATTTAGAAAACATATGTCACATGCTTTTCAATAATTAATTTAACCTTTTATGAGCGCCTATAAGTGGTATAGTGTGGGGGGGGGATGCTTGTACATTCGGCATTCCCCTGAATGTACACATTATTTAAAGAATATATTTTAATTACGATGGAAAGTCATTAAGTAAGTCACAAAAGATAATTAAATAATAACTTACAATGATATTCACTTCAAAACTATTTTTATTTCTCAACATATTCTCCACCAATATTTATGCACTTATATCACCGTTTCCATTCCGTTTCCACCGTTATGCAGCTCCAACACCAGCTGCATAACATTCTTTGGGTTGCTTTCTCAGCCACATTAGGACTTCAAGTCGAACCTTTTCATCATCTGTGAACATCATCTTGCAACTTCTTCAACATCCACCATAAAGTTTCGACTTAGCCCCAAGCGATTTTCATCCGTTTAGTCCACTAAAAAACCATCTGGGAAGCAAGATGATGTTCACAGATGATGAAAAGGTTCGACTTGAAGTCCTAATGTGGCTGAGACAGCAACCCAAAGGATGTTATGCAGCTGGTGTTGGAGCACTGATGAAACAGTGATATAAGTGCATAAATATTGGTGGAGAATATGTTGAGAAATAAAAATAGTTTTGAAGTGAATATCATTGTAAGTTATTATTTAATTATCTTTTGTGACTTACTTAATGACTTTCCCTCGTATTTAAATAATTTTTATCTATTTTTCATATATGTTTTAATTGACAAAACGACGATTTTTAAAATAAAAAATCTTCTAAAGCAAACTTTGTTTAATTGTAAGCGTATTTTTCAGTAGAAATAAAAACCAAAGAATGAAAGTCGTGAAACAACATTTTGTTTAGTAGAAAAACTAAAGCACTAAAGGTAGAGAAAGTTATGATGTTTTTAACCATCTTTTTTTCTTTTATTCTAAACTACACTGATTTTTTAATGTCTTTATTTGAATGTAATAGTCTAAGAGCCTTCTATGTGATCGTTAATGTTGCATTTCATAGCTTGTGAAGATATAGTAATCTAAAATATATTGTAAATATTTCCGATAAATATATATGCAGTATTCATAAAATGAATCTTAAATGTATGTTAAGAAAAAATCGAAATTTTTTTAGAAATTGGGTTGGGTTGGGCGAGGCCTGGAAGTCCCGGCCCTTGCCGACCTCTAGTAAAGGGTGCCGGCATTTTTCAACGTATAAAATCCTTCCTAACAGAAAATAGTTGAATTCTCTGAATGTTAATGTGGACAACTATTTAAAAAGTTTGGAGAACCCTGATCCACAACTGCCGCAATGTTTCAGCGAGTGAAAATGACATATTTTTTTTTTAAATGAGGATTTATAAAATTGAAATATCTTTTTACGAATTTCAATGTCGTAAATTTCTGGACTTTTTACTCGCCGGTTACTTAGATTAGTACTGAGATTTGGACCTCAAGGTGCTTATGGAGTACGAATAAAAATAAAAATTTAATAATAATAAATCTTATGACAAGAGTTCTCGCCAGCAAATATAATGTCAATTTTTCTGTTGGAAATATTTTTAATAATGACTAAATTACTAATAAAGTATCTTTAAAATGGTACATGGATTCAGACTATGACGTTTGAAAATTTTGAGCCATTGAAAATGACGATTACACAGCTCAAAAACTTTTTTCGTTGATTTCGATGATGATAAAATAAAGAAAGAAATGCTGTGATTTTGTCAAATTCACATTTCTCTTTCGTACAAAAATTAAAACCTCAATTTATTAATTTATTTTAATTATTTTATTTTGAAGTAAACTATATAGACTAATGTGAAAAGTTAAAATTAACGGAAATAGTGGATTTATAACTATAGTTCAAAATAATAATAGTTTTGAAGTTAGACTAACCAATGTAAGGTTGATTGTTTTATTGCAATTATTTTTTGTGGGCTTGTTGTAAATTTCTCTAACACAGTTCCTTTTTATTTCGTCGCGGGTTTCATCTCGTGTTTATTTAATTATTTTGTATACTTAGAAAATCATAATAATACGAAACAAGAAGTTCGTGTTCAGAATTCAAATCACGATTTTTATCAGTAGGGTCATTCCATGCAAAATGAGCAAATCAGCTGTGGCTGACATGTCATAGATTTTAATGAAAATCAGCATATAAATAGATCATATTTATTTATGAGTAAATGTAAAATAACAGATTTCAGGATTGTTTATTTAAGTATTAAAACTTACATTAAAAGTTGATATAAGATCGAGGTTGTGTCTACATGCTTGAAATTTCAATTTTCATTATTAGCCGTAGGAGTGGAAAGACTATATCAAAAATTATTTATAATTAAGAATGAATAATAAGCAACAGATTGGAGTGATTTAGTAACTGTCCTTTTATTCCATAATGAGAAAAAAAAATAAATAATGAAAAATTTTGAGAGGAAAATGCAATATTTCTATTATTTGTATAAACAAGAAGGAAAGGTCTTACAATTTTAAAATTGTTTGACGTTATAGATAAAAGTATATATTTTAAATATAGAAACTTTGATTCTTGCCTTTTTATTCCTTAATGAGAAAAAAATAAATAATGAAAAATTTTGAGGGAAAAAATTCAACATTTCTATTACTTGTTTGAATACGAAGGAAACATCCTAAAATTTTAAAATTATTTGACGTTATAGATAAAAAGTGTATATTTTAAATATAGAAACTTCCATTCTTGCCTTCAGTTTATTTTTCCTCAACAATATTTTAAATTAGAGTAGAATAAATTATTGATTTAAACGGGGCAAACAATTAATAGTAATCAAGGCTCCGGATAGATGGCAGCACTACATATTTTTTTTTTTTTTTTTTTGCAAGATAGCAGAAACGCATGGAAATACGCAGATATTTGAAGTGAAATAGCCCAAAGCACATAACAAATATTAACTTTTTGAACTTATTTCTCTTATGTAAGGAATCAAAAGGCAATCTTGAATTTTTTTCAGCATATCATGGGCTTTTTGAACTTTATGCTTTTGCAATATTGTTAATGTCACGTTTTTCCTTCATTTGATTTTTTAAGTATACATAAGAGTAAAAATTGTGATTTTGTAATTTTTTTTAAAGTTTCTAAGCTATTTTGAAGATGAAGAAAATAAATGGCAACTTCCAAATTTGAGAAATTTGGTTTTCATATGTAAAATTACATCGTACATCAATTTCACATATGTTTTTAAATGTCTTCGTTTTTTTTAACGCTTTTAATTTTCTCAAATTTTTCAATTTTTCAATTTTTACAACCTTTAAGGTTAACCATGGTGTTACGAAATTATTATTACTAAATAAATATGATAATAACTGTCCATGGGTTACAATATTATGAAAAAATTTGATTTATGTTAAATGATTTTCAAGATATGGAACTTTAAACTTGAAACTTTGAACGATTCCATACAAGCCATTCTATGTCACAAGTTTTTTAAATGTCCAGAACTTCCAAAATATTTTATTTTTTGTCAAGATATTTTGAATAGCTCTATTTAAATATGAATTGAATCTGTGTACCAAATTTTATTAAAATCGGTAACTATGCGGCTACGACTTTTTTTTAATTTTTGCATGGAATGACCCAATAGTTAGATGCCTACATGTATATTCTCTGTAAATTATACTGAGTAAAATTTACATTTCTGGACGAAACGCGTTCCAGCTGTGTTCCTAACAGCTCTTTGAACTCCCCAAAAATATTTTTGTTTATTAAAAAGGAGAAAACCCAGATCGGGAAAAATTAAACACTTTTATGATAACTGTAATTAAAGATTATGCTTAATTCAGGGTTCTCACGGTCTTTACTTTTATAAGCACTTTACTACCACTATTTAATCGTAGAAAATTATACGACGAAATTTAGTATTCGGAAATAATACTTTTAAAAGTAATTACCGTAGGAACCTTGTTAATTAAATTCTTGTTTAAACTCTAATTCATAAAGGCAATATTATTTTTTTTTTCAGCGCTATCAAAATAGACCACGACTCATTGGTCCGTTTCACCTTGACCGTCCGCAAGAATTACAGGAGAGTTCCCTATCACAACTGGACACACGGTTTTAGCGTGGCCAATTCTGTGTATACTGTTATCAAGGAGAGTGGAAAATTCAGACCGCTAGAAGTAATATGTTTTTCATATTTTTAACACTTAAGTGTTTATGACTTCGGTTTGTCTGGCCGTCTGCCGTCTGTCCGTTCTCTAACCCCCCTAAATATGCTCGGATTGCCTTGCAATTTTTATATGTTATTGTCGTTATCTATAGGACGTTCCTATTTCAACTGAAGTGTGTAGCGCTTATAGTTTTTTTACAGGGACACTCAAAAGAATTCCGTTACATTACGGTCTATGGGGAAAAATCATTTGCGGTTTATTTTAATGATGTTACACAATTGCAAACACATTGTAATTTATATATATCACTAAGGTGTATTACAAGAAGCTTAATATGGAATAGGGTGTGCATAGCACTTTTAGTTAATTTACTGGTACGGTCAAAAGAATTCCGTTACATTACGTCTATGGGGGGAAAATCGTCTGCGGTTTATTTAAATAATGTTTCACTATTTTAAACGCATTGAATTTTATATATATCACTAAGGTGCATTACAAGAGGCTTACTACAGAATATTGTGTGTATAGCAGTCATCAGTCATAGTTCATTTACAGGGACACACAAAATAATTCTCTACTGTCTGTTAACAATAATTCCTGGAAGTGCGTTTTAAGTTACTGAACGCGATTTTTAATTTAACTCACTTTTTGTTTATTACATGGTGTGTATACATTCTGTAGATCATATACAGGGAAGCACAAAAGTTCGCGAACACATTTCCGTTTATTGACAGAAACTCCAGAAGGAGAATTTTAAACTGTGCTACGCGTTTCTTAACTGAACTAAAATTTAGCATCCTATGTAGTATATATACAAATCTATAGATCATATACAGGGCTGAATAAAAGTATTCGGATATTTTTCCGAATATTGTATACGTTGGAAATTTTTGAAATTACGTTTTTAAATATGTTATGCGTTTTCCAAATTGTTTACTTAGCTGTTATCTTTCAGCTTGTTAAACGGTATGATTTGTAAAATTATTTTGGAATCTTTGGAAAGTGTTACATAATCTATGCTTGACGCATGATTTTTCTTTCTTGTTTTATTATGAGTGTTGTTATCACACGCACATATACACAACCAGAAGGGAACATGTAATATAAAAAAAAATTAAGTCATTCCTACTTTTTAATCATAAATATATAAAATAAAATAAACCCGTGCAGCGATAATGTCCCACGTTATCTTTTTTGAACATTTTTTTTATAATTATCGTTGCGGTATTTTATTTTTGTGGCATCACTCATTTGAGGAAAATCTTTCATTTCATTTATGAAAACAATGGGAGAATTTTTTTCCCATATAAAACTAAAATTTATTAATTAAATTTAATTAAGGAATTAATATTTGAAAAAACTGTATTAACATCGAGTGTCATCCACTACAAGTTTAAAAAAATGTATTTGAACTTGAGTGGATGAATAGAAAATATTTTATTAACGATTGAAAATTTGAACAAGATATATAAATATATAGAGAGTGTGAGCTAATAGTAGGAATTGAAAACGAGTCGAGTCGTTCTGATTTATGGCAGAGGTTTCAGACCATAGACCTTGGGTCACCGAAAACAGGTTTATAAAATATATATATATATATATACAGGGTGGTTCAAATTAAAGTATCCCTGTTTGGGACGCCCTAGCGAGAGAAGAAGTGAACGACATCTTCATATTGATTGGTGCAAAAAAAAATAATAATAATAAAAAATAATAATAATAATAATAATAATTCAAATAAAATCCGTTAGGTGAAAACGAGCGCTGCGATCGGTTTAAGGTAACGAATATGTAATACACAACCAATAAAGAACAGAATACGAGGTGTCTGTAATTAACTTTATTATATTTTGTTACACACAAACTGTCGATGATACAAAAATAGTAATGACAGCACAAACGAAAGACACGGGCATAGTAACACAACAGTACACAAAGGTTTCACAGGTCGGATTCAATGTGTCCACCTTGCTTCAGGGCCAACACGCGAAACCGTGTTACAGCATGATCCACAGCGGTGTATAACTGATCGGGACGGGGCCGATTAGTCCAGTCAATCTAGGCTTCTGCCTGGAAAGTTTTGGAGAAGTTTTTTTCTCTTTCTTCCTTTATGTTTTTGGGTGTGCTGAACACGAATTTCAACTTTGCCACCTCGTATCTGGTCTGCTTAAAAAATTATAAGCGAAAAAACATGAAAAAATCAGAGTTTTTTCGGTTTTTCCCTTGTGTTCCGGAAAGGGTTAAAAAAATTTTTAAAAAATTATTGCACCAAATTAAACTAGAGAACATTTCCTACATTTTTCACATACAAATTTTTTTCCTAAGATGAATAGTTTTGGCAATACAAGTAAAAGGAATTTTAGTGATATAATTGAAATTCCATCATCGGAGGGCGAAAACGTGATCCAATCAATATGCATCCATTTTAAACACCAATTTGAAGCTGTTCAGTTATTTCTGGTTGCCTTTCAAATATGTTTACATTTTCTTACCAAGTTTTAAACCTTTTATAGCACTAAGAAAATAAATTGAAATCAGGTGATTAGGAAAGATATAAAAACACAATCACTCTGCATAGATGAGAGAACCCATTTTTATTTTTCTAGTAATCTGATTTAAGTACAATTATAAGTATTGACAGTTTAATATAATAATAAAATATGTGGAAGATTATAAACAGGAAAAGAGAGAAAGCTTTGTAGGGCTTGGTTGGTGTTCTTCAACAGGAGGTTCATCAGTGTCTTCTTCTTCATCATCATCACTTGATGGCTCAGGTTGTGTCTCCACTTGACTTAAAGTATCCTGTAATGGGTCGTCAACTTCTGCTTCCAAGTCATCTTCGGCGATGAAGGAGCTGACTTTGTCACAATGGCCATCGCAGTTCAGGTAGAGGAGCGAACAAAATAAACCTGCTCTCCTACAGCCACACATTCCACTACAATTTGTTTTGCATTTGCAGGATATTTTTCGCAGAATAGTTTCTGGTGCGGGAGGTTTGGTAGTTGTTATGGGTATGATGCCTCTCTTGGTTTTATTCCAACCCCATTCCTCAGTATTTTTACAGTTACCTAGCCATAGCTGTACTTGGTGGTAAAATCGCAGACAATGATATCGAGCTGCATCTACTGTTGGAGGGAGCAATGCAATATTTGCAGCGGTCTTAAAAGCAGATTTTATGTAGCACCTGTACCTCAGGCTGTTTAGGGAAGGTGCTGCTTTCCCTATGAATCCGTACAGGTGTACCAGAAGCAACAGCCCAGCTTTAATAACATCGTCGGCTACAGCACTAGGGTTTTTAAATATATAGAACCACATGTTGCAGGTCGGCAAATTTCGTCAAAATTTGAAGGTATTTTGTTTTTTCTTGACTGTACAATGCAGAACTGTATCGCATCCACTCATGGCATGTAGAAATAGGATGTGTTTGGAAATTAATTTGTCGACTGCACCCAAAGGTGAATAGATCTGAGGACTTTTCCCTTTTCCTGGTTTCAGGAAATAAACATTGGGAAAGTTGCAAAGTCCAATTAAGGTTACCAGAAGGTCTACATCTTCACCAATGACTATCACGTTCTCATGGTTAGGTGCCACCTTGAGAGCAGTGTTGATAATGAACGTGTCGGCGTCTTCTTTTGCCTACTTGCGACAGTGCCGAAACTAGCCATTTTGGCGCCCGGGGCAAACATGGATTTTGGCGCCACCCCCCCCCCCCCCCAAAGAAAATTTCCAAAGCGAATTTTTTCTAAGTTTCTAAAATTTAAAGTATATAATCAGAAAATCTGTAATACTGAACTAAGTAATCAGCTTTGTCAAATACTGATTCATTAAAATCTTGAAAATGGAATCGAAAGGAACCGAAAAATATTCCGCTTTATACAGGTTTTCATCTTAGGAAGTATAATTATTGATATTCTCAGGGGCGGATTTAAGGGGTCGCGATGGCCTCAAAGGGCCCCGCATCCAAAGGGCCCCCAAAATCCTCTTTTGAGTTCAACAAGAAAAATTATTTTTTGATCAAAGGATTTTCTTAGCACTTTTTTTAAAATTAGTATTGCTACATAATTTTCATGTAATTTAAATAGAATATTTTTTATACCATTTGCAATTCCCAGAAATCTTTTAGTTATGTTTAAATGTTTTTCCTAGTCTTCTTTTCTATTAGCAATTATCAGAACTGTGAACGGTTGTGGAGGGTTGGGGTGAGACTCAATTGGATCTGAGCTGAACGGAACCCTGTTACTGTTAGAGACTTTTATGACGATTTAATTACACAGATTCAGAATCTAATTAAATCAGATCTGATAAATCTAAATCTGGATCGTGACACTGGGGCCCCTGATTTAGGGGTCCCCCACACTTGGTATGCTGTTTACACAAAGCTGATATTTAGAATGCAGTTGACTTTGTTACTGATTATAATCGATATTTTGCATTTTTAGAGAAGCATAAGATTAAAAACACGATGTATTTGCCCCGGAAATTTACATCTGGATCTAAAAAAATAATTACAGCAAAAGAATGGGGCGGTAAAACACCTAAGAATGGCAAAAAGACAAAAACATTTTTTTTTTTTTTTGCAAAGACGATTTTATTAAGGGGGGCGGCTGCGGTTTTATTAGTCATAGCAACTTGGGTATGGTTTTCTCCCTGCACCAATACAAATGACATTCTTTTTTAAAAAAAGTTTTAACAAAGAGTTTTATTTTGCGTATTTTTCAAATTATCCTTTCAAATATAATTTGTTTTTAGTATCCCAGGCAGTCGCCCAACCTCGCCCCCTCTAATAATACTAGATTGGATCTGGATGAAAAAGTAATTTCAGCAAAAGTAACAGGCCGGCATATTCCAGTTGACGAGAAGGGCGGCAAAACGCTTAGAAAGCTTTCGCAAAAAGACGAGTAAAAAACTTTTTGGAAGATAAAGCTAGAGTGGCGCCCTGTCCGAGATTTGATTTTTTACTGTACCTCTACAAATGCTATACTTAAAAGAAAAAGATTTTACTGAGAATTTTACTTTGGGCATTCATCCCCCAATTTGTGTTTATTTTCCACGGCAGTCACCCCTCGCCCATGACAAAATGGAAAAGAAGAAAGCTCCACGCTGTGAGATAAGGGAAAAAATAGAACAGCCTTCGTGGAATATTTTTATCTTATAGAAAAATCAAAGTGAGGGCAACGTTTGCCAGTTATCAATGCTGGACAGGGCAATACCGTGTCCAGTTGAACAGTGTCATATACACAAGGTTACTATATCATAAGGTTGAGCCATTTCCCTCTGCAGCCAATAGGGACCCACTCGCTGTTTGACGTCACTCAGCGTGCTCTGATCCGTTTTCCAATTGATTTGAATTAGAAACGCGCTGTTTTTAATTGAAAAATATCAGTCGAAATTTTCATGTGAAAAGAAACTTAAAAATTAAAATATATTCTTTATACATAGGACTTACATCACATCTAAAATTTAAACTGTTATCTCTTTTAAATTTGCCGAAATTTGATTGTTAAATTGGCTATCTTTATCATTACATTTCGTTTGCGCCTCAATATGCAAAGTTCATTTTCACAAACATACAAATGCAAAATAGTAATTTTTGTAAATAAAATCTTAAAGACCTACAAGAGAATCAAATTTGATGTTTATATGACTGCAGTTAATAATTTTTAGTATAGTATATTTATAATATTTGATTGGTATTTAATTTGAAATCTATAATAATTCTAATATTATTGTAATTTTGACATGTCTTTCATAAAAAAAAGTAAAAAAAAATAAAATAATAATAAACACTCAGATTTCAACCTCACACACAGATACACAATATTGAGTTTTGAATGATTAGATTAAAAAGACAAATAAAATAGAAACTTTAATAGGTAAACAGCTGAATATTTAATATTTTTAAACTAAAATATTCATACGATATAATTATAAGATTTAGTGGAAATAAAATTTGAAACTCGGAGTAATATATTTTATAAACACATTCCGAAAAGTTTATATTTAAAATACTATTTTAATACCATATAATAAACATAAATGCACATGCATAATTTAACAAAAATAATAAGGTAAATTATTGCGTGAAAGAGAGTTTTACGTTATTTTTTTTTTTCAAATAATATTTAAAATTACATCTTTTTTGAGCGTTTAAAATTTAATTTTAAAATTTAATGTTGTTTCTTCAGATTCCATTCAGATAGTTGATGTGATTGAATATCAAATTGATATATATATATATATATATATATATATATATATATATATATATATATATATATATATATATATATATATATATATATATTAGAATAAAAAGGAGCAGTATTTATAAGGAAGATTTAAAATACAAATAAAAATAGAAACTTTAATTTTTAAATCGCATATTTGCTTAAAACTCACAGA
Organism: Maratus michaelseni; assembly: GCA_963931845.1. Taxonomy (NCBI): domain Eukaryota; kingdom Metazoa; phylum Arthropoda; class Arachnida; order Araneae; family Salticidae; genus Maratus; species Maratus michaelseni. The sequence goes on along the minus strand of OZ007588.1, from coordinate 46,386,919 downwards.
TTTATGCGATATAGAAAAATTATATTTGAAATTCAGAATAATATACTTTTATAAACAACTTCCAAAAGTGTTACTTCCATAATATTTTAATGCTGTATGATGATAAAATTATATAAAAATATTTTAGGTTTTTACCCTCAGAATAGGCTTTCATTTCAAGCATTTTATTTCATCACAGGGTGCATTTTGAAGACGTATCTTATATGTGCGCTCCATTATTTGCTATTTTTCATTTTACTGTGCAATCAAAGTTGATTGGCTCCACATTTTTGATTTTCTGGCAGCGTATCTCTTTTTTATTTCTGATGAATATATTTGATTACTATGTCTCAATCGAATGAAAGTTCTTGTTTTCACAAATGTTTTTATTATATTTTTGTGCATATTTGGAAAAACCAGTTAAAGAGCTAAAACCAAGAGATGTTGCACTAACAAAAGCTGGGAAATATCTGCTACTATCTAGCAAAACTGACCGGAAGTCCCTCTTTCTGAGAAGCAATTAAAGCTTCGTGTGAGGCAAAACTGCCCTGGCTGTCACAGAAAATGACAATAAATGTTTACTTCACACTCCCATCTCTTTCAAAGATCGACCAAAGATAACAAGCAATAATAACTCCCTATCTTAGGGAAAAAAATCCCTCTAAATCGCTTTATTCCTAGAAAAAAATACTTTCGCTAATGAAAAATGTTTTATTTTGAAGAAATATGCTCTCATATGACCAAAGAAACGATTTTTTTAAAGCAGAAATACTATTTTAAATGAGAAAATGCGTACTTTCCCATTGAAAGAATCCTACTTAGCACGCGCAGTGACGTCAGAAAAACCGAAAACTTGATACAAGAACTAAAGGGAAATGGCACCCCCCTGTCATATACAGACATGAGTAGGGACTGACCTTGAAAATTGTTAGTGATTCTCCTAAACCACAGGAAGAGATTTAAATGATAGACGGCATAAACATGATACATTTGGAATGGGAGAAAGAAAATAGCCTAACAGATCGTTTTTTATTCATTTGCTATCTTGTATTGTAGACGAATATTTTTATCTATTTGTCTATTTTAATGCATTTGGTTCAGTTTTTCTTTTGGATTTCCCAGCTGCGAGACTTTTTATACAAATTTCATATATATATATATATATACATTTCTATATCAAACAACAAACAAAACCTGCATTTGGCGCCCCCTTCGCCTTCTGTTCTGCTGGCGCCCGGGGCACGTGCCCCCTCTGCCCCCCCCCCCCTAGTTTCGGCCCTGACTTGCGAATCATATTTTCAGAGCCAAATCTACACATCAGCAGGGCAATTAAACGGTTTTTGTTCTTGTCGTTTGCTAGAAATTTCCCCTAAGAAACCGTTGGCAACCGAGTCTCATTCAGAACAGCCTCATTAGATACCGTTTTGCGAGATCGTCTATCACGCTCAACAAATTTAGTGCTCATTTCAGTAATGTTTTCTGGGTATCCATCGAAGATTACTAGGCGTTCGCTGCGTACTTCTACTTAACAAAGTCCACATAGCTGTCACAAATTGATCCAAATGATTGAAATGACTCAGTGCCGAAACTAGCCTTTTTGGCGCCCGGGGCAAACATGGATTTTGGCGCCCCCCCCCCCCCTCCGAAAAGAACATTTCCAAAGTAAATTTTTTCTAAGTTTCTAAAATTTAAAGTATATACTCCGATAATCTGTAATACTACTAATCTGTAATAAACTAAGTAATCAGCTTTGTCAAATACTGATTCATTAAAACCTTGAAAATGGAATCGAAAGGAACCGAAAACTATTCCGCTTTATAGAGGTTTTTATCTTAGGAAGTATAATTATTGATATTATCAGGGGCGGACTTAAGGGGTCGTGATGATCTCAATCGCGAGGGGCCCCGCATCCAAAGGGCCCCCAAAATCCTCTTTTGAGTTCAACGAGGAAAATTATTTTTTGATCAAAGGATTTTCTTAGCACTTTTTTTTAATTAGTATTACTACATAATTTTCATGTAATTTAAATAGAATATTTTTTATACCATTTGCTATCCCCAGAAATGTTTTAGTTATGTTTAAATTTTTTTCCTTGTCTTCTTTTCTATTAGCAATTATCAGAACTGTGAACGGTTGTGGGGGGTTGGGGTGGGACTCAAACTTGGATCTGATCTGAAAGGAACCCTGTTACTATTAGATACTTTTATGACGATTTAATTACACAGACTCAGAGTCTAATTAAATCAGATCTGATAAATCTAAATCTGGATCGTGACACTGGGGCCCCTGATTTAGGGGGTCCCCCACACTTGGTATGTTGTTTACATAAAGCTGATATTTAGAATGCATTTGACTTTGTTACTGATTATAATCGATATTTTGCAGTTTTAGAGTAGGATAAGATTAAATACAAAAAGAAATTCAGCTTGACTATTACAGGGGCATACTATGTATTTGTCCCGGAAATTTACATCTGGATCTAAAAAAAATAATTACAGCAAAAGAATGGGACGGCAAAACACGTAAAAATGGGTAAAAGACGATTTTTTTTTCAAAGATAAAGGCAGAGACGACTTTATTATCCATGGCACCCTGTGCGAGGTTCTTTTCTGCGTCTCTACAAATGCTATATTCTTAAGAAAGAAAAAGGGGAGGAGAGATTACTATTTTATCTTGCATATGCTTCGTTTCCTTAGTTTTTAGTGTCGTTAGCAATAGCCAACTTCTCGTCCTTTAAAACCGGATCTGTATGTAACTAGTCGGATGTGCCAATCCCAAAACTTTCTTCTATCTCAATCATGTTAATACTTCTAATTTCGTCCTCACACCGCCAATAAAATCAATATTTTTCGTCATTCTGTTGTACGTCAGCTGCTTGCGAATCATCGGGTTACCGGGATGCAATCAACTGATGTATACTAAACTACGAAAAGTTCTTTTGGCCTGTACCGACCGGAACAGATAGCCTCCCTATTTCTTGGTTTTACGATTTTTAGCTAATTTTACTGCAAAACACGAAGCTAAAATGCGTGGAACCCAATTAAAGAAGATTCATTCCCAGTTCTCGTCAACATTGAATTTGAATGAGAATATCGCCAAATTAATCTTCTACAGCCAAGTTGGCTTCATTTGTGGCAACCTATTTTTGTCGCCAAATTTGGCGATATTTCGTCAATTGCCGCCAAGCTTGGCGAGAATTTGACGTTGGCGAATATAAATATATAGTGTTAAGCATATAAGAATAGGAACATTGGTTACAACAATGAAAGAAAATTTGCTGAAACCCTGTTAACTAAGACTCATAAATTAAACCCGTTTATGGATGAATTCTGCTGTCTTGTTTGAAAATGTGAAAAATCACCCTAAAATTTCAAACCGCTATATCTCCGCCATTTTTTAATATAGAGACAAAACAAAAACTGCTCCGGATTCTCCGGATCAAGGCCTAACATTTAACGGAAAAAACTTTTAGGATTTCTAATTTGTTTATACATCTTTTTGAATTTGAAATCTTTAAATGGCTATCACAGCGCCCCCTTCCGGCGGAATATCCCCACATTCTAGTAGGACCTGCTGGCTACAGCCAAAAACATATTAAAAAATTTTGGTTTAATTATCTGCATAACATCATACACTTTTCGATGACACAATAGTGAAAATCGAACAAAAATCGCAATGGCAGCGCCCCCTTTCGTTGAAATATCCCCGAATTCAACCTGGACCTGCAGGCTATGGTCAAAAACATAGAAAAAAAAATGGTTCAATTATCTGCATAACTTCATACACTTTTCGATGATACAATAGTGAAAATGGAACAAAAATATCGATCACAGCGCCCCCTTTCGTCAAAATATCCCCAAATTCTTATAGAATCTGCTTGCCATAGCCAAAAACATAGAAAAAAAATTAGGTTTAATTTGAAGCATAACTTCATACACTTTTCGATGGTACAATAGTGAAAATGGAACAAAACTATCGATCACAGCGCCCCCTTTCGTTGAAATATCCCCAAATTCTGATAGAATCTGCTTGCCATATCCAAAAACATAGAAAAAAAATTTGGTTCAATTTGAAGCATAACTTCATACACTTTTAGATGGTACAATAGTGAAAATGGAACAAAAATATCGATCACAGCGCCCCCTTTCGTCGAAATATCCCCAAATTCTAATAGAACCTGCTTGCCATAGCCAAAAACATAGAAAAAAAATTAGGTTCAATTTGAAGCATAACTTCATACACTTTTTGATGATACAATGAAGACACACAGACGGACAGACGGACAGACAGACATTTTGTAAAAACGTGTTTTTCGGAATCTCTGACCCCTAAAACGTGTAAATCCGTCGAAAACCGAAAGTCGAAAAAAATTTTCGATTACAATACTTTCTTCTATTATAGATAGAAGAAAGTAAAAAAGCAATTGTAACAAATGGTATGGCGGCATTTTTCATTTATTTGGAAATGGCCAAAGGACGAGAAAATAATTTGGGAGGATAAAGGCAGGGGCGGCTGGGGTTTTATTAGTCATAGCAACTTGGGTATGTTTTTCTCCCTGCACCCCTACAAATGACATTTTTTTTTCAAAAAAAGTTTTAACAAAGAGTTTTATTTTGCGTATTTTTCAAATTATTCTTTCAAATATTATTTGTTTTTAGTATCCAAGGCAGTCGCCCAACTTCGCCCCCTTTAATAATACTAGATTGGATCTGGATAAAAAAGTAATTTCAGCAAAATTAACAGGCCGGCATATTCCAGTTGCCGGCAAGGGCGGCAAAACGCTTAGAAAACTTTCGCAAAAAGACGAGTAAAAAACTGTTTGGAAGATAAAGCCAGGGGCTACTCCGGCTTCACTAGCCATGGCGCCCTGTACGAGATTTTTTACTGTACCTCTACAAAGGCTATACTTAAAAGAAAAAGATTTTACTGAGAATTTTAGTTTGGGCATTCATCCTCCAATTTGTGTTTATTGTCCAGAGCAGTCACCCCTTGCCCATGACAAAATGGAAAAAGAAGAAAGCTCCACGCTGTGAGCAAAGGGAAAAAATAGAACAGCCTTCATGGAATATTTTTATCTAATAGAAAATCAAAGTGAGGGAATCGTTTGCCAATTATCCATGCTGGACGGACAGTGCAGTACCGTATCCAGACGACGTTGAACATTGTCATATACAGACACGAGTAGGGACTGACCTTGAAAAATGTTAGTGATTCTCCTAAACCACAGGAAGAGATTTAACCCTTTCCAGCACAGTGGTCCCACTCCGGGCACACTTAATTTTAATTCCTAACTTGCATACGGCATCAAGAATATTTTAATAAAATTTTGTTTATATAAGGAAAGCTTAAAATAAGGAGTTTTTATTTTCGAAAATAGTCGTTTGTAAATTCCGGTGTCAGTTAGCAATTTCTCATTTTACGAACAGACCTTGTCTGTGCCGGAAAGGGTTAAATGATAGACGGCATAGACATGATACATTTGGAATGGGAGAAATAAAATAGCCTAAGAGAACAGTTCGTTTTTTATTCATTTGCTATCTTGTATTGTAGACGAATCTTTTTATCTATTTGTCTATTTTAATGCATTTGGTTCACTTTTCTTTTGGATTTTCCGGCTGCGAGACTTTTTATACAAATTTCATATATATACAGTTCTATATCAAACAACAAACAAAACCTACATTTGGCGCCCCCTCCGCCTTCAGTTCTGCTGGCGCCCGGGGCGCGTGCTCCCTCTGCCCCCCTTAGTTTCGGCACTGAAATGACTGACCACCCTGCCATAAAACTCTGTGCAGTAAATACCAACCATCTATGACATATTATACATCTGCTCCCAAAAGTGATGTCTGGTAAGAGTGGAGTGAATTCCTCGTACAAAGAGGATTTGGCAGTTTTTCGCATTCCGGATTCGTCAAAAAGAGACAATGGATAGGCAGAGAGTTCGTAAAGTTCTTGGTTAGATTGCTTTCTTATACTTATTCTTTGGAAGAGTGCTGTCGAGTTGATGTGAATTTTTTCTTCACCTATCTTGACAGCGCTATTCAACACAGCTAATGGCTGCACTCTTTCATTACGCTTGAAGGTAACGGAATGAAAATTGCTGTTAATGATTCTTGATATGCCAGCAGTGCCAACTTCCTGTGCCATATAACAGTTTATTCTCTCATCTCCAACAACCCCACTAGAGATTAAAATGAGATCATTTGTTTCTCGGAAAGGAATGTGTTGGTGAATCCATTCCAATAATTTATTCATATCAGCGTTGTCTCGGGCAACACTGAAGTTTCTCATCTCTACATGTTGTTCAGAAGTTGTAAAAGCTGTCCCGCTGAACTCTTCATTTTCTTCGCATATCCGTTGCAGTGGCGTCATACCCATGGTCCATCTTGCCAAACTCCTTCACTGACCCCACGCTCATGAGTGAGTCCACCTGCTGTTTTCGTGGTCTTCATTAAAGATTGCTCTATAGTCATGTCAGTCCATGTTCCTGACCAGAATTTGTCTGTACGGCAAATGGTGAATCCCCTATCAGTTGTGAATTTTTCAAAGTCATCAGCAGTCATTTTTTCTTCAAATGATGCATATCTTGAAGATATAGGTAAGATAACTTGGTATACAAATAGTGACCACAGGCGGGGAAGTATGGCAACATTCTGTATATAGTTTAAAGATGCAAATCCCAATCACCGTTTCTTTCAGATTCAATAAATTGTTTGACAATAGTCACAATATCAAAGTATTGAATTCACAGTTTTGCTTTAGGGCCTTGCTGCTCGAGTGATATCATATGCGTGGTGCCATGGGGGTGTTTCAAGGACACCCTCCCACACGTTTTGCATTCACAAAAACATTACATTCAGCGTTTTCGCCCTGCGATGATGGAATTTCAATTATATCGTTAAAATTCATTTTACTCGTAGTCCAAAACTATTAACCATAGAAAAAAAACTGTATATGAAAAATTTAGGAAATTTTCTCTAGTTTAATTGGGTGCAATATTTTTTTAAAAAACATTTAACCCTTTATGGAATACAAAGGAAAAACCGAAAAAACTCCAATTTTTTCATGGTTTTTCGCTTATAAGTTTTTAAGCAGACCAGTTACGAGGTGGCAAAGTTGAAATTCGTGTCCAGCACCCCCAAAAACATAAAGGAAGAAAGAAAAAAAAACTTCTCCAAAAATTTCCAGGCAGAAGTCTTTTTTGGTCTAAATTTACTGGACTAGATGTTGCGTACGTGAAAGATGATCTGGTTCTTCAAATCCGCCAGATTTCTTAGGTTTCCTCGATAAACATTATCTTTGAGGCAAACCAAAGCCAAAAATTACACGGGGTTACGTCAGATGAATGTGGAGACATTAAATAGCACATTTCGTCACTGGACCAGTACATAAAGATTTCTGTCCTCGGTACAAGCGAAATTTAGCATAGGGTAAGGGGGGGGGGGATAATATTTTAAAAAAACACATTTTTCGTTACCATCAAGATGTAAGCAATTAAAGCAAAATCAACACAATTGCAAATGCAACATTGCGCAGTTTAGAATTCTTTAACATTTATTCCTGTATATATCCCATATGAGTATTTTTCAAGGATTAATAATAATTCTGTTAATTTCAGGAATTATCCCTTTACGTAGCCTGTTTATGTCATGATCTTGATCACAGAGGTAAAACGAATCAATTTCTTGTGAATTCTGCCTCCCCGCTAGCGGCCATTTACTCTACCTCAGTCTTGGAGCATCACCATTTCAACATGACAGTCTCTATATTGCAAGTAGGTTTATTATAACAATGCTGCATAACGGAGAATCTAGCGACATTCATTTATCTTAAGTCTTATGCAAATTTACTGTGAACTGAAAATCGATACAATGGTTAAAATAAAACAGAGAAACTAGTCTGAAAATTTTACAATATATTCTGTAAATTTACATGGCATTGATGAATTTGTATTTTTACATTAAAAAGCCTTCAATAATGGTTATGGTTTTGTTGCACAGATTGTCATTAAATTATAACACATTGTATGCCGGTGTTTCGTACTGGCACATGGCACCACTGGGCTCCAAAATAGAAGGGAGCACTAACTACCTATTCTGTTAAACTGAATGCAGCTGCCCGACCATGAATACAAAATGCCATAGATTTCTGAGAAAAAATTAGGGCATAAACACGGATTGATTGATACTCATCGGACAGTATGGGGTAGATTTTTTCAAATTCGATTTTCTTTTTAAAATATGATGAAGTTGCTATAATTTGCGCCGATTTATATTTTTTATTTAAAAAATTACAAATAATTTCTCCACAAATATTTAATTTCATCCAATTTAAAAATAAAATGTTCTGTTGTAAGCTCCACAAGAAACGTGGCAAATTTGTTAAGAATATAACAATATATGAAATATATGAAAAAGATGTAGAAATTATCAAAAATCACAAAAAGTATGCGGGAAAAGCGAGAAAAAATGTCGTTAATATTAAGAAAAGTGAGGACTTATTACTTGCGCGAATTGAAACGGTTATCTGGTCTCTGCCGAAAGTGTGTGTGTGTGTGTGTGGGGGGGGGGGGTTCGATCACTTTACTACCAGTATAATTATATACTGCATTTGGCCTTATTTAATCTTTGAACGTTATTAATTAAATAAGGCCAAATGTAGTATATAAAAATACTGGTAGTAATGTGATAAAGCCCCCCCCCTTTTTTTTGCTACGTCACTGCCACAGAGTTACCATTCCGTTCTATTATCACAAACGAGCATTTTTTTTTTTTTTTGAAAAATATGCAAGAAACATATTAGAGCCAATCAACAATTATTTGTACTTATTGCCATCATTCCTTAAAAAAAAAACTAATAAATCTATTTCAAATCTATTAATTTAAATTTTAAATGTAGTTTTCAAGAATAGCTAGCGCATTAATACATGCTGCAGTGCAAATTTCGAAATAATTTTTAATGTATTTGTATCTCCATGGTAACATACATGTATATATGTGTGTGCGTGTGCATCAAAGGATTACAAAAAATATACTTGAGTATTTTAAACGGAAAAAATTTATCCTTTACCCATTCACTCACAATAAATAAAATAGTAACCTTCATTGACTTATTCCCAAAAAATCATTTAGCGGCCGTCAACCTTATACAACAAACGATGAGAACGGTCTAAAATTGCGTTTACTCCCCTTAGAAGAAATAAATCAAAACGTTAATGGATTTTTAAAGATTCTAGTGTTTCTCTTAGAATGTAGATTAAAGTAAAAAGTCTATAGGGCCTTTTAAATAGTCTTATTTTTAATAACTTTCTTGCGATTACAACAAGCTGATATTTAGCAGTGAAATTATAATTTCATTTTCGTAAAATTCAAGTTTCTTTAAAGTACATCTAAGGAAAAATCAGTATGTGTGTTAACGTATTTTTTATTTACATTTGCATTTTAACATATATTAATTTAATCGTGAGACTGTTGAGAATATTTTTAAAGTTGAGATTTGTAACGTATCTATGATGAAGTTTGATGGAATGCTACAGAGTGATCAATTAAATTATTTGAATTTAAGTCTGACTGCATAGGATTTACCACTATATTGCTGTTAATTGATTAATATGAGTATTTTAAATTATCCGAGACGTATAGTATTTATTTTGCACCTATGACTCTAAGGATCTGATATGATAATTTATACTTAGAAAATTTTATTAGACAAATTATCAATTAATTATAGAAAAGAAAAAGTTGCGTTGTGAATTATTTTTGAAGTTCGGATCCTCTTTGAGCCAATTACAATCATCAAAGGTTACCTGCAGAGAGTTATGTAACATTAAATATATAATGGCTTATTTTAAAACCTAGATTGTAATATTAAAGAAAACATTTCCTAAAATAAAAGACTTAATATTAATTCAATAAATTAAGTAAACAAAAGGAAAACTGACTAAAATTAATTGAATATAAAATTGAGTTTATTTACAAGGTAATTATAAGCATATGATTAAAAACAAACATAAATGTTTAAAAAAAATAAAATATTCAATCCTAGTTGAGAACTGTATTCTCAACATTTATTTTCTGAGAATTACAGTTTATCTTACTGAATTAAAAAATTCGATTTTGAAAGGCAGAGTTCCATACCCTGGAAGTATTTATTTGATTAGCCTTTTTATGTTTAGATCGGGGTAGGATCTTCATACACACTTAAATTCGTATTATTAAAAGAATATAGCTTAATTAAATAAAATGGAACAATGGTGAAGGAAGATTGTTTGTTACCTTATATTACTAGATAACGTTGACAGCAGGAGGTAATGGCTGACGCGTTTTCGCTTTTTCTTAGCGCGTACATTTCCATCTATTGGCACACACACTCAAAATCTGTTTTTTTAGTTAGAGAGCAGTCAACCTTCTACTTTTCCATCTTTTTTGAATCTGAACTCTCAAGAAAAATCACATTCTTTTCGTGGAGCAAAAAAAAAAGGGATGGAACCATTTTTCCCTTTTCACATAAAATTAAGGCCTTATACGTTTTAACTTCTTGAAAATTTGCATGTTTCGGCCATACCTCTGATTTTAGAGAGATGCCCATTGGCATGCGGGAGAAATTTGGTACTCCCCTTGAGTGTTTCATAGGTCCGTCGGTACAATAGCGATTCCTCTTGACGCCGTGCTGTGTCTGGGAGGTAAAGATGCTTTGACTTGTGAGGTCTTCGTGCCTATTTAAGCTCTCATAAATAAATGTGTCATATTATTGTTCTGACAATTTTCTCCATGACATTTTTATTAGGTGTAGTTAAATCATTCGTGGGAACGGAAAACCAAATATTTCCTTGACTGCCGTGGTTCACTTTGTTCCACAATTATCTATCTGTATGCGCTGATCCTAAAATGGATCATTAATTTGTATTGTTCACTGTTCACTGATTAAAATGATACCAAATACTCTGTTAATATGCAGAAAAAAAACCAAATACTTTTTTTTTTTATAGTGTGTGCTAGTTTAGATCTAGATGGTGGTATTTCTCACCATCATCTCTTCCCCCGACATTAGAAAAAAAAAGGTCCACAGTATCTTTTTTTTTATATATATATATAGCCACAAAGTACTCGATGAAAGTCCATCGTCGTATTATATTGAAGATCAAAACTGAAAATGTTCACATGGAAAAGTCTAGGAACTTGGGATAAGCTGGGGTGTCACTAGGTTTGGAGTGTAAGTAGGTTTGCAACACCAGAAAAAAGTTTTACACATTGGTGAAATAAAGCGTAATCAAAAGTTCACTGTTGAAAAATCTGATGAAAGACATGACTTCTTCAGCAAGTTATCATGTGTAGTTGGTTTCAATTTCCATTGTTCCAAAAACATTTATTAAAATTTTGAGTTTTAATAGGTCCAAATCCAAATAAAGCAGGAAAATTTGAATAAGCCAAATAATAAAATAAAATGCCCGAGAGAAGAAAGAAAAAAAAAATTAATTTTCTTTTCCACTCTTATATTTTTAGTTATTACATACATATAAATTGGCAAATCTTTTATTTTAATTATTACAGGCTAATTAGGTACCCATACGTTGAAACACAATATACAGAATCATTTAAAACAAATACTCAATATAATCAGTAAGCTGTATGCATTGATAATGAATACCATACAATTAAAAAAAAAATTATATAATATATGAAAAACATTGAGAGAAAACACATCTATATAATCACATGTCTGTTGTACTACAATCTGTATTATAAACATTATAATCTAATTCTCACATGAATTATTTTCTCTTGAGCAGAAAGGAAAACTTCTTTATTTTTTTTTATATATATATAAAGAAAATGTTATGTTAAAAAAAAAAAAATCTTATCATTCTTACTAAAACAATTGTTTTGGAATATGTGAAAAGGCTACTTTTCTGAATGAAAGATATTCTCAATAATAATATATTTTCATAAAAGAAACAGATCGAAAAAATGAAAATTTGTTTTCTTCTTTCGATACCAAAAATTTAAATATCCATCTATAAAGTCAAACACAATACCCTTTTAAACTGCCTGCCTTGGAATGGACGGGGTTGGAAAAAAAAAAAAACAAGGCAGAAGAAGAAAAAGAAAAAAAACAGTAATCTTTTCTCCCTCTAATCCATCACCGCTAAGCGGAAGGATAGAGAATGACAGCTAGATGACCGTACCTGTGGACAATGACTCATCTCCCTACCTTCGGATTCAGTTGTATCCAGGGGACGATTTGCGAAATGATAAGCCGTGTATTAGGTATCTTTCCTCACCTGTGGTTGACGTTTACCAAACTCCTGTATTACTGACAGTGGGGAAAAAAAAAAAATCAGTGAAACGATTTGATTGCACGTGTGTCTGTGCAGATTTTGGATTACTCGCCAAAATTCAGCTATCTGTATTTTATTGTTGAAATAAGATTACAGGTGTGATTAAAATAAAAAAAAGTCGTGTATACCCGGCTTGGATTTAAAAAAAAAAAAATGAGGTATGTTTAAATCTGTATATCTACTTAATATTTTCTATAAAAAAAAAAAATCGGTACACGTGTAACGTGGTCAAATCCGTTTGCATCGCACTATCTTCTCGTCAATTTATATATTTACTTATTTATTTATATTGTGTATAAAAACGTAATGTATTATAATATATATATTTTTTTAATATAATATTGATTTTCTAGTTACAATTTAAGTTAGCGAGAACAAGCGAGCGTTGCTTTGCACAAACGAAAATGTGCATGCAATTGTAAAATATTTATTTAATTATTTATTCTTCTTATTATTATTATTTTAAAATATATTAACGTGTAAATATACATATTTAAGGAATCGAAAGCGAGCGTTCGCTTTTCTTTTCTCTTATTATTTTTTGTTTTATAAAATATTACATATAGTTAGAAAAAAAATTAAACAAATTCTTTTTTTTTGTAAAGTTTGGAAATTTAGTTAATTAGAAATATCTCAGCTAAATGCATTATTAGATGCTCTGCGCAGATAGTCTCAATTTCGCCTGCAAAAACGAGACTTTAACATCCAATAAATTGCTGAAATGATCATTGACATGTATCCAACACCTTTTTATTATTATTATTTTTTAAGTATGAAATAATTTACCTAAATATTTAAGGTATAAATTAAACATCCAATTTATGTTTTGTAATAATTGAAACGTTCAATGGTATTTTTTTTTATTTATTATTTTTTTTTGTAATTAAATTATCTGAAATGTTAATCCTTAGGGACAACTAATAATTTTTTTTTTTTTGTTTGTTTTATAATATGAAATCGTACGATTATTCTAAAATTAAAATTGAAACGCGTTGTTCTAACCCAGTTATAGATTATATCAAATATTAAACTAAAATAATTTTGTAAAATCTGACCGATTTTTTTTTTGTTATAATAATTCAAGTGGATTCGTCAATCCGTGGCTTTAAGCAAAGGATGAATTACTATAAATATTGGTCAATATAAAATGTTGTATTATTATTATTTATATTTGTGTCGCCGAGTGAATAGATGTTGACTTGTAATTTTAAATCGATTAGTTATATGTTTTGTGCTACATATAAAGACTTTTATTTTCACTTTTAGTGTAGGGGGTAAGGTTATATATTAAATTTTTTTTTTGTTTTGTTATATAAATTAGTATAAAATGGGTTTGAAAGGGTGATACCCTGGCAAGGCTGCCTCTGTTTTTATTTTTACCGTAATTATTATTATTTTTTATTTAACGTGCATGTTTGTTCATAACTCCCTCTGACGAGCCAAATCCCTCAGTAGTACACTGTGTAGCAAAGAAAAAAAACTTGCAGTATCCTCCCTAAATGATCTTTTTTTTTTTTTTTTTTTTTTTTTTTTTAAATAGTAACCTGTCCTCAATGTACTGTAAATAAACAATAATGGAAAATTATAAAATGTGTACTAAACTAAAGAAAAATAAGACATCTATAAACGATAAAAATTTAAAATAAATATATACATATTGCCTCGACAGCAATAAAAAAGAAAAAAAAATTTCTCGCTTCCCTATCTAGGAATTTATGTGTATAGTCTGTGATTCCACTTTCGTTGGTGAGAATAATTTATTTATGTGGCGTTTAATAGTCGCTTTATCTGGGAATGCAATTTCCTTTAATAGGTAATTGTTATTCCTAAGCTTCCTTACCACCTCGAATGGTCCCAAGAATTTTGGCTGAAGTACACCTGGTTTACCCACGACTTTTAAGTAGCATTCTTGTCCCGTTTGTAGAAATTTTACTTTTTGGACTGGAGTACTGTCGATGTACTCCGCCATCATTTTTTTTTGGTTTTGTAAGGCTAATTTCTTTATTTCCTCAATATGTTGGACTCTATTTTTAACGTAGGTTTTGACAATTATGTCTTGGTCGGGCAAGTGTATGGAAAAAGGAGTTCTTATTTCTCTACCGAAAAATAGAAGTGCCGGAGAAAATCCCGTAGCTCTGTGCGGCGTACTGTTATAATTAATTTTAAAAAAATCAATCCTGGTATCCCATTCTAAAGAGTTTTTACACATAGCCACAATTGAATTTTTTAATATTTTATTACTGATTTCACAGAGCCCATTACTGCGTGGATTATTCACGGACGTAAAATCTAGGTCTATGTTAAGAGAATCCATGTATTCTTTGAATAAATCAGAGTGAAAATACCGGCCATTATCCAATTTTATGGATCGCGCCAATCCGAAATTACTAAAATAGCGATTCAATACATTTAGAAGTGTTTGTGATTCACAATTGCGAACCGGTACAGCCTCCAAGAATCTTGATGTGGAATCAATAATCATAAATACAAATTTATTTTTGCGTAGCGTCATTGGAAGCAAACCAATTAAATCTATATGCAAAACTGATCCGATTTCTTTATCTTTGATTATTTTTTGTGTGGGAACTTTAATAGTTTGATGTTGTTTAGTCGTGTTACATGGTATACATTTAGTACAATAATTCTTTACATCCCTGTACATCCCGTACCAGTAGAATCTAGCTTTTATTATTTGATAAGTTTTAAAAAATCCGAAATGTGGTTTATGAGCTTCCTGTATTATTTCAGCTTTAAGTTTATCCGGAGCAATTAACAGTTCATTTGTATCAGAGCCTGGCTTTAATATTAATATTTCTTTTTGATTGAGAGTGAATTTTTTTGTGGTTTTGTTTTGTTTGTCAGTTTTAATTTTGTTTATTATTTTATTTAATTTTTCGTCTTCTAATTGTTGTAGTTTAATGTTTTCATCTGATAGAGCTTTGTTTACCGTAAACAATGAATTTTGCAATTTTTCTCTTGAAATTATATTATTAATGTTCCTCGAAACATAATCAGCAGGATTTTTAGATCCCTCGATATGCTGAAAAGAGTAGTTAAAAGGGGACAAATTGTCCAACCACCTTGCTACAATGTCTGGTTGCTTTTCCAAATTTAAAAAATACGTTAGCGCTTTGGAGTCTGTATAAATATTAAATTTTCTCCCTGCGAGAATATGCTTGAAATACATCACCGCTTCATGAACCGCCAGTAGTTCGAGTTTGAAACTGGGGTAGTTCTTTTCGGGATCCCTTAATTTTCGCCCAAAATGTTCAATTGGCAGCTGTTCTCCGTCGTATTCTTGTGCTAAAATTCCAGAAATAGCTGTTTTAGAAGCGTCTGTGATTAAAATGAAATCTTTTGAGAAATCCGGGGGTTTTAATGTGGGATTTTTAACTATCGCTGCTTGGATTTCTTTGAAAGCATTTTCTTCTATGTCAGACCATTTAAATTTCACTTTGTCTTTAGTAAGATTAATTAATGGGTCAACTATTTTAGAATAGTCTTTAATAAGCGATCTAAAATAATTCGAAAGACCAAGTAGAGATTTAACTCCCTTCTTATTTTTAGGTTTAACTAAATTTTGAATTTTATCTATGTTTCTTTTTGAAGGAGAGTATCCTTCACTGTTTAGGGTGAAACCGAGAAATTCGATTTCTGACATACAGACTTGTATTTTAGTAGGCTCAATAGTTAAATTATTTTCAATAAAAGCTTTAAGGACTCTGTCTAACAGATCTAACATTTCTTCGAGTGAGTCGGCTGCTAGGATCACATCGTCAATAAAATAAGCGACTTGATCTTCATTAAAGTGGCCCAACACTTTATCAATTAATTCTGCAAACACCGCAGTACTGAGTCGCGTTCCGAAAGGCAATCTTAAAAAGGAGAATTTACCGTGCTCCGTTATGAAAGCTAATTTTTCAGTGTCTTCTTCACGTAAATTTATTTGGAAAAACGCACTGTGTAGATCCAGTACTGTATAATATTTTTTTCCACTCATTCTCCGCAGAATCTCTTTAATTTCGGGTATGGGGTACGCATAATTTTGAAGTATTTCATTTAAAAGTCTATAATCGACCGCCATACGATATTTAACTTCATTAGCCTGTTCGTTTTTCTGCAAAGATTTTTTTTTAACGAAAATAACAGGGAAAGCGTAATCAGAGTTGGATTTACGAATGATATTTGCTCTCAAAAGTTTTTCAATTTCTTTTTTAGCATACTCCTTAACATTGTGTGCAGTTTTGTATGGTTTAGTCTGCAGAGGATAATTATGTATTAAATTAAATCTTGGGACGACTAATGAAGATTGTCCGAGTGTATCGTAATTCTTAGAAAAGGCATGTGCATTATTTAGAAGTATTTTTTTTAATTTTTCTGCTGTGTCCGAGTCTAAATGTTGTAAATTAAAGTCGTCTGATCTAAGTTCTGCTTTTCTCCGTTCACGAACTTGCTCTAAATTCAGATTATTAATGTGCACTACCTGCTTCGTTACTTCTTGACCCTCAGTGTCAACTGATTTTATTTCAAAATGTTTAGAAATTCTGCCAATGTTCATTCCCTCTGTTAAGATTAATTTTTGTTGTGATTTATTAGTGATTATTATATGAATTTTATTATCCTTGGCAATTTCGTGAATTGATGTTTTATAATAAATTTTCATATTATGTTTAATCGGTTCCAAGAGTATTGTATTTGTAGTTGCGAATTTATCTGGATCTAATAGTAATGCAACAATTTTTTTTTTGCCTGGTAGTAACTCCGTTGTCTGTGTTAGTTTTGCTGTAACAAAATTTTTGTGCGAGATACGTTTTTTTTTCTTTTTGTGTATTGTTTCTTTATTTTGATTCTCATTAGAGTTAGCAGTTAAGTTACTTATCAGACTTTGAGGTTCATTTTCTAGAAATTGAAGTGCAATGTTTTTGTTTTTTAATTTCATGGTTTTATCTTCAAAATCTAGGATAATATTATTTGTTTTGAGGAAATCGAATCCCAATAGCATATTGTAGTTCCGACCAAAATCTTGAGTTGTAACATAGAATGCCCCCGATACAAAAACGTTTTCCAATTTGAAAGTTAATTTAATGCATTGCTTAAAAGAGATTGTCGAATTTGTTAATGTTTGAATTTTTACCTGGTTACAGAGATTTTTATATTTTACGTGTGCATTCTTTAATTGTTCGAACAATATAGGTGATGCCAAAGTTACTGCCGCCCCACTGTCTGTCAAAGCATTAATCTTAACACCATTAATTTCAAAAGTAATAATCGGAAGTTGAGAATTGTCATTACTTTTGACACTAGCAATAATTTTGTTATTTTTTTTAGACCCGCAGTGAGACTTACGCGGGTGCCTTGTATTTGAGAATGTAAGTCCCGACTTTAGTTTCCCTTATTGTTACTAGAATTCTGATCATGATCTTTATCTTGTTTATTGTTTTCAAATGTCTGCTGTGAATTATTTTTTTTTGTATAATCATGTTTTTTATAATTATTTTGCTTGTAGCCCCCTCTATGCCCTCTATAATTTCTTCGCTGGTCATATGATCTCTGTTCGTTGAAATTGCCTCCATAATTTCCGAAACTGGGATATGATATCGGCATAAATTGTTGGTGGGGTGGGGGTGGTGCATAGTACATGTACTGAGGAGCAGAATATTGCATAGGGTTGAAGTTTTGGTGCGTGTAATTTGGGGTTTGCTGAAAGTTTCCCTGAGCTTGTTGGTTTCCCCCTTGATAAAAATTTGGTTTTTCGATTTGAATATTCTCAGGAATTTTTTTATTTTCGTCCACGTAATTACTGCTGTTTTGTTCGTTGCCCTTGTAAAACCAACAATGTGGGTTCGTATGGGATGTGGATTTACAGTACTTGCAAAACCTAGTTGTATCATTGTTAGTGGCATTTACCTTTAATTTTATGTTATTTAATTCCGCGGTTAATAATTTTATATTCTCTGCACTTTCTACATTGAGTTTAAGCAGTTCATTTAACAAATCAGAATCTTTAGTTTTGGAAATGTTGTTGATGTCCTTTAAATTGACATGTGAATAAGCCTCCTCTAATTTTAAGGCTATGTTGCACGCTGTTTTAAAGTCCCGCGGAGAGTTTTTTCTTACTTCCAGACTTAAATCACTACGAATTGATTCCAAAAACTGAGATAATTTGATCATTTCCATGAATGTAGAGCTGTTGTTAGCTCCTATATCTTGCCCACTTTTTGTTAGATAAAGGTCTGCTGCCGCATTAAACTCTAATATAAATTCGTTCATGTTTTGTTCCGGTTTTTGTTTGAGATTGCAAAATTTCTTTTGCGCTTCTAGAAATGTGGTTTTGGGTTCGAATAATTGTTTTAACTTTGTTTTAAAGGTTTCTAAGTTCTGTTCCACGAACAAATTTTGATCCCTCATCAATTTATCTTTAGCAGGTCCTACAATTTTCGCCTTTAATATAGTTAATTTAGAATCATTATTCAATTCAGTTTTATTGTTGAGATTGTCAAATTGTAAGAAAAAATGGTTAATATTTGCTTCCTTTTTTCCATCATAGTATGGAATCAGATTAATTAGGCTATCTGCATTTGGGGTGTCCATTGTAGTAATTTTAGGAGTAGCTTTTTCAGAATTTATAATTTTCTTCTCTTTCTTTTTTTTCTTATTATTATTATTCTTATTATTACAAATAATATTAGTGTCTACAGTTTGATTATTTAATTCGCGTAATTGTTGTCTAGTTTTGACACCAGTATCTATTCTACTAATTCTTTGACTTTTACGCTTATTCATCCAATTAAAGTACAAAAATCATAAAATAGAGAGAGAGCAAAAAAAAAAAAAAATTTGTTTAACATAAAATAAAAGATACCCAATGGTGAATTGTTATGCACTGTTCGAGAAATTAATTATATATAATATATATCATTTCAATATTTGAGCATTATTATGTATTTATTTTATATTTGCTGCTGTTGCAGTATATGTAACACAAGTCATATTTTCAATTCTTTGTTAATACAAATCAATCCAATAACACTTATTATTATTTAATATATCATTATATATTTAGTGAGGTACCCAAAAAGAATTGCCAGGTATATGCATGTTACAGAGTGTATGAAGATTCCCCAATGAATGCTTAAATTTTTTTTTTTTTTTTTTTTTTTTTTTTTAATTAGTTGTTGAAAAGAGGAAAAAAAAAATTTTTTCAAAAGAATTAGAATTAAGAACATTTATGTTAGCAAAAAAAAATTTTTTTTTTTTTTTTTTAGTCTTAATATTGCATATATATTTTTATATTTAAAAAATTATACAATAACCTAAAGTTCTATTTCTAAAATTAAATTAATATATTAAAATAATTTAGAAAGAGGTAACGGTACCACTTCTACTTCGGTAAACCCTATGATGGAATGCTACAGAGTGATCAATTAAATTATTTGAATTTAAGTCTGACTGCATAGGATTTACCACTATATTGCTGTTAATTGATTAATATGAGTATTTTAAATTATCCGAGACGTATAGTATTTATTTTGCACCTATGACTCTAAGGATCTGATATGATAATTTATACTTAGAAAATTTTATTAGACAAATTATCAATTAATTATAGAAAAGAAAAAGTTGCGTTGTGAATTATTTTTGAAGTTCGGATCCTCTTTGAGCCAATTACAATCATCAAAGGTTACCTGCAGAGAGTTATGTAACATTAAATATATAATGGCTTATTTTAAAACCTAGATTGTAATATTAAAGAAAACATTTCCTAAAATAAAAGACTTAATATTAATTCAATAAATTAAGTAAACAAAAGGAAAACTGACTAAAATTAATTGAATATAAAATTGAGTTTATTTACAAGGTAATTATAAGCATATGATTAAAAACAAACATAAATGTTTAAAAAAAATAAAATATTCAATCCTAGTTGAGAACTGTATTCTCAACATTTATTTTCTGAGAATTACAGTTTATCTTACTGAATTAAAAAATTCGATTTTGAAAGGCAGAGTTCCATACCCTGGAAGTATTTATTTGATTAGCCTTTTTATGTTTAGATCGGGGTAGGATCTTCATACACACTTAAATTCGTATTATTAAAAGAATATAGCTTAATTAAATAAAATGGAACAATGGTGAAGGAAGATTGTTTGTTACCTTATATTACTAGATAACGTTGACAGCAGGAGGTAATGGCTGACGCGTTTTCGCTTTTTCTTAGCGCGTACATTTCCATCTATTGGCACACACACTCAAAATCTGTTTTTTTAGTTAGAGAGCAGTCAACCTTCTACTTTTCCATCTTTTTTGAATCTGAACTCTCAAGAAAAATCACATTCTTTTCGTGGAGCAAAAAAAAAAGGGATGGAACCATTTTTCCCTTTTCACATAAAATTAAGGCCTTATACGTTTTAACTTCTTGAAAATTTGCATGTTTCGGCCATACCTCTGATTTTAGAGAGATGCCCATTGGCATGCGGGAGAAATTTGGTACTCCCCTTGAGTGTTTCATAGGTCCGTCGGTACAATAGCGATTCCTCTTGACGCCGTGCTGTGTCTGGGAGGTAAAGATGCTTTGACTTGTGAGGTCTTCGTGCCTATTTAAGCTCTCATAAATAAATGTGTCATATTATTGTTCTGACAATTTTCTCCATGACATTTTTATTAGGTGTAGTTAAATCATTCGTGGGAACGGAAAACCAAATATTTCCTTGACTGCCGTGGTTCACTTTGTTCCACAATTATCTATCTGTATGCGCTGATCCTAAAATGGATCATTAATTTGTATTGTTCACTGTTCACTGATTAAAATGATACCAAATACTCTGTTAATATGCAGAAAAAAAACCAAATACTTTTTTTTTTTATAGTGTGTGCTAGTTTAGATCTAGATGGTGGTATTTCTCACCATCAAAGTTATTATAAGATAGAGTATTCTCATCTTATTTGTAAAGTTGAGAATATTTTTTCATGTCGTACTTTTTATTTATATCTTTCTTTTTTTTCTAATAAAACATGTTATTTTTTAAATATCAAAGCTGATGTTTTAATAGATGATTTGGTAATAGTTTGTTGAAATGTCTATTGAATGTGTTTCATTATTAATGTGCTTATTTTTTTTTATTATTAAAAAAATATTTGTATTAATGAGTTTTCCAAACATCTTATAGCAAGAAGGCCACAACATTTTACGAAATCTATCATCAGCAGAATACAAAAAGGTAATTCATTATTGTTATTAAGTCTTTAATTTTACAGTCTAAAAAATAGGAAAAATGGTAATCTAATGGAAATCTTACTGGATTTCTACAAGAATCTTCTCTCTTTCTCTCTAGAAATCTAGGGGGGGGGGATAAGTTCTCAGTAATAGTAATAATAATAATAATAATAATAATAATAATAATAATATATATGTGACGATTTAACTTGTATCACCATAATTTTTGTAGATTCATTATCCAGGCAAGGGCTTCCTCCGAGGAATTTGCAGACGGGCGCCGAGAATTCACTTCATAGTGTACGTACAGAATGCAAATAAGAGGCAGTTCGTTCCAGTTCACTTTTTATTCGAAGTAAAAGAAAATGGCCATGCTTTACTAATTACGTTGCTAAATCCATACTTGATGATTTTAATACCGTGAAGAAACTTGGTGACTTAATTTAATAATTAAGAAGACATTTTTTGTTCTTAAAGCAGTTGTTTTTTCCATCTATCGGCAGCCAAGGAGATTATTCCATGATCGTGAAGTACGCGCCGGCGCCGGGGTTACATGTACAACCGGATCCAGGAGCAATCTGAATCTCACGCGGGAAACTCTCCGTATATCTATTATTGAACGCCACAGAATACATTTTCATTAAACAGTCTTTCGACCAATCAGCGCTATAGGACTAATTTTTCCGGCGCTCTGATTTCGAAGCTATATGACCGTAATCTGAAAAAAAAAACGCGGGAATACAATACTTCTAGAACATTACCGCAAAATCTAATTCCTTCGAATAAATAAGAAGAGAAGAAAGAAAAAAATACGTAGGTTTTATCGAGCATGGGCAAGATGCCAAGATATTTTACATTGAGACTGAAGTAGCTTTCATAATTTTGAGGAAGAATATTGTTTTGTCAGAAAACATACGGAAATAAAAATAAGAAAATAAAAAGATATAAGTTGTTATTTCAAGAGAGTTAAAATATTTTTAGCTGGGAGATTGGTGTTTTTTAAAAGAATTAAATTCTAGGATGCATTTATTTAATGAAACAAAAGTGAGTAATTTTAATAGAACAGCGCGATCAGAGCCATTTTTTTAAGAGAATGAATTTAGAATAAAGTATTTTTAGCTAGATGGAATTTTGACAATCGAAATACTGGAACGAGAAAATAATTTAGAATAATGGGATTTACACAGAATTATAGTTTTGATGAGGCCAACGGCGAAAATTTTTTAATTTGTTTCATGTATATATATATATATATATATATATATATATATATATATATATATATATATATATATATATATATATATATATATATATATATATATATATATATTAATGAAATCTGGTGCAAACAAAATTTTGCAAGACTTCCTCAAAGACATTATTTTTTTAAAGGGGGATTCCACTTTGTTATGTCCAAAAAATCGAATTCTCTCCGCCTTTTTTTTTTTTTTTTTTTTTTTTTTTTGCATCCCTGAAGTGTGTAGGATATGTGCCTTTAGCGATTTTAGATTATTCACATTAGTTACAAAATTATGGCCCTTTGAATAAAGCAGGTAGTTTAGCTATACCGCTTCGTTTTTCTTAAAACCATAATTTCCAACACGCAATGTAGGTTAACGTTCGAACCGATTATTAGTCGGGTTTGAAAGGTAATCTTTTTTTTTTTAGGGGAGGAGGGCATGAACCTATTTAATGTTTAAAAATTAACAGTTAACCCTCCGCCTACAAAACGGGTCTAACGGACCCTACAGGTACATTCAAAATGACTATTCGAGCTAGAATTTGTTTAATAAATTCTTAAATGTAAACCACAGAGTACTAAAGTAAATAAATTAAATTAAAATTCTGGTGTGAAATGTTTTTATCAAGGTTGAGTAAAATTTTCGTTTGTTCTAGGGTTTAATCTTTTTTCCAAGACTTTAACTTGAGAAAAGATACGCGCGAAATCCGTAGCTTG
This sequence comes from Maratus michaelseni, assembly GCA_963931845.1. Lineage (NCBI taxonomy): Eukaryota > Metazoa > Arthropoda > Arachnida > Araneae > Salticidae > Maratus > Maratus michaelseni. The sequence goes on along the minus strand of OZ007588.1, from coordinate 46,363,429 downwards.
ATTTTTAAACAAGCGTCATTTTATTTTCTGTTAATCAATTTCAATGAAAATAGCTTCATGATCCCGCAAATTTATTTGGCTTTCATAATATGAATCGTTTCTGTGTTTCAGTAGCATAGATTGTTGGCTTCATCGTTGACAGTTTTAGGAAATCGTTGGGAAATGGCAGGGTACAGAGGCCCATCTAATTTGGAGCGTATCTGATCAGGAAACTGGCCATTGTTAGAAAATTGTTTGTTAGCTAATGGTACGGCAAAGCGGACATTTCTTACTGTGGGACAAACAGTTATCCAACGTTGGCAAAATTATTTTGTGCTACTTGGGAATCCTGCACCGCGAAAGTCGTGCACGCAGCTCACACGGTTTTAAAATAAAGATGCCGCCATCAGCTTTTATATTTTTTACACACACGAAATTGTCAAAATAGAAAAATATATACTTATTGAGTGAGGAGAAATTCTGTTTCGTTTCTTTATCTTTCATTGAGAAAAGAAAACTTAAAAAACGACTACTTTTTTTTGGCCTAACAAAATGCAATTTCCCCATAAGTTCTATGTATTATCGATAATTGCAATTTACACTTACAGAAAAAAAAATCCCTGACAGCTCGGCCAACAGGCACAGGTAAATTTCGAAGTCGCAGCCCATGGGGCACCTGTTTGTTGAGAATAGCGGAAGAAATGACCTTTTTGTCATGATGCGGCATTTGGAAACGCCCACTTCGAAACCTAACTTGTTTGCAGGAGGAGCCGGCACGGACTTTTATTATTATTATTATTATTATTATTATTTTGTTATAAGGGTTGGTCCTATAAAAAACTTGTCAATATAAAAGTTTTAGATAATATTAAGAGGATTTATAATAAATTCAAGCGGATTTGATATCTTCTGAATTGACGAAGTTATGAATTTTTTTCTTCTACCCCCCCCCCCCCCCCTTAGGACCATTTTTAATTATATCAAATATCTGTCATACATAAATTTTCGGCCCTTTTCCTAGAAGTAATAATAACTTTAAACGGATTCGATAAGTATCATAATTAAGAAATTTTCGGGTTTTTTTTTTGTTTTTACAAAAAGTCAACCCCCTCCCCCCCCCCCCCCCTGGTTCGGTTTTGCCCATTAACGAACTTGGGCGAGATTTTATGCCCCTTGATTTTATGTATCTGTTTGGAAGAGATTTGTGCAGAATTATGGGAATTATCGTGTCCATAAAAAAGTGACATAGATAGATAGATAGATAAAGTTTTGAACTGGGGGTGTTTTTGGGTTCTGGGAGTCATGATCGGCGTAGATCTGCAAAAAAATTTCAAAAGTTCCAACTTAGGTGAGAATGTAATAGGTAGTATTTCTTACGAAATCTACCTAAAAGTTGAAAATCTCTGCTGCAATGCATAAGATTTCTATTTGAGGGATTGTTTTTCCCCTAAGCATGAACTTACTTCTTATTATGATTTATGATCACTATTCTCATTCAGTTGCAATTCGAAAGGGGGAAAGTTATTTTCTTATTTGTATGTGGTACGTTTTATTTTTTATCAAAACTTTAACTAATTACACTATTTAAAATCGCTTAAAGAATTTAAAATCTACAGAAAATTCCCTATCAAATTGAATATGATACATTTAAAAAGTCCCAAGATATATCCCATATATCTTGGGACATATCCCATAATATAAATTTGATACTCTGGTCGATGGGTATTACAAAACTTTTGAATACCTCTGTATTTTCATAAAATGAATTATGAATTCTTACACGTCACTTCTTAATTAGAAAATTTTAGTATGTTGTTACAGCTGAAAACTATTAAGCGGCAGAAATTTCTCTTATCAGGTTTTGAACAACATCAAGCATTGCATTCTGGCTACAGATCTGGCCCTGTTTTTCCCAAATATGGCAAAACTTAGTGCAATAGTTCAAGCAAATAAATTTGATTGGAACTGCGCGGAACACAGGTATTTCTAATACTTATATTATAAAGTTTTCTTTGTGTGTTACATATGCTTAATCAGATGGAAGATTCCCTTTTTTAGGTTTTCCAGTGTTCAATATACCGCTTGCCAACATAGCTCGACCAGTTCGAGCCATGTTGTCATAAGATAAAAGTCTTCAGAAAAATCTTTCTAAAGAAGAATATCCGAGTTCTTAACACATTACATACGGGAAACGAGAGATCTTGTTTTTATTGAATCCGTTACATTGTATTCTATTTACTGAGGCATAAACTTGAGATGTCTATCTCTAAAAATAATTTACTTTCAAAAGAGGGAGGGGCTGCTAAAGTTTAAAACCCAGATTTTAGAAAAACATACAGTCGGTAATGTGTTAAGGTTGTTATCACATATAAACAGGCTACTTTCTGAGGCATTCCCGATTTATTTTTGTTTGAAAATGCATAAAATTGACAAGTGCTCTTATTTAGAAACTGTGCAATCGGAATTTTTTTTTTCGTTTTTGGATAAAAGCATAAAATGCTGTCAAAGTTTGTGTTTGAACCGAATTTCCGAATAAGGTCGTCATGATAACTCAACATGAAATTCATTTATCGAAAAATGAAAAAAAAAATCGATTACAAATCACTTCAATAGTCCTACATGAAAGTATCAGGCTTTTTACGTTTAAAAATCAGTCTGTAAGTGTGTCAGAAAAGTTTCGCGTTGTTGAACACAGAAAATAAATAAATAGCTATTCTTTCTGTCTTTCTTTTTTAGAAGATTTCTTTCTTCTTTTTTTTTTAAGGCATAAATTACAGTCAAAGTTTGCGTTTGAACCGAATTTTCGTTTAAGATCGTCATGATAACTCAACATGTAATTCATTTATCGAAAAACGAAAAAAAAATTCGATTACAAATCACTTCAATAGTCCTACGTGAAAGTATCATGCTTTTTACGTTTAAAAATCAGTCTGTAAATATGTCAGAAAAGCTGCGCGCTGTTGAGCAGAGAAAATAAATAAATAAAAAAAAAATTCTGTCTTTATTTTTTAGAAGATTTCTTACTTTTTTTTCATTTTTTTTAAAGAAAAAAAAAACGGTATATAAATTATATTTTGCTATTTTTTTTTTTATATTAATTTACAGAGCTTCGATTTAAAAATACACACACACACATGGAACACATACATACATACCTATATTCTTCATGGTAATGTTTTTATTTGTAAAAATTATGCAGAATAGAAAAAGTAGGTGGCACCTGAGGACGGATTCTGAAAAATGGGGCGGCATCCAAAGTGTTAATACTATTTAACTTATTTCTGTGCGTAATACACATTTGTTTCATACATATTAATGTTTTTTTATGAGCAAATTTCTAGTTCGAATCAAAGTATATTTGTTTGGTACCGGTCAAAATGACTGCTATAGTCATTCTATTTAAGAATAAATATCGATAAAAATGCTTAAGTGATACAAACAGAGCACAAAAAGGTTTATAAAAGCCTTTTAATATAAAGATCGACATACGTATGTTTCAATGCTCAAACGGCGTCATTATCAAAAAACTACAACAATAAACAAACTATTCTCGCAAATTTTTGAAAAATTTAAAAATTTGCGAGAATAGTTTGTTTATTGTTGTAGTTTCTTGATAATGTTGAGCGTTGAAACGTATGCCGATCTTTATATTAAAAGGTTTTTATAAGCCTTTTTGTGTTCTGTTTGTATCACTTAAGCATTTGGTACTTCACTATTATCCCGTCGACCACTTTTCATAACAAAAAACTATCGCCAAACTGTAAACGCCAAATAAACAGGAGAACGTTGCCATTGGAATATCAAAATAAATAAATAAATAAAATGTAACAATTTAAGGACACAATTGTTATTTTAATTAATGAAATAACTAATAAATCAGTAAAACATAATGAAAAATACACGCAAATGTCGAATTAAAAACCACTTGATGACATAACAAACACGTATAATGCGTCTGACATCAAGTAAATGGGACTGCATTTTTGGCGTTTAATCTTACAGTTTGGCGATAGTTTTTTGTTCTAAAAAGTGGTCGGACGGGATAATACAGAATTACCAAGCATTTTTATCTATATTTTAATTGTTATTAGAGATCTTATTATATGATTATCGATTATTCTGTTACGAACAATTTTAAAAAGATATTTTTTTTAAGTGATATATTCAAAATACAGACTAGATGGGAGGTCTTTAAACCCCTTGAAGGGCACCGGTATATTATATATACCACTTAATTTTAATCCCAAAATGCCACAATGACACCAGAATTTTATTATCAAACTTTGAATTTATAAGGTACATGAGAGAAGCTTTTACTTATTTTAAAATAAATTCGTTCGTGAATCCTGGTGTCAATCAATCATTTCAATATTTTAGCTATACAAGAGTACTTTGCCCCTGAAGGGGATATATGTATATATTTTTATATAATTTTAATTATGTGCCCAACTTACGGCGCCGTATGCGACCCGCGCGTTATGAGTACCAATCGATAATAAGCGAGTTAATTCAATAACTAGAAAAGAAAATGACTGCCAAAATATACTTTTTTTTTTCCTTCTTAGATTGCTTCTTCAAACGATCACGATGACGGCTTCAGATTTATGTGCCAGCACGAAAAGTTGGGAGCAACAAAAAGAAATCGTGAAGGTGATTTTTGAAGAATTTTATGACCAGGTAAATGTGATTTTTTTTTTTTAAACTTATTTGCTTTCAATCCCGTATACATAAACTATTGGGTCATCCGGAAAAATTCTGCGGTATACTTCTGTTGACATAATGTTGAAATGATTGAATGTCACCAGAATTTACTGATAAATTTATTTAAAAAATAAGTAAAATCAGTTTCTTCGCATATATTATAATAGCAAAGTTTTATTCTAAAATTCCGGTGGGAATGTGGCATTTATAGATTCAAGAGAAAAAAAAAAAAAAAAAAAAAAACTCGCAGAACTTTCCGGATGACCTAATAACTAGAAGGATTATCTAACTAGAGGTTCCAGTACCAGCTTTTACAGGAGTTTCAAAATAAATAATAAAAGAAAGCGAGAGGTAAGATTTTAAATGCGGGACTAGTTGAGAAGTGCTATGTTTTCCCCTGCTTAAAGTGACACATGACACAACCAACAAAAACACAACGATTTATGGAAAGAAGAATTGATAATAAAATCGGATATGGATTTCCAGCTATAGTGCATTTCTGCGGCACCGCCTCTATATGATGGCGCCTAGTGGGCTGTAACCCAGAGCCAGGTTTGAGCGGTTCCTAAATTTTTATGAATATATCTTAACCCTTATGAAATACACAATTTCTTGCGGAACCCCAATTTACTTCCACTGATACAGTATTTTATTTTGCTTAATTGGAAGCCGTATTATATGTGTAACCTAGTAATTTTCTTGCAGTTACATTTAGATTCCACCAAACGCAGTTTACGGATTGCAGAAGTCCTAATTTCAAAAGTGCGAAAAGGTTTCGACGCTGAGAATCACGCCACATTCGAATGTCTTTTTCTTTTGTAACACTATGAAGATTCAATTAAAAAATATGTATAACCAGAATCTATTGTAAAAAAATTGACAAGGCCAAACACAGTAAAACTTGGTAGAAATCATGATCGCTGTAAGCAGACGTGTAAGGCATGAACAGTACACGGTCAGAAAAGTCATAGAGGCGGCAAACAGTGGCGTAGCGTCAGATGGGGGGGAGGGGGCTGAATAACTTTATTACCAGTATTTTTATATACTACATTTGTCCTTATTTAATTCATAGCGTTCAAAGATTAAATAAAGCCAAATGTAGTATATAATGGACTTTACCCACGAATGGCAACAGCCATGCCGCAGCGGGTATCTACCCTCCGAAAAAGACTGTTTATTGGACGAAGGGGAAGCAGTGTTAAAATGTTCTGCACGCCTATTGGTGTTTTTCTTCTGAATACCCGCGGCTGACGTCACATGGGTAAAGTCCATTATACTTGTAGTAAAGTGAAACTGAAAAATCTTCTTTATGAACAAACAGCAAGCAATGGCAACTGTTTAAGAACAACATGTACTCCCCTAATGGAAAAAATACTGAAAATGTCTGCATAGTGCCATCTGGTGGAAATATGAGGACATTCATACACCGGGGCAGAAGTGACCAAAAATGTTAAGGTATATTAAATGTAAAAAAATCTATTAGATTTTTTAATTAAGAATTCTTTTCCTGTTTTCTGTACACCGGGCTCTGTAACCCGGAAAGGATTCCCTAGTTTTTATAAAACGAAAGTTATTTTCAGTGAACATTTTTCACTGTTCTGGCAATAACATTTAGAATTAATAATATGTTCTTGAAATATATCCTTGTTTGTAACTTTTAGGGTGACATCGAAAAGTTACAAGGACGACAACCCATACCCATTATGGACAGAAACAAAATGGATGAACAACCAGCTTCGCAAGTACGTATTTCTGGTATCCGAAATTTTCAACATGCATTTCATGCAGTAAACATGAAATTTCATTTCTTCTTCTTCTTTTTTGGGGAGGATGGAGTTAGGGGATAGATGAAAGAAAGAAACAAGTGGGTAAGTGTGATCGAAGATCGCACAACGATCAGCACAACGGCAAAGCAATATTAAACGATGGTTTCGTTTAGTATTCCTTTCAAAACACTTTATCCTTTAATTAACAAATCCAAAATTATTATCCTTAACATTTATCAATAAGAACATAGATGTCAGAACCATTACATTTAATAATAAAATGTTAACAAGAGGAAGTTATTTTTAAATCAAATTAAAAATATTCAAAAACTGCTTTTCAGAAAATTGTAACAGCATATGTTTGTATACATGAAAAGCATATTTAATTATATGATTTAATTTTAGCTAAAAAAAATCGAAACCCTTAAAATGGCAAAAAAATACCAAAGTTCTTTTAATTAAATCCATCGGACAATGTAAATTAAAAATCGAAAATTTCAACTTCCGTCGCCGAGAATAGGACACGGAACCTTTGGGTTAGAAGGAAGAGGCTCACTGTACCGTCTAGCCCACGTAAAAAAAGGGTGAAATTAAGGTTATGTTTTAAAATCCAAGAAAATCACAGAAATGGTCGGATGGCACTAGACTAATTCATTTAATTAAATTAATATAAGACTTTTTCGAAATTTTATGATTTGTTGCCTGACAGGAGATATTCAAATATATAATCAAATAGCTATATATATATCTCAAAAATCTATTTATATATCCAATAAAAAATATGCAAATTTTCCAAGTCCCTGACTTATACAGTTTCCGAGTACGAAATCTGTGACGGACAGACAGAGAAATGAGACGAATAGGGTTTCGTCAGATGAACGAAACCCTAAAAAACACTGCCTTATTGACAGATTTTATTTACGCACCAGATTTACAGAGATTAATACATACTTAATTTTTATTTTAAAAAATGTATAGAGTGAGCGTAAAATTAGTTGGGGGAAAAAATTATTCATTATGCATAGTTATACAGCTAAACATGAGAGTACAAATGATTATAAGATAGAGAAACTTACAAAGTTTTCCTTTTTGGCAATGTTCAACATGGCTTCTCTTCGTTGCTCTGCAAATGTCCCTTTTGTTAATAAGTTCTTCCCTTTTGTTTGTGAGCATTGAAACGTCGATCGAACCAAGTGCAGTGCTGATTCGTGGTTTCAATTTGGGAATAGATTTTCGAAACGGTGGACTGTAAATCTGTTCTTTAATAACCCCAAACACTTAAATCTAGGAATGAGAGGGCTGCGTGATAGTGGTGGCCATAGAAAAACAACTCCTCGACCCATATAAATTGAGATTTCACCATTGAGATAAGAAGCATATTTGCAAACTTTCTGACATTGGATTGGTACGATACCTTCCAATTAATATTTTGCAAATTGCTCATTTACGAAATTGCCAAACTTATCTGTGTCGACCCTGAATTTTGCCTTCATTCTATAAGATAAAGTTTTCCATTGATATAATTTAAAAAAAACAAAGTCCCGATGCAAAACTTCCAAACACAGGAAGTTTTTATTTTTAGGTAGCTTTCAATACAAAAAAGTATAAAGCTACCTATTGCAGCCGTTCGGAGGAAAGCAGTTCCGGAAAATTTCGATATATTTTCACCGATCATGACCCCCAGACCCCAAAACCACCCTCAGTCCAAATGTTGATTTATATATATAGATATATCCATATATATATATATATATATATATATATATATATATATATATATATATGACCTATGTCATACGATAACGCCCGTAATTATGAATCGATTTTGATGAAACTAAATGTGTGTATTAAGGTCACTAATGTCTCGACCGAGTTCGTTGGCCAGCTTGGTCCGCCATCTTGTTTCAAGATGGCGGCCATTTAAAGATGTAAAATAACTTAAAATCTAAAATAAATATACAAAAAATTTAAAAATTCAAATTTATTTTTTAATTACGTGTTAGGCCTTGATACAAGGATTCCAGAGCTTTTTTTGGTTTACCTCTATCTTAAAAAATGGCTGAGATAGAGCAGTTTGAAATTCTAGGGTGGCTGACATTTTGAAACAAAACAGCACATTAACGCGATTACTCGCAAATTATTTTCTTTCATTGTTGTAATAATTTTCCCAATCATACGCATAAAACTATATATTCATATCCGTTAACGCCAAAATTGGCAAAATTGGGCGACATTTGGCGAAATATCGCCAAATTTGGCGATCAAAATAAGTCTTCATAAATGAAGCCAATTTGGCTATTGCTCAATAATTTGGCGAATTTCTTATTCAAATTCAGTATTAACGAATCTTTTGTAAACGTTTCTTTGCATTTTAGCTTGCTGTTTTCGTGTAACGTTAGCTAAAATTTTAAAACGAAGATATAGGAAAGCTACCTTTTCCTCCCGGTACAGGCCGGAAGGACTTTTATTTTAACCCGTTAACTCCACACTAATGCGTAATCGCACCAACCAAAATTTCAAATCGTCGGTGTTATTTTTCATTAACAAAATGAAATTTTTGATAAAAATAAATATCACAGTTCGATTTCTCATTACACTTCGTATAGGAATCATGTGTTATATTTAATTATCACTATGTTGCCAACGAAGTTATACGCAGTCGAAGTTACGAAATCCCAGTGTGGAGGGCGTGGGCACATACAAATGTATCTCTCGGTTGTCACTATTTTGTGCTTGACACGATTCCAAAACTCAGCTAAATGGTTCTCTAATCCACTTGCAGAGATTGTCAGAATGAACTCTCTCTCCGTAAATCTATATATATAAAAACCGTTCTTGGTATGTATGTATGTTCCTTATACAAATCTATAGTTTTTGCCCGATTGTAACGAAACTTGATGTACATATGTTTTAGAACACGAGTAAAATTACTGGCAACTTTAAAATTTTCACAGTCCATTCTTTACTACTTTTTTTTAAACATGTCCCATAGTTTATCATTACAGAAATCTATTTTTTTTTTCAATTTCTAATGCAATAATTCTTCCCTGTTGCCACACTCTAAAAAACGGCACAACAATTTAAAAACAAGAACGAAAAATCATGCGTCAAGCATAGATTATGTAACACTTTCCAACGCTTCCAAAATAATTTTACAAATCATACCGTTTAATAAGTTAAAAGATAACATCTAAGTAAACAATTTGGAAAACGCATAACATATTTAAAAACATAATTTCAGGAATTTCCAGCATATACAATATTAGGAAAAATATCCGAATACTTTTATTCAGCCCTGTATAGGATCTATAGATTTGTATATATGCTACATAGGATGCTAAATTTTAGTTTAGTCAGGAAACGCGTAGCACAGTTTAAAATTCTCCGTCTGGAGTTTCTGTCAATAACGGAAATGTGTTCGTGAACTTTTGTGCTTCCCTGTATAGGATCTACAGAATTTATACACACCACGTAATAGAAAAAAAAGCAAGTTAAAATTAAAATCGCGTTCAGTAACTTTAAACGCACTTCCATGAATTATTGTTAACAGACAGTAGAGGATTCTTTTGTGTGTCCCTGTGAATGAACGATGACTGCTATACACACACTATTCTGTAGTAAGCCTCTTGTGATTGATAAAGTAGAAATGTGTATCGCCAAAATTTAGTGAGTTTTTGTCCAAAGAAATAAAGCATTTTTCATTCTCCCCTACTTTTCTGTCAGTATTAAAAAAAATTAAAATCGCGAATCACACCTTTTCAAATTACCATGGCATGTCGAGCCGAGCTGAGGTTGATCCCGGCGGCGGCGCGGCGTGACAAATTTATCTAGCATTGGCACAGATGTGCCATGATGCATTGGCCAAGGACGTCTCATCTTCCGTTTTGACGAATCTTCAAGTCCGAGAAACCTCTATTATAAAAAAAATTAACATACCCGTCATCTTGGGTGTATGAACTTTGTTAATATAACCTGACGGAGTCCTTGGTCTTACCATATACTTTGACAATGAGAAAGTCTTCCGGACAGTAAAAAATCTCAGGGATTTTGGGAATTTCAAAGTCAGGTTCTCCCTTAGGTGTTGTTAAAAACAACCCTTTTTCATTGTCTTGTATCGAGTTGTCTAATGTCTAAGTAATGTGATTAAGATGATTCTTGGATTAATCTGACCATCTTTTTGGGGCATCGTTTAGGCTTTGTGGCTGCTGAATCTGAACAAAAATACTGTGTTCGTATTCACCCTACACAATTCTATGACATCACAACAAGAAAGCATTGTTTACATGAATTCTTTCACAAAAATGGAATGTGAAGTTTAACTCTATCTAAAACTATATGTAACAAAAAATTAGTAATCCTAAACATATATTAACAGTAGTTTTGTACTTACAGTAGGAGAAGTTTTGGAGAAGCCAAATATCTGTGTTTATGTTGATTCTAACAACCTAAAATGTAACTTCCCCCAACTTACCACCATGCTAGCGAACTGACAAAAAAAATAAAGATTTTAAAAGGACTCGTATTTATTTTTAAGACGATTATTTTTGTCGTCTCACGAAGTTTTGTTAATTCTCAGTCCATGTTCCATGGCTCCCAAGTAGTCCCTTTTTTTTAATATCAGTAATTCCGAAAAATAATTTTCGTGGTAGGTTTCAACAACATTTGCGCAATAGAAATAACTTTCGGGGTAGGCTTCTACAAAATTTGCAAGAAAAATCTAAAAAGTAGATTATTGTTTGAAAAAAGTGGTATTCAAAAAGCGGACTATTTGGGCGTCCTGATGTTCCTATTCACCCCATTTTATGGTACTTAGTATGTTCTCTGTTATTTCAGGTTTGTTTTCTGAAAGGCATATGCATACCATGCTACGATCTACTCCATACTTTAATACCACAAACAAAGCCAATGCTAGATGGATGCAAGTAAGATATATACTATATAAAACATTTTTGTACTTTAGTATAATACGTATGTACGTAATATGGCAAACTTTCTTATATCTTTGGCAAAAAATACAAACTAAAAAATAAAAAAAGAAAGGCAAAATGAGAGCAGTTTTAACAGCAATTATTTTGCAGCAGTCTTCATCACTTTTAGGGTAATTATTTAGTAACGGAATTACTGTTCAGAGCAAATTTGTAAAATTTTATTGGAATTACATAAAGCTAATTATTATTATTTTTTTTCAAGTTTTGTTTTCTGCAATAACAATTAGTACTACACTCTGAGAAATCAAAATAAACACTTACAACAATTAAAAAATATATAACAGGGTTCGTACTCTCTTTACATGATAAAATTCAAGCACCTTACCCAAAATTCAAGCACCTTTTCAAAAATGAAAATTTTAACGTTACAAAATACTATGTCTGTTTGTATAATGCAAATATATAAAGGAAAAAAAATTTCATTTTCATATGTTTTCAGGTGAATGCCATACATAACATACAGTAGCGAAGTCTTAAATGTGAAATGTTATGAGAAAGTCTCCGAAAAATACCGAAAATACTTTTGCCGTATACTTTGAAAGTTATCTGTGCTAACACTAGACAAAAGTAGACACTTACTTGATGATTCTGCACTGCTATGATACACACAATTTTAAATAAAATAAACTAAACAATTTTTCATACTTTACCTTACTTTGAAAACATCCACTAAATCATTTTACAAAAAGGTATATTAAAATACACATACACAAAGAAAAATTTGCATGTTTCAGCATGAATAATTTACTGCATTTTAAATACAAGACTTTTTTCAGCCTTTAAGCTTTTTAACTGCCTCTTCTATTTTTTCATCTAAAATTTTAACCTCAGCCTGTTTTTTTTTTACGGTTTTTCTCAGGCTGTTTGACTGTATGCAGAAAGTCATTTTCTTTGTAGACCCTGCCTTCAAAGACAACTCATCCGCTGAATCCAGAAGTTCTTTGATGTCAACTTCCAGACATTTTTTCTTTTTCTTTAAGTCATCTAAATCATCCTCAAGCTTTCTTTTCTTGTTCTCAGTGAGACATTTTTCCTTCTCTTTTTGCTGATCTTTCAAGTACATCATGTACCTTTGTCTACCACTGGATGCAGACGAAAGCAGCTCTTTTGTTATAGGTACTTTAAGCACGCCACCACAATAACTTTAATATGATCTTTTATAATTCGTAAAGAAATATAAGAATGTTCTTTTAGGTTTTCCACTTCCATATTTTTGTTAATAGAGAATCCTCTCTCGGCAGAAGCTTGTCCATGGGACAAAAGCAACACAAGTTTGGTCACATGGAAGGCTTTAACGTGTCCTTTAACACACATATGATCATAAGAAAATCATCTAATCTATCTGTTGATTCATTAAAGCTCATGAAAACTGATAAGTTTGTTGTTTCAAGGAAATCTCGATAATCCAGAAGAGTGGTTTCACAGTCATCTTCTGGGATCCAACCATTTTCTTGGAAGGCATTTATGATGGCTTTCATTAGTGAAATGCAGTTTTCTTTGTTCCGTGCAATTTTACCAGGATTCATACAAGAGTAATTGCGTACAATACTATAATTTATTGGGCTTTTTTCGATGATTGTTTTCATCATTGCACAAATGAAGTCCCTTATTTCTTGCTTCAGAGCAATAATGTCACTTTCTCTCACAGATTTCTGTTCTGTTAAGATTTTTGAGCAATTTTTCCCCAATGAATCCAGTTTCTATTTTAGCAATGGAATTCAACATATCAATTTTGAATTCAAACTGAGAAAATTTCGAAACTGTTACATTTTTTATTTCACCATCCTTAAGAATTTTGTAATTCAGTAAGCATGACCGAATTAACTTTGTTAAATCAGCGGCAAAAAATGGCAGCACAGGTTTTTTAGTTTGATATTTTGTCATGAAAGGCTGCACCAAAGATGCAACTGATGAGAGAAAATGCAACTTAACAATTAACAATTCATGTTTTAAAAAAGATTTTATGGAGTCATATGTGCGATTGTTGGGATTGGGAATTTTTTTTTTGTTCGACACAAGAGATGAATGACTTTAAATCTTCCAAGATTTCAATGGCTCTTTTTATAGCTGGTAGGCTGTCAAGCCATCTATGTCTGCAGAACTTCAAGGCAGTCTTGCCAGTTGATGATACTTCATAATAATCTTGAAGCCTTGCTGGAGAGTACTTGAATAGCCTATGACACTGTCGAAAGTAGTGGAGCCACCGATCACAGGTTTGTTTTGAAATATTTTCGTACAAAAATAAAAATTCGATCGGGGCCCCGGCAACATCGGGCGGAACACACGGAAATAAGCAGCCAAAGTCAGTAGAGGTCCCGATTCGTTTTGATAGATTTTTGTTTTAAAATATAAAATCATACAAATTTGATTGGGGCCCGGGCAGGTCAACTAGTATGCAATAAAAACAACACTAATTAATAAATCAATTCACTATGCGAATATTGTCAGAACTAAATTTAGGAATGGGACAATTTTTCTTTCTTTTTGATGGGAGTTCAATCATTACGTTATTAAGAAATAAGTATTTGATTAATCAAAACAAAGTCACGCAACAAAAATGAGAAAATTTCATTATTTTTCTTAAAACTAAAATTAAAGTAAATCCAAATAATTTAAATTATCTAATTAAAACAATTAGAATTACAACAAGGGCGACGACCTTTCCTTGTTACCGTTTGCTGGTACCCATGATTTACGACATGTGAATAACTTTGCTATCCTCCATGTCACATCGCCTCCAATCTTCCTCACATTTTACAATATGTATCAGAATTATATATTTATTGTTATGGAAAACACTTCCCTCTCATATGACTTGTATATGCAGATTCTCCCATATTCTCCAATTGCCGGGTAACACAGCATAACTTGCATCAGAACTGGTATGCACTATTCGGTACTGCTTCTAACCAACACTTATATTCTTCTCGTTCTAGCCACAAGTCACTAAAATTGCACGTTCTAGGCATCATTATAGCATCGATCTCAACGAATAATTACTACTACAGATCTACAGAATGCACTACAGATGAAAACTACTTGTTGTGAAAACCGGCGTACATGCATGTGTGCATGCGCCAACTGACCGAGTTTTAGCGTTGCAATAGGTGTAGCAATATTCAGGCCCCGATTATGACTAATTGGGGCCCTGGGCAAAGATAAGTTAGGGGGCCCCATTTGAATCGTTGCAACATTATTCAAATAGAACTGATGGTCAGTCATATGTGCAATGCATAAACAATATTGTCGTACCTTGGATTTTAAATAGAAAATTCTTAGCTCCGTCAATTCTAAATTAAGTACCTTAATTAATAAAAATACTCTTTTTTTTCTTAGTACAGAACAAAACTCTTTTATATAACTTTAGCAGCTTGCTATATTACTTTAAGTGAATTTAATAACTTCAACTTATGGAAGAGTGTCAAATACTCTAACATGTATATATGAGTTAATCAAGTTACTTTTTTTTTACATCTTTTTAAGTTGTACTACACATAACATAATATCAAATCAAATAGATTCTACTTCACGAGTAGAAAGTGTTTTTTCAGTAAATATAAAAAGATGGCAATTTAGCTAATAAAGCATATAGCTATCATGTTCTATGCTCTGTGTTTGCAGCCAAAGCGGAGCAGTGCTTTGCTACTGAGTGGTTGGAGTTAGCTTTGCGAAAGCACTGATCTATGAGAGTTCAAAATAAAATTTTCTTTTCAGAAAGTTTAGTAGAATCTTTTAAAGATGAAATTTGTATTTTGTATTTGAAAATTTTCAGAGTTGGAATTGAGGAGAGAAAAAAGTAAATATTTTATAAATTAATATATAAATTTGGGGGCCCCTGGGCAAAGTCCCGATTTGCCCATGCGATAATAAGGGCCTGGCAATATTGAAGAAACAGAACGTACAAATGAAGAAAGATAAGAACAAAATTTCCGATCTTGCTGTCGGTAGTAGCAACAAGTTACCCTTCTTTTCATTTTCCTTTTGTTAACTTAATCCTATAGAGGGAAGGGAGAAGCGACAAATGCTCGTACACTGAACCCCTGAAAAGAAAACCATCTCAAAACAAATATTTTCGTCTTTTTTTTTTTTAAAGCTTGCAATTAAATTTTATTTCGAATATCTGAATAAGAAAAATTAAGCACCTATAAAAAAAAATAATGAAAATTAAGCACCTTCATTAAAATATAAACAAATTCAAGCACTTTCATTAAAATATAAACAAATTCAAGCACTTTCATTAAAATATAAACAAATTCAAGCACTTTCAAGGACCTTTTTTCTCTCTTAAAAATTCAAGGACTTTCAAGCACCGTATGAACCCTGATATAAGGATATTATTTAGAAATTTTTAAATACTCAGTAACAGAATTACGGGAAATTCATTTCGTGTAATTCCGTTATCAAACATTTAAAAATTTCTAAATACAGTGGAACCCCGATTTTACGTAACCCGTTTCCTACGTTATCCCGCTTCCTACGTTATTTTTCGTCGGTCCCAGAAAATTCTTATTCCGATAATGTTAAAAGTACCTCGATTTTATGTTATTTACTCTTAACGTTTCCCGCTTGGTACGTCATTTTTGGTGAAGTATCTCAGGAAATTTTATCTTGCAGACGGAACTGAGAAGCTAACACCCTTTGTGATTGGTAAATCCATCAAGCCCCACTGCTTCAATATTAAATGTTTGCCAAATGTATCTCCCACCAGGTGGCGCTGCTATGCTACATGTTGCAGGATTTACACGATTTCAGCAATAGTCATATCTCAAGAACTAATGCACGGAATTTAATAAAACTTTAGATTCAGTTAGACCTTGACATAAATTGGTGCTGATTCTTTTTAGTGTATGCGAAACTTGCGTGAGATAGAAGAAAGATTCGGGATTGGCACATCCGACTAGTTTTACTTGATTCTGGCGAACTTCAAGATGCTTGGAAAACAAAGCTAAATGTTCCGGATGCTCCTCATTTCACCTCATTGGCATGGAATAGTATAGATGAAAAATGCATGTCAAATGCTTTTCTGAAGGTAAAATTTTTAAAATCCGAAATTAATGGTGAAGAGCCTTCTGGAAGAGCTTTCTATGGAAGACTACACAAAAGAGGATGAATTTATACTTGCAGACATCAATGTTCATGAGTACATTGATTGCGATAAGTATGTTATCGCTACCACATGCATTAAGACTATTTCTGATTTGATTTCGCAATATGAAAGGGAGGATGATATAGATGATGATCCAGAAGACATCGTGTCCTCATCGGCAGAAGCTATTACGAGTTTAAAAATTAAAAAAATTTTTTTAACTGGACATAAAAATTAAGAAATAAATTTGTAAAAACTTGCATGTATTGAAAATAGTATATGTGATATTTCACTTAAAAAGATAAATCAATAAAAAATAAGATTTTTTTAAATACTAATATAGTATTGGTAAGTTTACTTTTGTATAATTTGTTTTCTTGAAGTGTTTTTCTGTATTTGATCCCGAATTTACGTTTTCCCGTTTCGTACGTCTTTTTCTGCTGGTCCCGTGAAAAAGGTAAAATCGGGGTTCCACTGTAATATGTTTATATATTTTAAAATTGTTGTAAGTGTTTATTTTGATTTTTAAGTGTGTACTAATTGTGCTTCCAGAAAACAAAATTTGAAAAACATAATTAACTTTATGCAATTCCAACAAAACTTTACAATTTTGCTCTGAACAGTAATTCTGTTACCAAATAATTGCCCGTTATATCTTGGGTTGTCCGGTAAGTTTGTGCCGGTTGGGAAAATCAATTCGTACCGGAAAATTCTGCATGTTAATTATTAGACATTAGATCAATGTCTGAAAATTAAATGATAGAATGTCCTGGTACGAATTGATTTTCCTACCAGCACGAACTTACCAGACAACCCAATAGAATATGCATACGCCTTTAACACGTTCACTACCGGGTTAAAATTAACGGAATTTTATTTTATTCAGAAATTCCAAATTCATGCCAAAAAATACTAATAGCAATATTTGCTTCATTTAATAAGACATTTCGTGATTACATAAAATGAAAATTCTTCTTTCAAAATTTCCGGTGTGAATTCGTAATTTTGGATTAAAAATGAAATTCAAAGGAGTTACCAAGTATGTGTCCTCAGCAGCGAACGTGTTAAGCAAAAAGATGAGCGATGCTTCACGCTGCCATTGGTTTAAAATTAGCTTGCTAAAGTCTACGAGAAAAGCGCACATATATGTCTACAATTTTTTTTAATGATATTCTAACCAGAAATCATGAGTAGGCAGTTACTAAATGCCAAATCCATAGGGGCGTGTCCGACACTTTTATACATAAATTAGCTTTGTACTGAAATTGTTTAAAACACAAACTTTTAAATTAAACATTTTTACGTTTGCCTAACACTTATTCTTCATAATATAACACCATAGATTTTTTTAAATCTATGGTGCTGTATGTCTACACAAGAAAAAAAAAACATGCGTCCCATCAAGCATAGTTTATGAAACACTTTCCAACATATTCAGAATACTCTAAAAAATCTTCACAGTATAATATGGTGAAATACGTTGTCTAATTAAACAAGGTAAGTAAACAATTTGGAAATCGAATAACACACGTGAAAGCAAATATTTCAGCAGTTACCATCTTTAGTCAGAAAAGTATCCGACTTCTTTTGTGCAGCCCTGTATAGAATCTATAGATTTGTATATGTACAACATAGTTATTCTAAAATTTACTACAGGTAGCTATAAAACAGCACAGCACAGTCAAAAATTCCCCTACAGCAAATTCCGCCAATAAATGTAAATGTACCGTAATTTCCAGCATATAATCCGCAGATCAAACAATTCTGTTTGAACCCAGAAATTTTATTCAATAATTGAAGTCAAATATTAACACACAGCGATCTTTTAAGTTATATTTTGTAAAATAAATTTTCTGGGTCTAAACATGATTGTTTGATCCGCGGATTATATGCCGAAAATTACGGTACTTGAGATCTTTTGTACAGCCCTGTATAGGATCTATAGAATTTTTATACACCAAGTAACATGCAGAAAATGAGTTAAATTTAAAAACACGTACCACAACTGAAAACACCCTTTCAGCAATTGCTATTCAATTATTATTAATAGACAGTATTGTAATCGAATTGTTTTGTGTGCATCTTGTTTATTATGTTGTTTATTCCTCAGTGATTTAATTTCAATACAGTTGAAATAGCGTAAAATTATTAAAGTACATCGCACACTACTTTTCCCCATAGACCATAATTCTTTTGAAGGTCCCTGTAAATGAACTATAAATATACTACACAATGTTGTAAAATGATATAAAGTGAGATTAAAGTACAGAATTTATTACAAAAAAGTTAAAATTTCAGTGCAAATTCACCTTGTTTAATAACTAAAATTCATAGAGATACAACTAAATGTAAATATATTGCTTGAAGGTGCGTAAAACGATACATAAAATATTTAAAAGCATATTAAAGTCCTTTTAAAAAATTCAAAACGTTTTCAACCGAACTACTCGGTCATCATCAGTGAAAAATTAATTGTTGAGTTGAGTTGTTGTCTTTTCGCGTTTTCTTGCTTGCCCGGAATAAACTATTTTACTTCAAGGGTTTGAAGTTTTGGTCCAAGCTTATCTTAGCTAATAATAAACAAAACTTAAGGGAGGTTCCACTCTTTTGCACTGCATTGCTTTTATACTGCAGATAAGTGTTTTACTTTTATAAATTTTATTTCACATAAATTTCTCTGTTTTATAACTTTTGTTTACTTTTATGAAGATTTTATGGCTGATATATACTACATTTTTTTTCTCTCTCTTTATGTATAGATCGAATTTGGAAATATGGCAAAAGTTAACTCAAAATCAAATTGCCTCTTAAGATTTCAAACGAAAAATAGTCGTGAAATATGAAGAGGTTTTGGAGAAAGAACCTTCTGCGGAAACAAGAAATTTTTTTAGTATTATTCACAAACAGGATCTATGAAAGAACATACAGCTGAAAATAACTACTCGCCAATTGCCAGTGGGCGATTAAACTTTGAAAATTGCAATTACAAAAAATTACTCAACCGACCAAATAATTTCTTCCTTTTTTCAAGATTTCGTTTCAATTAAGCTAACTTTCTGAAAGGGAAGAATTTTCACATTTGCATATAGTATGAAAAGTGTTTCTACGTCTTCTATCATTAAATAAAATAAATATAATAAAGAGAAGTCCTTTTAAATTATTTGTTTATGTATACAAAGTTGTTTCTAGAAAAAGAAGAAAGAAACTGATTCCACCAAAATATAATTCAAAAGTTTGTACAGCTGTCATCATATTTCTTTAAGGTCAAAGTTTGTTCATAAAACTCAGCTTTAATGCTTAATTTGTAAATTTATTAAATGATTTTATTTTACTATTAGATTTAAATAAAAGCAATTTTAAGAAACTTCTATTACACATCGCTTTTTCTGTTTTCAAATGCTACTTATGTACAGAAAAAAAAAAAAATAATAATAACAGCATTAAATAGCATACATATTTCTATTTGATTGGTACAGTTACTATTTTATACGATGGATAGCATTAAATAGCATACGTATTTCTATTTGATTGGTACAGTTACTATTTTATACGATGGATAGCATTAAATAGCAGACGTATTTCTATTTGATTGGTACAGTCACTATTTTATACGATGGTTTGTGACAGAGTTAGTAGGGGTTATCTATCTTTTTTTTTCCCCCAGGATTGTACATAAGATTGGAAAATGTATCATAATTCATGCGTAACCTTAGAATACGTTTTCCCAAAAGGTGCTACACATTTGCTTGCACACACTACAAAAAATCCATGCATCAGCTTTGTATGTATGGACAATTCTACAAAAAGTGGTCGATTTGGCATTTGCGCAAGGGGAAAAAAAAAAATTCTACGTGTATACCTGAAATCCATGGTTGTTGAGGAAAGGAAAATATCTCTACTTTTAAGAATGAACTCTTGTAAGATACTTTGTAAGAACTCTTGTAAGAAGCTATGAGAAGAATATTAGGAGTTTTCTACAGCTTGGGTCAGTACATTTTGTAAAGCCCGTCACATGCATTATCAAGGTGAAAAAATTCCTCGAACATATAATATTGGGTTGTAATTGTCCCAAATGGACGAAAAAGTCCAGGCCAGGAATCTCTTGGCTGAAGCTGTCAATGCTCCACCAACTGAGCAATCCCGGACAAATCTGGCAGATCTGATTCACCCAGTTAACATTATTGATCATAGCATCTGGTATGATATCTGAATCAGCTCAACATAAGTCGCAGGCAGATCTGCCAGCTGGAGTTCCCTATTACCTGCAATTTATTCTGTTGAGCTGATTCAGATATCAGACCAGATGCTATGGTCAATAATGTTAACTGGGTGAATTAGATATGCTAGATTTGTCCGGATTGCTCAGTTGGTAAAGAATTGGCAGCTTCAGCCAAGAGATCCTTGGTTCGAACTTTTTCGCCCAGTTGGGAAAATTATAACTCACGATTTCTTTACCAATTTGAATAATTGTGTCAAAATTAATCTAGTATAATATTAAGTTTATTTTGGCTTCTAACCTTCAAGGAAGATCAACTTGTTGACATAACAAAGATTCAGAGGTTCGCATAATTTCTGGCTCAATCAGTTTTTAGAGGAAGTTTCTATGAAATTCCTTCAGACCCCTTTATGATTTTCCCCAACAATCAAGCCACATTTTTTTTTTTTTTTTTCGATGAACCAAAACCCTCTTGTAGAATAAACCTTTTGTTACCGTATGTCATGGATTCTTGATTTTAATGGCCACTATCCAATTTGAAAAATTACCTTTCTGTGAGTGTCTTTACATTTTCTGTTATGGTAGTTACATTCTGTGTGACTGTCTTTATTTTTCAAATGTTTTGACTAAAGATTGGTACCTACCTCTGCTTTGTAAAGAGGTATTTATCAATTAGTATATCAATATGGTTCAATACAGATCAATAAAAAAAGATATTAACCAAAAGTGTTTTATTAAAAATTAGGATGTGACAGTCTTTACAAAACTAACAGAACATTGCGACTAAAGGACACCCATCCACTCCTGACCATGTCTAGAGGTCTTAATGCTGCTTCAATCACCCAAGTAAAAAGTAAGTAACTTGAACATCAGTTTGAATTGTTTATCTTAGACAGGGTTTCCAGCAAAACATGTCTGGCAATTTCCCTGACTTTCCATGATTTTCTCTGACCAAATCCAAAAACATTCCATGACCAAACGGACATACACAAAATCAGCTTTAAATAACACAAAATAACAAGCAGCATAAAATCAGAAATTTGTATCGTAATAACAGGATTCATACTCTTTTCCCAGGAGAAAATTCAAGCACCTTTTAAGAAAATTGCAAAATGAAATTCTATAAAATACTATATTGCAAAAAAACTTCATCTTTGACAGTTTTCAAATGAATGCCACACAACAAAGTCTAGAATGTGAAATGTCATGAAAGTGTCTCAAAAATGCAGAAAACTTTTGCCCATATTATTCTTTTTCTGCATTGCATTTGAAGGAATTTCTCGATCTTGAAACCGACAAGTCTAGAGATTTTTCTGAAGCGCCATGTAGAGAGAAATATAGTAACACTTTTCTGAAAAAGAAATGATTTCAAATTCAATTTTTTTTTAACCTCTAATTTATTTGAATTTTCAGATTGAGCCCCACCTCTCTTCTCTCTGAATCATAAATTTAACAATAATAAAAATAATAATTTAAAAGAATTTTTCCATCATTTCACTTTTATAAACGAGAAATCACATTTTTGCAAGATAACGTTTAACAACCTAGATCTAAAGTATTGAAATGAACAACACGTTTTGTAGCTGCAAATGAAAAATATACACCAATAATGAATACATTATGCAAAATTTTAAAACTCATGCACCATTTGGTGATCAGAGAGAATCAGCTGTATATAAACAGAAATTACCTTCCAAGTATGAAGGATATTGAATTTTCTGAAATACTGTGTATAAACACAAATGTAATAATGATTTTCAAAATTTGTAAACTGTGTGCTGTGGTGGAGTTAAGGAGCAGAAATTTTGAAAAGAAAATAATTAATTTAGATTTTTTTTTTTAAGGTAACATCCATTACAAAAAGCAAGAAGCTACTGTTATACCTTTAAATTAAAAGACTAGTTAAATACTACATTAATTTATTAGCGTAACTCCACAGCAAATATGGTAACACACAACATTAAGCTATAGAAGATTAGAGTTTAAGTTAGAGACTAAGCTATAGAGTTTAATTATAACTCTATAGCTTAGTCTCTTGTCAGGACAACTCAGGTCTGCTCCGGCAAAAAGCGGTATCACCCCGCAGCATAATTTCTCTCTATATCCAGAGTTCAGGAGGACTAGTGGTACATTGCATGATTTAGAGTCATTACCTTGTGGGCCCACCCTGGATGCTGATATACATGCACTGTCGAACTTAAGTGCTTCTATAAGTAATTAGGGAATGGTAATTTAATAATGGATGGAACTTTCAGACACAATGAAAGTAATTGAGAATAACTTTAAGTGTCTGAAAGTTATTATCAAATTAATGTCACAAATAACAGTCACTACTTCAAATTTCTAGGAGAGTTATAGACCCTTAGAAAGAAACAAATGGTTTCTTGAAAAATTTGATAGGGCATATGGGAAACAGCATTTGTTATACTTGAAAGAGAGCGAGCTTAAGGAACATGATACTCTTCTTTTAAGTACCAATAAGTCGAACATAATTAATAAGGAACTTACAGTTAAAACCTTACACTATCTATTGTAGCCGTCCAGAGAAAAGAAATTCCATAAAATTTCAGTATATTTTCAACCAATCATGACCCTCTGTGCAAGTGTTAATTTATGTACATCTGATTTTTGTCATGCTATATATAAACTCGTAATAATAAACAGATTTGGATGTGACTAAACATGTGTACTTACCAAGGTCTTAACAGAGTTCATTGGCCAGCTGCCTTCACCATCTTATTTCAAGATGGCAGTAACTTAAAATTTTCAAATTCAAAAACATGTACAAAAAATTTAAAAATCCTACAAGATTTTTCTATTAAATGTTCGTTTTCAATACAAGGATTCTGGAGAAGTTTTTGTTTCTCTGCTATCTTAAAAAATGGCTGTGATATGGCAAGTTAAAATTCTAGGGTGCTAACATTTTGAAACAAGACAACAGGATTCCTCTGTAAACAGGTTTAACTTATGAGTTTTAGTGAACATGGTTTCTCGCAACTTTTCTTTCACTGTTTCAACTCTCATATGTATAAAACTATAAATTCATATCCGCAGTGACAAATTCTCGCCAAATTTGGCAGCCAAAAAATAAATTGCCATAAAGGAAGCTAACGAATTTCGAGAAATTCTGATTCAAATTCAATATTAACGAAAACTGGAAATGAATTTTCTATAATCACATACTACACATTTTAGCTTTGTGTGTTTGTGTAAAACTAGCTGAATTTTTAAAACGAAGGCAAGGGTCAATCCAGGCAAAATTTGAGGGATATTTAGGGCCCCTTCACAAAAATGCCTTAAAATAAAACAGGACCCTTCACAAAAATAAATTTGATAAAATGGGCCCCATCACAAAATTCTTTATAACAAAACAGGCTCCTTCACAAAATTCTTTATAACAAAATAAGCCCATTTACAAAATTCCTTTTAATAAAATAGGCACTTTCACAAAATTCTATTCCATAAAAACTTACTGATTATTTATTATTTTGTGACATTTTAAAATGTGTAATTTGTAAACAAACAAGTTCACCAGAGACGAAAATTTCAGAAAAAGGATTTTAAAAAGTTTTTGTTAATAAATGCTTAGTTCGAATTTGAGTAACTGGATTTCAATTTTCAGTACAAAATGTTATTTTTCACAAAAATAACCTTTACTTTTCACAAAATTGGCCCCAAGAAAAAAAAACCTGCATTGACCCCTGCAAGGAATAGGAAAGCTACCTTTTTCCACCGGTAAAGGCCAGAAGGAATTTTTTAATGTGGAATCTGCTAAAACACGAAAGATTCTCATCTCTGGTGGCCCAAAGATCGAATTCCCTGACTTATTTGATCAATTTACAAATTCTTACGACTTTTCCAGATAATGTAGCAATCCTGCTCACTCTTTTGCACTGTGTCTAATAATTAATATGCCATAATTTTAAGGATGATACAGTTAATCAATGATGTTAATTTTTAAGTGTCATATAAGAACATAAAAAAAGATATCCTTAATCCAGATTAACTTTGAAAAGTTTATCTGGAATCTTCTTTTGGTGTACCACAGGATGTTTTTAAATAAAAAATCATGATCAAATAGATATTCGATCATCAATATAAAGGGCTAGGATCAATGTGGCTATAACAGTGGCCCCTTTCAAAGATGTGCACAAAAATTTCTTCTAAAAGATTTTTATTTATAATTTTTGTACTGTTTATTATATCTATTCAATATAACGCAAAATTTATGTATACTGCTATACTTTAAAAAATTGTTTTTGGAGGCCAACTAATGCTCATCTGTATCTGTAACACATATATATATATTTACTCATTGAATCTTCAAATGAACAAATATTGGTGAATTGTTTTTCTAAAAACAAACAACTTTATTTACCTTGTACAGGAGAGACTTTTTATTTTCAAGTATCAGTTGATTGAGGTAAATTTTATTTTAATATTTTACAAGCACTTAACAAACATATATCAAAATGATAAGGGGTACATCTCTCTTATAAGGATTTTGGCGTTTTTTTCAAAAAGGCTTGGTGCAATTCAGGCTTAAGAAAGTGAGATTTATTTTCAAATGTTTGATGTCAATACATCATACATGTATTGCCTTTTAGCAATTGACAAAGAAATATTAATTATGGGTGTTTTCATTATTTTATTTACTATTATGCTAGTTTATGTGCGTTGTAAAAAAAAAAAAAAAGTTGCTTCAGATTACACATGTTAGATAAATCCCTTCCATTTGTATATTTTAACAGATAAATGGCTTCTGTTAAATAGTGTAAACATTGAAAAAAATTGCTTATGTGTATGAAACAGTGAATTGGGTTGCCAGAAAGTACATATGTGAAAAATTTCCTTTTTTATGCTGTTTCAAAAAGGCAAAAGACCAATGCAGAGGGACTTTTTATTAATATTCATAAAAATGGATACACAGCATCAAACAGTATGCACAATCAAATACAGAGATAGTTGTTCCATTTGTGTGTTAAAGTCTACATTTAAGAAATCAAAAGTAAAAATTAACAGGTATTGCAGATATTGGAGTAGAAAAAAAATAATTTCCAGTTTTTTACTAAAATAAGCAATGACTCTAAATATATATATATATGGGCTATGGAGTATGATTTAAAAAGTTTTATAACAGTGTATATTTCTCTGCTTACTCTATAAAGGCAGGTATAGCTATTTATTTCTGGTAGGTAATCACTTCAATGCTTTGACTTTTTTTAAATTACTGTAAAATAAGAATATAAAGAGATGAAAGTATATATATATATTTTTTCCTTTTAAATTGTATGAAAACAAAAGAGTTATAGAAAAATTTAGCCTTTACCATCTTCATACTTCTGTAATTTCACAAAAATACTAGAAAAACACTAACATGAAACACAGACCACACAGCCATGTTCAGGCTACATTATTCTATAATAAGTGCAATCTACAAAGTTTTTAAAGATAAATAACAATTCGATTAAAAGCACACTGGGGAAACATAAAACATTAATAAAGCTACGAGTTTATTTGAATAAAATCTTAGAGAAGCAAAAATATTTTTTAATACTTTTAGAAATGACATTACAATGAAATTGAAATTTTTTTTTCGAGTATTCAATTGAAAATGATCATAACGATGCCCAGTATGTCTAAATGTACACAGTATTTATTCATGTGCATAGTAATATTTAGCAGCAAAAATTGTAGCAAAGCAAATACAGATGCACTTTATTTTGTTTAGTTTTAAATGCAGGAAAATAGTGCACCATTTAGCTGTCAAAATACATAAACACATGAAGATAAGCAAAAAATATTTATCACATGAAAATAAACTAGCCACTACAAACAACATGAATGCTGACGCTATGATTTTAAAAGAGTTATATAGTTACTTTGCAAATATTCTGAGAAGAAAAAAAAAATGACCGACAGACAGGAAATTCAATGCAAAGTAAACCTTCAGAAGTATTTTATGTCATCAAAATTTCGAATGATTTTATCTACAACAGACCAATACAATTACATATCGAGAAGGGAAAAAAAAGGCATAAAATTTATTTATATGTTTTTTTTTTTTTTTTTTTTTTTTCAAAATTATAGTGAGGATGTACTGCTACAAATTGCATATTTATACATGTTTCTCAATGACTTCTCCAAGTAAATTTCATATTATGCAGTCCAAACAAGGTTTAAACATGAACATGTGGTAAAGAATAAGCAGTTAATTGAAATTAGTGATCAAAACAGAAAATGAGAAAAAAAAAAATGAATCCTTATGAAAATGAAATTTTTTAAAAAATATATAACAATAAAACCTCCCATATTTCAAGTAAGTAATAAAATTACAAAATCCACATTTCATCTTTTCTTCTTTACTTATACGTACAAGTTGAACTGAAAAAAAAAAAAAAGAGTCAGAAAAAATATGACATTTTTCGTCTATGGGAGTGCACCTCTACACACATGCACATATGAATACTTGGTTGATGCATCCTTTTTATTCAAGTTTCAGAAGCTCTACATCAAAGGTTAAAGTTGCATTTGGAGGGATAGTGCAAAGATGTTAAGGAATATAAAGTAACATGACAAATCTTTAAACATTGAAATTAAGATTTTAAACAAATATTTTATACTTACAGTAGAAGATCTTTATAACGCACAACTTCTCACTAGGGAACTGCAAGAAGTGTTAGTAAACGATTTTGACGAGAGTGGTATCATTGGAAAGATCTCGTAGTGGGGAGTGAAAAACTCAATGGAACTACCAGTCAGAAATGAGCCGTTTTCAAGATATCCAACAATCGAGATATCACACAATTTGTGCAAAATCCATTGCTAGTTTTTCTACTGGTCGCAGATGCATGAGTAGTGATTAATGTCGGTACAGATTAAGCTCGCCAGCACCTATTCTAACTGATGGTGCCTGGTGCAGGGGTATAGCCCGTACCACCATTGTTGCGACCCTGATTCTATATGACCAACAACTTTTGCCTTGCTTCTCTTTAATTGTTTCTTATAAGTATCAGCAAAAATAAACAAATTGTGTGACATAAATTATCAGACATCTTGAAAATTACTCATTTCTGACAGTTAGTTCTATTGGTTTTTTTACACCCCACGATGAGATCTTTCCAACGATACCACCCTCGTAAAAATTGATGAGTAACACTTCTTGCAGTTCCCTAGCCTGGTGTAAACAGTGAATTTTGCAATTAAGAATTGCCTGCAATCCACATTGTAGAAATATTGTTACCTCAGACATTATTTCATCTTTATCTCTTTAATTCAGAGTTTTTAAATAAAAATACAGTCGAACCTCGTTAACGCGAACACTCAAGGGGAAACTTTTTTTGTTCGTGTTATCCGCACTTAAATACATTACATACAACTGGACGGGGCAATCGGAAACAGTTCGTGTTAAAAGTAATTCGCGTTAAGAGTGTTCGTGTTAACGAGGTTTGACTGTATTACTATTATCAAATAAAAAAAAATTGGAAATAATTCATATAATGATTTTGTCTCCAGGCATATTTGAATCCTGTTTATAAAGTAATTTAACAATGTGTGAAATTACCTATATCATGCAAAAATTTATAATCTGCACAATTTCTGGTCCCAAGGAATGCAATATAAAGATCTTCTACTGTATGTTGATATGTTCCAGACATATTTTGCCATGTTTATAAAGTAAGTCTTAATGATGTGTGAAATGATCTATATAACACAAATTTCTATATATAATGCAAAACCTTGCATATTTGAATTTTCATTTTAAAGATATACTGTACTAAGATGAATGTAATGATGAAGATAAGACAATTTTGTTTATCTTCATAATTAGACATTGAGATTTTAAACATTGATAGATTTTATACAGAAATATCATCAAAAGTTAGAGATTTCCCCCATGAAATAAATATAAAATATATTACAGCAAAATTTTAAAATATACATTTCAAATATTAAAAAGGCAAATTTATAAAAAACTATATACTATTTTATTTGTATATAATTTTCATACTAAGTTATCAGTATAAAAAATACATACAAACATTAAATTGTTTAAAAAATGTGTGTACATTTAATAGCAGATTCTGCCTTTTATGAACAAAAAGTTTCATTGTTATTTAGTCATAACTGCCAGACACCCTTGTTTTTATTAGCAACAACTTTTCTATCAAAGAAGTCAACTTGCTGCACTTTTCAGTATAGTTAAGTTTTTTCCCTATAAAATTAGAAGAATGTTGCCATTTGTTCCGTAAAATCTGATCATATTACTCTGATAAAATTACTGGAAAGTTGGAATGAGTGTTGACACACTAAACACAAAACTTTCACATTTTTAAATATATCACTTCCAAACGTGATTATTAAGGTGATTTGTAATCAAACAGTTTTTTTTTTCGGTTTTTGATAAATTAATTACATTTTGAGTTATAAGCAACTATTGTATAACAACAGCAGTTTTTTTTTTTCCTTTCCCACAATGTCACGTCTGGAAAATCTATTCAAAACATCAACTTTGACAACATTTTCAGAAACTTTTTCTACTTTTACGGGAAAAAAAAAAAAAAAAAAAAAAAAAAAATTGATTACATAGTTTCTGAATAAGAGTATCTGCCAACTTCATGTGTTTGCAAACAGAAAGGAACTCAGAAATGTGTCAGAAGGTAGCCTGTTTGTATTCGAGAACAGCCTTAAGAGAACTTTCATGGGTTAGCAACTCTATTCTAGCATACAGCACACTTGACATGTTAAAAGAAAAAAAAAAAAAAAAGAATTTTCAGATATTAATAAAAATTACAAATGAAACTGAAAAATATGCTTTAATCTCTCATGAAAACATATGCACTGACTTTTTTAAATTCGACTCAATTAGAATTATTTCATAAATTTTGCACATTCATCACTTCAGTCTATAAACTTTCAAACAAGCAATTGTAACCTGGCTGATATGGAAAAATATATACAG
The DNA here is from genome assembly GCA_963931845.1 of Maratus michaelseni. Taxonomy (NCBI): domain Eukaryota; kingdom Metazoa; phylum Arthropoda; class Arachnida; order Araneae; family Salticidae; genus Maratus; species Maratus michaelseni. The sequence goes on along the minus strand of OZ007588.1, from coordinate 46,333,731 downwards.
TAGAAGACCTATTATCCGGAATCCTCGGGACCGAGAGCTTTCCGGATTTTGGAATTTTCTGGATTTCGGATCCTTCTGAAATTCAGGACTCTCCTGTCATATGTGTATTCATATAACACAATGGCATAGCCATACTATTCTTTTAGAGTCAAGGGGAGGGGCAAAATATCTAACGATTTTCTTTTAAACAAATCACAATATAAATTAATTTTAAACTAAAATTTTACAAAAAAAACCCGATTTTTTCTTAATTTTGGGGAGTGGGTTTGCATGTTCGCCCAAAACTGAAATAACTTATTTTAGTGGGTGCACATTGAAACAATATACTGAAGGAAAAAAAAATAGAAATCTGTAAATTTTTTGAAAAATTTCAAAAATTACAAAATTTTAGTAAAAATTTACAAATTTTGAAAATTTTTGATTATTTCTCTTTTCTGGATTTCGGGTGCTTCCGGATTTCGGATAATAGGTCCTCTACTGTATACTCATGACCCAGGGGTGCAAAAATCTAGGCGCCAATGGGCCGATTCGCACCACTAAATTTTTAGTATTCTTCGCCTAATAAGAATACTGATAAAATTTAGGCGAAGTATACTAATAAAAGTTGACGAAGAATACTAATAAAATTTAGTGGTGGGAAACAGTGCATTGGTGCCTAGATTTTTGCACCCCTGCTCATGGCCCTTAATTAAAAAAATAATTTTTAATATCAGGGATTTGTTTAGAAAAAAATTGGGATCTTTTAAGAACCCTTCACAAATTTGTTCATTTCAAAATAGAACCCTTCACAAAATTTTTCATCTCAAAACAGGACCCTTCACAAAACTTTTCACTTTAAAATAAAACCTTTCACAAATTTAATCATTAAAAAGTAAAATCTGACCTGACACAAAACAGCTGAAGACACCAAAGAATCTGTTATATCTAGCTTTTACATATATAAAAGATTTTTTTTAAATGTGTAAACAAGAACCTGAGTACAACGGTTATTTCAAATTCACAAAATTATGACAAGATTTTTCACAAATATAAAAATTGTTCACATTTTAAAAAAAAACAGGACCCTGTGAGATAAGTCCGGACAGATTCCTAACTAGGAATACAATTTTTAGGCTTTATAACATTTTTTAACTATCTTGTTTTTTTTTATATCTGTTACTATAGAAACAAGTATATATTATCACTATTCTTAGGTTAAAATACACTTTTTTGTTTTGGTGATAATGCTGAAAATAATTTCCACTGCCATATTTGCTACAGGAAATTATATAGTTGCAAATTTTTTAATTTAGATGATTTTAGTTTACATTCTTTAACGTGGAATATCTTTCAAAACGAACAAGATTCTCATCTTTAGCCACCAAATTAAAGAGCTGATTTTGCCCTTTTCAAAGCCATTGGTTTTAAAAAATACGAAAGTTAACCCTTCGAAAAAGTATATTTGCTGTATGCTGTTTTGCAATTTTTGCGATTTTGGTAATATTTAAATCGGCGGTTCAGAGAAAGATACGAAAAACTAAAAATACCAAACAATATCTACATTTATTCCTTTTTCGATGTCTGTATTTGTTTTTGAAAAATAAGAATATTAACCCTTCGAAAAAAATTCGCGCACAGCATTCACTTTTGCGAAGTTTGATTTTCTGCGATATATAAAATAAGGCATCGGCTATCTAAAATAACCAAACAAAAAACAAACACACCTAAAGACATCTATGTTCTATTAGGTTCAGGCAGAAACCTTTAGTTAAAAAAAATTCACGTTAACCCTTTCGAAAAAGTTTTTTACCGTAAGTCAATTTTGCTTTTTTAACTATTTCTCTTATCTTTAAAAATTCGAATCGGCGTTTATAAACAAGGTTCGAAAAACTAAAAATACCATGCCTAATCTACATCTCTTTCCTTTTTACAATCTGGTATCCGTTTTGAAAAATTTTAATTTTAAACCTCCAAAAAAAAAAAAAAAAAAAAAAAAAAAAATCCTTTCTAAAACTCACTTACACAATTTCCGTTTTTCGGCCCATGTTTAAAAATCGACATCGACTCGGGAAATGCGAATACGGACAAACAGTAGACTCCAGATCATAGACATGTTCATTTTCTTTAAAACGCACCGTTGAGTTTTTAAAAAATATCTACATTAACCCTTTTGAAACCGATCGTTACGCAACTCACTTTTGCGATTTCTGTTATTTTGTCAATGTTTACTCGTGGTTAAATTTCAATTCTACTAGGAAATTTGGTTTTGTCGAGTGTTCTGAAAAGGCCTCTTCCAGAACAGATTGCGCCCCCTGGCGGTGAAAACTATAGGAGTATCTTTGGTTCTATGGGCCCCGATTACGACAGGGTTTGGCTCATTCGACTTGATTTCGATAGCCTTACATATTTCAGTCATATTTGTATAGAACAGATTAGTATTATCTCGGGGCCCAAGCAATGCCGGGCGGGTTAGCTAGTTGAATAATAAATAAATTGTGTGCTTAATTAAATATATATATATATATAATTATAATATCTATGAATTTCAAAAAACATATCAAGTTCTTGTATCATTCTACTTAAATCTCCAAAGAGATAATTAATGATAATGTGTAGACAGAATACCACATAGCTAATAGATTAACAAGTGCAATCATAATATTACCATAGCTTGTGCTTCAATGGTAATTGGCCAAAAATACTGAAATCATGAAGAAAATTTAAAAAGAGAGAGAGAGAGAAAAAATAAATAAATTTGGACAACAAGAGAATTAAATCAGAATTGGATATGAAAAAACACATGTAGATATAATCATCAGCCTGGATGTACCCACATGTGTTTTAAAAAACAATTCAGTATTTCATAATTCTACTGGCATATATGCTAAGATCAGTAGAATCACCCAGGTATACTGAATTTATATATACAGGATAGAAATAAAATTAACTTAAAAATAAGTTTTTAAAATCACAACAAAAAACATAAAAAGGATATATTCCTGGATGTCCTAGGGCTCCATAAGCATAATCTGGGGAACAGATTAATTTTGCCCGTTGGCCAACACTCATCTGAAAATAAAAGTAAAGCACAGTTGTACAAATACTACAATAGCAAAATAAAAATTAAAAAATAGAAAATGAAACACATAATTACCTGGGCTACCCCACTATCCCAGCCTTTAATTACTTCTCCTTTACCTATTCTGAATTTGAAAGGTTTACCTCTATCTCGAGAAGAGTCAAACTTTTGGCCATCTTCCAATGTACCTGGATAGGAGAAGGCAAAAATGAATAGTACCAATTCAGAAATAAAGAAATATTTTAGCACTGCAAAATTTGATAAGAGAAAATAATAGAAATATTTCTAAAGTTTTGTGGAGTTCAACATTTTGTTAGTTAAAATAATACAAAGTAATAGATCACTCAATGTCAATTCGACAAATTTATCTATGGTTGGTAACTCATCGACAGGGATTTTGGGGGAAACTGTGTTTTCTTTTCTAGACCTTTTTGAGGTATGGAGGGATTTAAATTTTGAATATTTCAACAAATCATATATTTCTGTGGCTGTATTTTTTATTTACAATAATTTTTTTTTTTTTTCCATCCTTAAAAAAAGAAAATTACTGTGTGCAAATGTCATTTAAGTCAATAAAATGCAGATTTTAATAAAAAAATATGTAAAATAAGGTACTTCTCTATTATCTCGTCGACCACTTTTCATAACAAAAAACTATCGCCGAACTGTAAGATTAAACGCCAAAAATGCAGTCCCATTTACTTGATGTCAGAAGCATTATATGTATTTGTTAGCCATCAAGTGGTTTTTAATTCGACATTTGCGTGTATTTTTCATTATGTTTTACTGATTTATTAGTTATTTCATTAATTAAAATAACAATTGTGTCTTTAAATTCGTATATTTTATTTATTTTGATATTCCAATGGCATTGTTCTCTCGTTTATTTGGCATTACAGTTTGGCAATAGTTTTTTGTTATGAAAAGTGGTCGACGGGATAATAGAGAAGTACCAAAAATAATCATTCGTAAAGGCTAAATTAAACCAAAATTTAAAGTTATGTTTTTTTTTTTTTGTCATGTTACAAAAAATGTTCTTCACAAAAAGACAAATGAAAAATGCATTTTTTTTTTTTTTTTAAATAATACTTTAGAATATTCTAGTTATGAAATAAAAATGTTTTCTCATGGCTTATATAAAAATTTTGCCCTATTTCAGAAAATTGCATTTTTTTTTACAATTATAAGCAATATGAATAATTTAGACTGAAAAAAAAAAAAAAAAAAAAAAAAAGCTTTTAATTTTAATTTAGTTTTCAATAATATAATTGAAAACAAAAAATTGTTTCAAATATTTTAATTATTTGTGTTTTAAAACCTTGCATTTCATTTTCTTTTATAATTTTAACCACTCTAAATATGTTTTTGATAAATTTAAATACATTTCAGCAAGTCTAAGCTTGTTTTCACAAGATGAAACATGTCTCTACACCTGCATTTTCTAAACACATTCTAACATGTTTTGAAAAGAGGAAAGGGACATGTGTTTAGAAAAGGCAATGTTCTTATATTCACAATGAAAGAAAAAATACAGAGACCGCCAAAAGGAATCATACACAGTTTTTGCGCACATGTGCGGAAACTAGAGCGGTGTGAGAGGCGGTGTTCATTTTAAATGAAAATTCAAAGTAGGTAAAGAAAACAAAAGTTTGAGTAAAAAGCATTGTTGCATTTCAATTTTTTTTTTTTTTGTAAATTTTGGGCAAAAAGTAGTTTTTTCAATTGAACAACCCTATATTGTGTACTATAACTTTGATTTTTTTTTTTTTTTTTTTTTTTTTTTTTAATGTCAAATTAAAGCTGACATTTTTGGCTATCAGAAAATGATGTGATAGTTTGTAGGGTTAAACTATAATTTAGTTTTGAAATTTCAGTCAATTGGACCAAAAATGCCTAACCAAGCATTATGACACAACCAAGTATTGTGTATTTTTTATGAAAAAACTTACTGAAGACACAGTTCACTAACAAGGCAAATGATGAACAATTTAATCGCCAAATTTAAGCAGACAAAGTTTTGTCGATCATAAGGCAAATTTAACTGAAAGACCAAGATCTGCGATGACTGCTGAAGATATCTAGCAAGTGGATGAATGGCTTAATGAAGATCCATACCTGTCAAGTTTGAGACTTACTCAATAGATCGGCATTTCTGAGGCTAGTGTTCGCCGCATTTCAAGATGTGAAGTGCATCTTTACCCATACAAAATTCAAATCGTGCACAATTTGACTGCAAATGTCAAGGAAAAGATATTTGTTTTCATTGCAAAAGTTTTTCGGTTGTTGGTGGTTTCTGTGTGAATTGGATTTCTGTGATCATTTGAGGTCATGCCGGCGGGTAGCTGTAGCACTTACCTCAAAACCCAAATAACAAAAACAAGCAATTCATGAAGTGCTAGAAAACATTCCACTACCCTCTTTTCTTGAGGTTATTAGAAGTTTCAAGAGAAGACTTGAAATGGTTGTTGACACGAGAGGTGAACATATCAAACCATTTTATAATGTTATGCATATTCCAAGCTTCATTTTGACATTAAAATTTTGAATATAAACCGAGTACAAATAAAGTTATCGACCAAAATCTATGTATGTTTCCTTTTGACGGTGTTTCCTTTTCCTGTGTATGTTTCGTTTAGAATATACAATATAGTTTTTCAAAAGAAAAGACTTTCCATAGAACACGAGAATTTCACCCTTGTCAGAAGACTGTATTGGAGCAAAACCTTTCAGTTATGATGATCAATATTGATCTATTTATTGTTGGAATGTCAGTTGAGACTGGAAAATGTTTTGGTTAGTTTGTTCCACGATAACTGATGCAAATTTCATCCAATTAACTTGTAATTAGGTAGGTGTATGTACCTGGATTTAGCTGTATAGTTTTTTTATTAAATTTGGTTGATTCGTTCAAAAAATATGTAGAACATTTTCTTTAACATTATAATGCTTTTCTATGGGAATTAAGATGATTTTAAAATTTTATTGCTCATTGGGAAGAAAATAGTGCTTTTAACAACAACTGATTTAAATGTTAAATTATGGAGAGTCTTAAATTATTTCAGTTAATTTGAAGTTTTGTTAATACATTTGTCAGATTTTTAAAATTAGTTGTATAATTTTTGATGAAATTTTATACATCTGTTCAAAAATATAAAACTTTTTGTTTTATCACTTTACATATTTGACACAATATACATTTTTGTTTGTTATCTTTTATCAGTTCCCTAACAACTATATTTTATATCCTATATATAAAAAAAAATCATTAAAATAATCCCAATTACAAAAGATTAAGCAGAAAGTCTGGATGAGGGAAATAAAAGGTTAGTTATTTTTTTATAACTTAGGTTTGCATCAAATATGAACAATGTTAGTAACATTACAGTTTAAAATAGAATGTGGATACCATTAAAAAGCTATAACAAAAAACACTTTATAGCGCCAATTCATGTTTGTTAAAATAGTCAATTGGATGTGGACACGATTATGGATGATGACCAAATAGGTTTAAAAGTCTCGAAATATGACTATTTTTGGGTGATTTTAGTATGGTATTGTTATTGAGTAGACTAGGATGCATTTAGATAAGATCTTAAATCTAAATATTATAGAATGATCACCAAAACTTTTTTTCAAAACAAAAATTGTAAAAATATTAGATTTTTAAATTAGATATATATAAATATAATAAATTCAATTTACATTTCCATAAATACGTTTTGTACATGAGATTTTATTCAACTTCTTCACCAGGTGCAGATGTTTTGTGGTTGGCAGGTAAGTAAGTATTGTTATTTAGATATTAGAATAACATCCAAACCTATCCTAATAAAATCACAGTGTAAAATGAATTTCAAGATATACTACAATCATGATACAGCACAATAAATAGGAAATTGCAAATGTAAAATAAATGAGACCACGGGTTGTTCAAGGGGACAGAGACTTCCTGAAGAAATGTATTACTTTTTCTGAAACAATTACAAGAATAAGCAGTTCATCAGAATATCATTGCATAACACAGTGGTGAATTTGAAGCTTCTAATTTCAAAAAGCTTCGAGGAATCTTATATGCTTATAAAATACAAATATTATACATAACATAAAAAAATTAAATTGCAGAATGTAGGATGTTAAATATGTGTATACAGTGATGTCACTGGATCCTAAAAATCCTGGGTCCCAGGGACCCAGGATTTTCAAATATCTGGGTCCCTTTTTTAAAAAAGTGGGTCCCCATTCATAATAATTCAAATTCATATTTTAAAAGAACAAGTGAATTTGTTTATTTGGAAAAGACAAATGCAATAGTTATTGTTTTGATAATAATTAAATAATGAATAATTAAAACCAGTATTTCCCAATCAAATAAGATTTTTTTTTTTAACTATTAAGAGAAATTTTCTTTGCCTTTTTTTAAATGTAAATGCTTATTATAAAACTAGCTGGCTTCGCCCGCCAGCGGGCCCCTAATTTACATCGGTGCCTCGAATTGTAGAAAATCTCGAATCTTGTAAAACCTCAAACATGACGAACCGCCGACCCTGGTCCCCGCTGCCTTCGGCACCGTATGACGGTCGTGCTACGCATGCACCGGATAATCCCTTAAATTGCACATGGAATAGTATAAACCTCTAACTGAACGAAAACCTGCGGCTCGGGTCCCCGCTGCCTGCGGCACCGTATAGCAGTCGTGCTGCGCACGCGCTGCAGTATACGTTAGTTCCACCTTCCGCCACCAGGTGGCGCAATCTGTTTATATGATCATAACTGAAATCGTTAAGACTTTCGATGTCGAGTCGAATGAGCCATACCCCGTCGTTTTCATGCCCGTAGAACCGAAGATAGGAAAGCGCCCCCTAGTGGTGAAAAAACGAAATAAAATCGGTAAGCTGTATCGATGTCGAGTCGAATTTATTTAAACTACCTGAGTTCTAGTTCAAAGACAGGGACCTGTAGAAAAACTTAAAACTTAAAAAAAAAAAAATCGATAATGGGCGAAGCCCGCTTTTCCCTATCATAATATCTGGATAGGGGGTCCTTATTACTTTAATTATGATGTTTGGAATCAGTTTGGTGGACATCCGTAACACAGTTTCTTAGTTATAGAAACGGACCACAGTTAAAAGAAAAAAGCGGGGGGGGGGGGGGGGGGGTTTGGCGATGACACTGCTTTTCCTCAAACAACTTATGTAGACTACCTGTGTTCTAGTTCAAAGACAGTGAGCTGTAGAAAAACTTAAAACTAAAAAAAAAAAAAAAAAAAAAAAAAAATCGATAACGGGCGAAGCCCGCTTTTTCCTATCATAATATCTGGTTTCCACTCTAAAACAAAAACTTAAGATACTCGTTATGGCAGTTTTTAGACGCGGCCTACTTCTTAAAATCGTAATATCTAGCCGGCACTGTAATAGAAATCTTTCTTTTGCTTTAATTATACAAATAACGATGATTAATTATACAATAAAATAATATATCGGCTCCTAATGAAGATATGAGAATAATTTTTAGATATTCTGAAAGCAGAATCCATTTTGAGTCGCCCTGTCAAAGTTTGAAATTAATGCGCCCCTTAGATTCGGAAATGAGTCCCCCCTCTGAAAAAACGCAGTTGAACGTCACGTGACCACGTCCTCCTTGCCTCTTGAAAATCGATCCAGACAATCGTCTGCCTTCTGGCATTCGCAGCGCCGAAAGAAATGAAAAATAATTTTTTATAGATCGATTTTTAAAGAATTTTTTCGGTTCTAATGGTCGTACGGGAATGATTTTTCGATTTTCTGAAAGCAAATGCTCTCGTGAATCTGTCTGTACGATTTTCGAATTTCTGGTCCCCCGACTTCATTGTTTTTCGAAAGCGCACTGGAGCTATGAATACAGGCCGGTCACGTGAAAATCCTCCGGAACACCTGCGGTGGCGGAGAATGAAATCGTTTTGCAGCCGTGTCTCCGGCTGTCTGCTGTCTGACATTCCCAGCGGTGAAAAAGAATTCGAAAATTACATTTTATCGATCGATTTTTAAAGGATTTTTTCGGTTCTAATCGTCGTACGGAAAAGATTTTTCGAATTTATCAAACCTGACGACGTCCCGGTTCCGTACGTACGACTTTCGAATTTCTGGCCCTCCGACTTACGGAGATACGGGTCGGACCTGCACTGCGGTTTGGGGCTTAAATCGCTCCCTGGGAACCCCGCCGTCTTTTCCTTCCCGGACCCGACGGAGACTGGCAACCCTGTTCGGAGGCGAAAATGTTTGCTGTTTTGACTTCTCTTCCAACTTCGGTTTCGGTCGGTAATTAAAACACTTTCGCTCATTAATAACGCCCCGGGTCCGGGTCGGAGGCCCGACCCGATCGAAACTTGAGCGTCGCGCCTTTTTTGCGAATTTTTCGGTACGCGTCCGCCGTCGGTGCGTCGATTAGTCCGGGAGCCTTTGCGGGTACAAAGGCGGAGTGCACAGACAGACACACACACACACACACACAGACGTTTACGGCGCTTAATATTAGGGACTAGCTGGCTTCGCCCGCCAGCGGGCCCCTAATTTACATCGGTGCCTCGAATTGTAGAAAATCTCGAATCTTGTAAAACCTCAAACCGGACGAACCGCCGACCCGGGTGCCCGCTGCCTTCGGCACCATATACCGGTCGTGCTACGCACGCACCGGGTAATCCCTTAATTAGCACATTGAATTGTACAAACCTCTAACCGAACGAACCTCCGACCCTGGTCCCCGCTGCCTTCGGCACCGGATAATCCCTTAAATTGCACATAGAATAGTATAAACCTCTAACTGAACGAACCTCCGGCTCGGGTCCCCGCTGCCTGCGGCACCGTATAGCAGTCGTTCCGACCCTGGTCCCCGCTGCCTTCGGCACCGTATGACGGTCGTGCTACGCATGCACCGGATAATCCCTTAAATTGCACATGGAATAGTATAAACCTCTAACTGAACGAAAACCTGCGGCTCGGGTCCCCGCTGCCTGCGACGCACCGGGTAATCCCTTAATTAGCACATTGAATTGTACAAACCTCTAACCGAACGAACCTCCGACCCTGGTCCCCGCTGCCTTCGGCACCGTATACCGGTCGTGCTGCGCACGCACCGGATAATCCCTTAAATTGCACACAGAATAGTATAAACCTCTAACTGAACGAACCTCCGGCTCGGGTCCCCGCTGCCTGCGGCACCGTATAGCAGTCGTTCCGACCCTGGTCCCCGCTGCCTTCGGCACCGTATGACGGTCGTGCTACGCATGCACCGGATAATCCCTTAAATTGCACATGGAATAGTATAAACCTCTAACTGAACGAACCTGCGGCTCGGGTCCCCGCTGCCTGCGGCACCGTATAGCAGTCGTGCTGCGCACGCGCTGCAGTATACGTTAGTTCCACCTTCCGCCACCAGGTGGCGCAATCTGTTTATATGATCATAACTGAAATCGTTAAGACTTTCGATGTCTAGTCGAATGAGCCATACCCCGTCGTTTTCATGCCCGTAGAACCGAAGATAGGAAAGCGCCCCCTAGTGGTGAAAAAACGAAATAAAATCGGTAAGCTCTATCGATGTCGAGTCGAATTGATTTAGACTACCTGAGTTCTAGTTCAAAGACAGGGACCTGTAGAAAAACTTAAAACTTAAAAAAAAAAAAAAATCGATAACGGGCGAAGCCCGCTTTTCCCTATCATAATATCTGGATAGGGGGTGCTTATTACTTTAATTATGATGTTTGGAATCAGTTTGGTGGACATCCGTAACATAGTTTCTTAGTTATAGAAACGGACCACAGTTAAAAGAAAAAAGCGGGGGGGGGGGGGGGGGGGGTGGTCGATGACACTGCTTTTCCTCAAACAACTTATGTAGACTACCTGAGTTCTAGTTCAAAGACAGTGAGCTGTAGAAAAACTTAAAACTAAAAAAAAAAAAAAAAAAAAAAAAAAAAAAAAAAAAAATCGATAACGGGCGAAGCCCGCTTTTTCCTATCATAATATCTGGTTGCCACTCTAAAACAAAAACTGAAAATACTCGTAATGCAGTTTTTAGACGCGGCCTACTTCTTATAATCGTAATATCTAGCCGGCACTGTAATGGAAATCTTTCTTTTGCTTTAATTATACAAATAACGATGATTAATTATATAACAAAATAATATATCGGCTCCTAATGAAGATATGAGAATAATTTTTAGATATTCTGAAAGCAAAATCCATTTTGAGTCGCCCTGTCAAAGTTTGAAATTAATGCGCCCCTTAGATTCGGAAATGCCCCCCCCCCCCCTCTGAAAAAACGCAGTTGACTATTTTATCTCTTTCAGAAATGACTTATCCACAGACGATTTGTCTCCGTTGAATGTTGAAATAAAAAAGAAGCTGTCTCTTCGGAATAGAAATAAATTAATTTGCCGTGTCATTAATGAGTTTTAATTGATATCTTCAAAAATTACTGGTCGATTTTTAGGAATTTTTTTTTGTTGAATTCGCGATTTTTTTATACACGTGTTAGCAAATTTTCGCGAATGTAGAGTCATTATTTCCACTTGTTTCAAAAAGGACTGGGGCGATTCGATCTCGGATCTGTCGACCTGCATTCTTTACGGCAACCTCTTTTTACGTCTGGGGTCGATGTTGGATGTCTGGTCAGTTTTTGGCCGAAATAAAGAAAAGTTACTGTCCGAATTTCAAAAAATTTGACGTTTTGCAACGACAAAAATCGGCCGCGTGTGTATCCCGATTTTTGGATCGATACCTCCGGTACATTTTTTTTAATTCGATGATGCGTTAAAAAGCGACGATTTGGATGTCTGCGATTATCAAAACGGAAGGCGAACTTTTCGCTGTTTTGACTTCTCTTCCAACTTCGGTTTCGGTCGGTAATTAAAACACTTTCGCTCATTAATAACTCCCCGGGTCCGGGTCGGAATCCCGACCCGATCGAAACTTGAGCGTCGCGCCTTTTTTGCGAATTTTTCGGTACGCGTCCGCCGTCGGTGCGTCGATTAGTCCGGGAGCCTTTGCGGGTACAAAGGCGGAGTGCACAGACAGACACACACACAGACGTTTACCGTCCTTAATATTAGTGACTAGCTGGCTTCGCCCGCCAGCGGGCCCCTAATTTACATCGGTGCCTCGAATTGTAGAAAATCTCGAATCTTGTAAAACCTCAAACATGACGAACCGCCGACCCGGGTCCCCGCTGCCTTCGGCACCGTATACCGGTCGTGCTACGCACGCACCGGGTAATCCCTTAATTAGCACATTGAATTGTACAAACCTCTAACCGAACGAACCTCCGACCGTATACCGGTCGTGCTGCGCACGCACCGGATAATCCCTTAAATTGCACATAGAATAGTATAAACCTCTAACTGAACGAACCTCCGGCTCGGGTCCCCGCTGCCTGCGGCACCGTATAGCAGTCGTTCCGACCCTGGTCCCCGCTGCCTTCGGCACCGTATGACGGTCGTGCTACGCATGCACCGGATAATCCCTTAAATTGCACATGGAATAGTATAAACCTCTAACTGAACGAAAACCTGCGGCTCGGGTCCCCGCTGCCTGCGGCACCGTATAGCAGTCGTGCTGCGCACGCGCTGCAGTATACGTTAGTTCCACCTTCCGCCACCAGGTGGCGCAATCTGTTTATATGATCATAACTGAAATCGTTAAGACTTTCGATGTCGAGTCGAATGAGCCATACCCCGTCGTTTTCATGCCCGTAGAACCGAAGATAGGAAAGCGCCCCCTAGTGGTGAAAAAACGAAATAAAATCGGTACCTCTAACTGAACGAACCTCCGGCTCGGGTCCCCGCTGCCTGCGGCACCGTATAGCAGTCGTTCCGACCCTGGTCCCCGCTGCCTTCGGCACCGTATGACGGTCGTGCTACGCATGCACCGGATAATCCCTTAAATTGCACATGGAATAGTATAAACCTCTAACTGAACGAAAACCTGCGGCTCGGGTCCCCGCTGCCTGCGGCACCGTATAGCAGTCGTGCTGCGCACGCGCTGCAGTATACGTTAGTTCCACCTTCCGCCACCAGGTGGCGCAATCTGTTTATATGATCATAACTGAAATCGTTAAGACTTTCGATGTCGAGTCGAATGAGCCATACCCCGTCGTTTTCATGCCCGTAGAACCGAAGATAGGAAAGCGCCCCCTAGTGGTGAAAAAACGAAATAAAATCGGTAAGCTGTATCGATGTCGAGTCGAATTTATTTAGACTACCTGAGTTCTAGTTCAAAGACAGGGACCTGTAGAAAAACTTAAAACTTAAAAAAAAAATCGATAACGGGCGAAGCCCGCTTTTCCCTATCATAATATCTGGATAGGGGGTCCTTATTACTTTAATTATGATGTTTGGAATCAGTTTGGTGGACATCCGTAACACAGTTTCTTAGTTATAGAAACGGACCACAGTTAAAAGAAAAAAGCGGGGGGGGGGGGGGGGGGGTTTGGCGATGACACTGCTTTTCCTCAAACAACTTATGTAGACTACCTGTGTTCTAGTTCAAAGACAGTGAGCTGCAGAAAAACTTAAAACTAAAAAAAAAAAAAAAAAAAAAAAAAATCGATAACGGGCGAAGCCCGCTTTTTCCTATCATAATATCTGGTTTCCACTCTAAAACAAAAACTTAAGATACTCGTTATGGCAGTTTTTAGACGCGGCCTACTTCTTAAAATCGTAATATCTAGCCGGCACTGTAATGGAAATCTTTCTTTTGCTTTAATTATACAAATAACGATGATTAATTATACAATAAAATAATATATCGGCTCCTAATGAAGATATGAGAATAATTTTTAGATATTCTGAAAGCAGAATCCATTTTGAGTCGCCCTGTCAAAGTTTGAAATTAATGCGCCCCTTAGATTCGGAAATGCCCCCCCCCCCCCCTCTGAAAAAACGCAGTTGACTATTTTATCTCTTTCAGAAATGACTTATCCGCAGACGATTTGTCTCCGTTGAATGTTGAAATAAAAAAAAAGCTGTCTCTTCCGAATAGAAATAAATTCATTTGCCGTGTCATTAATGAGTTTTAATTGATATCTTCAAAAATTACTGGTCGATTTTTACGAATTTTTTTTTGTTGAATTCGCGATTTTTTTATACACGTGTTAGCAAATTTTCGCGAATGTAGAGTCATTATTTCCACTTGTTTCAAAAAGGACTGGGGCGATTCGATCTCGGATCTGTCGACCTGCATTCTTTACGGCAACCTCTTTTTACGTCTGGGGTCGATGTTGGATGTCTGGTCAGTTTTTGGCCGAAATAAAGAAAAGTTACGGTCCGAATTTCAAAAAATTTGACGTTTTGCAACGACAAAAATCGGCCGCGTGTGTACCCCGATTTTTGGATCGATACCTCCGGTACATTTTTTTTTTATTCGATGATGCGTTAAAAAGCGACGATTTGGATGTCTGCGATTATCAAAACGGAAGGCGAACTTTTCGCTGTTTTGACTTCTCTTCCAACTTCGGTTTCGGTCGGTAATTAAAACACTTTCGCTCATTAATAACGCCCCGGGTCCGGGTCGGAGGCCCGACCCGATCGAAACTTGAGCGTCGCGCCTTTTTTGCGAATTTTTCGGTACGCGTCCGCCGTCGGTGCGTCGATTAGTCCGGGAGCCTTTGCGGGTACAAAGGCGGAGTGCACAGACAGACACACACACACACACACACACAGACGTTTACGGCGCTTAATATTAGGGACTAGCTGGCTTCGCCCGCCAGCGGGCCCCTAATTTACATCGGTGCCTCGAAACTTTTGTATTCTCCGGCTCGCATCCCCCTCGAACCGAACGAACCTCCGACCCGGGTCCCCGCTGCCTTCGGCACCGTACACCGGTCGTGCTACGCACGCACCGGGATAATCCCATAATTTGCATAATCACTTAATTTGCACATCGAATAGTATAAACCTCTAACTGAACTAATCTCCGACCCTGGTCCCCGCTGCCTTCGGCACCGTATACCGGTCGTGCTACGCACGCACCGGATAATCCCTTAAATTGCACATAGAATACTATAAACCTGTCAGTGAACGAACCTCCGGCTCTGGACCCCGCTGCCTGCGGCACCGTATAGCAGTCGTTCCGACCCTGGTCCCCGCTGCCTTCGGCACCGTATACCGGTCGTGCTACGCACGCACCGGATAATCCCTTAAATTGCACATAGAATAGTATAAACCTGTCACTGGCTTCGTCCGCCAGCGGGCCCCTAATTTACATCGGTGCCTCGAATTGTAGAAAATCTCGAATCTTGTAAAACCTCAAACATGACGAACCGCCGACCCGGGTCCCCGCTGCCTTCGGCACCGTATACCGGTCGTGCTACGCACGCACCGGGTAATCCCTTAATTAGCACATTGAATTGTACAAACCTCTAACCGAACGAACCTCCGACCGTATACCGGTCGTGCTGCGCACGCACCGGATAATCCCTTAAATTGCACATAGAATAGTATAAACCTCTAACTGAACGAACCTCCGGCTCGGGTCCCCGCTGCCTGCGGCACCGTATAGCAGTCGTTCCGACCCTGGTCCCCGCTGCCTTCGGCACCGTATGACGGTCGTGCTACGCATGCACCGGATAATCCCTTAAATTGCACATGGAATAGTATAAACCTCTAACTGAATGAAAACCTGCGGCTCGGGTCCCCGCTGCCTGCGGCACCGTATAGCAGTCGTGCTGCGCACGCGCTGCAGTATACGTTAGTTCCACCTTCCGCCACCAGGTGGCGCAATCTGTTTATATGATCATAACTGAAATCGTTAAGACTTTCGATGTCGAGTCGAATGAGCCATACCCCGTCGTTTTCATGCCCGTAGAACCGAAGATAGGAAAGCGCCCCCTAGTGGTGAAAAAACGAAATAAAATCGGTAAGCTGTATCGATGTCGAGTCGAATTTATTTAGACTACCTGAGTTCTAGTTCAAAGACAGGGACCTGTAGAAAAACTTAAAACTTAAAAAAAAAAAAAATCGATAACGGGCGAAGCCCGCTTTTCCCTATCATAATATCTGGATAGGGGGTCCTTATTACTTTAATTATGATGTTTGGAATCAGTTTGGTGGACATCCGTAACACAGTTTCTTAGTTATAGAAACGGACCACAGTTAAAAGAAAAAAGCGTGGGGGGGGGGGGGGGGGGGGGTTGGCGATGACACTGCTTTTCCTCAAACAACTTATGTAGACTACCTGTGTTCTAGTTCAAAGACAGTGAGCTGTAGAAAAACTTAAAACTAAAAAAAAAAAAAAAAAAAAAAAAAAAATCGATAACGGGCGAAGCCCGCTTTTTCCTATCATAATATCTGGTTTCCACTCTAAAACAAAAACTTAAGATACTCGTTATGGCAGTTTTTAGACGCGGCCTACTTCTTAAAATCGTAATATCTAGCCGGCACTGTAATAGAAATCTTTCTTTTGCTTTAATTATACAAATAACGATGATTAATTATACAATAAAATAATATATCGGCTCCTAATGAAGATATGAGAATAATTTTTAGATATTCTGAAAGCAGAATCCATTTTGAGTCGCCCTGTCAAAGTTTGAAATTAATGCGCCCCTTAGATTCGGAAATGCCCCCCCCCCCCTCTGAAAAAACGCAGTTGACTATTTTATCTCTTTCAGAAATGACTTATCCGCAGACGATTTGTCTCCGTTGAATGTTGAAATAAAAAAAAGCTGTCTCTTCGGAATAGAAATAAATTCATTTGCCGTGTCATTAATGAGTTTTAATTGATATCTTCAAAAATTACTGGTCGATTTTTACGAATTTTTTTTTGTTGAATTCGCGATTTTTTTATACACGTGTTAGCAAATTTTCGCGAATGTAGAGTCATTATTTCCACTTGTTTCAAAAAGGACTGGGGCGATTCGATCTCGGATCTGTCGACCTGCATTCTTTACGGCAACCTCTTTTTACGTCTGGGGTCGATGTTGGATGTCTGGTCAGTTTTTGGCCGAAATAAAGAAAAGTTACGGTCCGAATTTCAAAAAATTTGACGTTTTGCACCGACAAAAATCGGCCGCGTGTGTACCCCGATTTTTGGATCGATACCTCCGGTACATTTTTTTTTATTCGATGATGCGTTAAAAAGCGACGATTTGGATGTCTGCGATTATCAAAACGGAAGGCGAACTTTTCGCTGTTTTGACTTCTCTTCCAACTTCGGTTTCGGTCGGTAATTAAAACACTTTCGCTCATTAATAACGCCCCGGGTCCGGGTCGGAGGCCCGACCCGATCGAAACTTGAGCGTCGCGCCTTTTTTGCGAATTTTTCGGTACGCGTCCGCCGTCGGTGCGTCGATTAGTCCGGGAGCCTTTGCGGGTACAAAGGCGGAGTGCACAGACAGACACACACACACACACACACACAGACGTTTACGGCGCTTAATATTAGGGACTAGCTGGCTTCGCCCGCCAGCGGACCCCTAATTTACATCGGTGCCTCGAAACTTTTGTATTCTCCGGCTCGCATCCCCCTCGAACCGAACGAACCTCCGACCCGGGTCCCCGCTGCCTTCGGCACCGTACACCGGTCGTGCTACGCACGCACCGGATAATCCCATAATTTGCATAATCACTTAATTTGCACATCGAATAGTATAAACCTCTAACTGAACTAATCTCCGACCCTGGTCCCCGCTGCCTTCGGCACCGTATACCGGTCGTGCTACGCACGCACCGGATAATCCCTTAAATTGCACATAGAATACTATAAACCTGTCAGTGAACGAACCTCCGGCTCTGGACCCCGCTGCCTGCGGCACCGTATAGCAGTCGTTCCGACCCTGGTCCCCGCTGCCTTCGGCACCGTATACCGGTCGTGCTACGCACGCACCGGATAATCCCTTAAATTGCACATAGAATAGTATAAACCTGTCACTGGCTTCGCCCGCCAGCGGGCCCCTAATTTACATCGGTGCCTCGAATTGTAGAAAATCTCGAATCTTGTAAAACCTCAAACATGACGAACCGCCGACCCGGGTCCCCGCTGCCTTCGGCACCGTATACCGGTCGTGCTACGCACGCACCGGGTAATCCCTTAATTAGCACATTGAATTGTTCAAACCTCTAACCGAACGAACCTCCGACCGTATACCGGTCGTGCTGCGCACGCACCGGATAATCCCTTAAATTGCACATAGAATAGTATAAACCTCTAACTGAACGAACCTCCGGCTCGGGTCCCCGCTGCCTGCGGCACCGTATAGCAGTCGTTCCGACCCTGGTCCCCGCTGCCTTCGGCACCGTATGTCGGTCGTGCTACGCATGCACCGGATAATCCCTTAAATTGCACATGGAATAGTATAAACCTCTAACTGAACGAAAACCTGCGGCTCGGGTCCCCGCTGCCTGCGGCACCGTATAGCAGTCGTGCTGCGCACGCGCTGCAGTATACGTTAGTTCCACCTTCCGCCACCAGGTGGCGCAATCTGTTTATATGATCATAACTGAAATCGTTAAGACTTTCGATGTCGAGTCGAATGAGCCATACCCCGTCGTTTTCATGCCCGTAGAACCGAAGATAGGAAAGCGCCCCCTAGTGGTGAAAAAACGAAATAAAATCGGTAAGCTGTATCGATGTCGAGTCCAATTTATTTAGACTACCGGAGTTCTAGTTCAAAGACAGGGACCTGTAGAAAAACTTAAAACTTAAAAAAAAAAAAATCGATAACGGGCGAAGCCCGCTTTTCCCTATCATAATATCTGGATAGGGGGTCCTTATTACTTTAATTATGATGTTTGGAATCAGCTTGGTGGACATCCGTAACACAGTTTCTTAGTTATAGAAACGGACCACAGTTAAAAGAAAAAAGCGGGGGGGGGGGGGGGGGTTTGGCGATGACACTGCTTTTCCTCAAACAACTTATGTAGACTACCTGTGTTCTAGTTCAAAGACAGTGAGCTGTAGAAAAACTTAAAACTAAAAAAAAAAAAAAAAAAAAAAAAAAAAATCGATAACGGGCGAAGCCCGCTTTTTCCTATCATAATATCTGGTTTCCACTCTAAAACAAAAACTTAAGATACTCGTTATGGCAGTTTTTAGACGCGGCCTACTTCTTAAAATCGTAATATCTAGCCGGCACTGTAATAGAAATCTTTCTTTTGCTTTAATTATACAAATAACGATGATTAATTATACAATAAAATAATATATCGGCTCCTAATGAAGATATGAGAATAATTTTTAGATATTCTGAAAGCAGAATCCATTTTGAGTCGCCCTGTCAAAGTTTGAAATTAATGCGCCCCTTAGATTCGGAAATGCCCCCCCCCCCTCTGAAAAAACGCAGTTGACTATTTTATCTCTTTCAGAAATGACTTAGCCGCAGACGATTTGTCTCCGTTGAATGTTGAAATAAAAAAAAGCTGTCTCTTCCGAATAGAAATAAATTCATTTGCCGTGTCATTAATGAGTTTTAATTGATATCTTCAAAAATTACTGGTCGATTTTTACGAATTTTTTTTTGTTGAATTCGCGATTTTTTTATACACGTGTTAGCAAATTTTCGCGAATGTAGAGTCATTATTTCCACTTGTTTCAAAAAGGACTGGGGCGATTCGATCTCGGATCTGTCGACCTGCATTCTTTACGGCAACCTCTTTTCACGTCTGGGGTCGATGTTGGATGTCTGGTCAGTTTTTGGCCGAAATAAAGAAAAGTTACGGTCCGAATTTCAAAAAATTTGACGTTTTGCAACGACAAAATCGGCCGCGTGTGTACCCCGATTTTTGGATCGATACCTCCGGTACATTTTTTTTTATTCGATGATGCGTTAAAAAGCGACGATTTGGATGTCTGCGATTATCAAAACGGAAGGCGAACTTTTCGCTGTTTTGACTTCTCTTCCGACTTCGGTTTCGGTCGGTAATTAAAACACTTTCGCTCATTAATAACTCCCCGGGTCCGGGTCGGAATCCCGACCCGATCGAAACTTGAGCGTCGCGCCTTTTTTGCGAATTTTTCGGTCCGCGTCCGCCGTCCGTGCGTCGCCTGGTCCCGGAGCCTTTGCGGGTACAAAGGTGGAGTGCACAGACAGACAGAAACAACACAGACGTTTACCGCCCTTAATATTAGGGATAATGATTATTTGAGTGTAGAAGATAACAAGTATCACTAATATTTGCGTTTCTTTTAAAGGGGGGAGGACGGATTTATTGAAAAGGACATTTTTGTTGGATAAAAAAATACTTTTGTTGAGTAAAGGGGCACTTTTTGTTGAATGATTGGATGCTTTGATTAAACTTCCCATTGGATTATTTGTCAGCATAGATCAGTGTTAGTATCAAACATTTTCTGAAATAAACAGCAAATTTTCTGAAAGGTTAGGTTACAGCAGAAAGGGGGGGGGGGATCCTCTCTCAGCACTATTTTTGTTGTTGTAGGTCAGATTAACTAACTTTTGATAAGAGTCGATTTCAGGCTGAGTGAATCAGGGATCATTCTAGAGAGTTTCAGAAGGGCGGCCTGCCCTCATGCCCTTTTTCCAGGTAGAATTCTACCCTCCTTTTATTCTTGCAGAAAATACTGCCTTGTTTGCATTGTACTTTCAAAAATTCTTTACCTATCTTTTATTTTTAGAATGCTAGTAAGGTACATCAGGAGTACTCCTCTTTCCCTTTTTATTTCTCTGTGAAATGCTCTGGTATATTTAATCTTTGACTTTGAGCGATTCATCTTTCCATTTATAATTTTTTCCATTGAACAAGACATAAAGGGTAACTAAGGGTTATTGATTAATTTCACCTTCTCTAGTAAAATGTACTATTAGATCAGGCATTCTGGCCTTTGACCACATGATAACTTAAGTTCTATAAAAAATTTGAGAAGTAGCTTTAGAACTTTTATTTTGTAGCTTTTTCAAAACCAGTTTTGCCAAAACCGGGAACAAGTTATCTGGTGAATAAAAGTTTTAGAGAGAGAAGTTTTTTAATGTTGTAGGAAAGGGGGGAAATGACTGTGAATATAGTAAACAATTTTAAAATTAAAATTGAGAATATAAGTTTCATTTTGCTATTTTTAATACTTTTCAAATGGTGAAGTTATGAAAATTAGAAATATTATTGGATTTTTTAAACTAAAGAGCACTTTAAGCTGTTGCCAGACTTCCCTCCCCATCAATATATTAGTACATGCACTTATTACAAAAATGCCCTTTTTATGAAATGATGTGCCCTTTTCAGCAAAATTGCCCTTATTATGTAATGTGCGCCCTGCCCTTTTTTATGTTCTAGAATGATCCCTGAGTGAATTTCACATTTTTTCCTTGGTCTTTGGACGATTTTCGTGTTTTTTCAGAGATCCTTCGATGAAATTCGCGGTTTTTTCGAGATCCTTTGACGAAATTTGCCGGTTTTTTTCGAGATCCTTCGACGAAATTTACCGTTTTTTTAAGAGATCCTTTGATGAAATTTGCCGTTTTTTGGCGATCCTTCGACGAAATTTACCCCTTTTTTAAGGTCCTTCGACGAAATTTGCCGTTTTTTGGTGATCCTTCGACGAAATTTACAATTTTTTGGAGATCCTTCAATGAAATTTGCCGTTTTTTCGAGCTCCTTCGACGAAATTTACCGTTTTTTAGATCTTTCGACGAAATTTGCCGTTTTTGGTCGATTTTTCGACGAAATTTGCCGTTTTTGGGCGATCCTTCGATGAAATTTGCTGTTTTTTCGAGATCTTTCGACGAAATTTACCATTTTTTTGAGATTCTTCGACGAAAGTTACCGTTTTTTGACGATTCTTCGACGAAATTTGCTGTTTTTTGGCGATACTTTGACGAAATGCGCCGGTTTTTCGCGATCCTTGGACGGATTTCGCGAATCTTCGAAGAATTTACGCGTCCCATGGGACACATAAGAATTATTTTTTTGCGTCCAAACTCCAATTTTTCGCATAATTTACGCGCTATAGCGCGTCCGCGGCATCGCTGTGTATACACAGTGTAGTAAATTGTGCATGAATGTAGGATGCAAAGCAAGATTTACTTAACAATGACTTGTAGAACTGACATTGAACTACTGATCTGCAGACTTATTAGTAATTTCAATGAGCTAAATTCACCAGTTGTGTCCATGTTCCATTTAACATTACAAAGTTATGTAGCTTATATAGATGATGGACATTGTCTTTTTGGAATGGAACAGAATAAATTTAATACATCTCTCCAACAGAAAAGATATTTGTGAGGTTTGACTTATCAACATGCATCCGTTGATGGTGCAGTGCTGCACCATCAACGGATGTGATATTTTGGAAAAAAAAAAAAAAACAGTACTCTTTACTAAAAAACTTCACTTTCTGTCTGTAAAAAATTATAAATGAAAACACATTCACAATTCAAAATCTTAAAAGATGTCATTTGACTTTATTTTTTATTTTCTTTTATAAATGAAAGTTTTAAGTGGTTTTAAGCATATAACATGTTATAAAGTAGTATCATAAAAACATCATGAATCTGACTGCATTGCATTTAATCACTTTTAAAAGGGAATAAACACCTTTAAAATATAGAAATCTCAAAATATAGAAAATATTTTTTTAGGAAATATAAAAAACTGGCAAGATGTAAACATTTTTCAAACATATATTTTTTAATGATAAAAAGAGTTATAAATCAAATAAAATTATATTTTTTCAAATACTAAAAGCATAATTTTAATCTTCAAAATAAAGTAAATCTTCTAAATCGCTTCTTCCTCCTTTTCAAAAAAGTGCTAAAAAACAAATGACAAAACATAATAAAACATTTCAACATAATTACGTTATCTTTTGACGAAATTAGTGTTTTTTCCGTGATCTTTTAACGGAATTTGCGTGTTTTTTTTTTGCGATCCTTTGACAAAACGTCGCCAAACATCGGTGCGTGCGTGTAACACAGCTGTTCCCATATTTTATATCAAAATGTCTAATTACTAAAAAAAAAATTTTTAGAAGCATTTGTGTCTTAGGGACCCAGGAATCTAAAAGCATAACAGCATCACTACATTTAGTTTCACACTAACAATAAACAGAAAATTGTTGTTAGAGTTATAACATAAAAATATACCTGTATAATGAACAACTACTGTTTGACCAGTTTTAGGGAAAGTTTGACCTAAAATAAAAATTAAACAAAAAATAAATTATCTTTGAAAGATATATTGTAAGAATTAAACAAATTATTTTGCAAAATATATATACATTCATACAAAACAAAACACTAAAAATTAAATCTAAGGTCAGGGTCGGCAATTTCCCAACACATGACAATTTAAATAATAACTTTCTCCTTAACATCATAAAGCTATTTGTCAAAAGGGCTGAAAACTGTCAAAATTCCACAAATCAATTGTTTCCTATCCTAATTTATAAGCATAGCATCATGATAGTCACACCCTATTCCTGTACAAGAATTGTTTGATTAGACCCATGATTCTAAATTGAATGCACATCCTATTTCATGATATATTTTAGAAATGCCTATTAAATTTTGAATAGAAGTAAGGCTATATATGGATTTTTAAAAATATTTTATTACATAACACTTTATGGAAACATACACACACGAGAACTTGTATACATCAACTAACAAGAGCTTTAAATAACAAAGTTGGCCTCTACAGCTTTTATCAGGTAAGTTTAAACAAACACCCTGTACATGAAGTTAAAATGCTAACTTTATTCTCCAGAACATGTAGGATTAAAGTCACATATAAATTTATAAAGTATGAAATGCATAATTTCATACAAAAATTGCTTTTCTTCAATCAACAGACAATATAAAATATACAGTGCAATATGGAAAAAGACGACAACATTTTCATAGACATGAATTAAAGTAAAATATAAATCAGTGATGTTGCAAATGTGCTATTGGATGTGAAATATAGAAAAAAAAAAATTCCCCGACGGCTCGGCCAACAGGCACAGGTAGGTTTCGAAGACACAGACTGTGGGGCGCTTTATTATTGGGAATTGCAGAAGAAATTACCTTTTTGCCATGTGCGGCAGTTGGGATCGCCCACTTTGAAATCTACCTGTGCCTGTAGGCAGAGCCGGCTGGAATTTTTTTTGCTGTAAGGGTTGTTCCTATAAAAAACTTGTCAATGTAAAAGTTGCAGATAATATTAAGAGGATTTATAATAAATTTAAGCAGATTTGATATCTTCTGAATTGACGAAGTTCTGAATTTTTTTCTTCTTAAACCCTTATTCTCCCCCCCCCCCCCCCCCAGTTTGATTTTGCCCATTAACGACCTTGACCTTGATTTTATGTACCAGTTTGGAAAAGATTTGTGCAGAATTATGGAAGTTATCGTGTCCATAAAAAAGTGATATAGATAGATCGACAGATGAAGTTCTGAACTGGGGGGGGGGGGGGTGTTTGGATTCTGGGAGTCATGATCAGTGTAGATCTGCAAAAATTTTCCAGAAATTCCAACACAGGGGAGAATGTAATAGGTATCTTACAAAATCTACCTAAAAGGAGAAAAGGGATGCATACAAGAAATTTGGATGAATTACAAGGATGGATCTTTTTTCTTTTAGGATTACAATTTTGATAACTAATCTTAAAGTGAGATACGTTGTATTATTATTTGAAACTAGGGGGCTCAGCCCCCTACTCGCTAACGCTCGTCAACCCCCCGTGAATTGCAAAGCAATTCACATTCAGACCGCTGCGCGATCCCAGCTCGCTTCGCTCATCCCTTTTTATTTTTCTAGTAATTCTAGCAGGAATAAGTACTACAATAAATCATTTGAACATATGAAATTGACAATTTTTTTAATGTAAAAAAGTAATTGAAAACTCCGTTGAAAACACAACTAAAAATGCATTTAGTTGATCCTACTAAAGCGCATATAAATCATTTAAATACTATGAAAAAAGGATCTTGGAAACATGATTAGTTTAAAACTTATTGCACCTATAATATTGTACAGCACAGCTTAAATTCATTAAAAAAACGCTACGTGGTAGGAAGATAGTTTATCATCAATGATTGTTTAAATTTCGTTCGACATTTTATTATTCTAATTGATTATAGATGTTGGAAAAAGAAATTATTTTTACTTCAATAAAACAGCAGCAGATGGCATTCTAGAAAGTTTATATTTTATTATCTCCGATTTTTTGTGCGAGTGAAATTCGTAAACAAATTCTAAATAAGAGTTGAGAATTCATTTGAAATTAACAATATTACTCATAATTAAAATGAATAATTATCTCAGATAGCACTGGGCGATGCATCGATACATCGTGAAAAATCGATTTAAATCATAAATCGTCAAACCGGTTTCTTGATCTTTCGTTTAGCGATGCATCGCGGCCGCCGCGATGCATCACACGCACACCAGATCTACGATGAACGACCCGTATAAACACCCCCACGAAGGGCACTCCCCCCGGGCCTATATCCCAAGTGTAGATAATTGGCCGTCAATAATCAACCAACCATATTAAAGATAATTCCATAAAAATATGAAGGTGGAATAGTTAAGTGAAAAACATCTAAATATCAAATTCTGGTTTTTGATATTATTTTAAGAATTAAAGCTCATTTTAAAAAAGATTCTTCTAATTAATTATAACATTTTTTTCAAATTTTTATTTATTTTTTGCAGCAAGTTTTATTATATTTTGCATTTTTGTCTGTAAACATAAGCCTAAAGAAAAAAGGTTTTTTAAAACATAATATAAGCTTAACGTGTATGTATAATAAATACTCTTAAATTTTATATTAAAATTACGACCATGTTTGTAATACTAAAAGTCTAATATCGTGATGCATCGCAATATCGCGATTTAGCCTCAATGATGTATCGCGATGTAGAAATCCTAATATCGCCCAGTCCTAATCTCAGACGCTTTGGTTATTATTTTATTTTTAATAATTGCTAGCTTGAGTTTCACTGCTATGACACTGACCGCCATATTGGAAGAGGAGCTAACACAATCTTGTCTGTTCATTGGTCTGAGCTCTGGAAACTACGGTTGCCAACGATAGGGTAGAAATTCAGCCTTTTTCCGCGCCACGTAAGATAAATATATATATAGATTACCCTATTACTCAGACATCAGATTACAAAACTCTGAGGGCATCAATGAAATTAAATTCTTTTAAAAAATTTATATTTATACTATAAAACTTTTCATTCAGGCTTCTATTGAAGAACAGAAGTTATACACTATCTTTCATGCTGCCATTTCCATTACTTTTAGGCAGCTATATTTACAGTTATTTTTCACTTTTACTATATTTCACTCATTTAACACATTGACTAACATACACCTAATAACATAGGCTATATTTTTAATTCTAATGCTTTGTTTTTGTTTTCCGTGAAAATCTTGAAGCTTTAAAATTTATCCTGAATTTGTTTTTGCATTGCTGAATGTATTGCATTGTTGTTACCATGTTCTGAAATTAATTTTTTTTCTCAGAGGTGACTCATTCTACCAAAATTTGTAAATGATGACGAGGAAAAGATATTTCTTTAACTTAGCATTTATTTTAGCAAGCTATTAAAATGATCCAATAAGTGATGAAATACACATGGCACAATTTGTGCTTCAGAAAATGAGATTTATTGCCAAATGATATAAAGTGCAATGAAAACAAATTTAATGGACTTTTATGCTTGTTTATATATGAATTCATATATATATCAACATTTTATTTATGTATATATATATATTATCATTGTTTTTTATATACAATTTACTTCTGTCGGTATATAAAAATAGATAAATGGCTTCTTTATATGGCTATGATGTCATACACTCACGCACATTGTATTGTAAGTTATTGGTTTGGCGTGGGCTTGAAAATCGTGCCAACCAAAAAGTCGCCAAACATCGGTGCGTGAGTGTAACACAGCTGTTCCCTTTATATTAAATAAAATGGAAAAAATTGCGTGTGTATATGAAACAGAGAATAGGTTGCAAAATTTCTTTTTCTCACCTAGGCCTTTTCCCTATAACTAGAAAAGTACCCAAAATTTTATTAATTCTATCAAGGTGCAGAAATCTTTCACAGATAATACCAGGGTTCATACTCTTTTTACATGATAAAATTCAAGCACCTTACCCAAAATTCAAGCACCTTTTCAGAAATGAAAATTTTAACGTTACAAAATACTATGTCTGTTTGTATAATGCAAATATATAAAGGGAAAAAAATTCATTTTCATATGTTTTCAGGTGAATGCCATACATAACATATAGTAGCGAAGTCTTAAATGTGAAATGTTATGAGAAAGTCTCCGAAAAATACAGAAAATACTTTTGCAGTATACTTTGAAAGTTATCTGTGCTAACACTAGACAAAAGTAGACACTTGATAATTCTGCACTGCTATGATACACACAATAAATAAATAAATAAATAAAAAAAAAAAAAAAAAAAAAAAATTCATACTTTACTTTAATTTGAAAACATCCACTAAATCATTTTACAAAAAGGTATATTAAAACACACACACACACAAAGAAAAATTTGCATGTTTCAGCATGAATAATTTACTGCATTTTAAATACAAGACTCTTTTCAGCCTTTAAGCTTTTTAACTGCCTCTTCTATTTTTTCATCTAAAATTTTAACTTCAGCCTGTTTTTCTTTTATGGTTTTTCTCAAGCTGTTTGACTGTATGCCGAAAGTTATTTCTTTGTAAACTCTGCCTTCAAAGATAACTCATCCGCTGAATCCAGAAGTTCTTTGATGTCAACTTCCAGACATATTTTATTTTTCTTTAAGTCATCTAAATCATCTTCAAGCTTTCTTTTCTTGTTCTCAGTGAGACATTTTTCCTTCTCTTTTTGCTGATCTTTCAGGTACATCATGTACCTTTGTCTACCACTGGATGCAGATGAAAGTAGCTCTTTTGTTATAGGTACTTTAAATAGGCCAACACAATACTCTATATGATCTTTTATAATTCTTAAAGAAATATAAGAATGTTCTTTTAGGTTTTCCACTTCCATATTTTTGTTAATAGAAAATCCTTTCTCGACAGAAGCTTGTCCATGGGACAAAAGCAACACAAGTTTGGTCACATGGAAGGCTTTAACGTGTCCTTTAACACACATATGGTCATAAAAAAATCATCTATCTGTCGATTCATTAAAGCTCATGAAAACTCATAAGTTTGTTGTTTCAAGGAAATCTTGATAATCCAGAAGAGTGGTTTCACAGTCATCTTCTGGGATCCAACCATTTTCTTGGAAGGCATTTATGATGGATTTCATTCATGAAATGCAGTTTTCTTTGTTCCGTGCAATTTTACCAGGATTCAAACAAGATGAATTGTGTACAATACTATAATTTATTGGGCTTTTTTCGATGATTTTTTTCATCATTGCACAAATGAAGTCACTTATTTCTTGCTTCAGAGCAATAACGTCACTTTCTTTCACAGATTTCTGTTCTGTTAAGATTTTTGAGCAATTTTTCCCCAGTGAATCCAGTTTCTATTTTAGCAATGGAATTCAACATATCAGTTTTGAATTCAAACTGAGAAAATTTCGAAACTGTTACATTTTTTATTTCACCATCCTTAAGAATTTTGTAATTCAGTAAGCATGACCGAATTAACTTTGTTAAATCAGCGGCAAAAAATGGCAGCACAGGTTTTTTAGTTTGATATTTCGTCATGAAAGGCTGCACCAAAGATGCAACTGATGAGAGAAAATGCAACTTAACAATTAACAATTCATCTTTTAAAAAAGATTTTTTGGAGTCATATGTGCAATTGTTGGGATTGGGAATTTTTTTTTTCGACACAAGAGATGAATGACTTTAAATCTTCCAAGATTTCAATGGCTCTTTCTATAGCTGGTAGGCTGTCAAGCCATCTATGTCAGCAGAACTTCAAGGCAGTCTTGCCAGTTGATGATACTTCATAATAATCTTGAAGCCTTGCTGGAGAATACTTGAATAGCCTATGCAAATTAATCAAAAATACATCCATTTGCCAATTTGAAGAAGCTCCACTAGCTTTAAATGCATTATGTAACACATGCAAGCCGCAGGTAACTATATTTAGTATACCATGATCATACTTTTTTTTAAGGTTATTTTGGAGATTTTTATATACCTTCCAGTTTACATCTGGTCCATCCATGGATAACTGCACAATATTTCCCAAATTAAAATTACTAAGTGCAGTTTTTATGCCATTAAGCAAGTCATTTGCTGTTGAATGACCCCAAAAAACTGAATTTATGTACCTAGTACATACCTGGTTTAAGCTTGGATGCCAAAATCGGACTAATAAATCCATTTGCTTGGACTGCGTCGATTTATTCAGCGTTTCATCAAATAATACACTGAAATGACCTTTGTCCACTAATTTGATTAAGAGATCTTAAAATGTGGTGCAATGCCAAAACAACATAAGTAAGACACATTTTGCTGGTGATAATGTAAATTGTTTAGCTATATTGCTATCTGTGAACATAATTTTCAGTACATCGCCTACTTCTGAGCAAGAATTATAGGAGTAATTTGAAGTCACACATTTTAATGCCCATAAAACAATCAGCTGTTAAAACTTCTTTGCTAGCCATAAAATCACTTATAGATTTAGGTTTAGATGATAAGGCAGGAGCTTGTGATGATGATAGCACAGACGCTTATGAAGTTGAAGGAAGACATTTCTGAGGTTGAAGCAGCAGACAATGGTAAAGATGCGGAGCTTCTAACTCCTCAGAGGGTTGTTGCAATGTAGTTACTTTTCCACAGTCAAAAACAGATTTTTGCATCTTTGAAGTAGCCAGTAACTTTTTGTGTTGAGCTCATAGAAAATTAAAATTATTCAATGTCGCTATGCATCATAATAGAAAATTCACACTATTTCTAAGCAATTTTTACTTTCTTCTATCTTTACAAGAAAAAAGTATTGGATTCATAAAAATTTTCGACTTCCAGTTTTCGACGAATTTATACATTTTAGAAGGTCCTGAACACGATTTGCCTGTTTTTAAAAGTGTGTCTGTTAGTCTGTGACTCTGTCTGTTTGTATGTGACAAAAATTTTGTGGGTGCTCTATCTCAAGAATAATGCACTAAATTTAATACAACTTTATATTCAGCCAGTTCCTGATACAAATTGGTACTGATTAGTTTTTGGTAAAAATCGCCGAACAGGTGGCGCTGCTATGCTGCATTTTTCGTGATTTCCGCAATAGCTCTATGTCAAGAACTAATGCACTCATTTTCATGAAACTTCAGATTCAGTTAGACCTTGATATAAATAGACGCTGATTACGTTTTGGTGTAGATATCCCAACAGGTGGCGCTATTATACCACTTTTTTCATAATTTTTACAATAGCTATATCTCAAGAACGAATGCACGAAATTTCATAAAATTTCATATTCTGTTAGATCTTGACATAAATAGTTGCTGCTGTAATTTTTTTCACATATTTAAAAAAGAGAAAGAAGTGAGGGGATTAATTAGCATATATAGCAAGAGATAATAAAAATCGCATAAAACTGGAATTATTAAAAATAAAAAATTAATAATAATAAAATTATCATATGTTCAGTTTGAAAGATTTTCTTTAAAAAAATTAAAATAATGCAAATTCAATTGGAGTTGGGCGGCATGCACGAAATATGCTGTTGAAGGCAGTCTGGGGACAACAATCACAGTTTCGTTTTTAAAGATTTTTGTAAAAAATATATATTTAATGGGGGCCTCTATCAACATCGGACGACGCGCACGAGATACACTGTCGAAGGTAGTGGAGCCACCGATCACAGGTTCGTTTTGAAATATTTTCGTATAAAAATAAAAATTCGATCAGGGCCTCGGCAACATCGAGCCGAACACACGGAGATAAGCAGCCAAAGTCAGTAGAGGTCCCGATTCGTTTTGAAAGATTTTTGTTTTAAAATATAAAATCATACAAATTTGATCGGGGCCCGGGCAACGCTGGGCGGGTCAACTAGTATGCAATAAAAACAACACTAATAAATAAATCAATTCACTATGTGAATATTGTTAGAACTAAATTTAGGAATGGGACAATTTTTCTTTCTTTTTGGTGGGAGTTCAATCATTGCGTTATTAACAAATAAGTATTTGATTAATCAAAACAAAGTCAAGCAACAAAAATTTTAATTTCATTATTTTTCTTAAAACTAAAATTAAAGTAAATCCAAATAATTTAAATTATCTAATTAAAACAATTAGAATTACAACAAGGGTGACAACCTTTCCTTGCTCCCGTTTGCTGGTACCTATGATTCATGAAACGTGAATAACATTGCTATCACATCGCCTCCAATCTTCCTCACATTTTACAATAGGTATCAGAATTATATATTTATTGTTATGGAAAACACTTCCCTCTCATATGACTTGTTAATGCATTCTCCCATATTCTCCAATTGCTGGGTAACATAGCATAACTTGCATCGGAACTGGTATGCACTATTCGGTACTGCTTCTAACCAACACTTCTATTCTTCTCGTTCTAGTCACAAGTCACTGAAATTGCACATTCTAGGCATCGTTATAGCATAGATCTCAACAAATAATTACTACTACAGATCTACAGAATGCACAAGTACAGATGAAAACTACTTGTTGTGAAAACCAACGTACATGCATGTGTGCATGCGTCAACTGACCGAGTTTTAGCGTTGCAATAGGTGTAGCAATATTGAAGAAACAGAACATACAAAGTAAGAAAGATAAGAACAAAATTTCCAATTTTGCTGTCGGTATTAGCAACAAGTTACCCTTCTTTTCATTTTTCTTTTGTTAACTTAATCCTATAGAGGGAAGGGAGAAGCGACAAATGCTCGTACTTTGAACTCCTGAAAAGAAAACGATCTCGGAACAAATATTTTCGCCTGTTTTTATTTATTTTTTTTTTTTTTTTAAGCTTGCAATTTTAATTTATTTTGAATATCTGAATAAGAAAAATTAAGCACCTATAAAAAAAATAATGAAAATTAAGCACCTTCATTAAAATATAAGCAAATTCAAGCACTTTCAAGGACTTTTTTTCTCTCTTAAAAATTCAAGGACTTTCAAGCACTTTCAAGCACCGTATGAACCCTGTAATACTTATTTTTTAATCTCCAAAGCTCTTAAAAATTAAATTAAAAATGAATATTCACTGTTCTACACACATTTACAAAAAACATCAAAATAGTCTTGATACTTTTTTAACCATCTAAGTGGTTTGTAAGTTTAAGTTTCTAAGTTTCAGTTTCTCAAAAATAATTTAAATCGGCTGTAGACAAAAATATTTTAAAAAGAATTGTATTTTAAGATATATGAAACAAAGTTATGCACACTGTATTTTAGAAACAAGCCGTGAAATAAAATTTAAATTAACATTAGTTTTACAAGCATATTTACAAAAATACAGGAAAGCCCTTTCAGACGCTCAGAAATTCCTTCTGGAGAAAAATGGCTTAATTAAAGTCCTGCATCAGCTGCAGATCGGGTTAACATACTTGCGATCATGGGGAAAAATCATTTGCGGTTTATTTTAATGATGTTACTCAATTTCAAACACATTGTAATTGATATATATCACTAAGGTGCATTACAAGAAGCTTAATACAGAATATGGTGAGCATAGCACTTATAGTTACTTTACAGGGACAGTCAAAAGAATTCCATTACATTAAGTCTATGGAAAAAAAAAATAGTTTGTGGTTTAATTAAATAATGTTTCACTATTTTAAACGCATTGAAATTTATGAATATCACTAAGGTGCATTACAAGAGGCTTACTACAGAATATTGTGTGTATAGCAGTTATCGTTCATTTACAGGGACACACAAAAGAATTCTTTACTGTCTGTGAACAATAATTCCTGGAAGTGCATTTTAAGTTGCTGAGCGCGATTATAAATTTAACTCACTTTTTGTCGATTACTTGGTGTGTATAAATTCTGTAGATCCTATACAGGGCAGCACAAAAGTTCGCGAACACATTTCCGTTTATTGACAGAAACCCCAGCAGGAGAATTTTAAACTGTGCTACGCGTTTCCTAACTAAACTAAAATTTAGCATTCTATGTAGTATATATACAAATCTATAGATCATATACAGGGCTGAATAAAAGTATTCAGATATATTTCCGAATATTGTATATGTTGGAAATTTTTGAAATTACGTTTTAAAATACGTTATGCGTTTTCCAAATTGTAGATGTTATCTTTCAGCTTATTAAACGGTAATGATTTGTAAAATTATTTTGGAAGCGTTGGAAAGTGTTACCTAATCTATGCTTGACGCATGATTTTTCGTTCTTTTTTAGGATTTGCGCCAATATTTGTACTTGGCGCGAAGTGGTATTCGTTTAACGAAAAAGTACCAAATAAGCTTTTAATTAATAATACAATAAATTGCAGAAAATTCGCGAATCCAAATTGCCCTACATTTATATATCATATACAACTGCATACAAATACTGTGATAATTCTACAGTTTATTTAGAAATTACAAAATGAAATCAACAGTTTAGATTATATAGAATGTGGATCTAGTAGGAAAAGAAAACTGAAAATTATCATAATAAATTATAGTAAATGTCAAAAGACGTCTGTAAAGTGGGTGGGGATTTCAACGTTTTAGAGCATAATTTAAAAAACTGATAAATTAAATCGATTGTAAAATTCTCAAAAAATTCGTTAAATTGTGGAATTTTAATATATAATTTAACTTTGAAACATTAAAAATAAAGATAACGGAATAGCAGAAATTTTAATCTTACTACAGTTAATTACTATTTTAAAAGCACAAAGGAAAAGTAAAACTTTACCATCACCAGGCTTAATAGTCTCAATTTGAACTCCCATAATTATTTAATTACAGTATTTTATGGAATTTTTATTAAAATAATGCTAAAAAAATGTTTACAAAAACGGGAACTATAATAAAATAACTTGGCATACAAAAAAAAACATTCGCGTCTAAGCAGCCGATAGCCCAACTCATTTGCCCTCTGCTGTTTTGCCGATAATTGCATAGTTCCATCTAGTGTTGCAAATCGTCATTTTTTTACTGCGACCAAAACAAGGACCAAAATCTACTTTTGAAGCCCCCCAAAAAGTAAATTGAAAAGAGAGAGAAACAAAGACACAGAAAAAATTGATTTGTATTTGTTATCAACATTTTTATGTTATTTTAAAACAAAATCTCTTACTAATATTTTCCTAAATATTTTTAGAATATTTCTCCTGAATCTGGATAATATTTTGAGGAACAGTTATTTGCAAATTGAAATTTGGCAACAATGCTTATGTCACTAATACAATTTGTCGAAGTGGCAACTCCTTGTGGACCACGTTTTGTCGCGATTAATATCAAATATTAATTATAAAAATTATAGGTATGTATCTGAATATATTTTCTTTACTTCTGTTAAAAATGGATATTTTGATTAAATTATGTGTCAGTCAATGATCTTTGAAATGAGTGTTTTTATGCTTTTGCTGGTCAACATCATCATCATTATTAAAAGTTAGGACTAATCGTTACTATGATTGTAGTCGGCCTCTTGTCTTAAGATGTGGGTTAAATTGTAGCATATTAATAAAGTACGTGAAAACAGTGCTTTTTATGGTTAAATTATTAAGTGATAAAAAGCAATTATACTTTATACCATAAAATACAACCAATGCTGTACAACTGCTTTCGCCAGCGGTGCGTTATATTGTTTTATGCTTTTCAAGTCCGTTATAAGATATTTTAGTATTTCTAATTTATTTTATTAATTATTGATTAAACTTTCAGATTTGTGTTTTATTTTCGGATATATTTAGCACACAACTTTGTTGTTGATAATTGTTAGTAAAATGTGTTGACGTTTAGAAAAGCTGGATAACCGTAAAAATCGAAACGTTACTTTTACAGTAGTGACAAATGCAGTCACTCAGTTCTATGCTCTGTAATTCTTATTCATTTTAACTGAAATTAAGTATATAGATATCATAGATATGAATAAAGATTATTTAATAGTTATGTTATATTGGTGTTTTGAGTATAACATATGACTATGAAGCTGCAGGATTTTAGTTTCATGATGGTATAGTATCTACAAGAAATCAGTTGATTTTATTCTGTCTTTCTTTTTGCCTGAATTTGGACTGCTTTCATTATTGTTTATAAAATGTAATATCCAATAATGTAAATCAAACATGCTCTTTTTTTTTTTCTTCTTTTTAAGTGATAGAATGCAAGATATTTTCAAACCAGTAAACAAATTTTCTAATCAAACATGATTAATATTTTTAGATTTAGAATAAGGGTTGATCCAGGCAGATATCCCCCCCCCCCCATTTTTGTTTCCCTCTGCAAAATGAAGATCCAAGCCGGTCAAAACTGTTTATTTGAGGATTTATTGGCAGTGTTTAACACTATACATGTAAAATGATTGTTCTTGATCAGTCATTTTAAAAGATAAAATAAATGTTCATATTGGGTTGGGATGTATTTTTATACTTTATTCAAATTATCCCATCTTTATTATTTCCTTCCTATCTTATATTTTCAAAAATATTGTTTGTTTTTTGCAATTCAAGATCAAATTGCATTAATCTGTATAAACTGTTCTGCATTTTACTGTCAAGAAGTTTATCAGCTGTTCCTTGGTGGCGAGTTAATTAAAAATGCTTGTCACTAGAGTCCTGCATGGAGCAAATTATACTTGACCTGAACCCGGCAAAGGTTTTCCTGTCAACTCTAAAATTGATGAGCGTCTGGGGAGAGAACTTTAACAGTAGAAAATATTTGCAGTCCTCTTCACCAAATGGGAAAACCAGTAATATGTTCTTCCCTCAACCTTATGTAGTTTTCCCTTTTCCGTTGCATTTATTATTCAGTTATGGAAATCTGCTATCCTTGTGTATTAGCCTGCAGTCTGCCATCTTGATTTTATTAAACTTTTATTAAATAAAAATACATTGAATTATCCTTTACATGGGAGATTAAAGGATAATACATAGAATTATCTTTTAGGTATGGAATAGTGCTAATTTGACATTAGAGATTGGTTTAATGTGATTGTTATGTTTTTATTGTTTGAGAAATGTTGTTTTTAGGTAGTGATTCTGTTCGAAAATTTTTAAAAATTCCAAAAAAGTAAAAAAATCAGTCTTTGGTTCAAAAATTTGACCATTAAATCTGCGGGAACAGATATAAACCCAAAATTAAACATTCTTTCATCCATATTTGGAATAATATATTTTGGTTAATATCTTAAAATGATACACCAACATATAATGTTTAGATTCAACTGATAGATCTTTGTGTGTGTGTTGTTCAAAGTAAATTTTGGAGATTTATTAGATTTCAACTGTTTCTATCCAATAGCTTCAAATTTAACATTTCGATTATAATTTACATGCATATAAATATTTTACATACAGTAGATCTTTATAATGCAAAACTAAAAACGTGGGGTTGTGCATTATATAGATCACATATCATTAAACTCGTAAACTTGGCCAAATATGTCTTATATATCAAACTTATATACATATATCAAAATATAGTACAGTGAGTATACTGGATTCCTAATTTTTTTCGGCTTAGATGCTTTACACTCACGCTAAAAAAAAAAAAAAAAAAAAAAAAAAAAAAAAAAAAAAAAATTGGTTAAAAAAAAAAGAAAGTCGCCTAACTTTGGCGACTTTTTTTTCTTTTATGGCAACCCGGCTATTAAGCTTGTATTTAGTTACTGGTGTTGAAATTTGTTATTATAATCTGTATTTGCGTGGATGTTAAGGGAAATGTTTGCGCATGTCTGTATTACGTCATTGATGATGAAAAGTAGAGAAAACGTGATTGGTTGTAGAAGAACGTAAAAGATTGAAATGACGTAATTTTATGTAAAGGGTTGTGCGAAATTACAAAATCAGTTATCGAATGATTATTCTGATTGTAGCAGTCCACTTTAGAAGAATGACGTAGGTAATGTATTTTCTATTAAATTTATGTTAATAAAATTTATTTTTCGTTTATTTTGATATTTACTTTCTGGCTTTACTAATACGTGATTATTTATAAATGTTTTGTTTGTCATGAAATTAGAAACTAAATAATCGAATGTTTACACTGATATAGTAGGGCACTTTAAAAGATTGAAATGATGTAATTGATATTTTCCATTAAATTTATGTTTTAAAAAATGTATTTTTGGTTTATTTTAATTGTCGTGTAGAAATACTATTTTCTGAATACGTTATTTATAAATGTTCTGTTTTTTATGTTTCCAAAATGGCAACGGAAAATAGTAGCTTGGCGCAGTCTTGGAAATCGCGCCAACCAAACAGTCGCCAATCTTTTGTTTACATTTTTAGCGCGAGTGTAACACATCTGTTCCTTTTTTTTCATAATATAGATAATTTTACACTTCCAAATACTTAAGTATTAAAAATATGAATTTATTCAATTATCGATGCTGGCTTTTCATTGATTTCGTGTTTGCCCCAGGGGTGGTGGCTCATGGAAAATATTCCATCTTGTGCTGCGTTTGTAGCCTTGGCAACATGTTATAGTGAGAAGTTCCAGACATTATATTATCGTTCCCAAGTGGTTCAGTTGGTAGAACGTCAATGCGCTATACTGATGACCTGGGTTCGAGTCCCGGATTGCAGTGCTCCCACTAGGTCCGTTTTTAAGGAATTGGTCCGTTTTTTTGCTTCAAGTCTGTTTTGGTCCGTTTTTTCATCATTAGGTCCCTTAAGTCCGTTTTTCGATACTGTTAAACGGCCTTTATTTTAAATTTTATTGATATTCGGTATTTAGCCATGCCTCGCGGAAAAATCACGTGTTTCGAGGATCGGGAAAACGTCATTAATTTCGTCAAAGAATCGCGAAAAAGCACGAATTTCGTCAAAGGATCGCAAAAAAACCATGAATTTCGTCAAAAGGAAGTAAAATAACACAAATTTTCTCAAAAAATCGCAAAAAAACACACTAAGTTCTTCAAAAGATCGATAAAAAACCGCGAATTTCGGCAAAGGATTCAGAAAATAACACTGATTACGTCAAAAGATCGCGAAAAAACGCAAATTTCGTCAAAGAATCGCGAAAACAATGGGATTTTCGTCAACAAAAGATCGCGAAAAAATACTAATTTCGTCAAAAGATCGTGAAAAAACCATGAATTTTGTCAAAAGATCGCAAAAAATCCCGCGAATTTCGTCAAAAGATCGAGAAAAAACGCGAATTTTGTCAAAGGATTGAGAAAATAACACGGATTTCGTCAAAAGATCACGATAAAAATGCAAATTTCGTCAAGATATCGCGAAAAAACCCGCCAATTTCGTCAAAATATCACGAAAATAACGCAAATTACGTCAAAAGATCGCGAAAATAACGCGAACTACGTCAAAAGATCGCGAAAATAACGTGAATAACGTCAAAAGATCGCGAAAACAATGGGAATTTCGTCAACAAAAGATCGCGAAAAAATACTAATTTCGTCAAAAGATCGCGAAAAAACCATGAATTTTGTCAAAAGATCGCAAAAAATCCCGCGAATTTCGTCAAAAGATCGAGAAAAAAACGCGAATTTTGTCAAAGGATTGAGAAAATAACACGGATTTCGTCAAAAGATCACGATAAAAATGCAAATTTCGTCAAGATATCGCGAAAAAACCCGCCAATTTCGTCAAAATATCACGAAAATAACGCAAATTACGTCAAAAGATCGCGAAAATAACGCAAATCACGTCAAAAGATCGCGAATTACGTCAAAAGATCGCGAAAATAACGCGAATTACGTCAAAAGATCGCGAAAATAACGCGAATTACGTCAAAAGATCGCGAAAATAACTCTAATTACGTCAAAAGATCGCGAAAATAACACGAACTACGTCAAAAGATCGCGAAAATAACTCGAATTACGTCAAAATAACGCGAACTACGTCAAAAGATCGCGAAAATAACGTGAATTAGTCAAAAGATTGCGAAAATAACACGAATTACGTCAAAAGATCGTGAGAATAACGCAAATTACGTCAAAAGATCGCGAGAATAACGCGAATTACGTCAAAAGATCGCGAGAATAACACGCATTACGTCAAAAGATCGCGAAACTAACGCGAATTACGTCAAAAGATCGCGAATTACGTCGAAAATATCACGAATTTCTTCAAAAAATCGCAAAAAAGAACACTAATTTCGTCAAAAGATTGTGAATTTCGTGACAAGATTGTGGAAACATTGTGAATTTCGTCAAAAGATCGTGAAGAAACCGCGAATTTTGTCAAAGGTTCATGAAAGCACCGTGAATTACGTCAAAAGATCGCGAAAACATCACAAATTTCGTCAAAGGATTGCAAAAAAAAAAAATGCAAATTTCATCAAAGGATTGCAAAAGAAACATGAATTTCTTCAAATGATCATGGGAAAATTCGTGAAATTCAATCAGTCCTGCTAAAATCAGCACACAGACATCATCAGTAGGTTACAAAACTTTCAAATTTTTTGTTCCATCATAAGGATATGAAAATTGCCGTTTTTCATTTTGTGTAAATATGATTTTGGGCTTTCACACAGCAGTTTCAGTTTATCTGATAATCAGTTGTAAACATATCTCGGCAGCTGCAAGTGGCATCCAAATGGGAAATGAATGCAGTGATTCATTTTTTGTGGGCGAAAAGGTGTAACTGCATTGAAATTTATCATCAGTTTCATGAAGTGTATAGTGAAAATGCTGTCACATAAAGTTATCGCGAAGCAGTGCAACACATTTTAGAATGGACGTACAGATATTGACGACCTGAGCATAACGGAAGATCATCACCTGCATAAAATTATGAGATCGCTGCTCTCGTGAATGCATCTTTGCAAACAGACGCATAACAATAAATGAAATTAATATTTCTCATGTAAGTGTGCATAAAATTATTGCTGGATATTGGACAGGATTTCTTTGCAGAAGCCATTAAAAAACTTGTCATGTCTCGATAAATGTTTAAATAATGGATGTTGAAAAGTAGATTTTACATGAAACTTTAGGATACAAATAAAGTTATTGTAAAATTTCGATCATGTTTTCTTAAACAGTGCAACTAACTTACTGACTGACCATTGTAATTCAAATAAAGTTGTATTAATAATAGAAGTTTGTAATCTCTGATCTTTCAGATAATGAATTTCAGAATTAAGTGAATTTGAGTCGGAGCAAATATAACAAATTATACTTTGAACATTTATAAATAAGTAACAAATAAGGGAGGGAGGAGGGTGTTGTGTGTTTATTTTATTTGTGATTTGCCGGAATAGGTCCCTTCTTAACAAATATGTGGTCCTTTTTGGTCCCTTTTTTGAAATAAAAAATGGTCCCTTTTGGTCCCCTTTATTGAAAAAAATGGTCCCTTTTTTCCATTTTTAACTGCAAAAGTTGAGTGGGAGCCCTGGGATTGGGTACTTTTTCACTATGTTGGCTATATGCCTATTAAGCAATTAAAATTTGATTTATTATGAATGCAAGGCGTGCGAAATTTTCTATGGAAAAATTTCCAAAGTATTAAAAATTGTTAGTTATATTCAGCATTAAAGCTATTCTCAAACAAAATATTTTTACCTCTTCAACAATGTAGAAGTTTCTGACATATCCACAAACTAATTTTAGATGTAAAAACATGAAATTGGTACGGTTGAGTAATTTGGAATTGAATAGCATTTTTTGATAAATGTCACATCTTATGTTATAAGTGATTTTTGAGGCATAAAGACCTTTGCAGAACTGTAGCATCCTAAAATTAAGTTAAAAATATCTACTCTGATAATATTATAAAAAATATTTTGTTTTTTTTTTAATAGAAAACACTATTTGGTTTCAATGCTAACACATAAGTTTGTCCTACTACGAAACTGTTAAATTCTGATACAGAATTGAAATTTATTCTGATACGAAAACAAATTTTTGATTTTCCACCCTTGTATTATGAGACTCCAAATCAAAAGATTTGTTATTACTAGAGATCGACTCCTCCCACTTTCGTCCAAAACCGAAGGTGTAAAAAATTTAAAAAACTGATTAATACATACAACTGCATATAATTTTTAATAAATAAATAATTACTTAATAATTAATTACATTACTAATTTATTAATTATACGTGTATTGAACCACATTTCTAACAAACAAACGTGTGTGTGTGTATATATATATGTATATATATATGGCTTAGATGTATCAAGCTCCCTCAGAAGGTGGCCATCTTGTTTGGCGATTTTGGGCATTTTTCACAGGTTTTGCTGACAATGTTGCCCAAACCGTTGAGTTAGCGTTCTGGCAACCTTAAATTTTTCTCCGATCAAGAGCCGTTTTTTTCAGGCATCGTGGTGTGTGCATTGCATTTGGACTGCACGTGGTAACCATGTTATATATATATGTATTTTTTTTTAATTCTTATTACTGTTTGATTCTTTTTATTTATTGATATTATATAAATATAAGGAATTTTTTTAATCTGAATTCTGAAGGCAGTAGTATGATTTTTTAATATGTATATGCAGCTATGCCGGGGATCTGCTATTCAAAGAACTAGCTGATATTTGCAATTTATGCATCAATGTTTGTTTTTTCAAGTTACGGATAGGAATTTCTGATTTTTCAGGTCGTATTTTTGGGGCTAGCTTATTACAAACCTATTGTTAATTTGTGGTTTTTTAATATGTATATGTTTTAAAAATGAATCGTTTTTAAATATCCGTATATTTATGTTTTTAGTTATTTTTTGTGTATTTGAATGTCTACTTACAGAGGTCTGACCAGACTTTTTTTACAGGGTCCTGTTTTTGTGAAATTGTGAACAGCTTTTTATATTTGTGTAAAATCTAATCATAATTTTGTGAATTTGAAATGGTCATTATATTCAGGTTCTTGTTTATGCATTTTTAAGAAGATATATGGATATAAAATACATATATTTTCTTTATATATGTAAAAGTGACAGGTCAGATTTTACTTTTAAATGATGAATTTGTGAAATGTTTGGTTTAAAGATGGAAAAATTTTGTGAAAAACCTATTTTTAAGACAAAGAATTTTGTGAAGGGTCCTGTTTTAGGGAAAATAATTTTGTGAAGGGTCCTGTTTTAAGGAAAATAATTTTGTGAAGGGTCCTTTTTTGAAATGAAAAATTTTGTGAAGTCCTTTAAAGGACCCAATTTTTTCCTAAACAGATCCCTGACTTATGATTAAAATTTCTTGATTTTGCTTGAAGTCTTGAATTTTTTATATTATGTGTAATCTCTAAAAACTTTTTATTTTTGAAATATATAGAGATTAAACATAGTAAAGATAAAAAAGAAATTAAAGCAAAATCATGAAATTTTTAATCAATGACCGACCACTTGGCAACAAATACTTGTCCGCCAAACAAGATGGCGGATTGAGGGCGAGTGATATATCTGTTCCGAAATGTTTAATGCTTTATATATTCAAGTAACATTTTGATAATAAAAAAGATTTGTATTCTGTTACTCACATGAAATATATTTTTTTTTCGTCACATTACTTATATAACTTATTTCACATTTATATTTTCCAATTATTCGAATTTCATCTTATAAAAAAATATTTTAAGTATACATACCGATAGATTTTTTGTAATAAATTTCGTAAATCTCATATTTTTACACCTTTCTCAAAGCATTCGAAACAGTCTGGAGTTTCAACGTAAAAATTTTCTATTGTTAAGTTTGCAGCTTTTAAAGATCACGTGATAAGTATCTTTTAAGTTTAGTCATATATGAATTGCTTGCTTTATAATTTACACTCTCACCAATAATCACTCATGACGGATAATGACAAACAGTGGAGTTCATAGCAATAAACAGTGTCTCATTTGAGCCGATACAACTCATGTCAATGAGTAAAGTTGAAGATTTCCAAAACGGGACGAGATTTTGGCAGCAGTTTCGGTAAAACTGCAATTTTGCACCGAAATTTCGGCCGATCTCTAGTTATTACTATAAAGTTGGCTTTAGCCAATTAGTCAAAAGATTGGTTGTTGTCATTCTTTAGCGGTGGTGGACTGAATGTCATGAAGATTGTAAAAAACAAATTGCATGAAATCAACAATAATACTGTTGATATACAAGCATGCACTCTTCACAAAGTCCACAATGCATTTGGCTATAATTTTGAAATGTGTCTTATTAACTTATACTAACTACTAAAGAAAATCCACCGTGCAGTCTAGTGATTACTCAGTTGCAGTCATACTGCTACAAATTTTGAAATTCTCAAATAAGTATTTATTTTTTCTTGTTTTAACATTTGTTACATTTTATACTGTTGAAATTGTATATATGCACTATGTTAAAGAAAAGTTTATTAACAAAGCATATTTACTTTTAATTTGGAGCTGCTCCAAAACTGCAATTTAACCTGCTACAAAAATGGATTTTCGATTTTCTACCCCTGTATTAAATGTTAAGTGGCATCTTTAAGAGACTACTTCACTCGTGCAAAAACACCTGCTAGCTAATGTTAATCTTATGGGGCAGTTATTTTTTAATATCTCGTTTGCATTTCAATGTTTTTAAAGGATTTTTTTTTTTCAATTGAATAGCTGAGGTTGATTGCTATGCAGGCCTTTTTTTATTAGTGTGCTTTCACTTTTGGAACCGATTTCGAAAATCAAAGTATCATCATTTAAAAAAAATCTGTTAACACAATCAAAAAAGTAAAAAAGGGTCTGTATAAAGATTGACCTCAGCTATCCAATGCAAAAAAAAAAAAAAAAATTGAAATGCTAACAAGATATTGTAAAATAACTGAACCATATGCTTAACATTAGCGATTGGGTGTTTTCGCCTGGATGAAGTAGCCCATTATAAATTTATTTGCATTGTCATTACTCATAGTGATGAATATTAAACTTACATTTATTTTTTAGATTGTAAGTCATCATGGAGAAGCAAGCAGAGCAGAATGAGAGAGCTTTTCAAAAGCAGCCTACAGTTTTCCTCAACAAAAAGCCTGGGCTAGGCAAGCAAAAGATAAAGAAATTACGTTATTCAAAAAATGTTGGATTAGGATTCAAGACACCCCGAGAGGCACAAGAAGGTAACTACATTGACAAGAAATGCCCATTTACTGGAAATGTCAGCATTCGTGGCCGTATATTGAGAGGAGTTGTCATGAAAAAGAAGATGAACAGAACCATTGTAATCCGAAGAGATTATCTTCATTATATTAAAAAATACAACAGATTTGAAAAACGCCATAAGAATATGTCAGTTCACTTATCACCTTGCTTTAGGGATGTTGCAATTGGTGATATTGTAACTGTAGGTGAATGCAGACCACTAAGCAAGACTGTAAGATTTAATGTTCTTAAAGTTACAAAAGCTGCAGGGTCTAAAAAGCAGTTCACTAAATTTTAAAGTAATTCCTGTGCAAGTGTAAATGTAA
Organism: Maratus michaelseni; assembly: GCA_963931845.1. Lineage (NCBI taxonomy): Eukaryota > Metazoa > Arthropoda > Arachnida > Araneae > Salticidae > Maratus > Maratus michaelseni. The sequence continues at coordinate 46,289,268 of OZ007588.1, read as the reverse complement.
AAAAAAAATCAGCACAGTTAATAAAAAAAATGTAAAAGAATGATTTTGTTTTTATTTAAAAGAGCCTTTTTGTATTTATATTGGGAGATTCAAGCCTGTCGGGTAATTAACTACTGTAATTAAAAACATTCTGGGTTCTGCTAGGTTTGGAGGTCTCAACAACAAAATTCCTCTAATTATTTTATTTTAGAAATAGCATAATGAAAATAATTACTACCTCCTTTTTCATTCTTTTGGGCCACCAAAGAAAAGGAAGTGAGATTAAAACACTTAATCACTGTACTATATTGTGCTGTCCTCTAAAAAAAAAAAAAAAAAAAAACCCATTTTTTGAAATTTTCGCTATAAAGTATAATAAAGAATTACAAAAAATAAATAAACATGGCTAAATTTTTGCAGCTTATTCCGACGAAGATTTTAATGTTGAGCATTTTTTGTTTTATCACTATTACAAAATGGCAGCCAATTGAGAATTTGAAGAAAAAAAACCCACTTTTCTAAAAAAAAAAAAAACCTGTTACCTGGAGAAAAAAAAAAAAAAAAAAAAAACTTGACATAATCAGCTGAAAATGAAGCATTTTATTGCATATTAATAATTTAACATTAAAAAAAATTGTAAATCATTTTAATAAAAAAAAAAATCTGTAAAAATGAAGTTCATGTTTTGACAGAATTCTGCAGTTATTAACTTAAATTATTTTAAAACTAAATAAGCACTCCTTAGGTATTTTTAACTTAATATTATTCTAAATGGTGCCGAAAAAAAAAATGACTTTAGTGAAATATTTGATGTGTTCTAGAGTGGGTTTTTTTTTTAGAGGACAGTACAATATGTAATTTCAGTTGACTTCTCAAGATTAGTTTTCCGGTTCTCATCTTAGGTTAGTAAATATGGTAACACCGTATTTGTCTGACTAAATGCCTTTTTTTCTTCACCTTACTTGAGATCACTAGGAATCTTTGTCTTTTGTATAATTATAGCAGTGGGGAAAGCAGGATAAGATGCACAAGGAATTAATCAAGTGGGAAGGACAGACATTCTTAAAGAGAAGCCAATTGAAATTACACAAAAGTATAATAGTAAATTGAACATAGCTCTCTTTTTACAGAATGGATGACATCAATCATTAGATTGCCATAGAAGCAAAATCGCCCTTTTTTAAAGAACTTTACTCTGTTACAGAAAAAAAAAATCAATCTTGTTACTTTCTTTAACCCCTTCCAGACCTTTGGTGCATATGGCAATTGTTTTTTTTATTTAATTAGGGCATTTGTGTGGTTAAATACATAAAGGCAACTGTTAAAAAAAATTGCCAACCAAATAAAATTTATTTATGGGAGGCTGGTCCCGAAAGGGTTAGTTATTATTATTTTTTTTTTTCCTTGAAAGTTTGCTCCATACAGGGCTGTAAAATGTAAGATAAAACGGATAATAAAAACTAATTTCCCATTTTTGGCAGAAAATTGACTTGCAGAAAAAATCAATCTACAAATTCCAAATAAATTATTAAAAAGAGGACAAAATGGTACTATATTGGGCTAAAAGATGATTTCAATGATTATACATATTTTTGCAATTGTAGTTAAAAGGTAATTGATAAAAATTTTCGCTGTGAAAAATGAATCTAGGTGGGGATTCGAACCCAAATACAAAAATCTCGAATCCAGCGTTCTACCGACTAGACTACGAAGCCACTTCCCAAAGAAAGAAATTTATCCGATTATAAACTGTAACACAAACTTTTGGACCTTTTTTTTTTTTTTCCCAAGGGCCCTGGGTATTGCGCTTTATAGTTTTCATATATTTATATACTAACTATACTCTATCGATACAAACATTCACTGCATTCTGTTATGTTGACCTCGGAACCTCTCCTTCTAAGTGTAAAACCAGTCATCAAATAAAATTTCTAGATGCAAAATTAAACTAATCAGTGTTAAATTCAAACTGATTAAAATATGTTTGACTTGGCAGGTATAAGAAGTTCTTATGTTAGGTAGTAGAGTTGTTAATTTAATTATTCCAAGGAGTTATTATAATAGATCTAATTAAAAATCAATTTTAAATGAAATGCATTTTGCATGTGATAAAAACATTGCTAAACTATAAAGAAATAGTCTTGTTAATATTTTTAGAAACATAAATTATTTTAATCTTTAAATTTGATACTTTCATATATTTAAAAAAAATGAGATATGATTTTAATCATAGATTTAAAAAAGCTGGTTTAATCATTAATTTAAAATAGACATACTGCAGGAAATATAATATTTTTAAAAAATGTGGGATTTTAATCCAAATTAAATAGCAGCTAAAACCAGCAGGGAACATGTTACCTGCCATGTGTCAAAGTTTCGCTTTGTTGAATGCGGAAAGATTCTTTTTTAAGAACCATCTGATGATGTAACTTTGTTGTTAACTAGTGTTCACTCTAGAAAAAAAAAGGGCAGGGTGCTAGTCACAAAAAGGGCACTATTTAAGCATAAAAAGGGCACTAGTTTTAGCGAAAAAGGGCATTGTTTTATAAAAAAAAAAAAAAGTATACTTATTCGGAACCAATATAAGAAACTCATTATTGTTCATCATATACTCATCAATGTTTGTACACACATTTAGTAACATAAATTATAGAAATACATTTTTATTAAATTGATATTTTAAGGTTCTAGTAAGTAATTAGGTTAACATATGTGGATATAAAATTATTAGCCGCCTCTAATTTATGAATTTTAAGGGGGAAGCAGAAATTTTGAACTTAAGATGACTGATTTAGTTACCTTATTAAAAATTTAAAAATAGGACAAAAAAATTTAAATAAAAGAGTTTTAACTTTAAATTTCGTGTGCTTGGAAAGAAGGGGTGGGCAACAATTTTGGGTGAGGGTGTGGAAAATTACTTGATCGATTATTTGCTATAATAAAGTGACAGAGCAGGAAAAGTAAAAAAAAAAAAAAAAGATAAGGCTTTTAAGCTTGGTAAGATGGGAGAGCAAAAGATGAGTTTTGTTTTCCCCAGGGTGTTAAGGGGGGAGAGGGGGGGGTTGCGTCCCTTTGATGAAATTTGCAGGTTTTTCAAGATCTTTTGACAAAATTTACCGTTTTTTCGCGATCTTTTGACAAAATTTACCGTTTTTTCGCGATCTTTTGACGAAATTTGCCGTTTTTCGCAATGTTTTTGACGAAATTTACAGTTTTTTCGCAATGTTTTTGACGAAATTTGCCGTTTTTTCGCAATGTTTTTGACGAAATTTGCCGTTTTTCGCAATGTTTTTGACGAAATTTGCCGTTTTTCGAGATATTTTGACGAAATTTGCCGTTTTTCCGCAATGCTTTTGACGTTTTCTCGCGATCTTTTGGCGAAATTTGTCGTTTTTCGCAATGTTTTTGACGAAATTTGCCGTTTTTTCGAGATATTTTGACGAAATTTGCCGTTTTTCCGCAATTCTTTTGACGAAATTTGACGTTTTCTCGCGATCTTTTGGCGAAATTTGTCGTTTTTCGCAATGTTTTTGACGAAATTTGCCGTTTTTCCGCAATGCTTTTGACGAAATTTGACGTTTTCTCGCTATCTTTTGGCGAAATTTGTCGTTTTTCGCAATGTTTTTGACGAAATTTGCCGTTTTTCGCGATTCTCTAACGAAAGTCCCGTTTTTTCCCGCGATTTGTTGACAAAATTTACCTTTTTTTCGCGATCTTTTGACGAAATTTGCCGCTTTTCGCAATGTTTTTGACGAAATTTGCCGTTTTTACGGGATTCTCTTACGAAAGCCACTTTTCTCGCGATCTGTTGACAAAATTTGTCGTTTTTTCGCGATCTTTTGCCGAAATTTGCCGTTTTTCGAGGGCGCATTTTGCCGATTTCAAAAAGGGCAGGGCGCATTTTGCCGATTTTTAAAAGGGCAGGGCGCTGCGCCCTTCAAAAAAAGCCTAGCGGGAACACTATGTTAACTTCTAAAAACTGCATAACACACGCCTTAAAATTTTCAGTTCAAAGCTGCTTTCTCTATGTAAGCTAATATCGAAATAGAGGTGTTCCTAGTTTGATACAGCTACCTTATAGTTACCAAATCTTCTGATCTTTGTTGTATTTAATTTCCAAGTTTGTCATTAAATGCAGCTAATAGTCTATTAAATAATCAGAAGGTTTAATCAGGCTGCAGAGTCGGAGTCAGGCCTATTTTTGGACAAAAGAGTCGGAGTCCAACTCCAGCTTGTTTTTTAGACAGTTTGAAGTGAAATTAAACCAATTCTATGTAATTTTAAATTTATGAACTGAATTATTTTTATATTTGGGCTATATATACAAGGTAACCCAAGTTAAACAGGCCAATATATAAAGGTTAAACAGGCTCCATCATATGTACAGTGTATATAAAAACTGCTTTTAATTGAAATCTCTAGTTTATATTTTATATTAGTATGTAGTACTTTCTCTCGGTTCTTGGGGTTTGCAGAACCGAGTTAATGAGATTGGAAGTTTCTGCTCTTTTTGGAGTCCACAGAATCCGAAATATCATTGTAATAGAAAATTTTTCCCTTTTGTTTTCTTGTTTCCCTCTGATTCTTCAGGTCTGTAGGACCAGGAGTACTGCTGAAATTGTAGTAAATTTTCTCATTTTTTCGTGTGTATAGAACCCAATAAGAGTATTTTTGCCTTATTTAAGAAGAAAAAAAATTCTGCATTTAAAAAAGGTAACTTTTTGTACTAAAATACTGTCGGAAGTTTGCCGCTGCAGTAAATGAGTCCTAGTCTTGACTACCTATTACAGCTTATACCCATAATTCATCCAAAAATATATGCTTCAAGGTCAAATAGGAATGTAACTGCAGTGTTTCCAGTTGAGTTTATTTTGATTGCTACCACTTTTTTTAAATAGTAATATTTCCTTTATTTAATGACAAATTTAATAAAGCGACTATTACTATTTCAAAACAAATGACAGCAATAAAGCAATCTGAATAATAGGAATCAACAGGCAATACTAGTACTTTAGATATGTCATAGTCGGATGCTTTGAGACCTATAGCTATAAAGGCTGTTGTATCGAATGATCCATGTATATTTTATTCACAGAAGCACATACATGACTTCAACAATTACACAAATCTTGACGAGATAGCACAAGGAAATTTACAACACCAGAGAGTTACAACTGGAAGCTCCACAAACTGTGTACAATGGAGCTGGCGGGAGTCGAACCTGCCAGCCTGATTCTCAAGCGATTAGCAGAATGGTGTCTTAACCACTCTGCCACGGAAGCCTCCACCGTCTCATTAATTTTATCTTATGTTTGCATTTTTCAAAAATTGTGCAATTTCAGGATTTTAGTATAGTTAAAGATGTTTTACACTTATCTCATTAACATAAGTATCTCGTATACAGGAAATTTTCTTTTATTAAGAATTTTTACTTGCCTTTCAACCTTGAAACATCTATATCTTTTGCAGAAGTTGGATATTGTCTCATTTAATTAAAGATATTAATTCAAATGTAAGCTCTTGTATAATTTAGAAGTTTTAACATTTTCAAAACAAAAATTTTATAGGAAATAAATTTGATGTTTCTATAATATTTAAATAGAAAAAACATACCAAAATCAAAGCGAACTTTCTAGTATATAGCTTGACAAAATTGTTTAATTTACTCAGGTAATTACGTTCCAGAACATTAACTACATTTCAATTGCAACTTATTTATGTGAAGATTTTTAAAGCTATTGAGAAATCGTCTATAATTGAGGCCACTGCCATTTGACATATTTTAAGAACAGTGGTTTGGTGCTGTAAAGCTAACGACACACTTTTAATAGTATACAAATTAAATTTAAATTATATTGTTGATAGCATCGATCATGTTTGACACCAACATCGGCCGAGGACCTGATTGATGTTTTTTCCTCATCTAAAATTTCTGCTTAATCCTTTGTAATCAGTTATTTTAATGTTTTTTATATTCTGTGAAATACAGGAGTTGCTAGGTAACTATTACGAGAAAAAGGATTTGAAAAAAATAGATATGGTGGCAAAATTGTAAACATGATAAAGTAAAATGTTTTATATTTTTGGAATAGGTGCATGAAATTCTGCCAAAATTTACAGTTAATTTTGAACGTCTGAAAATTGGGTTTTTAAGACCTGTCTAGCAAAATTTTATCCATAATTTATAATATTTAAATCAATTTACCAAATGCACCATTTTCTTTTCAATGAATGATAAAATTTGAAAATTATTTGAATTCCTATAGAAAAGCATTATGACATACAAAGAATCTGTATTTTCCAAACAATAAACCAAATTTATCCAAAAAAGTCCTTCCGGCCTGTACCGGGAGGAAAAGGTAGCTTTCCTATATCTTCGTTTTAAAATTTTAGCTAATGTTACACGAAAACAGCAAGCTAAAATGCAAAGAAACGTTTACAAAAGATTCGTTAATACTGAATTTGAATAAGAAATTCGCCAAATTATTGAGCAATAGTCAAATTGGCTTCATTTATGAAGACTTATTTTGATCGCCAAATTTGGCGATATTTCGCCAATTTTGGCGCTAACGGATATGAATATATAGATTTATGCGTATGATTGGGAAAATTATTACAACAATGAAAGAAAATAATTTGCAAGTAATAGCGTTAATGTGCTGTTTTGTTTCAAAATGTCAGCCACCCTAGAATTTCAAACTGCTCTATCGCAGCCATTTTTTAAGATAGAGGTAAACCAAAAAATGCTCTGGAATCCTTTTATCAAGGCCTAACACGTAATTAAAAAATAAATTTGAATTTTTAACTTTTTTGTATATTTATTTTAGTTTTAAATTTTTAAATGGCCGCCATCTTGAAACAAAATGGCGGACCAAGCTGGCCAACGAACTCAGTCGAGACTTTGGTGAGCTTAATACACACAATTAGTTTCATCAAAATCGATTTATAAATACGAGCGTTATCGTATGACATAGGTCAGATATATATATATATATATATAGAACAGAATTTTGAAGAGAAATCACAGAAAAAAAAATTGCTAATTTTTGACAAAGGATTGCAAAAATAAGTAACAAATTTCGTTGTATGCCCACTTGGTCAGAGAATCTTTTTAGATTTGGTCAGGGAATTTTTTTAGATTTGGTCGGGGAATTTGCCAGTCATGTTTTGCTGGGAACCCTGTAATGTTTAAACCTGTAAGCATGGAATGCATTCTTATATTTAAAATATCTCATTTGAAATTAATATTCTTGACTGACTTGTATACTTTTCTTGAATGTCTTTTTAGTTGAGTTGTCAAAATATTTTCATATAGTTAATTTTATTCACAGCTTGTCAGCTTTTAACACATAAAATATTAAATTAAGCATTGTATTTTAGAAATATTTTGACAACTAAGGAAAAAAGGTATAAGTACTAATTTTTTGAGGGTATATTATAAAAATATGAATGTATTCCATGCCCATAGTAACATTAACAAGCGGAATGTGAGAACCGGCTTCATTTTACTTAGCTTATCTCGACTCATTACCAGGTACAGAAAAGGAATCTTTACTGAATGAAGTTATTCTGCTGCATTGCAACTTAAGATTCATGGTCTACTGATGCAGCATCTTCCCTAGTCACTAGTACTAATGGATCGCTTCAATCAGCATACTCTAAGCACCATCTTGTAACTAGAAAGTGAATGTGAAATTTTATAAAAACAAAAATATTTCTAAAAATTATGCTTTCCTTGTAGGTAGACTTAAAATAGGTACTTAAAAACTGGAAAAAAGTATGAATGGAGTGCATATTGACTCAAAAAAGTCTTGTCAAGTATGCACTTTGATAAAATGTATATAACTCCAATTCAAAGCCCAAATTTCCACATGTTTCCTTAATATGTAAAAAAGTTTAAGGTAATAAAATAACCATGGGTGCAAGACCTTCAGTCTTGGAGAAATTTTGACTGATAGTAAATTATACTTTATATATTTAAATAATTTTATAAGCAAAAACTTTTAATCACTTTCTTTAATTTAAAAGATCAATGTTTAGCAGCTATAATCAGAGCTGGGCAAAATACATCAAAAAAACATTTTCAATACAAAATACATTGGTTTTAGAGCCTAAAATACAAAATACTTTTCAAAATTAAAAATACAAAATACATTAAGTTTACTTTTAATTATTGTGCACTATCTTACAAAAAAATGTTTTAATTCCAATGTCATATATAAATTTTTACGTGCTGAAATTTCCAGACTCGTGCCCAGCCCGACCCGTAGAAAAAAGTTAGGCCTGACTCGGGTTATAAAAGTTTGGCCCTAGTCTCGGCTGTGTCCGTATAAAAAAATTCTTTGGCCCGACCGGCATAAAAGCTAAAAGTTTGGTCCGAGTCTGGCCCAGCTAGTACAAAAAAATTATTGGCCCGATTTAAATGCTAAAATTTCGGTCCGAGCCCGTACAAAAACTTAATTGGCCCGAATGAGTTCCTACAAAAGATAATTTTTACGCGGATGTGGTTGAATATTTTCTTGTATGAGGCATTCTGACAATATATATATATTAGCTTGTTTTCATGTTTATATTCTTAATATTTTAAAAAGCGCTCAGAGTTGCGAAGTAGACGCACACTCGTTTAAAAATACTGCCCTCCCTAAGTTTATTTCTGCCTGTGTCCATATAAGCTATGTATATTTTTTTATGAATTTATATTGGTACATAAATGTTTGAGTTATCATTAATCCATTGTCCATGGCTTAGAGACTTACAAATCTGAAAAATACTATACAGAAAAATCTGGTAGGACTTAATCGTGTAAGAGCGAAAAAAAAAAAAATCTGTTTTAGACAAGTTCCCACCTTAGCTGGTACATCACCTGCTGTAAATGAATTATATTCTTTTCAGACGTATTATTACATTCATTTTGATGAATCAACACATTTTCCTGTTTAACCCTTTCAGAGGCAAAGTACTTATGTTTCTAAAATGTTAAAATCAGTGAATCACACCGGGATTTAACAACAAATTTATTGCAAAATAAGCAAAAGCTTTTCTTCACGTATATTATAAAAGCAAAATTTGATTACAAAATTCCAGGTCATTGTGGCGTTTGGGAATTAGAATTAAGTGGGATATATTATATCCCATCGCCCTTCAAAGGGTTAAGACAGAATTCCATCATAGACAGATTTATTTTCACAGGTTTTCGTGTACTTTAATTTGATTGCCTAGAAATATATGTACTATTCTTCAAAAATCATAAATTAAAATTTTTAATTTTAGAATAATGGCGATTTAAAAATATATACATCTTTTGCAAACATTGTTAAACTGGGTCAAATTTTACCAGGGGTCGATGCAGGGTTTTTTTCTTGGGGCCCATTTTGTGAAAAGTAAAGGTTATTTTTGTGAAATTTTATTATATTTTTGTGAAAAATAACATTTTGTAATGAAAGTCGAAATTCAGCTACTCAAATTCAAACCAAGCGTTAATTAACAAAAACTTTTTTAAATACTTTTGCTGAAGTTTTCCTCTCTGGTGATCTTGTTTGTTTACAAATTATACATTTTAAAAGTCAAAGAATAATAAATAGTAAATTGTAAGTTTTTATAAAATGGAATTTTGTGAAAGTGCCTATTTTGTGAAGGGGCCCATTTTATCAAATTGATTTTTGTGAAGGGCCCATTTTATTAAATTTATTTTTGTGAAGGGGCCCTAAATAGGCCCCAAATTTTGTCTGGATCGACCCTTGTTTACTGCGTTTTGCACGGGGCAGACCGGAAGCAATGATTTTTATACGATCTGGGTCAAGATCGGACCTGAAAATTTCTTCCCGTCCTGACGTCTAGTAAGAAGGTCCAGCTCCGGCCGGAAAAAAAGAAATCTGACCCTGCCCGGCCCGAGTTTGCGGGAAAAAGTAATGCCCAAACTCGGTCCAGTCTGAAAAGAGTGATGACCAGGCGCAGTTGGTTTCGACCTGAAAATAGTTTTTTAGTCTTACACCAATTATCATCAAAAATATTATTTTGAAACATTTCGAGTATACTTACATCTATCGCGTAGCGCGATGTATCACAAATAATTTCCTTTCATTAGGAGTTCACAAGAAAATATTATCTATCTTTCCACGAGTCTATGCAACAACTAACTGCATTACACTGCTAACATAGTTTAAAAATGCAATACTCAGAAAAAGTCTGGACGATCCTACTTATGTATCACACGACAAAATTTCATAATTCACATAGCAACATTAAGAATTATAAAAGCATTTGTTATAACCATTCAGCAAAAATGTTTCGGCCGAAGACGATCATCGTACCAAATTTAACAAAAAGTTTATATTAACTTCTAGAAACGAATTCATAGACTAGACAAAACAAACAAGCATATATTTTCCTGTTGCGAATCAGTAATTTGCGGTTTAAACACAAGTTGTGGTTTAAACCAGCTTCAAGTCTGGTATGAACAGTTTGAAAAATCGAGAAAGGTATTTTAAGTATTTTGAAAATACAAAATACATGGAAAAAACATTCTAAAATACATTACTAAAATACTTTAGTTTTATTTGTTTAAAATACAAAAGTATTTCAAATACATGTATTTTCGATACTGCCTAGCTCTGGCTATAATGCAATCAAATAGAAATCTTTTATGCTATCTCCATTTGATTATACCTCACCCGCTGCTCAGAAAGATTTTCAGGTCTTGGCATTATACCTGCTACTCAGAAAGGTTTTCAGTCTTGGCTTTGATAGACTTCTTGCATCCATGGTAATAACACTATATGGCCAAAAATCAGACACTTTCGATTTTAGATATTTTGTCTAATTCTTCTCGAACTTTAGGAATATAAAGAATCAGTTTGATCACGGAGGACCAACAACAACTTGAAGAAAAAAATTATTTTTGATCACCTTCCAAAATAAAATGCTCAAAATGGTATGTAGCTGTGGCACATGACTAAGTGGATATTGTACATTTGTGTAAGAATAATGCTTATACAGGGCTCGAAAAATAGCGTTCCCGGGATCCCAGAAATTATTTCTGGGAACGTATTTTTTCCACTCAGGTTCCCGGCTGGGAACCAAAACAGAAGCGCTCCCAAGTCGCCGTGGCCATCCGCAATGAATTTTTATTCTCCTATGGACTGTGGTGATTTTCGGAAGGGGGAGGTGGGACAAAGAACGCGGGGAGCACCGAGCACGCACGGGAGTTGCATTCCCGTTATATATATATATATATATTAATTATTTGTTCTGCATACGTTTGAAGAAATTAGTAAATGCAATATGTAATGCTTTATCTTAGTGGGCAAATGTAATGCAACATTTCGCTGTTAAGTTATTCATCTATAAGATTATGAAGGGAGGGAGGAGAAGCTTTTGGATAGAGAACAGTCAAAGCATTAATTGATAAACCAAAAAACTAAAAGTTTAGTTTATTATTCAAAACTGTGTTTATGTGACACAATATCTTCATTAAGCTCTGAATCTATTAAAAAACTGGGAACACATAAATTTTTCTGGGAACCTGCACTTTTCATGTAGGTTCCCTGCTGGGAACCTTAAAATTTTTAGAATTTTCGAGCCCTGGCTTATATCCATGGAGATATAAAGGTTTCTTTAAAAATTTTAAGACATTTTTGCATGTTTTTTATTTATAGCATGCAATCAATCAAATTTAATGCCACTTTCAGAAAACTTGACAAAGTACAGTAGAAACAACATACTACAATTATAATAGAAATACAATAAATATGATAATAAAAATATTTTTGTATAATTCAGTAGTAACTATATAGGGCAACTTTATAAAATAAAGAACAGTCAAACTCAAATATGAAATTTACGAAAGATGTCAGTCATACAGTGAGCTGAATTTCAGCTGTTTTCTAAAAGTAGCTGCATAAGAAATTTTTCACGAATTCTTATTTTAATTATTTTTATTTCTTATTCAGGATTTAGTTCTCCTTGGAAGAATAATGACAATGAGTCCATTACAATAAAAAAAGAATTATCAAAATCAAAGCATTTGTCTCAAAGCTACATATAGACTTGCGTTAAATACAAACTCCTTTGTTGGAAGTCAGTTAATAAGAAATGACAATTTGTGGAAAATCCTTTATTATGCAGTTAATTTTAGAAAGAAACAAATTCGGCTTTTTATATGAGTTGCCCTATGCTACAGTTGACTACTAAATTATACAAAGACATTTTATTGTTAGATCATGCACAGTAAAAAAATATTTCATACAAATGCATCAAATATTTGTTATATTTTAACTGTTGTATGTTGTTCTACTGTACTTTGTCAAGTTTTCTGAAGTGCCGTTAAATTTATTGAAAGCCTTGTATGCTATAAACAAAAGATTCTTTAATTTAAAAAAAAAAATTCTCCATGGATATATGTACTATATTTTCACACAAATGTACAAGGTTAGGATTTTCCTTAACAATCTGAATGATATTCAATAAAGTGACATTCGCCGTAACAATATTTTAATGTACTATATCAGGGAAAAACACAGTCGAAAAAAAAGAGGATGTACCAGTATTTTCTTATAGGAAAATTAGACTTATTTATTGTTTTCCATAAGAAAATACTGTTTTTTCCTGATCTGTTGCCACCTTGTATATGTTTAACAATTTTATTACATTAAATGAAAGAATACGTTTTTCTTCAAATAAAGCAAAGTATGACTATGCTAATATATTGTAATTACATTTATCAATATTAAATGAAGTAATAGGCCCAAGAAAAATTAAATTATAAAAGTTTGTTATGCAATAAAGTCACAAAAGCTAGAAATCTCGAAGTGGAAACATTTAGTGAAATCGATTCAGGCAATTTAAAAAAAATAAACATGGTTGGTTTTGTATCAGTTTTCACTAGAAAAAAGTTTGTAAAACCTGATGAATTCAAAGGTTTTTCTATGTATTTGTACTTCAGCAAGTCTTTTAGTTGGATTTTTATTATAGAGAGGCAGAACTACAAAGCTCATCTAGAAAGTAAGTACTGTTTGTGCATCCCACGCATATGACAGCACGGAAGTTGCACATGTGTAGTTACATCCTTCAACTCGAGAACAAACTAGCCTAGCCATTTTATTTGCAGGGTTCCCAGCGACATGGAAAATCTGGAAAGTCAGGAAATTTCAAAGTACCTTAATTTCGCGCGTATACGCCGCACCTCAGACAATTCGATTTCCTACCAGAATTTATTTTAAATAAAATGTGACTTACTTCTGCTTAGCATTTATTTGACTTCTTATTCTCAATAAAATTTCCGGTTTGAAAAAGACTTAACTAAGCCGTGGCGCATACGTGCGAAATTACAGTAGTCAGGGAAATTAAAATATATAGGAAAAGTCAGGAAATTTACAAATATTTCCTAAAAAGTCATGGAAATGTCTGAAGGAAAAAAAAAATTGAATTTGAGATCATTTCTTTTTCAGAAAAGTGTTAATATATTTCTCGCTACATGGCACCTCTGAAAAATCTCTTAACTATTGTTGGTTTGAAGAGTGAGAAATTCCTTCAAATGCAATGCAGAAAAAACATAATATGGACAAAAGTTTTCTACATTTTTGAGACTTTTTCATGACACTTCACATTCTATACTTGTATGGCATTCATTTGAATACTGGCAAAGATGGAGTTTTTTTGCCTTATAGTATTTTATAGAATTTCATTTTGCAATTTTCTTGAAAAGTGCTTGAATTTTCTCCTAAGAGCATAAACCCTGTTATTACAATACAAATTTCTGATTTTTTTTTTTTTTTTTTTTAAATGCTGCTTGTTATTTTGTATTATTTAAAGCAGATTTTGTGTATGCCCGTTTGGTCATGGAATTTTTTTGGATTTGGTCAGGGAAACTGCCAGACATGTTTTGCTGGGAACCCTGATTTGATTATGTGAAATGTCAGTAATCAAGTTTAAAACAACCGATCGGTCCATGAGCTGTGATAAGCCGCTATCAAGTTTTTGAATGCAAGAATGTTCAACCTTGTGAAATTTATCATCAGATAGTGAAGGTCAGTTATGATGTTTAATGAAGGAAAGGAAAATGTCCATGACAAGGAGCGCAGTTGACACCTGTCATTGATTACCGAAGAATTGGTGCACTGCATCGACGAAAAAACCATCAGACTTACATTTGTTTTTTCATCAAGAAATTTCTTGCCAGCCAGCACTTTGCAAGTGATGGTGAGATCAAGGTAAACATCCAGAACTGGTTCATATTGCAAGCAGCCGAATTCTACGAAGCGGGTATGTTGCAATCAGTGCCAAGGTATGACACATGCCTTAATTCGTATGGTGAATATGTTGAAAAGTAGTTTAAGGTATGTAGATTTTTCTGTAATAAAATACAAATGGGAACAATTGCTAATTTTTTTAATATCCAAATGGTATTTACTTTCTGGATGAGCTTAGTATGTTGTCACAGATAAATAAAATTTTCCATATCACCAAATAAAAAAGAATCCTGTCAGCAAAAAACACTTTGTACATTTATTACAACCCTTAACAACAATACTAAGTGACACAAAGGAACTATTTTTGATGACATATCCCACATTGGTTTATGAATAGTTGGTAACATTGAATGTGTATTAATCTGTTGATGCACAAGATTAATACTTAAAGATTAATTTACTAAATATTATATGACTGGCATAATATTAATGGCAAACCAAAGTACCCAGGTTCGAGTCCTGGTCCCGACATAGTTTCTCTCTGTTGGAAAAAATCTCAACTATGATACTCCAATTACAATGGTTATATTATATGACTTTCAGTTCTTTGTTTATTTTTTTTTTCCATTGAAATTACTTATAATCATAAATATTGATGAATTATTTGACTATAATAGCTTATAAGTGCTAAAATAATAACTAAATATTGAATATTTTCTTAAATTTCAGCATATATAGTACTTTTTTTGTTAATGTAATTGTTAACTTGGAGAAAATAGGAATGATACAAAAAGTAAACAAAACAAGTAATTTTTAACAAATTTTTATTAACAATTTTTTTAAAACTTTCTTGTACAAAATTAATTGCAGATTTTTTTTTTATACAAATGACTAAAAACAGGTTGTAATTGGAAGATTGGGGCACGTTTTTAAAAAATAAGAACATTTAAGATGTATTTCTTCTTTAAATTCTTCTATGGGATGAATTTTATTGATCATGAAAGTAGTGGAGTGCGTTCATCAGGTGTGGAAGAAGACTGAAATATAAAAAATAAGTAGTGAGATATATAAAATACATAGATATGCTGTTCTCAATTTTAAACTGGAAAATGCAGGTAAAGGATTTGTAGTTGAGGAGAATATAGTTTAAGCGTGCCTAATAAATACATTTTCTCCACTCAACAATGCAAAACTATCTTACACATTCATGAACTCATTTTCTTTCTTATTTGGTTGAAAATTTCAATTATTCACATTCAAGTGCATGAAGATCAAATAGCATTCTCTGTTTTGTTATAAATTCAATATACTTTTAAGTTCTGGTAAGTTGCTGTTTGACAACTATCATTCTGTCAGCGTCATATCATAATAATCAGCTCAAAACACTAACTTTGATAATGCTTTCTGAAGATTCATTACCTTTACAGAAAAGAGAAAATGCTATTTGATTCCTTAGGACAGAATAATATCTGAAAATTTTATGAGTTTATCGTTAAAAATTATTTTGTGAATCTGTGAGAAAGTTGCAAGTTTAGATTTGAGAACAGCCTATAGATGAGTAAAGAACAAAAATTGTTCGTTAAAGTCCAATTAAGATAAAATATTATGTTTTAAATTACCACTCAGTTTATTGAAATTCATTTAGTTTGCAACCTCCCAACTGCAAAATATTAAGGATTTAATATTTAAACACCTACAAAGTGCACATCCAGTTAAATCAAAGCAATTAAAAACATTAATTTGTCGATATATAATGAGACACAACAACTTTTACTTCTAAAAATTCTTATATATATATATATATTGTGTATATATATAATGTACAATATTATCATAAAATCTATATAAAAAAAAAAAATGTCTGACAAGAAAGTTAAAATCTTTCATAATTAATTACTATTTTAAATGGAACTTATTCAATACAAAATTAGAATATGTAAGAATTAGATATTATATTTATATTAATAGATATTAATATTTGCTGTACATAATAAAAAAAAGAAAAAAGGGAAACCATAGAAAAATCTCATGCCTGTATTTTGTATTAGTTTAAGCGAATCTATAAATTTTAAATCTATCAATAATTCATTGAAATCAGTTTCAAGCTGAGGTGAAGAGGTTCAAAACAAACTAACAAAAGTTACAGTCTGAAGATCTGGATTTTTGAAATATTAAATCTATATAACTTATTTTCTAATCTGTGATTAAAAATATGTGCTTATTTGTAATCCTATAAGATTTTAATGAAAAAAAAATATATTTAATATAGTCAAAATAAAATTTCTGACAACACAGCCCAAGTAATACTACATACATTCCATTTCCATCACATATTAAACTATACCAATACAGCATTCATGCAGTATTATTTTACAGGAACAGTCCAGACTGCAGTGTTAAGGAGTTATTTTGTAACAAACACAAAACATTCCACAATCAGTTTATATGAACATAAATAGAAGAAGCAAAGACAAGAAGAAATAGTTATGTTTTCACCCACATCATTTTCAATTTTCCTTTAAAAATACTGACAAAGGTACATCATTATAAGTTTGAAATTCTGGAATGTATCTACTACCACCAAAGTAAATGTTGTTCAACCCCAATTTAGACTTTTTTTTTTCTTCTTACCATGATTGACATTTTTAATGAAAGGATAAAAAGAAAACCTTTCTACAATTCAAAATTTAAATTCCTCATTTCTTTTTTCGAACTTTTAATTCTAATGCTTAAAACTAATTTTGCTCCTGTTAAGTTTGTTTCTCAGTTCAACATATATTACTTCAAGATTATACTCAAATTCGAATTAACTTTAAGGTAAAAACTGCTGATCTAAGTGCAATTCTCCTTTATCTGTGGGCTGGGGCCAGGCCTTGCTGTCGTCACAAACCCAGATATCAATCAAAAGTTGTAAAACCTATTAAAATTTAAGTTTTCTCCCAAAATTATTCTTTTGCTATCTACTGTGAAAAATCAGAAGCGCAAATTAAAACCCACATATGCAAGGAAAGTATGCATTTTTTGTGAAATTTTTTTTTTTTTTTTTTTTTTTTCTATTTGGTAAAAACTTTTAAAGGAAATTAAAAAAAAAATTATTAAAAACCAGAGATAAAAGATGATTAAAAACAAAAATAATAAGTTCAAATAGTTACAATCTAGAATTCATATATCTAGATTATTCAACAGTTTATTGATTTATTTTTCTATCTATAAGAAAACAATTGTCAATTTTACAGTCAACCGGAACTCTGAAGCATTAGTGTAGTACCCTGAATGTTTTGCTATGAATTTAATGTTACTTTTATAATAATAATAAAAAATACAATGTATAAAGGCCCTAGAAATAAGGCTCCAATTAAAAACCCAAATCAAAAAAATTTATTATTATTATTTACATACCATGAGCTTGGAATCAGGTATCCAATTGCACAAGGCGCATTCGCTACCTGGGAACAAATGCTGGGGCAGAAGAAATCTGAAGAAAACATGAATATTGGTTCTAACAGTTCAAGTGATATATAGTTTAAAATCCCTGAACAACATTTAAAATCGTTATATTTAATATTACAAAAGATTAGTGTATCAACACAAATTAAGATTTATGAAGATTCACTATTCTAAAATAACACAAACTGCAAGGAAATTATTAATTATTACAATAAAATGATGGTGGTCATAATAAATTAATTGTGCAGTCCAAAACTGAAACGATACTTAGTAATAGTACTGTATTTTCCGAGAATAACGCCACAGTAACCTTTTTTTTTTTTAAACTAGAAAACTAGTTTAATGCTGCACTGGGTATGATGCCACATTCATCATAAATAACATGCAATACTAAGTTTAGAGCAATTAATTATAATTATTAACTAATAGACATGCAGTTAAACATTTTGAACTTACTTAAATAACTTACCTCTTGATTAATTGTACAATTAATGCCACTATCAACATTATTTACTTTAACAAATGGAAAAAATAATACAACACTAAACAATTAATTTTATACATTCTGAAAATACATTGAAGTGTCACTGTGGAATAATTTAAACATTTCAGGTAATAAACATTCATTAGTATCCACGAAGGTATCTGCAGCATTTGCATCATTATCAAAAAAGCGATGCGGATCAGATGTTAAGCACGGCTTTGCAATACTATCACCTCGAGTTATTTCTGTTTTCATAAATGATTTTTGCACAATTTCCTTAGGAATTTTATCCCAAGAGTCAACAATCCATTGGCAAACTTGGAAGGATGTGGCTTTGCACATTTGACCATTTTTTGTAAACATGTGGTTCTCACCAAACATCCATTCCACCCAAAAATGGTATATTTGTACTTTAAATGTTCGATTTAAACATACATTCAAAAGTTGAAGTAACTTTGTAAGTCCATCTCGAATGATTGCTATTTCTGTTTTTTTGGATGCAAGACATTTTTTGGTGTCATCCGTAATATGGGTTTTCATCAAATCCTTGATAAACAGTATTTTTGGAAAAACAAATTGGCCTTTTTCACAAGCATTTCAGTCTATTGCATCATAATATCTTGAATCATCTAATGTTTTAATATGGCACAATACGATTATCACCTTCAGAAAAGTTTAAGTACAGTTTTTTGATTAAATATTACCATGCAAGGTAATTTATCACCAGATGCCATGCAAGAAAGCACAACTGTGAAACTATTTTTTTCATTCCTAGTAGTTACCACTGAAACAGATTTTACTCCAATAAAATCGGCAGAATGAAAAGTCGGCATGTCAAAGGATACAGGTACTTCATCTATTTTCCACCTGCGATAGATTTAATGCTGACACTTTTCAACTTTTTCTTTTACAAAGTTAAAAAATGATGCTTTTTTTTCCATCCAGTTGTCAGGTAGCTTCTGACCTACTGTTGTTCGTGTTCTCATCATTAATCAGTTTCTTTTTAAAAAGGTGACTGCACTATACGATGGACCACCTCTAAAGTTATCAAGTACTTTCTCTTTTGAGATCTGTTTTACCTTTATTTGTATCAAAACAGTATATAAAGAACACCCGAAGAATAAAGAACTCTCTATCCAAACACAGAGCTCTTTTTCTAAGCTCGGCCAATCCACTTCAGGCCCCTGATGTTGAGCTTGTTTCTACCTCGGCATTTCCTTCAGCACAAACTCTTGCTTCCACCATTCTCTACTTTTTATTTCATCCACATTGAGTTCTCTCATAGCACTCCGATTGCTGTTCATTTTTGCTAATTTGATAGCATTCAGTTTGAACCTTGGCATATATATACGGCACTTAAAGTTCATGCTAGAAAACATCTTTTAAAAAATGCATATATTTGTAAGATAAAATTAAATAACAGCATAAGATATTCTTTGATAATTCCATGTACAATAGTGTAATATAGTGAAAGTTTAAGATTAGTCGAGCTGTTGCCAAACGTGAGTATATATATATATTTTTTTAATGCTAAAAAATATTATGAACATAAAATAAAATAAATATTTCCATTTTTACTAATGCTGTAGTTTAAAAATAGATTGATTATTTTACGAATTCACCCTAATTAAAATTTCTAAAGTTCTTCAAAATTCAGAAATTCCTTTTTAAATATAGCCTTTCATTGGTTTATATTACGATAGATTCTTTCGATCTCTCCCGAACTTAAGGAGAACCACTGTGATTGGCCAACAATGACCGGTCAAACTACAACTTTCTGCTCAAATTATGGTTCTTCTGTACCCATTTTTTCATAGTTAGGCTTAGTGTGATCAGCAGCGACGAATAATAATGGAGTGAGAAAATGGGGCGAGTTATTCTTTATATGGCATGTGAGATGCTCCGAGACGAACCCATTATGATCGAATGCAATGCCCGGTCAAAATACAACTTTCTGCTCATGAAGATTTCAGCATTCTTACTTGCTGATACATTCCCGATGTGTATTATTATTTGCTTATAGAAATAATACTATTATGCACTGACAATTTATCAATTCATTTTTTATTTTATTATACTAATTTTTTACATAATACCGATTTAATTAACGTTTTCACATTCCTATTAACTTTTCATTCATTATTTACATTAAATTTCTTAATTTCTCATTAAGCACTTTCTTTAAATCTTAAAATTCCACTTGCAATAACTAATTTATGATATAGTTTCTTACACTGACTGGCATATTTATATTTGTATCTAAATTTATTATTCACTTGACTTGAATACTCTTTCTTGAACAGCCAATAGATTGGAACATTGTTCCTTAATGTTACTTAATTCTAGTTTTAATGCTTGTATGAAATTCATTTTGTCATGGATTGATTTTTTAAGAATCATTCACTTCTCTTGTAATTCATCTAAAGAATTAGTAACTATTTTTTGGCAACAGGTGAAGTTTTATGGATTTATTATTCATGGCATTTTTGCTTTAACCACGTTTCTTCCTGTTTAATTATGAAGAAATTATCCTCAGCTTTTTTTTTTTTTTTTTTTTTTTTTTTTTTTTTTTTTCCATTTCCAATATCTTATTTCTGGAATTTTAATGTATGATAGCTCACATTTTGTATAATTTTAACTTAATAGTTCATACAAAGATGAAATCATACATTTTTTTGTGAAATTTATAGTAATTTGGGGTTGATAATTCTGCCATGGTTCCACAATAATTTCAAATAATTTCATCTATTTCAAAATTTACCTTTTTTCTTTATTTGTTAATTTATGGATACATTTTATAACAGATTTGAGTTTTATCTTTCAGGTTTTTATTTTTCTTTTCATTTTTCCCTTCAATCTGTAATATATTCTCTTTGTTTTAAATTATATTTATTTAAAACAAAGTAAAAATAAATATCAAAAGTTGTGTAAATTTGGTATTTTTCCTCTACATATTTCTGGATATTATTCAAACAGGTATGTGTTCATTTTTCATATTTAATATCTTTTTTCCTCTATTGTTGTATGATGTTTCTGTGATATTGTTTAATGTTTATATATATATATATATATATATATATATATTTTTTTTTTTTTTTTCCCCTACAGATATGGCATAAGAACATGGATTTTTTTTTTTTTTAAACCAGATTTCCAAACTTTTAAGTAAAGATTGGCAGTAAATTTGGTGCTATTTTATAGGGATGAACCGGATATGGATTTTGCCGGATATCGTATTTCGGATATCCGAAGCTCTTTGCCTTCCGGATATCGGATATCCGGCCGGATATCCGATCGGATATCCGGTACTAGATATGCTGTTTTTAGTTATGGTGCATGCTTACTTATTTCTTTATATAATGCCATCTCAGAATAATAAATTACAAACATGTTTCACACATCATTAAAACATTTTAAATATATTGAAATATAATTTACAAAAACTATATATCTTTAAATATATGTATATTAATAATGTTGCTTAAAAAATGTAATTTAAACATTAAAATATTCTATTTATTTGTTTGTACAATGCTGTCAGAAGTAAACAAATTTTAACCATAACACATTTATTAATATACCTATAATTGTAGAGTATTTTCACAAAAAAATACATACTTTTTTAAAATTTTTATTTAAGCATAAAATATCTACTAATATGGTTGAAGAGTTATTTTCCTCAAATACAGGTTTAGTTGATGCTTTTTTTTCTGTTTTAATTATTTAATACTGGTTTACTTCAAGTCACATTTAGTTTTATTTTAAGTTAAATTACTTTTAGAGATTTATAAGTAAAAAGAAAATTACTTTTAATTTAAAATATTTATAATGAAGTTATATTTTCCCTTGTAGTTTTATACAGTTATGAAACAGAATTTCAGGTTATGCATTAAAATTCCTTTATTAAAAATTAGCTGACCCACCCAGCGTTGCCCGGGCCCATGATAACCTTAACAGAATTGAAGTTTGAATGATTTTTTTTAAAAAAGAAGCTGCACCAAGGGCCCCAAGAAGGAGATGATTATTCAAAATTGGTTGTAGCTGAGGTGCGAGAAATTTTTTTTGTCTTTCAAGGCACAAAAAGTCAAGCGCCCCAGACCGGGAAGCAGGGTCCTAAGTGGAATGTAGAAATGAGGGAATAACTAAATAAAGAAAAGGCCCCCAAAATGAAGAAGATCTGATTAAAAAGGGGCACGTTATTAGCAACTTAGAAATAAAAACTTCAAGGGGCCTTGTACTGGGCCCCAGGGAACTAGGGTCTTAACTGTTATGTAGAAATGGGCAAATAATTAAATGGAGAAATGGACCCTAAAAATAAAGAATATCGGAAAAAAGCAAGGGGCAACTTATTAACAATTTACGGCACAAAAATTTAAACGGTGCCTGGGTCTTGTCTGAGAAATTTTTTTGTTGTTCATGTAGTAGCTGGAAGTTCTAAGAAGTTGTTAGAAAAACAAGTTGGAAATCATACGTCAAACATGACAAATTAGGTGTGTCCGTCCTATAACTAGTTTCAGTGAAATAAATTATACCGTGTATTATTATGATAGGATTAATTTCCGTAATAAAATGTGCATTTTAAGTTGGCAACATTTTATCTTTTGTTGATATTTACTGAAAATTCCAATGGGAAACTTAAGCTTAGCTTTGAAAATTTCAGAACTTAAAATCCCTATTTACACATTTACACTCTTTTTCCATTTAATATCTATTTCTCCGGAAACATCTATCCAAAAAACTGTTGGTAGATTATATAATTGCTATAATTAAACAATTTTAGTATAAAAATTCGGTTTTTAAATTCAGTAAAAAGGAAATACAGTGGAACTCCAGTTATACGTTTTGCTCGGGACCGGACAACGAAACGTATAACTCAGTAAAACGTACAACTCAATTAATGGTCTACCGAAATCATATTTTAAATATATCCTAAAAACTTTGCTCCGCTGAGGGGCTGAGGAGTTCCAGTTACCTTTTATATCGAAAACGGAAGTTTCCTAAATATTACTGCACCCATGACATAAAGTTTCGAAAATGGAACAGAGTAGATAAAAAGTACATAAGAAAAGTATACATGAAGTTATTTTATTATAAAAGTTTTATTAAAAATATTTTTAATACACATAGTGTACTTAAAAGAAATTATTGGAATCGCCTTGAAATGAAAATCATTTATGAAAAGACATTTCTGTAGTTTACTGAATCTTGTAGAATTAATCACTAATATTCGATTGTTTCTTTTCGGCAGTGCCGACAGTAAACAGTAAACTTTGCATTTGTGTTAATAATGCAGCCGCCTTCTGTTACTCTTTTTACTACTGACGAACTGATTTACCACGTCAAAAGCCCTTAGTTAGAGTGGGATCTTTCAAATCATGCTCATCCGACGCATCGTCAATGTTTCCGGTTACAAAATGCATAAATGAGACAAAATTTTGGCCGGGGCCACAAAAACGCAACGTATAACTGAGGAAAATGTACAACTCAAAACGTATAACTCAGCTAATTTTTAATGGCAAGTGGCCGGGACAACTGAGTTGTAACGTATAACTGAGGGAAACGTACAACTCAGGTAACGTATATCTGGAGTTCCACTGTAATATGACTCCATCTTAAATATGATGTAATCACCATGGCAACCAAGAATTATTACCTATCGTGGGATATCATTGAATTAATTACGTATGATAGGATTTAATAGAATGAAGAATGTGACTATAACTTGATTATATATGACTATAAACGTCATACATGTCAGATAACTTGGTGATACATCTCAGTCACTTGACGAGTAATCCTCGAAAGCTGCTGTAACAAAGAAGTACCGATTTTTAAAAGATTCAAATTACTTACTAAATATTTTTATTAATATCTTTTTAAGTTTTGATTCAATTTTCATAAAACTTAAAATGACTTGCCAAATATTGCATTGATTATATATATATATTAAAATTCAAACCATTCGGTTGGGTAGTTTTTGCATTGTTATATGCGGACAGACCAGCAGATGACTATAGGTGTTACGTATTTATATAATTACGAACACACCTAAACAGCTAGTGAATCGGATGATTTTTAAGAAGCTATCGTAGACGACCCAAAAGGAACCAACTGATAGTTTTGAGCAGGGCCGCAAGAAGAAAACATTTTAAAAATTTCCTAGTATTTAGCACTTTAGATCTTCAATTAGTCGAAATTAAGCATAAGGTATATCATTAGAATAAAATTTTAAAGAAATGCTTCAAAAATTGGGCCCTAAGAACCAATAAAATTATGAGGGTAGTGGCCTTGAGAGAAGTGTCAAAGACTCACCTTTAAAGTTACCGTACATACTCGCGTATAAGCCGACCCTCATATTCAAGATGAAAACATGTTTAATTCAGAATGGTTTTCTACGTCTTATTTCACCCCATTTAATTCTAAATAATTTAAGGTGCGAAGAAAACTACTGCAAAATATTGGTATTAAACCTGTTTTTATCTCGAATTTGGGGGTTGGCTTATATGCGAGTATATACAGTATGCATTGAGAGGGTAACACAATTGGGTGGGGGGCGGGGGGGGGGGGGTAAAAACGCATGGCACACAATAAGTTCAAGAGGCCCGGGTTCTAACTGGAATGTAGAAATGGGGAATAACTTAATGAGAAAAGGCCCCCAAAACAAAGAAGATCGAATTCAAAGGAGGCAAGTTATTAACAATTTAGGGAACAAAAACTTCAAGGGTGGGCATACCGGGCTCCAGTAGGCCAGGGTCTTAACTAGAATGTAGAAATGGGGGAATAACTAAATGGAGAAAGGACCCCAAAAACGAAAAAGATCAGATAAAAAGGGGGCAAGTTATTAACAATTAAAGGCACAAAAACGTAAAGGGACTCAGGTCACAAAAAATTAAGTCTGATCCTCAGGTGCATCAGGACCTGCCGTAGACTATCCTCACCCAAATTTTCAGACTCCTATGTGATTTTGGTAGCCACCACATACACACAGAGCAAAACTTTCTTTTATTAGTAGATAATAAGTATAAAGTTTTTTTAACATACAAGTTAAAAAACAAAAAAATAAAAATAGGTCTGTTTAATTGTTTAACTTAAAAGTAAGAAAGAAAATAAAGTCATACTTTAATAAACAACTTCATATTTTATTTTACAATCTGACAGTAAAGGAACAATTTTCTAAAAGATGTAAACGTAAATTCTTAAATTTATTATAAAGAGTTCAAATGTCTATATTAGGAAAGCTGATTTTAAACTTTTGAGAGTTAGAACCTTTTACTCGGGGATAAGGAACTTACTATTATATTTCATATTTTGCATTATAAACAAACGTCACTTTTATCAAGCATGTTTGAATACAATTTGCCATCATGTCCTATGCATATTATTGATAGAACTTATGTAATAGAGAACCGGATATCCGGCAGAGAAGTCGGATATCCGATGATTGTGATTCGGATATCCGATGATATTTCGGATATTGAAAAATCAGCCGGATATGCCGGATATCGGATATTTACCGGATATCCGTTGCATCCCTAGCTATTTACAAGCCGCACCTAGTTATTAGCCACATTTTTGTTTTCAAACCAGCAAAATCTAATTTAATGCTGAGACGTTATTCCAGGAAAATACAGCAGGGGTAAATTAGTAAAAAGAGAAAATGGAAAAATTCAGAATAATTATATAAAGAATTTTTTTTTTTTTTTTTAACCTAGTTAATCTGACAGTAACTGTAGCTTTATAAAATTGATTACAGCTAGTTTAGCAAAAATTTAAAATGAAAAATTTTCTTTAATGAAAAAAAAAATTAAAGATTTAGAAAGGAATTAAACTAAATGCAATAAACCTCAATGATGTTTTCATACAATGTGTATTTTTTATTTCAGTCACAAATCTTATCAGTTTTTTTTTTTTTTCTAGTGTATGTGATTTGATATGATTATTATTAATTTTTTTTCCCTAGTGTATGTGATTTGATATGATTATTTATTCTTTTTTTTTTTTTTTTTTTTTAAGAACATGAGACCACCACCAAAAAGTTGGAATAGTATAGAATATTTTGAGCTCTTGTTAGAACCAATATATGAATGTGTTAAGAAAAGGTAAAGCATAGAGGAAAAAAACAGCAAGAGTGATAGAACAGAGATTATAGCATAGAAAACATAGTCCAAAAACAAACACCAGAATCATGATTAGCACATTAAGAAAAAGACAATAGAAAAAAATAAGCACAAGGATCAATTCAAAGGAAATATCACTGACCAAATTCAACATGCAGA
This sequence comes from Maratus michaelseni, assembly GCA_963931845.1. Taxonomy (NCBI): domain Eukaryota; kingdom Metazoa; phylum Arthropoda; class Arachnida; order Araneae; family Salticidae; genus Maratus; species Maratus michaelseni. Next base: position 46,262,896 of record OZ007588.1, on the reverse strand, counting down.
TTACAGACATTAATGAGCAGTTTCTTTAACAGTATTTATGATAATCCAACATGCTATTAGAAAGATGATACAGACAAATTTAAACATGATATATTTTGTCTCCATTTTAAAACTGAAAATATAACAGAACATTTTAAAATTTTGGCAATACCACCAATGGTTAAGCAATACATTGTCTGAAAGATAAATAATTTTTCAATTTCATAAATATTTTCTCACATTATCAGTAAGAGTACAATAGTTATATTATCTAAATAACTTATTCTTAGTATGATTAAAATAATTGAATTAATGTGCACTTTCTTACACATTTGTCATCAGTAACAGAGAAAAATAAAATTAAAACTAAGGTATAAAACTGATAAACTGTTAAATAAACATCTACAGACAAACAAACAAAATTATTAATATACATAATAATTAATATCTATAAACAATGCCATTTCTGAAAAACTCCAAAAGAAAAATGTGGAGGAGGTAAGGTAACCGAAAATAATGGACAAATGCTTTAATATTTTAAAGACTTATGGCTCATTACATGGCCAAATAAATATTGCTGATTATTGGAGGTTTTGTATTAATTAAGATGTTCATAAAACTATGTTGAACCTAAGTTATAAGAAGTATAGTAGAAAAACTATTCAATTTCAGTAAATAGAAAACAAAATTCTAGATAAAAAGACACATAATAGAATAAAAATTTATTTTACTTAATCATTTAAATTGTGAAAGGAGGGGGAGGAGGGAAAGAGAGGAAATTAAAATTTCTCATTTAAAGAAGAAAGAAATTTCTAATACCAAATTTACAAATTAAAAGAAATATTTTGTTGTATTTACTTAAAATCTAAAATTTTAGTAAAATCTAAAACACTAAAATATTCTAAAGAAATACTTTTTGTACTATTTTCTTTTGAAATTACTTTAGAAGGATGAAAAAATAAAATGTATGAAAAATCATTTTTTTTTTTTTTTTTTTTTTTTTTTTTTAATGCAATATAATTTATATTCATTATAAATGTGTATATCATACCTGCAACTCTTTTTACAAGAACTGCCAACATTATTTTTTAACTGATTGTTTTGATATTATCACTTCCCAACAATTGATAGTATTGAGTAACAATCAGCTTTTCAAAGGTAATATCTTTCAATTCCTCCTTTAAGAAACATTTGAATTAATTTTTCAGTCAAACTTTAAATCCAAAATGCCTTGGCATTTTACTTAAAGAAATTTTATTTTCAGTTTTTATTATAGACAACATATTTTCCATTTTTATTTTTCTAACATACTCAAAGGAGGCATCAAAATTGAATATCCTTCTGGAAGGAAATACAAGAAACTGATTGGGTTATCTTTTAACAAAACTTTCCTAAAACAAAAACCAAATCCTTCTTTGAGGACTGTATGGTTATCTCAATTAATCTGACTATTAATTTGACGTATAAATTGGATTCTAGCATATTTTCAAAATTTTATTATGGATTTAATTTTCACTTGCCTTTCCAAACGTTTTAAAGAAAAGCTTAAGTTCATAGTTCTATGTCAATTCATGAATTTAATTTCTCGGATAAAACACCAATTTCCAATGTAATGAAAAAATAAGTACAGACAAACTGGCAACTTGTAAAGTAAGTCTATATTCTTTCAAATTCAGAGAGAGAAAAAATTTTAGAGTGCCAAACTGCAAGATGGATAAGAATAGTAAAACAAATACAGTAATAATATAATTGTTTATATAAATAATATAATTGACAAACAGGTCATCCCTATTTATTGCTTTCCAGCACTAGGTCAGAGTGTATTTGTAAAGAAAAGTATTGTATAGATTCAGGACCAGCTTTACAGAGGAGAAACTACCCAGGCTACTAAAAACTAAGGGGTAGAAAATATACAAAATGCTTGGTTAAAATTTACTAATTTCTTTCAATAATGCAATTTCTAAGAGTGGTGAAACAAAAATCTCATGCTGGGCCCAGTGGCTACTAAGGCCATGTTTTTCTAGATTAATAAGTTCAAAATTTATCAGGAGGCAAAATTTATGAAAAATAAATGTCATTCATAATTTTACAGAATCCCATAAAGGCACTGCTGACACCCCAGAATTCTATTCAAGCAGTCAATTTATCCATTGTTGAATTCAAACGGTGGGTGGCCCAGAAAGGAAAGTGTCCCATGGGAGACCATAATGTTTTCAACCTCAGAAGATTTCAAATTTTAAAGACCTGAAAGGAAAATTCCCTCCTTGAATTTCACAGGTTACCCCTAACAGAAAAAAAAACTGAATTCAACAGCATTTAAATGAGATGTGAAGAAATCACCATACAGGAACAGTAGTGAAGCAAATTAAAAATATACAATTTTGGGAACAAGAGTTATTACAAGAGTTTACTTTTAAGAAAGGGAGGCTATTTTGCATTTAATACAAAGATGTCATCTTTAGATGGGTAGCACCTTTAATCTCTTTAAAGATTAGTAATAAAATCTGTTTTTCTTTCTCTCATTAAGACTAATGACTGATAACAAGATAAATCTGTCTTACTTTTTTGTTTTGTCTCTTCATCCAACATAACAATAACATGGCACATATCCAGATAGTACAACCAAGAGCAATACTTCCAAAGATAAAAGAAAATGCTAATACTTTTGGCTTGTTCACTTTGGTCTTAAAGACATTGGCTAAATCTTCTGTTAATGAAAATGTCTGGAAAGAAAATAAATAAGAGAACAAATATATATATAAAGAGAATATGTCTTATATTTAATTTCTACTGTACTGAATAAACATTGCAAGAATATACATGACACATCAGTGATGATAAATGGAATTTACTTCCATGAAAATTCATTTTTCAAAAGTTTTCTTTTCCTTAGTTTAAAAAGGAGTTCCTATTAACCCTCTCACTTGGGAATTTTGAGAAAAATCCTCCTTTGAATTGAAATAATTAAAATATTATATATTCTAGATCTAGATTGTGTAAAAGAAAATTATTTATACATTATAGGGCCTATATGTTCAAGAAATAAATAAAAATAAAATTTAGTCAAAACCAATTTTAAAATACTCTTTTTTTTTTGGTAGAGCCATTTTTAAGATAAAATTTGCATAACCACACACACAGAAGATTTGCTTATTGTGAATCCTACCTTAGATTTAAAGATAACATAAAAAAGCATGTTACGGATATTTCCTAGAATCACTTTAGTATCATTGATGAACAAGCCATTTTAAACATTTAATATGTAACTGACATTTGAATGTTTATTGTATGCCAGTTACATATTGCATGTGCTTTTATGTTTATGGCACATCAGGCATAAATATGAAGCACATGCTATCATTGGAATTTGCCTTTTTATAATACAGCAGCGATTTTTTATATCAATCATTCAGATATATTACTCGAACTTTTTAACTCTTTTTTTTTATTCTAGTTGTAATAAATGTAATAAGATTGTCACTTGTATTAAGAAAATACCAATGTGTGTGTAAACTGTCGTTTTAGAGGCAAGCGCAAGAAATTTATTTGTAGGTTATCTCAATTGTCTTAAATTTTATCAGTTATACTGTATAATTCGGATACATCTCATTTTTTCTAGTCTCCTGGCATGTGTGATATAACAGGCTATTGTATTCTTTGATACTTTTAATATTTATATCAATGGTACATTTTGTTATTGTCTTTTTAATTCCATTCCCAGTATTTAAATTGCTAAAATATCGAAATTCATAAGCTTACATTGATTAGAACAAGCATTTCAGAACTTTAAAAGAGAATATCTATATAATCAAGTTAGAATGAATACAACCTAACAAAATTATGTTAATAAAAAGAAAAGTGCCCAATTAAACTGATGACATTGAGCTCACGGGCTATTCACAATAATTGTATATTATACTCTTATTTCAAAAAATATTGCCCCTCAAAAAATAAAGAAATCAACAATAACTTAAGGGAACTTCCTTAACTCCATTTCTCCCTTTATATTTAACAATGAACCCCCAAAACTAATCAAGAAAGTGCCTTATCAGAATGAATCTATAAACAAAATCTTAAGCAAAACGGATCTTTCTATCAAGAGTTATTGCGTTTCGTACATACAGAACCGGCGGGCACATAAGCTCTCAGGCTTTGATAGCCTGTGAGCTAAAAAGGAGGAGTGTATATCATAAGGAAATAATATGCATAATTAGTTTTTGAAAAGAAATAGACCATTACTCTCTTTCCCTTTTTAAAAAAACTTTACACAGAATTCAAATTCAGAATTAGCACAACTGACCACAACACTATCCATCTGCATAAGGGCAATTTAACCTTCCCACCATCCAATCCAAGTATATTGTTCACTGGGCTACAGTTTTCACTGCAATACATGTATTATTTAAATCCATATAAATCTACAGGTTTAACACAGTTTTAAAGCATTAAGTATGGTTACTATTCTCAAGGTTTATCTTCATATGTATATTTGTTTATATCACAATGGAATAAACATCATTTTTTAGCATATTAAATAATTTACAGATATAACACCATTACAATTTTGCACCTTTGTTGATAGTGAGAAGGTTCACCATTACTGCCAGATAAATTAGAATTTCATATACTATATATATTAAATCAAACACCAGCTGATAATATGCATATTTTTTTATATAAAGTCCTGTTAAAGCATTATGCACTAAAATATATAAATGAAATACAGTACGATGGGAGAATACATAAAGATAAAAAGAAATAAACATTGTTTTTCACTTAGGATGCAAATACAAATTTTATGGCAATCCAAGTATTTTTACAGTGATAACAGATAATGTATTCAAAATTTTAAAGTAACCATGTAAAAAGTGATACATTTTATGATAACCTTTTTCATTAGCAAAAACGTTTACATGAATCTCAATGCAATCAAATTTAATGAGAATATGTGTATTTAAAAAAAAAATAGAGCACAGATCTACATACCAACATTTAATACTAATAGTCATTAAATTTGGTATTTATCTGTTATAGGGGTCTAGGCGAGATAGAGGAAATGATCTTGGCAAGGAGGAGGAAATTTTTAATGCATATTTTATAGCAACCTATTCAATGTTTCATATACACAAAAAAAATTTCAATATTTATACAATTTATTTAATATAAAGAAGTCATTTATCCATTTTTATATACAAACAGAAATAATTTGTATATAAAAAAACAGTAATATACATATATACGAGGGTCAGTCAAAAAGTTAGTCGCACTCCTTCGTAAAAATTTTCGGTGAAAGGCTATTTTGATGAAACTATGTGACAACACTTCAGACATTTATCTGTATGGTGTGACATAGCGGCTTTCATGTGGCAATTTTAGTTTGTTTAGTAATCAGCCATAAACATGTCTCAGCAGTTGCAAGTGGTGTCCAAATTGGAAATGCATGCAGTGATTTGTTTTTTGTGGACGAAAAGGTGTAACTGCACTGAAATTTATCGACAGTAGCATGAAGTGTATGTTGAAAATGCAATGTCATGTCAAGCTATCACAAAATGGTGCAACATGTTTGAGAACCGGTTTAGGTGATAAGTGTGGGATCACTCTCCTGAATGCCCTGACCTTTCACCTTCTGACTTTCTTGTTTTTGGTCCCATGAAAGAAGAACTTTCAAAGCGACGATACCACTCGGATGACGAGCTGAAAGCTGCAACCCAACAATGGTTATCGCTTATCGGACAGGATTTCTTTGCAGAAAGCATTGAAAAACTTGTGCCATGCTTTGACAAATGTTTAAGTAATGAAGATTAATACGTTGAAAAGTAGATTTTGCATGAAACTTTAAGATGCAAATAGAGTTATTGTAAAATTTTGATTCTGTTTTGTTTTCTTAAGCAGTGCAACTAACTTATTGACTAACCCTTGTATATATGTATAAATACATATATAACAAGCATAAAAATTCATCAGGTTTGTTTTCATAGCTGTTTATATTATTTGGCAACAAATCACACTTTCTTAAACATGAATTGTACCAAGATTTTTTTTTTAAATCACCAAAGACCCCATAAAAAAACAAGTACCCCTAATTCTTTGAACAGGACTATTAAGAAAAAACTCTTCAATAATAGAAGAAGAAAAAAAAAACATTATAAAATTCAGTTCACCCATCATAATATTAATGAAATCTTACATCTGCCAATAAAATAAGCTCATATCAAGTGTAGAGGTGTTTCTTAAATAATAACAAAAGTAATTACAGTGGTATATAAATAAAATTCAAGGCAAAATAAAGATAAAACAAATTCAAGAAAATGTTAGTGAATTAGAAAAATAAAAACAGATGACATATGAGATGATATAAGGTATTGTATATTTCAACAAACATTGTATATCACATACTAACAACATGAAGACAAAAAAAAAAACCTGACTAACAATATACTGCTTTTAAATACTTTTAAATAAATAAAAAATTTAATTAAGTTATTCAGTTTAAATAATTAAACTGAAAAAAAGGAGCTATATTAAAAATGTGAATAAACAAAATAAAAAGAAGCACCAAGAACAAACTTACTATTTCAGCCCAAAATACAGGAAACATCACTTTGGGAACATTTTGTAATTGTCTAAAATTGAAAAAAAAAAGTAGATTAAAATATCATTTTTTAATTTAACTTATGTAATAACATGTGTTTAACAAATGTTTCATTTTTTTTCTGATATTTTAGAGTTATGTTATAAATAAAAAAATTAAATCAATCATAAACACAATATTCAAGTCATATGAATATGATAATATACTGTTGGGAATATATAAAATCAAATAAAAGAAGGTAATATAATGCAAAAAATAGTAAACACACAATATGATCATTTTATAATAAAATGTGTGCAAAATTAAGTATCAATATTCAACAACAGTTTTTTTTTTTTTTTTAAATCAAAGGTATATATTTTATGGAAATTAGTTTAAAAGGAATATATAAAAAAAATTCTGCAGTCTTGACCTTTTTTTTGTTGTTGTTGTTAAATGGACAATTTTTTTCAGTATGTTAAAATCAACCTAAGACTAAACAATCAGTATAATGTAAAAGTGACAAAAGACAAGAATGAGATGAATGAAAATGTATGAAGAAAAAAAAGGCCTTTATTATTAAGCTTAATAAAAAATAATTAAGAAAAAATTTCAAAGGCATCCAATGGCTTTGGTAATGCAAAGCATTTATCAGGAAGTTTTGAGTTTCTTACAATCAACAAAAAGTTATGGTACAAACTTATAACACCTAATTAATAATATCTAAAGAGTATTTCTCTAGAATGAGAAAAAACGGTGGTTGAGGAAAAACATAATCAACTAATAAAGTTGATGAAAAATTATATAAACAATATTCCCCTTAATATATCCTATAAATCCAATATATCCATAGTAAATCATGATATACAATCCACATACATAAATTTTCTTCCCTGTACCACTTCTCTCTTTCATCAGTGGCAATTTTTCATGCTTTTAGAATTACAATGGTAATATGCAAAATTTGTTTAATTAAAAATAACATAAACATATAACAAGAGATTTAAAATATCTACAATTCTTTCTACATACAATAGCAAATGATTATTATGTTTTGCAGATATTGCTTAATTAACTGTGAATAACATTTCTTTCCCCTTTTCTGAGATGCATGAAATATAGCTATAAATAAAAATGAAAATAGTCACCAAAATGGAAGGAAAAACCTCTATTTATTTCTAGTTTCACAGGCTTTTGAAGACTTAATATCCATTTTATTATATTTTAAATCAATACAAAGGCTTCCCCAAATGCATTGAAATAAAAGGTAACAGTTTAAACTTAGTGGAAAATGAATATTTTTACAGCTTGAACCTATCAAGAAAGCAAATAATTACAAAAACAAAATTCTAAAGATATTTATCGGCACTTTTCTGTTAAACAAAACACTTCTTTGTGTCAAGTGCAAATGTTGCACAAAAGCAACAAAAGCTAACAATAAAGATGTCATTCGCAAATATGATGAAAAGTATATTGGGAAAGATAAGAATGGTAATTCTAGTGACATACATTCATTGTTTAATGGAAGTTATAACTATTTTATAGAATACAAGTTATGGAAAAATTCACAGAGAATAAAAACAATATTTCACAACACAGCTGACATATTTTTAATGATTTTATTTAGCATTGCTGAAAATATCAGATTCTTTTTTTTTTTTTTTTCATGTCAGGGGTGCTATGTAAACTCAATTACATATGATTCACAAAACATTCACAGATAATGATGAATGAAAAACCAGAAGCATATAAATAAAAAACAATTATTAAAGGAATGCGAGAATCTTGAAATAAGATTTACATCTTTATCCTTTGGCCATTGTGTAATTTAGTACTTCCAAATCAGGAATACATTACTTTATAATAAACTTTAATGAACAAATATCACAGTATGAACTAAATCTTTGCCCTGGAGAGTATTTATCATTTGACAATTGCCAAATTGTGTAAGTCATATTAAAATATTTAATAAATCACCCATTCATTGTAAAATGAAATTTTGAAATATAAAAATAATTTATAATCAAGTTATTACACTTATTGACAGGAAATAAGCAGTTTATCACATTTGGGGTGAAAACTTGACTAGTATTAGTCTAACGGAAAAGTACCTATAAATGTATATAATTTAGTGTGCATTTACAAAGCACATTTTAAATAGTTATAAGAAAAGTTTTAGAACTAATAAACAATACGTACGAGATTCCAGATATCCTGTTGATAAATAAATTCACCTGAAATCTAACAGCAGCATCAACACTGAAACCCGTGTTCTGAAAATTATAACGGATATTTTATGATACATAGAAATAGTGAAAAAATTACACATAAACAGCAGATATTTTATTTTCTTGAAATTTTTATGAGGCCAACTAACTATCAATAAAAACATACTGCAACTCCTATAAAAAAGATCAGACATTCTGTGTGTAATAATCAATAACTTATATTATCTATTATTAATAGAAAATTAACCATTAATGTAGATTAAATGAAGCAATAAGTATTAGCAGATGTATGCATATTAAAATGGCAATTAAATCAAGATAATGCACAAAATATTAAGATCTTTTAGTCAAGCACAAATACAGATGGGTGACAAAATAATACGAACACTCATGAAAAATGGTGAAAAGAGCAATATCTAGAAAAATACATGAGGAATTAACCTGAAACTGCAGGTGTGTAAACAGTATAGTATAAGTTATATATTTCCGCGAAGATTTTTTCCCGAAACCCCATAGGGGACTGTCAACAAATTGAAAAAGAACGAATATCTTTTGGATAACCCTGTAAAAACTAATGTAGCAAAAGCGTTCAAACTCGAGATTATTAATAAGTGGCTTATTGTAATATGCTGTGTTCATTTTTATGAGGATAGCATGTATACTCGTAGAGAAATTAAGGTTTTTATAAAAACAGTCCCAAATTTCACCTAGTTTTTTGCTTATAATTTGCAGAGTTTTTAATATTAAAAAAAAGTTCTTTTCAGAAAATATGACAAACAACATTGTACATAATACTCTGCAATCAGAATTAAAAAATAATAAAAATTGGATGAAAAATGAGCAGGTTTACTAAAAAATGTTTCACTGCGCATGCGCGAATGCAATCAAAATATAATATGCATAATGTATTAGCTAAGTATATAGAGCAAGTTTTGTGAAAGTCTCAAAATCATAGCTTGAAAATTCTGTAAATTATCGTCGATAGAATAAGCTCGAAATCCGTTGTTCTCAAAAGGAAGCAAAAATATGAGGGGTTGTATCCAAATATAGTAGTACGTGCAATATTGTGTACGCTATCTTGGAACTAATCAACATATATTTGATACAACCCCTCATCTTTTTGCTTCTTTTTGGGAACAACGAATTTCGAGCTTATTCTATCGACGATAATTTACAGAATTTTCAAGCTATGATTTTGAGACTTTCACAAAAGTTGCTCTATATACTTAGCTAATACATTATGCATATTATATTTTGATTGCATTCGCGCATGCGCAGTGAAACATTTTTTAGTAAACCTGCTCATTTTTCATCCAATTTTTATTATTCTTTAATTCTGATTGCAGAGTGTTAGGTACAATGTTGTTTGTCATATTTTCTGAAAAGAACTTTTTTTATATTAAAAACTCTGCAAATTATAAGCAAAAAACTAGGCGAAATTTGGGACTGTTTTTATAAAAACCTTAATTTCTCTACAAGTATACATGCTATCCTCATAAAAATGAACACAGCATATTACAATAAGCCACTTATTAATAATCTCGAGTTTGAAAGCTTTTGCTAGATTAGTTTTTACAGGGTTATCCAAAAGATATTCGTTCTTTTTCAATTTGTTGACAGTCCCCTATGGGGTTTCGGGAAAAAATCTTCACAGAAATATATAACTTATACTATACTGTTAACACACCTGCAGTTTCAGATTAATTCCTCATGTATTTTTCTAGATATTGCTCTTTTCACCATTTTTCATGAGTGTTCGTATTATTTTGTCACCCATCTGTAGATAAATTGTATAAAAGGCCTAGATTCTATTTGTAAAATTTTCTTTTAACTATAACAAACAATAAAAATATTTTTTAATAGTATAAAGATTAAAATTGCTTTTTTTCCCTCTATATTATAATTTAAACTGTGTGTATTTACAGATTATAAAACATAATTTTTTAAGAAAATTAAATGTAAAAAGATGTTTATATGTAATATGAATGCGTCATGTGTTCTATAAGTTCATATTAATATACTGACAAGTATATAGACAGAGGATGCATTATTTTTCAGCTGTATAAAAAAAGTTTGAACTGACATTTTTCTCTTTTCATGCAATTTTATTCTTTTCCAAACAATATAAAGTCAATGTAAGCATACCTAAGTCATTATGTAAATTTATAACATTTTAAATAGAAAAAGATGTGCATAAAGTCTTACAAGTGTGTTTCTTGGAATTTAAAAACTAACAAATATATATTATTCATTTATATATATATATATATATATATGTATATGTATTAATTTCTACATTTTTTTCCATTAATTTTACTTATTTTCTATTCTTTTCACCCCAAAATTCCACCATTCTACACCTAGTATCTTAGTTTTCCATCTTAAAATCATTCCATTTCGAATTTTCTTTTACATAAGCCAAATTTTTAATTTTTTCGGTATGCATTGTATGTTTGTGCACCTTCTGCATGCTTATTGACACTCCCCCCCCCCCCCCATACATGACTCTTAGTGCTTTTGGGTTAACTGATTGGCTTGGTAGGAGAGGGGAGGGGGTCTGATTCAGCCTACTTTTAAGAATTTTCTCTGCATCTATGCATGTAGTAACATAAAATATGCTCTCTCAGAGCTCAGATTTTTGCTTGTTTTGTTGTCTAGAAAAGTTACAACAGTTCATCATGTCATTCTACGACAAACATATCTTGTTATTATTGGAATAAGAAACTTTTTCTCGGCATTATTAATAAGTTTGATAGATTGGACTGTCATGAAATCTTATCGAAGATTCTTACCATTTTAAAAATGTTCTTCCTAGAATTAGAGCCTCTCGGCTATTGTTCATTATTATCTGAACGAATTTAATAGAGCTGTTCATTCTACAGAACTTGACTGTTTTTTGAAGGGGACTCTCTAACTGAATCCATTCTACTTCCTTTGTTCTCAACCACGAACTGGTTCAATGGTTACAACAATGTTTATAAAAATGTGTACAATAAAGCTTATAATGCTACTGTTGTATCACTGATAAGATCGAAAAGTAAACATCCAGTTTAAAGGTGGAAATGATAAAATCGATTTGTTGTTAGGAGTGTCAGCCTAGGCCTGATTAACGCTGGAGCAAATGCCCACCAGTAAAACCGAATAGAAAATTTCATATTATTTATGGTAGAAATTCTGCAGGAATCAGTTGTTAAAATAAGATGAAAATTTCTATTAAAATATACTTCAGGAAGTTTTCCACTGTGGTCATAATAAGGATTCATCCTTATTTTCCCTTTGATAATTTTTCACACAAAACCTTGTCGGACAGCATTAAAATTATCACAATAATGGTCCAAAAATTGAATGTTAGGGAGTCAGTGACCATGATTATATTATAAGATATATACATAAAATGTATACAAAAACAATCAGAATTTTTTGCAAAAATGACAAGTGGTAACTAGGGCTGGATTATTTATCAATATATCGGTGAAATATTGATATTTTTTAAATATCGCAATAACAATATTTAAACTCTGACTCAGCCGATATATCCCAATAGCAATAATATTCATGTTTTGTTTTACGATCACCGCGAAATCGAGCCCCGAAAAACAGCGACAAATATCCCGTACCAATATGTCCTTCAATCCTTTTTTCATTTGATCCATCTATTTATTCACTATTCTGCTTCATCAAAAACGGAAAATTACCTCCGCTGATTATCTATCTACCATATATCAAAGTAAGGAATATTCCAATATATCCCAATACACCCAGTCTTTAAAAACCACAAATTCTACTGTTCGTTACAGATAAATACTGAATAACACTTTCGCTACAGAATAACAATAATCGCTCAGTCCTTGATGGGTGTTGTGATTGGTCCAGACTTATTCCGATAACTCTGAGCTTTTGATATGTCATGACGAAAAAGATGAGCGTTGATTATTGCGTAGTATTGATAATGCTTTATTTATAGAGTGCGGTTTCTTGGATTCGGAAGTAATTTATATCTGAGCTTAAAATGAGTGTATCGAATTGGATAGATTCGGTCTTTTTTTGGTTGCCCCGTTCATAAAAAAGATACTTTAAATACATTGAAAATTTTTACACTGAATTTCACTAGATTATCGAAATTTAACTTATTGCTTATTCTAGTGGATTTTATTAGTAAATTAAATTTCTGAAAGGATGTCTATCAGTTATTCAGCAAAGAATACTTTTTTTTTTTTCAATGAGAGATACATTAAATAATTTAAACAATGTTAGATAATAATTAATGCAAAAAAATGAAACAAAAATTACATGGTTGCCATGATTAAATTTTATAGTAAATCATAAGTTTCTCAAAATATGCGATATTTTTAAAATTTCTTAAATTCATATTTTTAGTCATCCAAGGTAATCCTTTGCTAAATTAAAAATAAGAAACGATAATGATAATTGATAAAATGAATTTTTTCAGGATGGACTGATTTCTTTATGCCAAGATTAAACGAAGGATATATGATGAAAGGTGATGTATGGGTGGTTTGGCCTGGACCCATTTCGTGTACAGAATAAACGAAATCAGACTCAGCCCCCCCCCCCCCCCCCTCAAACTGTAAAACCAAGTAAAACAAAGTTTGGTATTATTAAACAAATAATTAAATTCTATGAAACGAAAATTCTATACATTTTTATGTGGACAACTTTGAATTTCATTTTATTAATTGTGCTTTTTAATCATATATTAATCATGTTATGATTTAAAAATTTGACTCTTAATTTATTCAGTATTTTTTACATTTAACTTTAATTTATTCATCAATTTAATTAAACTCATTAAATTCATTTAAATTAATTAAGCTAAATTTCATTTTTGCATTTTAAATCAAACATTCTTTTTAAATTGTTTACTTTTGGTGAGAGTATAAATTAATTTCAGAATCTTTCCATTACATATGTTTTAGGATATTTATTCATTCAATTTAATTTACATTTTATTCACTTTGCAATATTAATTAAACTTCATTTCAAATGATCTAAAAAAGAAATATTTATAACTTACTTTTTCTAACTTTTAAATAATATACAGTCTAAAATAAATTATTCCAAAATATAGTGTATTTCCCTTTTAATAATATTGATTAAAAAATTGGTTAATTGTTAATTTTATTCTTTTCAGAAAGTTCAAATTCATTTATTTTAATTCAGGCAAATTCTTTCAGAATAACGAACTTTTCCATATTTCATTTCAAAATTTCTAAGTTCAATAATCATTTTTCAAAATTTCTTAATTTAAATATTTTACTTTCAAAAACATATCTGGTGGAAAGAAATTTTAATTTTATTTAGATTGCTGAAATTTCATTTGTTTTCATCCATTAGTTTGGCAGTTATAGATTTTCAATTACTTTCGTTTTTTCTGTTTTGAATTTCGTCGAGATTTGCGCTCAGACGCCATTGATGGGTATTTAGATGTTTCAAGTAAACAAGAACCTTTCTTCCCGTGGATTTTGAACAAGGTCGTTTTGACAGCACTCCAAGGTCGCGATCGAATGTTCTAAATGCTATTTAATGCTGTTGCTAGGGTTGGAAGTGTCAGTGAAACGTCTGACTGTAACCTTGACTATGGTCTGTTGGGGCTTGTTCACTGACATTCAGATGGTTCGGATTTTTTCATTGGTTGTTCCGTAACCGCAGTCGAGTTTTACCTGAGTGGGAAAATGTGAAGACTCTTTCAGTTCCTGAAAAACTTGGCATGATGTAGGGTGAATTGAATTGCGCTCTTAGGGGCTTAAGCCATTTTGGCTTGCCTGCCTTGTTTGCGGCTGGAGTTATTTTCCTGAATGTTATTTTCCTGAAATGAATTCATCTTAGATATTATTCTTCATTTTCGCACAAATTCAAGTTGATCAATGTATAAGATTGATACCAGAACTGTTACAAATAATTTATAAAGAAAATAGATCTACTTATGATGTTTTTTTTAACACTGATTCATGATCTGACGGAACCAGTTATACTTCTACAAGCGACTTAGGTGCCATAGTGAATTAGGAAGTTTGATAGTAACTTTCCATATAGCCTCGCATTTTCTGCATGAAAACCATTTTGTATTCAATCATTTGGTGTTTTCAACTTCGTAGAGTTTTATATTTGATTTTCTTCATCTTGAATCTGCATCCTGAAGTTCTGTACTAACCGATTCATGAATATCATTGTTTTGGAACGCATTCTGAGTTTCTTCATCTGGTACCGCAACATGAATTTCTTCCAATTGTGATTGTGAGCCGTTCGATTAGAACTAAATGATAAACTTAACTTCTTTTAATAACTTTTTTTAACGATAAACTTGGATTGTAGATAAATCTGCTGTTCCCGCCATATTAAATGATCACTGAACAGAACTTTGCATTGACTTTAAATCTAAATAAAGCAGTAGAATTTGATACTAAAAATTATGTTATTTAAAAAGAATATTGCTATTTGATTACAATAATATATAAGATTTTTCGTAAACGAAATGTTCAACCTATTTTATATCAATAAACATATAATATGTTATAATTGCACAGAGGAAGGCATGTGATTGTAAAGAATGCTTATTGTGAAGGAATTGAAGTTGTAATATCTTAATTTTTTTTATTTTGATGATTCAGTGCACTTTTATTATCATAATAAACATCTGTATAGCTTCATTTGGGTGAGTCTGTCATTTATTTCTATTTATATTATTGTTTTTTCAGCTCTTATTGAAATGTTGGAATAAGTTCTATTTCCTAATTTATATAAGTATATTTTAACTTAAGAATTAACTTTATGAATTTAACGTAATTTTAAACTTAACTTTTATGGCATCGCATTATGTGCTGCTACTTACGATCATGCCTATAATGGTGTTTGGGGGAAGTGTTGAATATATGTTTTGTCTAAATTTTTAGGTTTTCTGAATCACTCCGGTGCGAGTCGCTGGTGATTCACCCTTTATTAATTTTTCCTTTTATATTCATCACGATCCTCAGATACCGTTATAAATCATATCATAGTGGTGAAAATGAAACTTAAAAAAAAGTATATATTAATAGAATAAAATGAGAAGAATAGGAGATATACTATCTTTAAAGAAAAGCTTTATGAAATTAATGGTAATGCAAATAGTTATTAAACAATTAGTTTATTTCCTTTTAAATATATTGTTTAAAAAACGTAGAAACAAAATTATGTTCTACGAGGAAATATATATAAAAATTTTAATTCATTGCATTCAACTAGGTTTTGTGTTTAAATTGTTGATACCATATCATTTATCTTAAAATAGCAAATGCTCTTGCTCTGCCCCCCCCCCCCCACCTTTGAATTAGTATCGCGATATATCAGCAATATCAATATTAACTTGTTGATATATTGCGATATTAAATTTCTGATATCGTCCAGCCCTAGTGGTAACACATCTAGACCAGATTATAAATTACTAGGTTAAATCTCAAGTCTAGAGGGTCACTAGTTTTTTTAATAAAGTTTCACAAAACTGAACTGATTGCACTACAGTAGAGGATTCGGTTTGCTTGCCCTGATAATTATTACAGAGCACTTTTCTTTTATTCAGTGGTTAAGCAATTTTAATTTTAAAAAAAGAGTCAGTTGATGTTAAAATTTAACTTACAGGTTCAACATCTATATGAAAACTGTGAATTGATGAGTTGGGGTGCAGTCCTTTCACTGCATTTAAATAAGATGGATCAGCAAAATAAAAATGAGGAAATGATAAAACAACAGGAGCACCTAAAATAAACAGTTGAAAACACAATTAAAACAAAAAAATTGTGCAACAATACAAGTATACTAAATTTACAAGCATCATTTTTTTTTAATGAAAGAAAAATTCTAAAGCTTCTGTTGGCCAAATATCAATATCACTATCATTTTTACATTTAAAAATAAATATAAATAAATAAGGAATAAAAGAGAGGGAGATAAAAAGAGAGAACTTCTCAGCATGATGAAAATATTATTCACCAAGCTTCAATAAAGTGGTGATGTCACATTTTTTTTTAATTGAAATTTGTCATTTTATTAACAAATTTCAATTTAGCACCACGTTTTCTGGTTAATCTTCCATAATCAGGTCCGTAATCAAATGGTATATTTGAGCAAAAGTGATTTGGTGCAAAAGTGATGTTTAAATTTTTTAGTGGTATTCACATCCATTTTAAAGGACATTGTAGCCATGATGGCAATGCTTGGAAGTAGACCCATTTACAAAAGATTAATGTGAAAAATAAAGAAAAACTAAAGAAAACACGTTTTAATTTTTTCTAGGCAATCAATTGCCAATTTTGGCAACTCATCTGTCTGTAGATACTTTACATTATTGTAGCAAGCAAATGTTCAATGTTGAGATAAGATTAAAAAAAAAATTGCTTGAAAATTATTTAAAAAGCAATAAAGTGTCACTAAACTGAGCTACAGTTTTCAAACAAATTTCATTCAAATGTACACTACCCCCCCCCCCCCCCCACTTCCTATTCAATGTTGTACAAATTTAAATTATGCAGTGTTTAGAAGTGATGTTGATGTAAGAATAATAAAAGTGAAAGCTATTTATATTATAAAGCAGGAACATGTCTGCGAGTAACGCTGACATCATATTGACAGAGGCAACTATTTTAGTAATCAATTTAGCTTTTATAGCAAATTTATTAACTTCTAAACATCGCAATATTATTATTATTATTATTTTTTTTTTTTTTTTTTTACAAAGTCAAATTAAAAAATATATATGTTTAAATGCAATTTGATTAAAAACAGTTTTAATTTATAGATTCTTTATGGTTTTTTAAATAATTTGAAGCATGGATTGAAAAAAAAAATTTCATCCGGCAAAAAATGGCATAAAACCGAATTACAGAAGATTAATCCACTTGCATTTAAAACAATGTAAATAATTCAGTATTTGTTTGTTTCTGTGTAATGTTCCATAACTAAATTGCCAAATGAAATTAAAACTTCACAAACAAACAAAACTCTAATTTAATAGATACGTAACAGAACTACACACTTAAACACTAAAATAATAATCAGTTTAGAAAAGGCTGCTAAAATAGTTAAATATTTAGTAATTAATTAACCACTGACATGCGTCTAATTCAAAAATACCCAAAATGTTTTTCAGTGTCATTGGTGGGCAATTGAAAAATATATACTGAATCTACAAAAACTGTTAAAATTTCCAATTAAAAGAGATTTTCACCTATGCTCTCTGTACACCGGGCAGTATATTTATTATCTTTAGTGAGTAACCCAGGTTGGATTGCCTGGTAATAATAATAAAATAAAAACAGGAGAAAGAATATATATAGTTGGGCACTTTATATAAATTATAATGAAAAATATAAAATTTGTAATTTTTTAAAGAGTTAAATATCACAATAAATTTGACAGTTGTATAATTAGAAGAAATTAAACTTTTCTGAAGTCCAGTATTACCAGAATCAAACATAAATTAAAACAATGTTAAAAACATTACATTATAAAGATTATAATCAGAGTTACCATATTGACATCGACTTATATCCTGAGCACCAGAGGCTAGCTTCATTTCAGTATCAAAACATGCATTTGCAGGATTATCTGTTCCATTAGCAAAAGTCAGATTTGTTGTCATAAATCTTCTAGAAGTCACCCCTAAATGGTCAATGTCCTCAACATAATCCAGCGTTATAGATCTAAAAATATATATTTTTTAAACAAAGGAGAAGAATTCTCATCATAAACTATTTGTTAAAAAGAAAGTATTTGCATGCAAATTTATTATGAAATTAAGACTTGGCTTCCATCAGGAGAATATAAAACTACAATCATCTTCTTACTAATAATAAATCAGAAGTGAGAACAGCCAAACTGCAAAAGAGAAGAAAATTTTTGCTATCCCTCCTCCATACAACACCGTCTCAATAGTACATATGCATACATGCCTCTCTTCGATCAGAAAAACTAGCCTGTGACATCACAAGAGAAGGTCTTGAATCTCCCTTTCTCTCACTCCTGCAAAGTCAGTGGACATAACTGCTGCGTGTGTTTTTAAAATCATTTCCATTGTGATGACATTGTGAATATCCCAGTGGATTACAAACATTTGTTGTTTAGAAGATTAAGTTCAATTATAATTTTTTTAAATCACAAACATTCAGGTTGATAAATCATGCTAGCTGGAATGGCTATAGTAACTACTGAATGTCATTAAATGTTCCTATTCAATTCTAGGGCCATGCCAGTTACAAATCTTTTCGTTGTCTTGTGAATGTATGCCTGCAGATGTATTTTACACCTTTCTAGTAGTCCTTTATGCAGTAAGTAATTAAAGATTAAGTTTATTTGAATTTTTTTAATTTATTGAATGACCCAATTTAAAAAAAGTTATAAATTGTAAAAGTATTTTACACATTGCTCCAGATAAGATTTGTGGTTTTGTTTTTTATATTACATCTTTTATTTTAATTCTTAAATTATTCTATATGACTTTTTTTTTTTTTAACCACTATATTTACCTATAAAATTTTAAACAAATGTATGTAGTAATAATAAGTGATGTTTAATAAAATATACTTCACACTGTCTTGGATATATATTAATAATATCGAAATATTATATATTAATATCAAAATATAATTAAATTTTATGCACAAAATTTATATATTTTTTAATTTGTTTAATATAATACATTTTTTCATCACAAACTTTATTTTTAAAAAGTAAAATACTAACATTTAAAAAATGCAAAATTTTTAAACTGATGTAATAATAGCAGTCACAATGTGTTTCATTAAACTTCCATTTATATGGTTTAAAGGATATGAATGGTATATAGTATATATTGTTGAAATTAATTATGAGGCTGAAAGGCTAAATTTTTAATAATATAAAAATATTATTTAAAATATATTCATCTAAAATAAAAAATAAAATGAAATCTACTGTGTATAAATAGTAAAGGTATTTACTATGCTATAATTTATTGAAATAATATATAGTTAATTGAAATATAATTCAAAGAAAAAAAATTATAAGAAATTAATTTTCTCAGAAAAAAAAAACTACCTATTTTTAATTTATTTTTTTAATTTTTACTTATTTTTCTATTTATGTAGGTTTTTACTGGAAGAATTCAACATTTGACAGGACTGGAAACTCAAAGTGACTGTAAGAATTTATCAAACATTGCTACATCTCACGACAAAATTAAACAACTCAATTTATTTCAGGGATGTGTATACTGAAAAATAGGCACAATGCAACAATGGGGAAAAAAAGGAAGCAAATTATTTTTATCAACACTTTTTTAACGGTGAGCCATTTGGCTCATTTGTCAAGATACATCTTTGAAACTTCCATTGCACATTAGTAAGATGGCATTTCATCCAGCTATACAGAAAAAATACTAAATTGTTGAATTTCTTTGTGAAATTTATTAACTTCTATGAAAACAATTTATGGTCAATTTTAGTCCTGATTCCAGTCTCATTCTAATATTGATTTTTTTTTAAAATCTTATTTGATCACTGGTTGCATAAATAATATTTAAATTTCATGTGAATTTATATATTGTTTCGTTCTTGCAATTATTTTTTCAGTATACTATAATATTTTTACAATGTATATGACACATAAAAATAAACATCTGAATACTAACCGACAAAAAACTGACTGAAAGAAAGTGTAAGTTGTCTGATACGGATAGAGTGGAGGACCAATCTCAGCATCTAAACAAACAAAAAAGAACAATACTGAAGAATGAATGTTTGAACTTGAAACAACAAAGTAGTAAATTTAATAAAATGTACAAAATTTAAGTCTATAAGTAACAAAATTTAAGTCTATAAGTACAAATTTAAGTCTATAAGTATTATAAGTAAGATTAATTAATAGAAAAATGAAACCCAACAAAAGAAAAAAAAGTATATACTGCAATTTATAGAGAGCAGGCTAGACTTTAAAAAAAAGTTAGTCACCATATTCAATCATTTATTTAAGTTACTTTATATACATACTAGAGGGCTCAGCCCCTACTTTCTAACGCTTGCCAGCCCCCGTGAATTGCAAAGTAATCCACATTGAGTCTGCTACACGGTCCCTGTTTGCTTCGCTCACCCCCTTTTTATTTTTGCCGCAATTCTAGACGGAATGAATACTACCATAAATCATTTTAACATATGAAATTGACAATTTTTTTTAATGCAAAAAAGTAATTGAAAACTTTATTGAAAACACAATTAAAAATGCATTTAATTAGTGCTACCAATGGGCATAAATCATTTAAATACTATGAAAAAAGGAAAGACAATTAGTTTAAAACTCATTGCACTTATAATATTGTACAGCACAGCTTAAATTCATTTAAAAAAACACTGTGATACGAAGATAGTTTATATATCAAAGTTTATAAATACCATTAATCATTGTTTAAATTTCGTTCGACATTTTACTGTTTTAATTGATTATAGATTTTTACAAAATAAAATATTTTTTACTTCATCAAGACAGCAACAGATGGCAGCAGGTGCAATCAAGACAGTTGATATTTTTATTCTCTCCGATTTTCGTGTGAGTAAAATTCGTAAATAAATTCTAAATAAGAGTTGAGAATTTATTTGAAATTAACGATATTACTCAAAATTAAAATGAGGAATCGTCTCAAACGTTTTTTATTATGTACATGTTTTATTTTTAATAATTGCTAATTTGAGTTTCACTGCTCGCACACTGGACGCCATATTAGAGGCAGAGCTGATCTTACACAAACTAGTCTGTTAATTGGTCTGAGCTCTGGAAACTATGGCTGTTGGCAAACGATAAGCTAGAAATTCAGCCTTATTTCCGCGCCACATAAGAGAAATATATATATATATATATTTATATATATATATATATTATTATTTTCTAAGCATTGTTAACTACTCCCAAAGGGTCATTTCTTGACATCATAAGCTGAACAAAGAAATTGTAACATTTTTTTCTGCATAATTTTTATTTATTTATTATTATTATTATTACTGTACTATATACAAACTACATATTGTTGTAAATGTGTACAAGAACTTTCATGTGGTAAACATTCTGAAGGGATACAAAGATTAATTTTACATCCAACATTTCAAATCTGTGTCTTCTATATTAAATTTTTTCATATTATTTGCAGTGTCAAAATAATTCTACCAATAGCTCGTTTGTCAAAATTTGTTTAGTTTGGACACTAGAATGCAATCATTGTACACTAAGTTGCGGAAAAATATAATTGTAATATCATGACAGCCGAATGATGCACAAATTCTTCTTTTTAAATTTTAAAATACACAGTTTATTAAATATGAGCTGATATTTACAATATTATATACACTATGTACACTTTCACTAATATTCATCAAAATTCCACCTAAACCACATTACTTCTTAAAATAACCAAAATATACTCGAATGCATTTCCGCATCCTACTTACTCTGAACAAAACACCATTCCTTCTCGTCTTCTCTTCACTTCCGTTTACTTTTTTAAACAAAAAATGGTTGGAAGGATATTGGTTGCATGACACCCCCCCGATAAGATTGTGCTACGCAAAGCGAAGCAAATCTGACAAATAGCAACCATACAACTATACAGCATAAAATATATATAAAAACACAATTCAAAAGAGATGTATAGAAGCCTTGTTATAATAGTTATAATGAATATATAATAAACATATAAAAAACACTAACAATTCAAAACAGATGTATAGAAGCCTTGTTATAATAATTATAATGAATATATAATAAACATATAAAAAAACACTAACAATTCAAAACAGATGGAAAGACGACTTGATATAATACTGCATACCAAAATTAAACACAAAATAAAGTATCACTTAAATAATCCTTATACAGTAACTAGTCGTGACAGACTATCTGCATTTTTTAATTTTGCATCTGGGCAATGAGAAATATTTATGTTATATCTTTGTAGAGATAAGGCCCATCTTTGTAATTTTGCAGACTGAGGTGCAGATTTCTGAAGATATATTAAGGGATTGTGATCAGTTATTAGTTCAATTTCAGCACCAAACACATAAACTTCAAATTTTTTTAATGCCCACACTACCGCATAAGCTTCACGCTCAATAGTCGACCAGTTTTGTTGCACCTTAGTGAGCTTTTGGCTAGCAAAACTAATAGGACACAAATTTTCTTTCTCATCTCTTTGCGATAGACAAGCACCAACTCCATAAGAACTGGCATCACTCTGAATAGTGTAAGGCTTTTTAGGATCTGGTGTATACAGCTTAGGAGCTTCACACAATGAACGTTTTAAAGTTTGGAAAGCCTCTTCTTCAACCTCAGACCACGGAATGATTTCTGGAATTTTCTTTTTTGTCAAGTCGGTTAAAGGCTTGGCGATTTCAGCATAATTTCTTATGTAGTCACGATAATAATTAAATAAACCCAATGCACTTCTGAGGGCTGTTTTGGTTTTAGGCGATTCTATTGTCTCAATGGCACGTAACTTCTCCGGATCGGGCTCATGTCTACCTCCTCCTATGACATGACCTAGATACTTGATCTGTGCCTTTGCAAAAACACATTTTTTAACATTCACCGTGAATTTCAGTTCAGTTAATTTGGATAAAACAGCGTCAAGATGTTTCAGATGATTTTCCCAGTCATTTGAAAAAATAGCAATATCATCCAAATATGCTCGACTGTACTCACGATGTTCATCCAGAGCATTGTTGATCGATTTCTGGAATGTGGCAGCCGCATTGCGCAACCAAAAAGGCATGACTTTCCATCGGTATTGAGCACGATGGGTTTTAAAAGAAGTAAGATCTCGACTCTGTTCTTCTAGAGGAATTTCCCAATACCCTTTTAATACATCTAAACATGTAATTATGTTAGCACTTCCTATTTGATTAATTAATTCAGTTGCATTTTCCATAGGGTAATCAAAAGGTTTTGTCACTGTGTTCAATTGACGAAAATCTATACATAAGCGCATGCTACCGTCCTTCTTTGCGACACATACGACCGGATAAGCTATTTCAGCTTCACTTTTTTCTATAAGTCCTAGATGCTCTAACTCTTCTATTTGTTTATCCACTTCATTTTTTAGCAATTAGGGAATTTTATAAATATATGGTTTCTTTCTTTCCGCACCTGGTAATAAACGAATTTTGTGTTCTCCAACATTGGCAACTTGAATTTTACCTGAGAATAATGGTGCATGTTTTTGTATAAGTTTACTTAACTCGAATTGTTTATCAACCTCCAGATGATTAAGGTCTACTTCTATGTTATTTTCATTCAAAGCATTAGCTTTAATTGGTGTTGGGTGAATTTCACCAAATTCTACATCGCCTTCAAAAATGACTCCAACAGTCTGTACTCTTACGTTAAATTTCCTTATTTTATTCGCATGAACATGTCTGACACACCCATCAGGTAATTTCACTTTATACGAATGTGGTTTTATTCTTTCAAGTATTTCTCCGGGTCCTGTCCATCTAGCATATAATTTATTGGTAGAATCAGGGATAAGTAAATATACTAAATCACCTTTTTCAAATTCTTTCATTCTACTTCGACGATTGAAAGAGCGAGTGTAATTTTCTTGTTTTTCTGCAGCAGTTAGAGAAGCAATGTCAGCAGCTCTTTCCAAATTTATTTTTAATTCTTGTAAATAGTCTACTGCTGAATTACTAAGAATCAATGGTAAGGGGATTTCACCTGACCATGATGACTTTAGTACTGCCAAGGGACCTCTAGTTTCCCGACCATACATGAGCTTAAACGGTGATACTCCCGTTGTGCAATTTGGCACTTCACGGTAGGCAAAAAGTAGAAAAGGAATGTTTATCCCAATTAACAGGATCCGTACGAATTACATGATGTAGCATTTGTTTAAACACGCGATTAAATTTTTCAATTAATCCATTCAAAGCGGGGTATGATGGAGTTGAAAAGCGAGGACATTCCCCTAACCGGTTCTAAAATTCTTTAGTCAGTTCAGATTTAAAATTAGTGGCCTGGTCTGAACAGATAACTTCAGGAATTCCAGTGCGCATAAAAATATCTAATAAAGCATCACATGCTGTTTTCGCAGAGAGACTCCGTAATGGTACAACTTCCGGCCATTTAGAATTTTGATCAATTAAGGTAAGACAATATTTATGCTTCCTTCCTGACGGCGGAATAATTTCACCTATACAATCAATATTTACAGTATGAAATGGATATGGTGCGCAGACAACAGGGGTTATCGGAATTTTATCTGTTTGTTTCTCAGGGCTCTTTAACTGACAGTTCTTACATGTTCTACAATAATTTTCAACATCTCTTGAAATATTCGGCCAATAAAAAGATAATTTAATTCTTTCTTTTGTTTTTCGCATCCCTAAATGATTCCCAAAAATTGAATCATGAGCTAATTCTAACACTTTATTTCTATAACTTTCCGGTAGAACGAGCTGATATATTTTATCACCGCAAATAGTTTCTTTATGATACAATAAATTATCCCGTATCAAAAAATTATTTTTTCCTAATCTAGCGTCCTTGAATGAATTCTTTAAGGTTGTGCAATCTTTTTGTTCTTTACAAAACTTGTTAAACTCTGAAAATTCATCATTTCGATCATTTTGTTTATTCTCTGAAGAAATAAAACAAACATTTAATTCCTCTTTCGCCAGTGGGGCATCTGAGCTATTTTTAGCTTCGTGACCTTCGAACTCCTGAAACTGACTATTACACAACTCTTCATTTTGAAGTTCAATCAAAGCATTATATACATCTGGAGTTAATAAACAAGGGACATTTAAGTTTTCAGTGAAAGTAAAAAGCGTATTTAAAGTGACATAAATTCCACTGTTAGGTAATTTATAATGGATGGGTATAGTAGCCAAATTTGCTTGTACTTTTTCTTTGAAAGCGGACTGTAACAAAATACTACCTTTAGCTTCGATTTTCAGATCGGAAATTAATGACGTATTTAAAATACTAATTTGGGTACCTGAATCCAAAATAGCTTCTATTTCTTTTCCTTCTACATAAATAATGATTTTTTTTAAAGGAAAAAGAACTTCGTTTAATTGATCATTCATGTGTAAATGCATGGAACTAACATTAGTGACTACTGCATTATTATTTTTATTTGGATTCAATTTATTTGTATCTTGTTGCATTTTCGGTTTTCTCTGACCCTGATCATCATTTTGAGTATAAGATTTATCATAATTATTTCTTCTGTTTGGGCACAATTTTGCTAGGTGTAATGGGGAATTACAAATGTAACAATCACGCGATTTTGAGAAGTGTCTGTTCTCATACGTAACTTGATTTTTTCTTAGTTGTGGGGGAACATATTTATTATTTTCATTATTTATTTCATGATAAATAGGCCGTTTCTCAAATTTTGTTTCCTCGAAAGACCTGCCTTTTGCAGCAAAATAAATGTCACAGTCTTTCGATAACTGATCGGGCAAAAGCCAACTTTCTCCTTGCTTGACTGCAATGTGAGTAGCTAGCTCATTATCCAAAGTTTCAAAAATTTTATCTGATATTATTAAATTAATAAGTGAATCAAAATCTTTAACGTTTCGAATTCTACAATAATTTAACCAACAGGATCTTAATCGCGAACCGAACTGTTGATGGGTTTCACCAGGTAATCTTTTAGCGTTTCTAAAATTTTGTAAACAAGTAAATGGGGACGGTTCATATTCTTTCAAAATTAAAGATTTAATTTTATCATAATCAGCTAATTCTTCATCATCAATATAAACAAGAACATTTCCTGCTTTTTCACCTACTAATTTTAGCAAAATTTCCGATTTATATTCCTTAGGAACATTTTTGTGCTTAAACGCTCTTTCTAAAGAATCAAAAAAAAGATTCCATGTTTCATTTTTCTTGGGCACTGGGATTACCAAAACTTGAACTGCTTTAATTAATTTATCTAATGATAATGACGTACTATTTTCCCCTTCGTTATGGGTTAAATTCTCGCTTCTCATTTGTTGTTGTAAACGCAATCTATTTACTTCCTCGCCATTTTTTCTTTCTGACACTGTAGTCGATAAAAATTCAGTTACGAAATCTTTATCTTTTAAGTATTCTTTAGATTTCAATAACAAATCTTTTAATTCGGGTACTCTCTTACTAGCATCAGCTTCTTCGCCTATTTCTTCCAGAACAATAAGTAAATCCGCTTTAGTTACGTTTTTAAACATTTTCGAATAAAGTTAACAGTATCTTACTACACAATCAAATGATAAAAAAAGAATAGCTCACCTCTATTTTGTAATCCAAACACTGCGATTCAAAGCACATACTTTATTATTTTAAATTGTAGAAATAACTCTTCTTCTCGTTATGAGGGCGTGCTGTAATATCATGACAGCCGAATGATGCACAAATTCTTCTTTTTAAATTTTAAAATACACAGTTTATTAAATATGAGCTGATATTTACAATATTATATACACTATGTACACTTTCACTAATATTCATCAAAATTCCACCTAAACCACATTACTTCTTAAAATAACCAAAATATACTCGGATGCATTTCCGCATCCTACTTACTCCGAACAAAACACCATTCCTTCTCGTCTTCTCTTCACTTCCGTTTACTTTTTTAAACAAAAAAGGGTTGGAAAGATATTGGTTGCATGACAATAATCTTTCAATTTTTCTGCCAATCAGGTAATTATGTAAACTGGAATTGTTGGATATTAAAGCTTGTAGTGATCGAATAGTTGGCATCTCAAGTTTACAACTAGAAGATTGTGTACTTGTGATTCATTGCCATTGTATACTGCAATATGTATTCAATAAATACACATATTTGATATGTGGAAGTGAGTTTCCCTTTTTTAAAAACAAAAAGAGTTTATTGTAGTAATACACAAATGCTTCGTATTTAAACGTCTAATAATGAAAAAATGTTTCATTATTAAGTAAGATACGATATCATCCCTTCTAAATCAAAAACTAAATCTAATTCTTCAAAATCATTTATAGGGCTGCTGAAAAAAAATCTTGCTTGAGACACCATGACTACTTCATAAATAAAGTGATCTAAACTACTAATGATGATGTGGATGAAATTTCCTTTCACTAATCAAAGTATAAAAAAAAATAAAAATATGAAAATAAAGTACAGAAATTGCAAGAAAACACTAAGATATCATTCAAAATGTTTGCAATACTATAATTTGCAAGAAATAAATTCAACATGCTTTCAATATAATAATACTAAATTTGATTATGACTATTGTTATTACTATTATTAAAGAATATATTAAATAAATTAACTTGTCCTGGTTTTACTGTTTCCAAATTGAGCTTAACCCTCTGACTGATTATCCCGCGATTTCTACGGGCAAGACATTTGTAGAAAACATTATGTAATTTACAATTTTTAAAGCAATTTTGTATTAAAAATTCCACAGTCAAAGGTTGAAGATGAAAATGATAAATTTATTAAATTTTTCATATACAAGATGATTTGAAATATGTAATAGTATAGGAGATAAAGGTCGATTACATATTGGTCGAAAGGATTTTGAAAAAAAAATTGAGCAGTCAGAGGGTTAAGCAACAACAAAAACAATAATACAAATTTTTTCCAATTTTTTTTCTTTTCTTGTTATTTGGGATTAGATGTTAAGTGCAGCGGTTAATATAATTTTTTTGCCAAAAAATATTTTAAAAGTTTTGAGTATAGAATAAATATGATTAAAACGTTTACTTATTACAGATTTAACATTACTGTCACAATGAAAAAATTAGTACATGCCATTTAATACTCACTAGAACCATTAAACATATTGCAGGTTTTGCCACTCCAAAAGCTTAAGGAGCTGGAAAAAGAAATAATGTATTATTTATACATACTAAATTTGCTTATAATTTTTCATGTAAATATTTTATGGTAACTATTCCTTCTATTATAACTATAAAAAAAAAAATAGTAATACAGTAATAATAATAAATGATTGCTTAAATTATTTTAAAAAATTATTGAAACCATACTTCTTTTAGTTGAACATTTGCTATGTGGAAAAGCTGACATCAAATCTAAATCTATTCCCACATTTTTCACAAATTTTAGAGTTTACACTTCAAAGTAAATAATGTAAGAAAATGCCATACATAGACTTGTTTGAATTTAGGTAAAATTTATACATCATTGCTAAAATGTACTCCTAACTTATTAGAATAACATCCTATCACCTAATTTTTCAAATAAAGAACCTTCCACAAACAACAAAAAAAATCATATTTGAAGATACTTTTTGCTCTTGAATATTAATCTTGAAATTGCTTTTTTTCCCCTTAGTTAAAACAATTTGAAAACTTTGAAACCAGCAAAAATTTGAAACCAGCAACTGATTGTTGCTATAGTTTGAAATTCAAACCATAATATCTTAGGTTGAATGTCAAATTGCAACAATCATTTTTTAAGAAAGAATACCCAAAACAAAATAGTGTTTTATTCAGAATTCCTAAATTAAGCATTTTTTAACTATGTTTAATTCCGGTAAATTCAAAATTTTATATTTGAAATCCCTTTGTTTATTACACAAAATATGGATGCGATTTTTAGGTCCCTTAAAAGAGGTATATATTTTTTCTAAAGGTAGCAAGCGTGTCATTGTATGATAGTATGAATTTATGTTTATGAATGTACATGCACTTGAAACAAATGAAAAGAAAAAGTAAAATCAGTTACTTCTTGCCATTCCATGTATCAATAACATTGAGCTTATCTAGGCCATCTTCTCCAGAAAACACTGTGTAGTTACCATCATCTGTGTCATTTTTCTGAAACAAGAAATTACAAATACAATCACAAGTTCAAGATTATTGATATTTGAAAAAACATAATTATATTTATTTACAACTGTTAACTAAATTACAATGGTATATCTCAATGATTAATTTTAAATACAAAATAAATATATTGCAATAACAAAGAAAAAATTAAGAAAAAGTGCACCTTTCCAATTTATGTATTTTTAAAATTATATTTGACATAATTATTTTATATTTTTTCAGAAGCAGGGGGAAATAAACATTTAAGTAAAGGGAAAAATTGTCATTTTATTTATTTATTTAACTATTGTAATAAATATAAACAAAATATTATGGCTGATATTTATTTTGGGGAAGGATTTTATTTGACAATTCTATATGGAGAAAATGTGTTAACACCAGTTTAAAAAAATGCAAGAGATCAAAAAAATTTATTACTGCAGTCATTCTTTACCTTCGAATGCTGCAAGATTTTGCGATAAATAGCTGTCCCTATTAGTCTAAAACAATTCACATTTGGAGGTTGATTTCTTTTTTTTTAAATGGCAGAGAAAAAGAAATGAAAGCAATTTTCACTGAAAGAAAAATATATTATAGAAGCAGTAAGTGTTGGAAGGAGACAGGTAGATGGAGCGAAAGAATTTGACATAGCTATTTCTACATGAGCTACAAATTTAAAAAGAAAAAAAAGGACAAAATTTTGAAACTTTCTGTGGGGTCTAGTGTGTGCCGAGACAGGAAACTATTGTGCCTTGAAGACTATCAAGTAATTCATGAAGCTGTATACACATGGTTTTAATAATGGTAGATAAAAAAGATATACCTGTTTCAGGACTTATATTACATAGTAAAGCCAAAGAATTTTCAGAGGTCCAGAAAATCATAATATGGAAACAAATTCCTGGAGAGAAAAAAGTGTCGATATGTCGCTTCGTTTGAATGTAAAGAAAAAATACTTACAGAAATACTTGAGAATTTTCCACCACAGAATATTTTCATGCGAATGAAACTTTTTTTTAACAGCTTCTACCTAGCTGCACTATGGCAATGAAAGGTGAAAACGATAAAGGCAGGTAAAAAATCTAAAACACTACATTTCGACTTTATTTTGCTATAATGCCTGTGCCATAGAAAAGCTAAAGCCCTTAGTCATTGGGAAATCTGCAAAACCACATTGCTTTAAAAACAAATGAGCAAAATGTAAAGACAACAAAATTGCTCATAATTGTGCTGCACACTTAGTTACAGCAATTTTTTCTAACATCAAAGTACAATTTTAACTGTATTTACATTATGCAGCCACTAGATCAAGGCATAGTATAGTAGAAAATGTCAAAGTGGAATTTTCAGTGGCAACTAGTAGAAAAAGTTCTTGCAGCCTTAAAAAATCAAATTTCCAGATCTGCAAAGGTGGACAGGAGGCAAGCAATTGACATGATATGGGCCGCCTGGCAAAATATATGTATCTTCTACCACAATTAAATACCATTGTAGAAAATTGGCTTTGTAAATTTAACAAATGCAACAAATAAACAAAAACGGTAGAAGAGCCTACTTATCTTTGGACCACAGCTACAGAATGTTTTCAACTTACATCATCTGCTAATTGAACCAGGATTGCCAGTTTGCCCTCCCCTTTTTATTCAGAAAATCTGAATTAATACCAGAAATTTTGAATAGTAATTTTTGTTTTATTTAAAAACAGACATTTTAAGATTACAAAAAGTAAAAATCATTTTTCAGAATATCCAGCACGAATTGGGATTTACTGAATAAAAAAGGAGCCCAAACTGGCAACCCTGCTTTGAACATGAAGAGGATACAACAAACCATGACCTAACTACAAATGATATCATCGAAAAATTAGTGAAAGAAGGGTAAGCAGATGACTGTGAAAGTAAAGATGATGATTGTCCATCAAGCCCTGAAGATTATGTTATGAGATCAAAAGAGACTGACTCTATTGAAAATTGAAACTCTTAAAAAATATTTATCCCAGCAAAACAATGTATTGGAAAGATTTCATACAATGCTGAGTAATATTAAAGATTTTGTTTTGAACATTTTGTAGTCAACTTCAGAAAAAAAAATAAATCTTACTTTTTCGTAAAAAAAAATTAAATTTAAAATTTTCAATAAAGGAAGTCAGTGAGACTTTAAGCTACCAGATATGCAAGATAAATTAAAATTCTTTTATAATAGTTACAGTTGAAGTCTTGAAATTTAATGAACTTACCGTAAAATCCCATTAATCTGCCCTTCCCGATTAAGCGTCCCCCTCCCACTTTGTAAACAAATTGGAAAATTTAAAAAATCCCGAAAAAGCGCCCTCTCCCAAAATAAATTTCGCCACACACATCAAGATCAATACAAAAAAAATTTTACTCGCAAGTGTTTTTTTTTTTTCTTCTTGACTTATTAGAAAGGCATTACGATTCTTTGATACATCGCAAACGTGTATAAACATAAAAGTAACATACACAACTTCAACTGTTGCCAATCTGAAAAAGCAATATAACCAAACATTAGTTTTGCTGTAAATTTATCTTCATTGCGATATGAAGGTAATAAAAATATTGATAGTGAAAGTTTCTCATGAAATAAGTTAAAAAATGTGTATTTGATGTTGTGTGTGAAGTGTTTTTATTAAAAAACAATCTATTTATTTTATCAAAGAATTTATAGGCATATTT
This sequence comes from Maratus michaelseni, assembly GCA_963931845.1. Classification (NCBI taxonomy): domain Eukaryota; kingdom Metazoa; phylum Arthropoda; class Arachnida; order Araneae; family Salticidae; genus Maratus; species Maratus michaelseni. The sequence continues at coordinate 46,230,608 of OZ007588.1, read as the reverse complement.
AACGTTATGAAAACTAATCACAAAAAATTTATAGATTGATCGGTAGATAGCACCAAAGTCAAATTTGCAGTGTATTTTGTGCTATCTTTGTGGCAGCAATGTTTTTCGTTTTAAAAATCTGGCAATACTACCAATTCGTTAAGTATGTTCTCAACTTTTGTGATTTGTATTATTTATTTAGCATTTATGGATAAGAAATCATGATTTTTAAAATAAGGTTATTTAATCACCCTAGTTTACAACAGATGGAGACACCACATAAAATGTTACTAGTTCTAGAAAGTATTTCAGGACATTTTCAACTGCAATTTCTTAGTATTTAATTATTTTAAATTATTAGGTTCCTTTTATTTTTCTGTGACCATATTAAAGACAGATATTAGTGTTATTATTTATCTAAATGCATTCCAGTTTCAAAGCTTCTAAAATCCAGAACTTTCTATAATCTGAAATCTCCAATAATTGCAAAGTTATACTGTTTTTCTATTTTGTATATCATTTTTTTTTTCAAAATGCTTTTCTTTTCTCACCTTATTAAAATAATGCATACTTTGCGATGATCGCCCTTTAGCATCTCCCCCCACCACCACCCATAGATATCATATAATACAATTTTAATACCGTCTACCATGTAAGCGCCCCTTCTGATCATTTTACGATTTTCCGTCGCGTTTGTGGGGGGGGGGGGGGGGGGGACAGATTAACGGGATTTTACAGTAATAACTTTCTTATTTGTAACTAATAAATTCAAAATAATATACTGTACGTTAATTCTTTATTTACATGTTTGCATATTAACTGAAATTTAATATAGAAGTAGAAAAAATATATAATTTTATTCAATGTGCATGCGAATTTCACTTTAAAAGAAATTTTTAGTGCAATGAATCTATTCAGTGGCCCCCAGAAATTCATTATAATGAGATTTTACTGCATTACTGCATCCAAAACCAAAAATTTAAGATGGCTAGGAAAATCTATTTCACATAGAGCCCTGCAAATTTGGTTCTGGTTAGACGAAAACAAGACTGAATACACTTGAGGCTGAGTTTTGATATATATATATTTTAATTACAGTTTCTCCAATTTTATATTGAACAGAACAATTTGCAGATTTCCCCGATTTTCCAAATTTGCTGGTAATTGTGAGCCAATCATAAAAGCAATCCAAATTCAATCTTTTAGCTTGATATACAAATTTTTGTCCTCCTTTCAATAAAGTTTATTCAGAATTTGTACATCAATTTTTGAATAGTTTACGATTTCTTTTTAATGTACTCATTTTGCCGAAAATGAGAAGTTTATTTCTACTTGACAGCTTATCCTTCCAATCTTATGTTTTATACTCCTGTATGGAGCAGACTATCGATTTTTTTTCTGAATTGCGAAAAAAGAGAGGGAAAAAAATTCTATCATGGTTTTACTACTTAAAGTTACCTTCTTTATCACCCAAAGCTGTTATCATAACAATGCGGGTGACCTCACGGGTGAGAGATTTTTTTCTCTCCCCCCCCCCCCCCCCCCCTATTTGGCATATGCGAGATATATTTAAACAAAGTAATCCCGGGAAACAGTAAGAAAATTTTAGGTGCATTTAAGGTTTCAATGCTGAGCAGGTCTGCTAGTACACACATATAAGTTTCACTTACCCCATAAAGCCAGGCAAATAAGCCATTCTTAAAAGGAATGTCTCGCTTTAATAAAGGTGAAAGTAAAATGATAATATCTCTGTAACCATCAAATGCAAGCTGTTTTATGGATCTAGTCACAATTAGACGTTCTCCAGCAACATTAAATAACAAGGAGGCAGCAAGTCTAACCGCAAGATCATAGTCTTTAAGAAAATTGGCTGCAAGCTGGAAAATACCAAAAGAATATTTTTATTATTTTTAAATCACTCACTGATCATATACAAAAATTAACATTTTTTAGGGGAAAAGTGAGAAGAGGGGAAAAGAGGATAAAGATTACCAAAACTTTAAAAGAGAAATAAGAAAAAAAATAAAATACATCATTTTATTTCAAGATATACTATTTACTGATGTATATCATTCACATACATTATAGATATACATAGTGTTTTTTGGATTCAGAGTATAACTGCTATCAATTTCTTTAGAGCAAAAAAAAAAAAAAAGTATGATCAAAACATAGTGGTGTAATATATAGTCTTACTAGCTGGTCGCTTCCGAGTGAGGCCCCAGATAGTGCAGTGTACCGCCCTGACTTTGCTTGGGGCTCAGAAAGTGTATTTTACATTCAACCAGAAAAATAAATAAAATACTTTAAATTAAAAGTATATGAAAATAACTAATAAGAATATAAAAAAGCACTTAAATAAATATTTCGCGACATAAATATTTTTTTTCATGAACAACCTGACAAAGTAATACTGGGTCCTACTCGTGATTATGTAGGGGTGGGGCCCAAGTAGTACTTTGTATCTGGGCCCCACTCAGAAGTGACTGGCTAGATGGGCGAAGACCGGTAGAATTATATATATGAGAAATAAAATTAGACACATAAGTAATATTTTATTATTATATATCATCAACTAAAAAATAAATTCCGTCGAGCCGGATTCGAACCAGCGACCTATGGATTTCTATTACGCCGTCTTCTACAGTCCACCGCTCTGCCAACTGAGCTATCGACAGACACAACCTTTGATTCGTTTAACACATTACAGAAAATTTCAAATGAAACTCTTTTAGTTTTAAGCACTTTCTTACAATTTCTCTCAATGTAATTATATATATGAGAAATAAAATGAGACACATAAGTAATATTTTTTATTATATATCATTGACCAAAAAAATTCCGTCGAGCCTGATTCGAGCTGGCGACCTATGGATTTCTGATTTCTCCGTCTTCTACAGTCCACCGCTCTGCCAACTGAGTTAACGACGGACACAGCATATGTATGGTGATAAGGCGAAATCATCAAAAATTTTCGACCCTTCATTTAACCCCCTTTGTAGTTTAATTTCTAAAATCGCCTGAAATGCATGTTTAACTATCCTTTAGTAGATTTATTATCACGAATTTCACGCTCCTAACTATAACTTCTACTGAGATATGGCAAAATAGCATAAAACATTCGACCCCCATTTAACCCCCCTTAGTGTCTGAATTTCTAAAATTGCTGAAATACGTGTTTAACTATTTTTTTAGTAGATTTGTTATCCTGAGTTTCATGATTCTGCCTATAATTTCTACTGAGATATGGTAAAATGACCTAAAATATTTGACCTCCTATTTAACCCACCTTAGTTGCTGAATTTCTAAAATTGCTGAAATACATGTTTGTCTATATTTTTTGTAGATTTGTTATCCCGAATTCCGAGCTCCTAACTAAAAATGCTGCTGAGATATGGCGAACAGGCAAAATGACCTAAAACTTTCGACCCCCCCCCCTATTTAATCACCATAATGGATAAATTTCTAAAATCGCTGACATATGTGTTTAATTATTTTTTTAGTAGATTTGTTATCCTGAATTTCACGTTCCTACCTAAAACTGCTGCTGAGATATGGGGAAAACGTGAAATGACTAAAAACTTTCGACCCCCATTTAACCCTCTTAGCAGTTGAATTTTTAAAATCGCTGAAATATGTGTTTTAGTACATTTGTTATCCTGAATTTCCCGCTTTTAACTAAAACTGTTGTTGAGATATGGCGAAAAGGCAAAATGACCTAAAACTTCAGACCCCCATTTATCCCCCCTTAGTGGTTGAATTTCTAAAATCGCTTAAATACGTGTTTAATTATTTTTTTAGTAGATTTGTTATCTTGAATTTCACGCTCTTACCTAAAACTGCTAATGAAATATGGAGAAAAAGTGAAATCACAGAAAATTTTTGAACCCCCATTTAATCCACTTAATGGTTGAATTTCTAAAATCTCCTGAAATACATGTTTAACTATTCTTCAGTAGAATTGTTATCCCGAATTTCACGCTACTACTTAAAATTCCTGCTGAGATATGTCGAAAAGACGAAATTATCTAAAACTTTTGACCCCCCCCCCCATTCGACCCCCTTAGACTGTGAATTTTCAAAGATCCTTTCTTAGTGCGCGCCTACATTGTGTAAAGAACATGACTTCCCAATTTCATTGTTCTAGGACAAACGGTTAAGGCTCGGCGTTGATTATGAGAAAATCAAGCTACTCTATTAAGTATAGATTAATGAAACAACCATACAGTATTTCTACTTATTAATGTGTTTTAAAGTTAACTTTCAATATTGGATATTGTTACAAAATTATTTTCAAATATTTAAGGGTTTAAATATATAATGGGGAAAAAAAGCTAATTATGAGACATTTACAATCTATATATTTAAAGCTAAAAGAACATTTTTTCAGATTTCATATGAAATTGGCCTCAATGTGCATGCTCCAACTTTTTTCAAAGCAGGAATAGAAAGGGAAATACCAGGCGGATTCTCCCCTTCTATAGTTTGAGAGTGGGCAAGGAAAACAAAAAGGAACAGGGAGCAGTTCCAACCCACACAATGAGAAACCCATTTATCTTTCTCCCCCTCTTCCAATGGGAAGGAAAACTTTCTCTTTCTTTGAAATGGCATCTTTTCCTTCAGATGAATTTTACAAGCAGCCATTTTGTTGCCTGGAGTATGTGTCAATTTTCGTTGAAGAGAAACGCTTCACCCTTCGGACAAAAAATAAATCAACAATCACAGTTTTTACAAATACGTTGATGCAGGATTTTAAATGAATTTTTTTTTTTGTGTATTTAAATCTGAGTTGAATGGATCCAAAGACAATGGGGCACCCAATCCTAAGTTCGTTTAATTGGAGGACCTTTGGAATAAACCGACCAGCGTAGCGGGCAAAGCTCCGCTAATTTTATTTCATGTTTCTGGATCATGATTTAAATAGATTTGCAGAATTTATTACCCTTTAAACCTCTTTGGACAATGTGAAAAATGGATCAAGACAATTATACACTTAAGAAATATCCGAATATAATAGCTTTAATTTTAAAGTAATTTATTTTATTATTTTGTGTTTAATAGGGCGTTATGTAGACATGAATGAAAACTAGATATTTACAAACCATTCATGAGACAATCTTCTTCTAGGTAAAGTGTTGAATGCAGACACTTTTCTCCAAGAGCAATGTGTACAGCTCTGGGGAAGAGGGGCACGGACTTAGGAGTTCCAGGGAGAATTTGCATTTTCAGATCATTAATAAATACAAAATTTGAAACATCTGAGGGAGGAAGAAACTATAATGCTACTAGGGTGGGATGTCTTTTCTTACACCACTCCCTGAATTCATCACTGGGTAAGATAATATGCTGTGCAGAGGCTGTTCATACATTTTTTAGACTAGTTTGTTTTAGTATTAAAAAAAAAATTGCTGCATAGAGAAATTATTTTTCACAGTTAATATATTTTTGAAAGTATAAATTCTCGTTTGACAACTGAAACTTTTGTTTACATGCAAAATAGCACTTCTAAAGAAACAATGATTGAAAGGCCATATTTCTGCATTTTTCAAAGAGATTTATTCGTATTCGGTTATTAAAAAACACTGTGAAAAGTGTGATTTTTCTATATCTAAACACACGGTAGGTAATATTGTCAATAAGACAGGGAATAAACGTGAATCACTGGCTTCAAGTGGAAAAATTGTTCCAAATATGTACCCAAGAATAAAAGGAATTCTTTGAATATTGCAAATGTAAGATATTTTATAGTAAAAGAAAATCCTCCAAGTCAAAGGACTGTTAAATTGATAAAATGCTCAGTGTCAACTGTTAGCAAAATCATTAACACTGATTTGAATTTTAACAATAAAAAAAACAATGTTCACAGTCTTTCTCCACTACATATCGTCTAACATAGAACACTATGAAGAATTCTTTATGAGAAGCATTTATCTGGAGAAAAGTGGAAAAATGTTGTTACAATAGATGAAGCTTGGGTCTATTTAAATGACTAATAAAATTAGATCCATTTATTATCATCAAAGAGGAGAAAAAAAAAAATCTTAAAACATAGTTCAATGCATCTAAAGAAAGTTTTAGCAAAGCATTTATGATTGTTGCTGGCTTTGCACATAATGGCAAATTAAAAATAAAGAGAGTGGAGAAAAATTTTAAGATCGACTTCACATACTATCAGAAACATATTTTACTTCTAATCTTCAAACATGAAATACCATCTCTTTATCACCAGTGCCATCAATCTGTTGAACTACATCAAGATAAAGCAAGTAGCCACAAATCACAATCCACTGTTAATTTTCCTAGAAAAAATGGTACAAGAAAGTATCAGGGCTATAACACTTCACTGATATACCCACTAAATCTCCTGATGGATTTTTGGACTTATGGATTTTTGCACTTTTGGACTTTTAAAAAGAGAGTTATCCAAATGTTGACCTACAACCCTGCATGGACTTTGGAAAGCTGTTCAAGAGGAATGGGCCACACTACTCTGTCTTTAATTGCCTCAATTAATGTAAAATATTAAATTAACAGACAACTGCTAAAGTACCTAAATGTAAAGACTTGCGTGGGATGTAAAAATAAGTCAAATAATAATAAAAACACAGAAACATGAATGGAGAAAATGTCATGAAACTGAACAAATTATCATACCAGTAATGGTGCATTTACTGTTATAATTTTGTCATTCTGGCTTCCAACAGATTCATTCCGAAGAAAGACAAAAGTACGTATCTCTTTAAAGGATACTGTTCCATTGGGATACCAGGCAATTTTTTCTTTAATCCAACGAGATCTAATAAAAAATATACACATATTTAGTTTTAAACATTTAAAGAAAGGGTATAAACAAAATACAAGAAAAACTTTATAGAAATAAATATTAATGATTTTTTTAAATTACATATGTTGAAAGTAAAAAGGATAAAAGTTATTCTTTTCAAATAAATGCAATGAATAAATCTACAGAAAATAGATACATGAAAGATATTAAAATCCCATTTTGAATCTAAAATTTAATTTTTAACTCTTAATGTCTAATCCAGAATATGCCCCTTTTAAGTTTTTTCCCAGCCCAGCATTTATTACTTTCAGATGTTAAATTCTATTCAACTTTATGATTCAAAATGCAAACATTAACACAATCTGCAGTTGATTGTGATTGAGGTATGGAAAAGCATAGGCCCAAGGATCATATGGATATTGACCACATATCAATCAAAACTATTAAACCAATTAAGTTTAAGTTTCTTTTCAATCTGACATCTTTACCCTCAGCAGTAAAATTTTACAAGTACTGGATCAAAAAGCTGTAACACTCACAAAGACCAAGATATTCAGCTTGTCCTGGAACCATCTAGGAATTTAAATAATTATTGGGGATTCCAAGTCAAATCAACCAAGGGTCTGGACCTTGACATCTCAGATTTCTATAATTTTTTGTTTATAGTTTGTATCCATGGAGTATATGAAAAATCTAATTTTTTTAGTTTTTTTTTTCTCAGCAGTTTTTTTTTTTTTTTTTTTTTTTTTTTTTTTACGGATATTTGAAAATGGCCAAAAGTACCAAATTTAACCAAACTTTCAATCACATGATCCTCTACAATTCTGTAACAAATTGGGCTAGAGAGCTAAGTTATATCTTATTTTAAAGCTCTTTTAATGGGCTTTAATATGATATGCAACACTAACTATTGAGTAAAAAAATTGACAAATTTTCAAAATTTTTTAAAAACACTATTTTGACTTTTTTTTTCAAAAAAATATGTGTTAATATTTGATTTTTTGGCTACAAGTATGCAAAATTTCAAGATGTTGAAATGACGGGATTTTGAACGATTAATTTTTGAATAAGAATGGTTTATTGAAATTTTTCAGGTAACTTGTTCCTTATACCTTAAAAATTAATAGTTCAAAATCCCATCATTTCACCATCTTGAAATTTTGCATACTTGTAGCCAAAAAAATCAAAGAATAACATTTATTTTTTTTGAAAAAAAGTAAAAATGGTGTTTTTGAAAATTTTTAATTCAAAAAGTTTGAAAATTTGTCAAAAAAATTATTTTATTCAAAATAGTTAGTGTTTCACATCATATTAAAGCCCATAAAAAGAGCTTTCAAATAAGATACAACTGAGCTCTCTAGCCCAATTTTTTACAGAATTGCAGAGAATCTTGTGATTGAAAACTTGATTAAATTTCGTACTTTTGGCCAAAATTCCGTAAAAAAACAAAAACCGTAACTGTAAATAAAAAGTTATAGAAAACTGAGATGTCAAGGTCCAAAATTTGTATTTATTTCGTTGATTGTCAAATCAACGTGGGGTCTGAACCTCAACATCTCAGATTTCCATAATTTTTGGTTTATAATTTGTATCCATAGTGTATATGAAAAAGCTTACTTTTTTCAACTAGCTTTTTTTTTTTTTAGGGAATTAAAAAAATTATTACAAGTACCAAATTTAACCATGTTTTCAAATCACAAGATCCTCTACAATTCTGTAATAAATTTTGCTAAAGAGCTCAGTTATATCTTATTTGAAAGATCTTTTTATGGTCTTTAATATGATATGCAACACTTGATTTGACATGGAATGACCCTATGGCTCTTGGGACCTCTGCAACAACGACTGAACACCTAAAATTCTCAATATAATATGGAACTGGATTAATAAACCATGTCTGTCCACAATGAGGTCCTGATTCAATCATTTTGACCAGCCAAGTTGTTTCATTAAACCTACTTTAAACAATAAATAATCATATTCTTGACATATATATAAAATAATTTCTAAGAATTTTTTACACTACACTGAATAACAATACAAATGTACCAAACTTAATTAAAATTAAATAGCCAAATTATAACCATAAATCCTCATTTTTATTAAAAACTAATTAAATTTAATAAAATTGCAAACATGCACTGCAAATGAACTTTCAATGATTTATATAAATTTATTTAATCGGATGGTATTATCTCAATTCTTAATAGATTTGCTATTTCATAACAACTTTGGATCAGACTGGTCTTGTACCTGATGCTTGTTTGAAGTCCATCTTTATTCTCTCCATGTTTTATTTATTTTATTTTTGTTCAGACATTGGTGAACAGTCTACTTATTCACAACATCTTTACCAAGGAGAAGGCATGTTCTTTTAACCCTTTCCGGCACAGAATAAATCTGTTTGTAAAATAATGAAATAATGGACTGACACCAGATTTTACAAACGATTTCCTTAGAAAAGAATAACTTGCTGATTTTCCCTTACTTTATAAAAGGAAAATTTTAATTAAATATTCTTGGTGCCGTTTGTCAGTTTTAGAATTAAAATTAGGTGTCCTTTTTTGTGACCACCGCCCGCTAAAGGGTTAATTGTTGCAATTGGATTTAAAAATTGTGCTACAAGATTTCTAAATGGATGACTGTTTTTCTGGTTTGTAAAATTTACATGAATTTGAGATGTTTATGCTTCAATCTGAATTAAGTCCTTCAAACAGGAGGAATGACTTTATACAAATGGTGTACTAATAACACTCAATGTACTGAACTTCACGTATTTCCTCATGATTGGAATGATACAGAAACAGTAATTAATACATTAGGTATGTTGTGAAAAAGTTCAAGTGATACATTTGCGTACAAAGTTATTACCAGTGCAAATCATAATTTTACTAAAGGAGATGTACTGTCTCAAATTGCATGATTTATGACCCTCTTGGTCTCTATGAATCAGCAATTACTAAAAGCATACATTTTTATATGTAACAATTGTGGTTACTTAATGAAACGAAGAACTAACTCCACCAAGTTTCCCAAAAATGGAAGAACTTCATCGAGACATTACCTGAATTAGAGTCAATTAAAGTGCCAAAATACTTTCTGAAAGTGGATGTGAAATCTGTGGTACTGAATGGCTTTGCTGACACATCTTCCAGGGTTTACGGCACAGTAAATATTCAAACTGTATTCAGCACCAATGAAATAGCTATTCAACTTCTTAGTGGCAAATCCTGCGTAGCACCACTGAAAGTTATGACAATTCTTAGACTTAAATTGCCAGCATGTCTTCTTCCAGCTAAGTTAACTCATAAAGTCTGAACAGCTTTAAAATCACCAGTAGATTCTGTTCCGATTATGGGCTGCCTTGACTAGCATAAATTGCTTGCAAACTTGCTCAAAACATTTGTGAGCAAAAGAATGTCTGAAATTCAGCAACTATCCAAGGATTTCCAATGGCTACATATCCTATCAGAGTGTAATCTAGCTGATATGATTTCTTGAGGACTGGATGCGAGAAACTTTACGGTAAATGAACTTTGATGGAAAGGTCCAGAGTTTTCAAAGCTGAGTGTATCATCTCCAGAGACTGTGCAAAATTCTAATAAATTGACTGGCAAACTGTACTTTAATGAACATAATATCCCTCTAAGTTAAACTTTCACTTTACATAATAAAGCCAAATTTTTTTTTTTTTTTTTTTTTGATAAATTGTCTGATCTTACTGATAATTTCCATAAGTTAATTAGAATTCTAGTATTTATTTTATGATTTATTAGAAATTATAAAGGTCATGACAAACAGGCAGACTCTCTTCTGAGAAATATAGAAGAGCAGAATTTTGTTCAAGTAAAGTACTTAATTCCGAATACACCCACTTTAAAAGGAGAATCTTAAGTTTTTCACTCAAGTAAGCTTAAATTTCTTAAGGTATGTCTTTAGTTTTCTTCAAAAAATATAATTTTCCCTGCTCAACAATGCATAACTTTCCATACATTTATGCACTCATTTTGAAATGTAACAGCATGACACTTGTAGGTATGACTGTTAAAGTGATTTAGAATCAAATGATTTTTTTCATTTTTCAATACATGAATTACATTTTGAGTTATAAATGATTGTTGTGTCATGACAGCATTTTCTGAAAGGTCTTCTGCCTTTATCGAAAAATGGGTAAAATTGTTTGATTACATAGTTTCTGAATAAGATCACCTGCCAATTTCGTGCATTTAAAAACAAAAATGAATCCAGAAATGTGCCAGAAAATGGCCAGTTTGAATTTGAGAATGAACGAATCATTATCTACAAAAGGATGCTTTTCTAGATAATGATAAATTAAAGTGGGTGGTAGACTCACTCATGCTAATTACGATCATAAATATTCAATAGTTTTGCCAACAGACAAATTAGTTAAACATATTTCAATATTATTACTTATGGGATTTTCATGTGGGACCACAGGCTCTACTAAATACTGTTTGTCTAAAATATTGATCACTTAGTGCCAGAAATATTGCATAAAAGATAGTCTATAAATGTGTACAGTGCTTCCAAAGTATCACTGCCAATCAGTTGAAAGGGAGATTGTCCTCCTGAAAAAGTAATGCCTAAATTCCCATTTTCAAATGTCTGATTAGATCTATGTGGGCCTTTTGAAATAAAATATAAGGATCAGGTAATGTCTAGAAAATTGAAATAGCTATATTTGCATGTTGTCACATAACTAAAAATTATTTATTGGTGGAAGAAGACTTGGGAGTACTATTACATTGTGGTTGAATGAAGAGCAATAATCCTATGGAACAAAGTTGCATTCTTTATGGTCAAGTTTAGACGAAGAGAAAATAGAATAATTAAAATAAACATCTTACTTTAAGGAACTTTGAAGTCAATAAAATGAAGGCAGGAAATGAATAATACTTAAAGTAGATGAAAATTCTATCTATTTAAATCATAAGAGGAGGAAGGTGCAAACATCATAAATCCAATCTGGTCACTGCTCCATAATTGCAAAATTCCTCAACTGAGAATCTTTTGTAGATTTTGAAAATACTAATGCTACGGCTGGTGATTGTTTAATGAAATTCTTGATAATAAAACTTTATATTAAAAGACGTACTCTCTGAAGTTTTAGTAATTAAATATAGACATCACTAAATGTTAAAAACATGGCATCTCTTTACGAAAGGATGGAGTTCTTTTTAAAATATTTAAGAACATTGTTGTCAGCCATTTCAAACAGACACTAATCCATAACAGACACATTACAATGGAATCATCATTAATTGAAATTCTGCTTATAATTTGTGTTACATCAGTATAAATACTAATGAATTGGGGGTGTTTAAAGTGACTGCACGATAATTTTGAACTAATTATTTATTTAAAATGACAACAGCTATTGAGGAACAAATAATAGAATTCGAAACCAAAAGAAACATTTAATTTGTGCAGTAAAATCACGTCCTTTACATCAGCACCGATGACAGAGAAACAAATGAAACAAAGAGCTCTCCAAATGGCGCATAAGGAGAACGACCTCTCTGAAGGAAGACATCAGTAAAAATGCTCTGCCAAAATGCCGATGTAGGCTTAACAGAGTATGGACACTGGGAATAGGATGCCAAACGCGAAGTATGCTTAGCAACTACAGCTGCAAGATGGAGTGCACTAAACAGAAATAAAACACGCGATAATAAAAATGATGTGAGAGTTTTCTCACACATGTTTGGCCACAAAAATGAAATTCATCTCAGACTTAACTTCTGAAGCTATGATCGTAATCCTAAAGAAACTTTTTGCTTGTCGTGGTAAAAGTTCAGAAATTTTTAGCGACAAAGCTACTAACTTTGTCAGGGTATCAGCAAAATTGAAAAGTTTATGGAAATTGGTAAATACTGAAGAAATTTTGAGCCTTTTAGCCTCATAAGGCATTAGCTGGAAATTTTCACCTCCTATAGAGCATCCAACTATGGTAGTCTTTAGAAGGCACGAGTTGAGAAATTTAAATCCTTTGTCAACAGATGCAAGCAATTTTCAAGTATTGTCCCTGGATTAGGCATTTATGCAAAACAAGTAACAATAAATTAATTTTTCTCTCAGCTGGAAACATTGAATTAATTCAAATTAAACAAGTTTCTATCCTATCTGTATTCTGAATTGGACAAATTTTACTGTATTGCTATGTACTTTTTAATAATTAGTATATAATAGAAGTTCATTATAATATGAAATGAAGGGATAGAAAAGATATTTTAGCATCAAATTACAAAAGAAAATTTAAGCTAAACTGAGTTTGAGAAATATTTTTAGGAATATGTAGGAAGGCTCACCCAGACATTCACAGGTTAAATACTTAAAAACAAAATACTGAACAACCATAATTTAGCAGTGCTTTCCTACAAAACTTTGTGCCATTTACTACATTATCTTATTTAAAGAGATGATTAACCACAATTTTGTAATGAAAGAAGGAACAACTGAGTTCTGATCAAGCTTTTTGCTAAACTTTGCATTATATGGTGCTTTTCTACAAAACTTTGCACTATTTACCACATTATACCTCTTAAAGAGATGATTAACCACAATCTTGTAACGAAAGAAAGAACAACTGAGTTCTGGTCATACAAAGCTCAATAGACAAAGCATATAAATTAGAGGTCTGCACGGGCCGAAATTTCCAGGCCCGGGCCGACCCATACAAAAAAAAATTTGGCCCGGCCCGATACAAAAATTAAAAGTTCGGTCCGAGCCCGGCCCGAACAAAAAAAATATTGGCCCGGCTTGGCCCGATTTAAAAGTTAACAGTTCGGCCCGAGCCCAGCCCAGCCCGGAAAAAAGCTAAAATCTCGGCCCGAGCCCGGCCCGAGTGAATTTCTACAGAACATAATTTTTACGTCGATTTGGTTAAAAATTTGCCTTGTAGGAGGAGATCTAACCAAAAATTCCTATCTTAGCCTTTTTTTTTCATGTTTATAATCTTCATTTTTATAGATGTGCCGCAAACTGGAATGTTCATTTTTTTAATAAATCTCTATTTGTTGTATGTATGTGTTTAAGTTATCATCAATATTGTTAATCCATATTCCATTTATTGAAGTGTTAAAAATCAGAAAAATGCTATACAGTAAAATCTTCTAAGATGGAATTGCATAGGGAAGAAAAAAAAAATGAGTTTTAGACAATTTGCCTTCTTATCAGGTGTAAATGTATTATATATTCTTTTCTTACGTATTAGTATATTCATTTTTAACGGATCAACACATTTTTCAATTTAAGACAGGATTTCGTCATAAGCAGGTTCTTTTTCATTATAATAAGCAGGTTCTTTTTCATTTATATTTTAATTGAGCCATATTTTAATAAGTGTATAAAACTATTATTCTTTAAAAAGAATAAATTTTAATGTTTAATTATAAAATAATGGCGATTTAAAAATGTATGCATGTTTTGCAAAGATTTTTATGCCAGATCTTATTTTACTGACCTTCGAACGGACCAGGCACGCCGAGACAATGATTTTCATACGGGTCAAAACCAGGACTAAAAATTTTGAGACGTGAAGACTAGGATGAATGAAACCAGTCCCGGCTCTGTACGGGAAAAATAATTTAAGGCATGGCCTTATCCTTCAGGAAAAAAGTAAGGCCTGGCCTGGTCCGTAAAGAGTAATCACTAGGCCCGGCCCGGCCCGAGCCTTCAGAAAAAAATATGGCCCGGGCCCGGCCCGGCCCGAGTGCCGTGAAGAAAAATAGGCCCGAGCCCGGGCCGAGTACGGGCTTCGGGCCTTGGCCCGGCCCGTGCAGATCTCTAATATAAATACTAATCTTAAGTAAAGACTTGGCATATTAAGTTAAAATATTTATTCTTAAAACACACATAAAACAAGTTATTTGCAATCTACTTTTACTGCAATTGAATCATAAAGGAGACATCGATCAATCATCTTTCAATAATCAATAATTATGACACTACAACATACTCATGGAAAAAAAAAGAGGAGATATAACTAAATACATCTTTTCAATTTAAAATAAAGCTGCACAAATGTGTTTAAGTAAAAAAAAAATCATTATAACTACTAAATTGTGATACCCAAAATATAACAAATATGCAAAAACTATTAAAAAGGGATGACATACCGAAAAGTATATGGTCCAACTTCTTGCAATTTAGGCTTTGCTTTTCTTCTCATAAAATCATCTGCATTAGTGATATTAAAAAAATATAACCTCTGGTATATTGGGAGAGGGATATCTTGCCAAACATTATATCCAATTGTTCCATTTTGTAAAGCAATTTGCTAAGAATGAAAATAAAATAATGAATACTATTTTTATCAAGTGAAAGATATTTAAATTAGAAAAATAACAGATAAGATCTATAAAGTATAAAATGAATAAGTAAGTAAAGCTATGCAATTCAAATTTTTGAATATTCTTTCTTCAGTTTTTAATTTTAAACTTTCTTTTATAACTGATACAGTTTTCAACATTTCATTTAGAATTACATTTGATGCTATTTCTAATGTTTAAATGTTTCTCCCAAAATTCAGATTGGAAGAATGTCACTACATGGCCAGCAATAAAGATCACGAGTAGTGTTTTCAGGTTTAATAACGCTAAAAAGCAGAACATGGAGATTGGAGATGGGGAAAAATGGACAATAATTTTTCAATCAGGACATACAAACATCGAAAAAATGTCCACCATATTAAATTTATGTGAATTAAACAGCTCCTGTTAGAGAAAGAATTCACTAAAATATAGATAATCTTTGAAATGATTAATTTAATACTCATTATTTATGGTAATGTTTATGAATGAAAATTAAGAAATATTAGTTTTATAATCCTAAAATTAATTTGTAATGCAGCAAACATTCAAGCTGTTTAAACATTTAGAAAATCTACTTAATAATAACATTATAATATAAACAAAACTCAACAATCCTACATGAATTTAAAACAATAAAATGATATTTAGATAGTTTCAATTTTACATAATCATAAATTAAGCCTATGCCTCTTTCAGAAATAATATCTTAGTCAATATTCTATAAATTCGAATTACTGTAAAATCTACACAGATCTGTGCTTTAAAGAAAGAGAGGTTTTTACTTATATTCCTTAAAAATTTACAGATTTTTAAGATTTCAATGTGGAGTAATAAACAGCATGAAATGCAAAAAAAAAATTTAAAGAATTTATGCATTGGGAAAAATCTGGACATCTGGCAACATTAGTCATGAGGCAAGTGCAATGCATCTGTACCTCGTATTTATTGGAGTCCCAAACAAACTTAAAAAGACCCTTTTACTTAACTCAACTTGTTTTTTGTATGTGAAGATAGAATTTTGTAATAGATCTTTTACTAACTTTCTCATATGCTAGAATTAAAAAAATATATGTTCACAAGTGTGCTTTCGATGATAATACAATATTTTAATTAATAGTTTCCTATTAAATTAAATTATGATTATAAGTTGAGAAATCAATTTAGAAATCCTAAAAAGGTAGTTTAAATATTGTTTGATTTTTTCCCTGTTAACCATACCTTAAAAAAAAATAGAGCAAAAATCATAATTATTTTAAATTAATTTACGAGCTCACACTTTCTCTCAAGCATAAATCAGAACTGAATTTACTGGTTTGGTACCAATGTCATAATCACATGACGACGTGAGTTTCAAAACTCACCTTATCCAAAATTTAAAAAATCATGTTTTCTCTATCAATTTATTCTATTGGTAAATCTTCCCTGAAAAAACACTATAATCTGCAGAAAAACTAGTTATAGCATATATTTCTGGCACTCTAAAGTGTTGGTTTACAATAGAAACCAATGGAAGCAGTCAGAAGTTTTTCGCGATTTCCTCGAATTTGATTTTTTGGATAAGGCGAGTTTTGAAATTCACATCCTCACATATTTTACTGGAATTTTTTTTGAAAAATCACGAAATTTTATACACAGTAACATTCAAAATAAAATCAGTATCACAACTAAAAACTAATTACTAACAATGACAGTCAGTCAATTAATTAATTTCCAATACTTAATTTTACAAGTAAATGAAGCATCTGGAATGTCTATTTCATTGCCAAAATATAGCAAGAAATGCGTTTAAAACATATGTTCATATTAAAATTAAAATAAAATAATATATTGCATATTACATAATTCAAAGAAGATACTCTGCCAACAATATCTCTGATAACATTAATTTCAGGAACCCTCAGCAGCATCTATCTAGTTACTACTATTATTTTTATTGTATGTAATGTAATATATATTATATATGGTGATTCATATTCATAATAAGTATGTTGTACGATATATCTAATGAAAATTTCTGTGTCAAAGTATGTACGCTGTATGCATTGTAAAGTATACACACATTATAAGATGCATGTAAGCAAGTGAGATAGACGGACATAAGATGCATGTAGTATGAAAGTTATTAATAGAAATTAATTTTGGTTTCATAATTTTTTACCATTGTTGATGCTCAGCAAAATATCTTTTTTTGCCCAGAAACCCAGATCATACACAAATACCAAAAATAATTTTTACCAATTAATTTTTTTAACAAAATAAATATATCTAATGAAAATTGCTGTATGAAAGTATGTATGCAATGCTATATCCATTGTAAGGTATTAATATGTTCTAAGATGTATGTAAGAATGTAAGATGGATAGATGTTAGATGTATGAAAGTAATACATTAAGTTATTAATACAAATTAATTTTAGTTTTTTAAATTTTTACTATTGCTGATGCTTTGTGGAGTATCACCAGCAAAAAAAGTAACACAACTCCAAAAAATTCATTTTGTGTATTATTGCACTACTAGATTCGACTTGGTTGCCTCTTGCTACAAGAAAGTTTCATGTGTGCATTTCCAGAAAACTGCAGGGGTAAATAGTGTGTGAGGGATAAAATTACTCAATCCTTCAAACCTCTTTTACTACTCCTTCAAGGATTTTATGCTTTTATGCACGCTTTTACAGCTGCATGCAGAACTAAGAGCTATAATTTTATGTTACAGTAAAAACATTTGAATCTTTTTTTGCTTTTCGAGTGAAACGTATTTTTAAGTTGTGTCACTTTTGTTGCGTGCGAGCAATGTGTAAGTACCAAAAATAATTTAAAAAAAATAATAATAAAGAATGGTGTTTACCTGTTTTAGTAAGTAATTGAATATCACAGGAAAACAGAGGTAAAAGATTATTCCTAAAATGGCTACAAAGGCACCAACAGATACAGCCACAACTGAAAATAAACAAGAAATGAGCCAAAATAAACCATACACACACAAGTAACCAAATAACTATAGTATTTTCATTAATATTAATAAACTTGAAAAAAATTATACAAGGATATGCAGTGTCAAGTTCACTTTTAAAGAATGACCATTTTGTCACGAAATCATTCTAATAATCTATACAACAGCATAGCTGATAACCTTTCTTTTTTTTTTTTTTTTTCAAAGTCATTTAAACATATTTTGAACAAAGACATTTTTTTAAATAAATGAAACCAACAGTGGTACCATTTAGGGGAGGCTACAGGGGTGCAGTTGCTCCTCCTCAAGAAATTTGATATTTCAGAAGGTATCAGATAACATAGGTAGACCCAAAACTTTTTTTTTGAAAATTGCAAAAAAGCTAAAAAAAAACTATCAGATTTCATTAAAATAGAAATATTAACTTTAAGTACATAAATTAATAATTATCAATATTATTTACAAAAAATCACATTTCATCAACAAATATTTTGGCTAACAAACGTGATTAAGGGTCATATTGTTTTTGTTAGCTGAGGTATCATTGTATTTTTACTTTTATTTTTTAATGTACAGTAGAAGATCTTTATAACGAAAACCTAAACACATGATGTTGTGCATAATATAGATTATATTTCAGACATCATTAAACTTACCCAGTGCTGTAGTTGGGTGGGAACGCATGGGAATGCCGTTCCCAGAAATGTTTGGTTTGTTACTGCAAAAAATTAAAAATAACACGTACGAGCACAAGCTTTTTTTTTTTCCTCCAGACTGTGAAAACTATACCCATTTCAATGTCTGAATGCGAAAGAGCATTCATCTGTATGGATAACATCATGACCAATGCAGAAAATTCACTCCTTATCTACTCTATGAAAAGGTGAGTTCCCACAAATATTTTTTTCCAACTACAGCACTGAACTTACCTTGTAAAAAGGTCAAATATATCTGAAACATATCAAAATACAATAGAGTATCTTTATATTGCATTCCTTGGGACAAGGAGTTGTGCAGATTATAAATTTTTTCGCAATAGAGATCATTTCACACATCATTAAATTTACTTTATAAACTTGGTCCAAATATGTCTGGATCAAATGATTCATTACCAATATCCATTATTCAATATTACTCATTTTTAAAAAAATTTACTGTAGTAGCAATTTTTTAATTGAAAAGCTCTGAATTAAGGAATAAAGATGAGCTAATGTATCAAATTTAGTCCACTAGAGAGTACATTGGAATTCGTTTAATAATTATTAGAATAATAACAACAATAACAAAAAGAAAAATTTCTTACTTGAAATACATGTTTAAGAATAGCCAAGAGATTTAAATTGAAAATCACAGATTATAGATTAAATTTAAAAACAAGTACATAATGTTAGTATTTGGTATTTTCTTTATAAATTTATTAAAAGATAGCTGAATTGTTCAAAATGGATATGAAATAAATAGCAAAATATAGAGAGTTCAGTGTACAAATATGACTGCTGTTAGGAGAAAAACAACAATAACCAAAAAAAAAGACAAGTAGGTAAGTGTGATCGAAGATCCCACAAAGGGTTTCGTTTAATATTCCTTTCAAAACACTATCTTTTTTTTAATAAATCCAAATAAATTTCATTTAGCAACAAAAAAAACAGTCATGTTTTTTATAAAGAAAAAATTTGCCGGCCTATTTTTCTCATTTTTTCGAAAATCTGAACCGGTCTGATAGCAAGCAAAGCCCTCTATTATACTCTGTCATAATAATATCTGTCATATGGACTAAATGCGATATAAAAAAAAAATCAATTTCAAAATTAAACATGTTGTATTAATAAATAAAATGTTGTATAAATAAAACCTTCAAAATGTTAAAATATGCCAATATTTCCATAATCGGGTTTTTATCATGATTCAATACGTTCTTCAACTCATATGACGTTATAATCACTTGCTGATGTCATATCTACTTGCATTCTCTATTACTCATATTAATACTCTCTTTGTATTATTCTCAAACATCTGAAAAAGTTCGTTCAACTTTCAATAGGATGTCAGATTAATTTTCTTTTTAATTCTCTAATGACATCCTATTAACCTGATTTCTGTACTTACACATACTCATACTCCTTGTATTATAGAGAAATGTTTGAAAATTTTCGTTTTATTACCAATATCACGTCATATTAATCTTTTTTTAAATTGGTGAAACTTTTAACTTCATTTTTCACGTGGAAATCTTTCAATAAAATATTAATTATTGTAGAAAGAATTATATTGTGGATTTTTAATTGTTGGCAACTGCTATAACGAAAAATGTTTAAATTTAATAGGAAAAGGCTGTTAGATTTTCAGTTTATCTCTATATATTAAAATAATACGATAGTTTCAAAATTTTATGATTTTAAGCTTCATAGTAGGTATTCAGCTATAAGTACACAAAATTTCATGTCTGCAAGTTATATAGTTTCTGGGAACCGGCTCTGTGATGGACAATGTAGCCGGACGAATAGGGTTTCGTGAGATGAACGAAACCCTATTAAGAAAAGCACATTGAAGTTTGATTTTCATATTTTGGTTATTTGCTTTCTTTATTGAATTTTACTTTAAATTTTCAGGGAGAGGAGGCAGGAGGACATATAAGTGAAACTATGTAAATATATAAAATACATAAAAACACACCGATATTGGGGGGATTCTTTATCTACAGAACGACATAGCCAATAACAGTTAAAAATTCCTTTACACTTGTTTTGACTGAAAATATCCAAAATATTATGTGCAATATTTTGAAAATAGATATCAATTATGTGAAAATATCAAACTCCATGATATTTTAAAAATAAATATCGGATATATATCATGATATAGATCAAGATATATATCATTGTACCCTGTACTTAAGTTTAATATTACTCATTTCAGAAAATAATCACAGAAGTAATTGTGAAAATAGTAAGCACCAGCTTGTTTAAACAGTTCTTCCTGTCTGGGATTGAATTCCAAGTTGTCATAATTTTACCATCGCATTTTTGCTTAAAATACCTTATCTTTCCTTTCCAATAATCTCTTAATCTGAAAAAAATTTGAGTCAATATTGGACTAGATTAGGATACATTAAATTGTAATTCAGTTTCTCAATCTGTATGACAACGACAACAAATCAAATTCAGACAAATTCAGCTAGTCTAAATTCATGCATTTTGTGCAATTTCACCATATTTTGATTTAAAACCTGAATTTATGCTGTTCTGAATGTAATTTGCTGTATGCCATAGGTTTGCTGTTCCTGACCTAGATTATGCAAACAATTCAATGGACAAATACCAAAAGAAATAGACAAGCTCTGTCATTTGCACAAATTTCACATGATAAATAAATTAGTAGCCAAAGGTTTAAGCTAAATAAATGATGTATATAAGTAATAAGGATGTTACTACAAACACAGACCTCAAATGAGAACCAAGATTAAAATTAGTTCTCTTAAGAGCATTTGGCATTTGAGATGGTTAAAAATCATAGTGTATTTAAGACACATTTTCTTAAATTTAAAAACAAAACATTTATTAGAAACTTTATAATGTATTCCGAGATAAGTATATCTTCTGGTGCTATCTCTAGAAAAGTTTTATGTATGACTTATACTGAGAGTTGTATAATATAGACACATGTGCACGGAAAATTTTCTGCAGAATATGGAACTTTGCAGGAAAAATTTTAGAAAAGAAAAACGTATTTTTTGTTCTAATACCAAACAATAAAAAATACTCCAATTTTTGGTACGATTTATTTACTGTTTGCATAGAATTTAAAGTTTAAAGATGCAAAACATTGTTGTGACATTACAGACACTTGCGAAGAGGTCAAAATATTAAGGATTGGGCTGTTTCTAAATACATTGACAAAATAATTGATAAGAATTCAGAGCTCTTCCTGTCATGGATTTTTAGCTTTATTATTTTTTTAATGAAAATAATTAATCTTTAATTAATATTAATTAATTTTAAATTTAAATGGTAATTATTTTCAACTACTGTTTTTAATTCATATCATCAAAATAATATAACACAATTTTATTAACCATTAAATTAATTTGCAGAAAGTTTTTCACCCAATATTTATGTGCACAGTAAGTTTTTGGATTTATACAAGTCTGCTTATACTGTTCTTCCTATCAGTGGAGCAGGATTTTGTTTCAGGGGGCAGAACTAAACAGAGTTGACTTTATTCAAGCATACAAGTGTGAAATTACGGAAATTGGCTAAATCGTGCCAAAATTAGAAAAAAAAAATACTGATTTTGGGAGGAGACACCAGGGTCATTCCATGGTAACTCACGTTACATTTAGAATAATTGACTTCAGTAATTTTAGTAATATAACACTAAAAAATATTCAAAATGTAATGTTTATATGATTTGATAATTAAACCAATACAATGCTAAATTTGGATAAAAATTACTTAAATTTAGTACTATTTCTTGAACGTTAAGAATTATATTTACTATGGTAACTTACGTTTCTGACAAACAGAACGTAAGTTACCATAATAAATATAATGGCCAGTGTTAAAAAAAATAGCACTAAAGGTAGGTAATTTTCATCCAAATTTCACTTTGGATAGGTTTAATTAACAAATCATATCAACATTACATTTTCAATATTTTTTGGTGTTATATTATGAAAATTACTAAAGAGAATTACCATGGAATGACCCACCACCCCTCACCCCATTCTAGGTATTGCACCTTCTTATTAATTAATAATTTGTTTTGATGTGTCTAAATAACTTCCATTTACTTAACGCTAATTAACAACATTAGTGACCCTTGCACCACTATAGCTTTAAGATGCTCCAATTCATATTTTGGAAAACATAATAAATAATACATTCATGCACTTACTAATGTACAATGCAAAACAATTATGTAATGATCTTAAGACTATAGCTGTAATCCAACAAGTACAGAGCAGGATTTTTGAAAATTATGTCAAAAAATGGTTATTGACATGAAAAAGATATAATACTGTTTTTAAAGCATCAAAAACCTCTACTATCACAGTCTGTATCTGAATTAGAATTTTGTGAGAAAAGATATAACTTAAAACTATCAACAATTGTTTTTAAGAATGTTGAAATTTAATTATTTTAGCTGTGAGTAAATTAGCATTTCTTAAAACACTTTTTATGAGATAATTATTAAATAAGATAAGATTAATAATTTCAACTATCAGAAATAGATGTATTCATTGAATTTTCACACATCTTTTGTTTGTTTAAAAATTTTAAACATTTATAAAATTCCAAAGTTAATTATATATTTTTGACATAACTAATACACATAGTATACAATATTTATCTCAACAACCATTTTAAAGTGATTTGATATTTACATGTCTAGTGTATAATACAATAAAATAAATAAATTTATATTTTATGTAACAAAAGATTAAAAATCTGATTTAATTTATTGCATCAATCAAAATTTTCTAATACTATTGTATCATCAATAATTTAAATCTATTTACCATTATAATTATTTATAAACAAAATCTTTTGTTAATAAATAATTGAATTCTTTTAATTATTAATCAAATGTTATATATAGAAGTGTATTTTTGATATAACTGGTCAAAACATGGATTGAACTGTCAAAAACCTGCAAACCCTGCATAAGCAATAAAATAATTATAAAGGATAGACAAAATTACAAAGAAATCTGAAATTTAATTAAATAACAACATTCAGAGACAAAACTTTGATAATAATTGACAGAGGTAAGTTATGGTGTGAAAATAAACTGTGAAAACAAAATATCTGAAAAATT
Source organism: Maratus michaelseni (assembly GCA_963931845.1). NCBI lineage: Eukaryota > Metazoa > Arthropoda > Arachnida > Araneae > Salticidae > Maratus > Maratus michaelseni. Next base: position 46,206,746 of record OZ007588.1, on the reverse strand, counting down.
CACTTACTAATTTTCCTATGGCTAAACATTTCCAGCTATAAAGCACACGGCTAGGTGAGATGCATCATTTGAGTTTCTGTGCAACATTGATGAGGAATTGAAACTGGTTTCCCTTGTCCTTGACCAAAACTTTTGCATTGGTAGCTACTTTATTTTAACACTTTTCCTCATCACTGTTTAAAAGGAATAATAAATAAGATCTACAATTGATAAAGAAAATGTCATTCATAATGAATCAAGATATATGAACAGGAAGAGAAACATGTACTTAATATAGCTGTTTTAAATATCTAACAAGATATTAAGGATTTATTTAGCAATAACCACAACTATACAATTTTACATGTATTTTAAGTTACATGCTGTAACTGAAAACACAGACATATTTTTACAAACTGTAATAGTTTGTTTTCTGTGGTACCTGAAGGTCAAGTTATGAGAAGAACAATGTTTCTAACATAATTAATTTGTCTATTAAACTAAAGTTTGAAATGCACTGCTTTTAAGAAATGGTTCAAGATGTAGTACAACAGAAAGAAAAATATGTAGTATCTGACATATTTCTTATTGCTAGCTATCATAAGATTAAGGAATTAGCTAGAAATAATTATAAGTACCTACGTTTTTTTTTTTTTTTTTTTTTCTATTTACAAACTTTTTATTTTTATTTTATGAAGTACAACATTACGTTTATTATTGCATCTGATTTAATTAAACGGATAATTTAATCAACGAACTTTTGCATTCAATTAAAAACGAATACTTGATGAGGTTCTTTTATGCAATGCTTAAAAAAAATAATAAAATACAATTGACATTTATGTTCTAAAAAATAATTTCACGTATAAAAATTTATTCAGCTTTTAAAACACATGCCTGAAAAATAAAAATTGAAAATCTATTTATTTAATTAAACACAATTTAAAAATACACGTAAGTTTGTACACATTATATACAATAGAATAGTACTATATATTTACCAAATGTCACAAAAACATACTCTACCGTTTTTCCTGTTTACATACTTTTACAATACAAACATTACGATTTACAGACAGGGTGGACAATGAATTAAAATTTAAATCAATTTAAAGCCAATAATAAAGTTTTATTACACCTAAACGCGAGCTTTTTAACAATCATATGGCACGTTGTCTATCTATAAATAAACATTGATCACCATCTCGCAACAACAACAACAAAACTTTTAACGAATTCCATTACTTACCTAGATCCTATATTAATGAACAAGCCACCATATCCTTCTGTTTACGAATTAACAGCTGAAAATTTACGTGGTTACCAGACGGTCAGTTTGGTAACCACTTTTAAAGACATGTTTTCAACTTCATATAAACATAACACCCGCCCAAAATCGCTCTACAGAAACGGAGTACACGGAGTTTGAAATATGGAAAGGTTGAGTTGCTACTTTTTACAATCCGTGGAGTAATGTGTGTCAAGAGGTTATGGCATCGTTTTCAAATCAGCCTGTATCTGCAGGGGAAAAAAACGACAGAAGTAGGATGATCTGCAGCATAAGCGATCACTTTCTCTTTAATAATGTCTCATAAAAAGAAGACGTTTTTGCTGTTTTATTTATAGATAGGTTTTCCCTTTTTAACTCGTCACTAGCAGCGATTTCTTTTCACCGGACGGTTGGGCAGTTACTAATTAGGGTCAGTGGCCAGCTACTCAGCTCAGAATGCCAAGAACTAGGAATTCTGGATTTTGAATGGTAATGGATATCGTATTCGTATAAACTGGTTCCTTTATTTTATTTATTTAAAAATTAATTAAGAATATTTTTCCACATAAAACGGATAACTTTTCTAAAATTTGTCCATAAAAAAAAAAAAAAAAACCTCTAACGTTAGATGTTTAATATTTAAATTCAATAAGACTGACGATTGACACCGAAAGCGGTAGGATGGTAGGGAGGGCTAGATATATTATTCATGTGATGGCTAATGGGGTGTATCAGGACAGGAAGGTGAACCCCATCCTCTCAATGCAGTAGCGTAGGATGGGTTTTGAGCGCCCGGGACAATTCAAAATATTGCGCCTCTCCCACCTTAGTTGCTAGTAAGTTTTTATACAATACAACTTTTTATGCAAGAAATTTTTTTCTACGCTCCTAAATATTTTGCTTCCAGAACAAATCGCACCCAAGGCTACATCGCTGTCTTCAAAACATCAAAATGTCCATTGCCTGGTGATGAATTTGGGAGGGGGGGGGGTGAACTGGCCCTGACGGTACATCCCCCTTAGAGCATCAAACCCCCGCCCAGTGGTGTAGTCCTAGGGAAAAAAGTGGGGGGACGCTCATAGTTCCGAACATTAGGTCTATGTCCTGTGTCACCCACAGAACACTTGATACTACAGAATCTTTTGAAATGCAGAAAAAATAAATTGAAAATTTAAGCAGTTTAATTTAATTTATTAAAGTTTTTTTGACTTGTATTCTTTTAAATAGCTTGCCATAATAGAAAAGTTGAGAACTTTATTTCATGTCTGAAAATTTTTGGAAAAGAATTCGAAATTCAGTAACACTAATTCACGCAACGAGATTCTTCTTTTAATTGATTTTGGAAATAGCCTTATTATAACATGAAACTTGCTGACCATTGACAACATTGATAATTAATGAATTTTTACTTTCCAAAGTGCAAAACAAATATTGTAATCATGGAAAAAATTGGTATATCTTTTCTTTTTGAGGTCTTCTGAATCCGCTGTTTAACACTTTCCAACATAGTTGGAAAGTGTTTATGAATTCGGTTTGTCTGCCTGTTTGTTCATACTCTAACTCTTTTAAATATACTCAGATTGTCATGAAATTATTTTACATTATTGAATTTGGCTATAGAATTTTCAGCATTGAAAACGAAGTGTGTAGCATTAATATATCATTTACAGGGACACACAAAATAATTAAATTACATTATGGTCTATGTTGAAAAGTCGTTTGTGGCGCATTTTATGGATGTTACGATATTTCAAACATAATGATATTAATATGCATTACTGAGGGGGATTAAAGCATGCATTCAGCGGAGATTACAATGGGTAGCGTTTATAGTTCAATTACAGGGAAGTACAAAATAATTCCTTTACATTATGATCACGGGGAAATATATTGTTTGCTGTGAATTTTGAACATGTTAGGATACTTGAAACATAATGAAATTTAGAAAGATCACTAAGGTTTAATACAATTTATTTTTTATAAATTATGGAGTGCCTAGGATTTATCGTTCATGTCCAGCGACGCACAAGATAAATCGGTTAAAGGACTAACTAGGATCGGTCATTGCTATTTCCGCTGCGGTATGCAATTTTATGTAATTTTTAGTGTATTTTGTGTTGTTTACAAATTCTGTAGATCATATCTAGTGCTGCACGAAAGACAGTTGTTGAAAAGGGTTTTTTACCTAGTTATGTATTTTTTTAATTGCTTATTTAGCTATCTCATTTCATCGCATTAAAAAATCAAATATCTTAATAATATTCTGTTAGTGTTGTAAAATGTCTCACAATCTATGCCCGATGCATGATTTTTCGTTCTGGTACTATTTTTTGCAACGATTCTGCATGTTATGTGCATTTGTACAGGTTGCTATTTCCGTTTTTAGTTCCCGAAGCTCGGTTCTTTCTACGATGAGTTTGCATGTGTGTGTGAGAGAGAGAGCCAGCAAGATAGCATTTAAACGGTGCTTTCTATGGAGCTCATAGTTGGAAGGTATGTTATATATGTATGGGTAGAACATTTAAGGATTTGATGTTACGTGCCGCTGTCGCAAGGACTGTATTGAATTTTGGACAAATCTGCCAACGAGCTTCGTATCTAAACAATTTTTTTAATTATTTTGCGACCAATAAATACCGTTTGTATGAGAGAAAATAATCAAAGAAATGTGACCAAGACCGAGAAAAACTAATAACTAATACTTTTACTGGCTGGAAGACTACTTTTAAGATTCAAATGCTGTCCCAGAACGGATTTTTTTTTAAACAAATTTTAAAGAATCGGAGTAGGTAAAGATGCTATTAAAAAACGCTGCTGAAAATTGCGTTTCCTCCGGATATCTCCTGAAATACTTGGACTAAAAACTGTGAATTGGTAAGGGGATTTTTTATAGTATGTAAATGCAATTTGTAAAAGTCTTTTTTAATAATTCGAATTTTTAAGAGGTAAAATGTGGGTAGAATCTTTTAAAATCGTAATTTCATCACGATTTCTGGAACTATTCGAGCAAGGAATTTAAAAGTTTGTACGAAGGTTACCTTTACGGCTTACATACTCCCAAAAAATTTTAAATCGAATTTTACAAAGGTTAAACGATGGTTATATCTTCTAAAATCGATTCATCATCACGATTTATCCGAAGATATTTTTTGCAAGGCACTTTAAAACCACTGTTCCTATTCCCACTAGGTAAAACTCACTAATTAGAAAATTTTTCCTTTTGCTGCATCAAGATTACTACAAAACAACAACAACAACAAAATAAACTAGTCGTTGGGGGCCACCGTAATACTTACCCATCATGGATATGCATAATGTAAAATATTAAAACAAAAATGTGTAAACTACTTATAAAATGTATAGCAATTCAAATAAAATCGTGGCTTGATGACGTCATAACTTTATAGGCTCGATTACTGAATTGCTTGAAAGAGGTTTTTCCTTATAACTCCAAAAATAATAATCCTATTAACTAGCGGTTTATTGCATCTGATTAAGCGTCAAATTTCCAATTAAAATATATCTTTGAAGTGAAATTTGGATGAAATACAGGGTCATGAAAAATCGAAGAGTGTGGAAAATAGGATTACAAATATCTCAGCAACTAATTATCCGATCGACTTCATGCTTTATGCAAAATTTATGTTTTTTTATTGTCTTTTATATTCATTTCTTAAAATAAACAATTTCGAAAATTTTTATATACCTTTTATCAGAACGAATATTTCGAGAGTCCAAAAAAAATAGATCCGGTTAATCGAGGTTATTGAAATGAAATAGGCTTCTTCCCATTATTACATACTAAGTACATACCAAATTGCAAGTGTCTATCTCAATTTTTTCGGGAGATAGAGCGTTTACAGACACACACACACACAGACACACAGACGGACGGCAAATTTTTTTTTCTAAAAATATGTTTTTTGGAATCTCCAGTGTCTGAAACGTGTAAATCCGTCAAAAAAAAATTTTCGATTTTCAAAACGATTACAAGACTTACCCTATACTACGTATGATGGGTAAGTAAAAACAACTGTTGTCTTTAAAATTGAATGAGATATTCTTAATTGAAAATTGACGTTTGTGAATGTATCAAATTACAATTTGACTACACAACACATTATAAATTCGAAAATCTGTTAGATGTTACAAGAAAGAGGTAACCAGACGATAATATTTATGCAATTGACACTAAACAAATTATGTGTTTGCAACTATATCAGTTTTGAAGAAATGCAAAATATTTGCAAAAGTGTTATTAAAAAAAGCTCACATATGCACTGAAGTTGTTGGAAAACACTTAGAAAATGCTTAGCGAATTATATTTATTTATTTTTAATTATGTTTCAAATTTTTAAAACTGTACTTTGTTTCAGGATCTTTGCCCGTGTAACTCTTTATTTAGATGCATTTGTGATAAAATGAATTTCACACTTAATGCCGTCATAAATTTGTATATAGTCCATATTCGCCTTAATAAAATAATGTTTAAACGATTCGGGAAGAGGGTATAAGACATAGCTGTTTCCGTTGTTTGTTCTTTCTTTCTGTTAACTTTAAACATACAGGTATGCCATTTTTTGTAGGAATTTCGCTGCACCAAAAAGAAAAAACTTCTAACTGAGCAGTTTTATATAGAAAATTCCTAAAAATTTAAAACGTATAAATTACCAAAAATTAACGAGAGGACTATTTAATTAAAATTATTACCTCCTGTAACTCCTGTACTAAACAAATTATGTGTTTGCAACAATATCAGTTTTGAAGAAATGCAAAATATTTGCAAAAGTGTTATTAAAAAAAGCTCACATATGCACTGAAGTTGTTGGAAAACACTTAGAAAATGCTTAGCGAATTATATTTATTTATTTTTAATTATGTTTCAAATTTTTAAAACTGTACTTTTTTTCAGGATCTTTGCCCGTGTAACTCTTTATTTAGATGCATTTGTGATAAAATGAATTTCACACTTAATGCCGTCATAAATTTGTATATAGTCCATATTTGCCTTAATAAAATAATGTTTAAACGATTCGGGAAGAGGGTATAAGACACAGCTGTTTCCGTTGTTTGTTCTTTCTTTCTGTTAACTTTAAACATACAGGTATGCCATTTTTTGTAGGAATTTCGCTGCACCAAAAAGAAAAAACTTCTAACTGAGCAGTTTTATATAGAAAATTCCTAAAAATTTAAAACGTATAAATTACCAAAAATTAACGAGAGGACTATTTAATTAAAATTATTACCTCCTACCTTATTTTAAACTATTTTGCAATTTACATGACCCACTTATTTCCAACAGGTAAAAAATTAAAGCTTGTTTCAATCTTTGTTGGACACTCACCATACCGGACAACACATTAAACTCATTATTTATAAATACCTGCAAAATTAATTTCACAGCAATAAATCATGCGTTAGGGGTGGCATTTCTAACGTATTTTTATCAAAAATAAAATTTCATTCAGTTTAAACACGTATCAAGCGTTAATTGTCTACAGATGGTAATGTATTCGAATTATTTTGAGTGACCCTGTATAGGAATTACAGATTATATACGCACCACATAACACACTAAAATTTAATTCAGCTGTAAAACGTATTTCAAGAAATAACCGCCAATAGACGAAAATGTACACTAGTGTGCAAAACTTAAGCAGCAAACACAAAATGCTAATTTCTGAACACGTGAGTACTCAAAAGGAAATTCTATAAACAGCAAGTGTAGAAAATAGGTACTACCCTAACAGCACAGACAGTCGATGTGAAGTCTTCTTGACATCACAAATGGTCACAATTGTCACAGTCACTACAATGAACAGAAATGTGATATCTTTCATTCGTCTCATTTTTACTCTCATTTGGTCACTCCACTGAATAGTCATCATGACTGCTGCTTTTTGACGAGTCACCAGGTGACTTTACAATGAGTCATCTTGTGACTCTCATGTGACTGTCATTTCGACACCACATTGAAAAGTCATCATGATAGCTGTTCTGTGACGAGTTCCCAAGTCACAGAAAATGAAATCATCTGGTGACTTTTCACATAGGAGTGCAATGATGACTTCACAATAAAGTGCCGATCACCGGAAAGTCACCATGCGACTTCATTGTGACATTATTTGGTGACTCATCACAATGCAATGCTCACAATGACTTCAAAGTTCAGTCTTCAACTGACAGTGACTTGAGAATCACAAGGTGACTTTATTGCAATGTCATCTGGTGACCCATCACAAAGCGACAGTCACAGTGACTTTTCAGTGTTAACAATCATTTGAGAGCAATAATGAGACAGTGAAATATCCCATATTTTGATTCACCGTAGCGATTGTGACACTTCTAACCATGTGTGATTCCAAGGGGAGTTCACATCGACTGACCGTGCTGTTAGGGTAGTACCTCTTTTCTACACTGGCTCTTTATAGAATTTAATTTTGAGTACTCACATGTTCAGAAACTAGCATTTTGTGTTTGTTGCTTAAGTTTTGCACACCAGTGTATATGAATTATTTTGTGCGTCCCTGTACAGGAATAGCTTTCACGTACTACTCGGTAAATTAATATATTATTCAGCTGAAAAATGCAAATCGAAAACACATTTCTAGAACTACATCCATAGTTGACAATGTATTCGGAATCTTTCGTGTGTTCTTGTAAAAATAAAATACTTCACGCACAGTTTCCTATAGTAAACGTGCAGCAGTGGTTCTTATAGTAACATAAATATGAATTTATTTTAGTTTTAAAAATTATAACATGAAATGCATTTCAAACAATTACTGTTAATGGTGTTTCAAATATCTTTGACTGTAACTATAAACGTACAATAAATGTTATTTTTTTAATAGGGAACATGTTGTAATGAATCTCGATATCATATTTCGTTTTCGTTTTCTTTAAAGTACTATATTTTTACTAAAGTGTATTTCAATCAATTTCCGACCATAAACCATAATATGAAATAATACTTTTGTGTCACCGTAAGCGAAAAATTGAAGGGTCTGTGCCGGATCTGGCTCGGCCCGAAGTCCGTACGCGGCCCGGAAAAGTGAAAACAAACTTTCAAATGGGCCAGTCCGGCAGAATAAAGAAATTTTTTAAGAGTGGGCGGGGTCTACAAAGAAATTAAATGAACCAGTCGGCAAGATAGAAAAAAATTAAGTGGTATGGCAGGCCCGACATAACAAATTTAAAAGTGCTGGGCCGAGAATAAGTTATAAATGCGTTGTACGATCCGCTGATTATTTGACAACACCATTAGAAATTTAACATGTCCATCGTACAGATCTGCATCGGACAGTTACATCGTGTCTGAGCCCAGACTTAGTTTTTTCAGCAGACTCGGACAGACTCGGGTTCACTTTTCTTCCCACATACTCGAGACGGGCCATATCCGGACTTAATTGTTTCCAGGACGTGTCGGTCAGGCAATATTTTTGTTAAAATAACAGTTATTTTTTTAGTGGATTTAGTAGTGGCTTTTGTTAATGGAATCTATGGAAATACTATACTTTAATAAATTACAGAGAAATATTTTCAAAAAATCTATTTTTTCTTTATTGCAGCTTTAAAGGTTCTGATGTTTTAACACTTTTTTTATTTTAGTCTAAACTACATTAATTTTTTTTAAATGAGTCTTTATTTGAAGATAAAAGTCAAGGAGTCTTATTAATGATCACTTGATCATTAATGTTTCCGTTCTGTATTCTATGTCTTGCGGTGAACAAATTGTTTGAAATGTACTGTAAAATTTTTGCATAAATATGTATGCAGTATTCATTAAAAGAATCTTACATGTATGTTAAGAAAATCGGAATTTTTTTGTTGAAATTTGGCCGGCCCATGAATTGCTAAAATATAATCCGGCCGGCACCAGGCCGAACTTTTAGTTTTTACACAGGGCAGGTCCAAGATAGATTTCGTTCGGGCCGGGCTGGGCCCGTGCCTGGAAATTTCGGCCCATGCAGACCTCTAGATTGAAGCTACACAATTAAGTTATATCATTTTCAATAGTAACAAAGTTACAGAAGTTAGAGAGAGAACGTATAAATAGACAGACATGACTGGCCAACCGAAGTGATAAACACTTTTTAACTATGTTGGAAAGTATTAAAAATCAATGTTTTATTTCTTAAAATTGCTAATTTTTTAGTGTGCTGCTTATCCCTTAAAAAAAAAAAAGTTTGGAAAGTTTGCGTCCTCCCGCGTCCCTTGCCGTCCCCTTGAAAATAAAAAGTGGGGGGACGCTTGAGATAAAATAAAAAAGTGAGGGGACGCCGTCCCCCCTCGACTACACCACTGCCCCCGCCCCCCCCGGAAGATTTGAGTTCTTTCTTGTAATAATTTGAAAGAGCAAATCCCCGGAACGCCACAATGCCAACCCCTCCGTCCCTCCCGGAACGGTATTATTTCCCCGGAGAAAAATGTCTGTAACACTGCCTTCGCCGCCTGTGAAAGCTTACACATTTTATTTATTTATTTATTTATTTTATGCTTAGTGCCTCGAAAATAAAATCCTTCCGAAAGGGAATTCCAAAATCTGACCCCACTCTCCCAGTTATACGTGCAATTTGTAGGCGCTGTTATGTTTTTTTTTTTTATTTATTAATGGTCCGAAAGTGCAAATACCCTTCGCCCCTCCCGGAAAAAAGTCTGAATTCTATTCAACACTGTTGAATTCAGACTTTTTTTCTGGGAGGGGTGTTATTTGCACTTTTAGAGCATTAATAAATAGAAAACCTGAAAATGTTCGGTCTGATACCTTGATGCTCTGGGAGGAAATGTCACCCCCTGAATTCATCACTGCTCAGAGGGTCAGAGGAAGAAGATATGCTTTTGCATAATGTAATGATAGATTCAGAAGACTGTCTCGGGGAGAAATTCCTTCCATGGCTTTTAGATGTAGTATCTTTGGTCTTTCCAATAACAATAAGATTCCTTTGAAGATTAGTGATATTGCACAATGTCTCGTCTCTTTACCAGCTCTGCCACAAAAACTCTGTTTGGCGCCGAGTGGTAATTTCTTTTTTCTACAATCGATACACTGGTAGTGGAATGCTGAAGTATGTTAAAAACACACAAGCCACATCACAAGTGGTAATCCAACAGTTATTTCAAGTAAATCAATAAATTTATGTTATAGATCAGAGATACTTTTAAAACATAAGAAAAAACAATGGGTTAATATCTGCATTCTTTGCTTGAATTAGTATCTTTAAAACTTTAGTACAAAATAGCAAGTAGTGTAAAAAAAAAAAAAAAAAAAAAAAAAAGAAAGAAAAGAATTGTTGATTGGCAGTACCATTTTTGTATAACCAGTATATATTTTGTATATACCGGTAACTGACGACTGACGGCACCAATGATGTGTGGCATCTGGCTTGATGTCTAAATTCAGGACAAAACCAACACCACCTTTGTTATGGCTATGCCGGATAGAAATTTTCTACTGTGGGAAAAAGTTTGAATTCTGCGTTAGTTACTTTTAAACTTCAAAAATATTTATTTCTTCCAATGGAAAAATCCACCGAATTTATCAATATATTTTTTCGATAAATCTATAAATACACCATTGAGCTACAGATATGAAATGATTACGAGTTAAGTACATAATCGCAATAAGGTAAATACGAGGTACGAACGTTGTCCCGACACCAGGCGTCAAGTCGGACAGGAGGTTCAACGACTTTGTCAGTAGTTATTGCAACGGAAAAATCGACGATCTCTATAAAAACAAGCAAGAATCTCCGCATCAAGCATCAAGTAAAAATACTGCGGCGCTTTCCATTTACATGGTAAAGATTTGAAAACATTCATGAAGTTTTCCCCATTAATTTTCTAAAAGTTGACGGTAAAATATTTTTTTAGTCCACTCTAAAGCATCAGGACCACATGCTTATTGTGTGGCAAACTGGGTGGGGCCTAGGGCCGCTAAAATATTATACTGCATGTAAAACAAGAACGAAAAAATCATGCGTCAAGCATAGATTATGTAACACTTTCCAACACTTCCAAAATACTTTTACAAAAAATATCTATCGGAATTCTTTTGAGGTTAGACAATGTCAAGGTTCTGCCTGTGGTTGCTTGACATTTTGAATACTTCTAACGTGAAAAGTAATATAATGAAATATCTTAATCATGAATCACACACTATACCAAAAATGTTTCTTTCTTAGTTTTCGGAATATTTATATGTGTTTGTATAGTTGAACAATTTTAAAGTGTGTTTGCAGTAAAAAAATATTTAAAACCTTTAAAGTAATACATATATTACCAGTGAACCCGTGCGAGGATTTTGCACTTCAATCTAATATTTTTGAGCAATATCTAATATTATTTAGATGCAGGTTTAAACTTCTACAGAAAAAAATAAGGATAATAATATTTGTAAACAACATTAACATTAGTCAAGCCAGAATATCATCCCATTTATTCTTTTAGAAATATCTAGTATTTTTTAGATGCAGGTTTAAACTTCTACAGAAAAAATAAGGAAACAAATATTTGCAAACAACATTAACATTAATCAAACCAGAAATTCATCCCATTTATTATTTTAGCAATATATAACATTTTTTAGATACAAGTTTAAACTTCAACAGAAAAAATAAGGAAAAAATATTTGCAAACAACATTAATATTAGTCAAGCCAGAATATCATCCCATTTATTCTTTTAGAAATATCTAGTATTTTTTAGATGCAGGTTTAAACTTCAACAGAAAAAATAAGGATAAAAATATTTGCTAACAACATTAACATTAGTCAAGCCAGAATATCATCCCATTTATTCTTTTAGAAATATCTAGTATTTTTTAGATGCAGGTTTAAACTTGTACAGAAAAAATAAGAAAAAAATATTTGCAAACAACATTAACATTAGTCAAGCCAGAATATCATCCCATTTATTATTTTAGCAATATATAATATTTTTTAGATACAGGTTTAAACTTCAACAGAAAAAATAAGGAAAAAATATTTGCAAACAACATTAACATTAATCAAACCAGAATATCATCCCATTTATTATTTTAGCAATATATAATATTTTTTAGATACAAGTTTAAACTTCAACAGAAAAAATAAGGAAAAAATATTTGCAAACAACATTAACATTAGTCAAGCCAGAATATCATCTCATTTATTCTTTTAGAAATATCTAGTATTTTTTAGATGCAGGTTTAAACTTGTACAGAAAAAATAAGAAAAAAATATTTGCAAACAACATTAACATTAGTCAAGCCAGAATATCATCCCATTTATTATTTTAGCAATATATAATATTTTTTAGATACAAGTTTAAACTTCAACAGAAAAAATAAGGATAAAAATATTTGCTAACAACATTATCATTAAGTCAAGCCAGAATATCATCCCATTTATTCTTTTAGAAATATCTAGTATTTTTTAGATGCAGGTTTAAACTTGTACAGAAAAAATAAGAAAAAAATATTTGCAAACAACATTAACATTAGTCAAGCCAGAATATCATCTCATTTATTCTTTTAGAAATATATAATATTTTTTAGATACAAGTTTAAACTTCAACAGAAAAAATAAGGATAAAAATATTTGCTAACAACATTAACATTAGTCAAGCCAGAATATCATCCCATTTATTATTTTAGCAATATATAATATTTTTTAGATACAAGTTTAAACTTCAACAGAAAAAATAAGGATAAAAATATTTGCTAACAACATTAACATTAGTCAAGCCAGAATATCATCCCATTTATTCTTTTAGAAATATCTAGTATTTTTTAGATGCAGGTTTAAACTTGTACAGAAAAAATAAGGAAAAAATATTTGCAAACAACATTAACATTAATCAAACCAGAATATCATCCCATTTATTATTTTAGCAATATATAATATTTTTTAGATACAAGTTTAAACTTCAACAGAAAAAATAAGGAAAAAATATTTGCAAACAACATTAACATTAGTCAAGCCAGAATATCATCTCATTTATTCTTTTAGAAATATCTAGTATTTTTTAGATGCAGGTTTAAACTTCTATACAGAAAAAATAAGGAAAAAATATTTGCAAACAACATTAAACATTAATCAAACCTGAAATTCATCTCATTTATTATTTTAGCAATATATAATAATTTTAGATACAGGTTTGAACTTCAACAGAAAAAAATAAGGATAAAATATCTGCAAACAACATTAGTCAAGCCCATTTATTCCATCAAAGTTACAGAAAAAACTGATCGACGATAGCAAAAGGCATGCGCGAGGGGAAAAAAATAACAATGGTATTTTAACTGCATTAGAGGATGACGTCATCCGTTTCGGGAAAAACACGAAACAAAGAAAAATAATAATTTAATTTAATATAGCAAAGTATACATTTTAAGCTACAAGTGAAATATCATTGCTCCGAACTTCGATCGATCGATGATGTCATTTTCTTCTATTTTGTAAACATCTGAATTTGAATTTTGCTTGTTAATCATAATTGTAAAATAAATCCGTGCGGAGATTTACCTTTTTTGTACTATTTTTTTTTTTTTTTATAATCATTGTTAAACACGATATAATGCGATATATATATTTTTTGTGTGGCAACACTTATATGAGAAAACCTTTCATTTCATTTATGAAAATAATGCCGATTTAATTTTTAATTAATTGCAATTTTTAATCAAAAAATATGTTTTAACCCTTTGAGGGGTGGTGGGATATATTATATCCCACCTAATTTTAATCCGATTCGAACCAGAAACTTTTAATTAAATTTTACTTTTTTAACTTTGACGGGAAAAGTTGAAAAATTGCTTTTCCTTATTTTGAACTAAACTCTTTCGTAAATACCCCGGTGAAAATACAACGTTACAGGAACACAATTGCTTGTCCCTGAAAGGGTTAACGAAATGTAAGTGTACTATGTCAGAAGCAGATTCAAAAACTGTTCGAATCAATGATATCTCATTGATTGTTCTGCGTTTTGTAAATGCATAGAAAAAGGAAGTTGACAACAGAAATTATATTTAATGATTATTATTAAAATATCATGAGAGCTAGAGGGAGACTCGCAAGAGAATGCTTGTTGCTCTGCACGCATCTAGTTACAACCCTGGCCAAAGATGTTGTATGATGACGAAAAAATAAATAATTCATAATTATTAAACTGATACCTTAAAAAGCAGGCAACTTGTCAATGTGCCCCAGATAAGAAATCTGTGTCATGATCACGCTTCTAAGGAGGTAAAAATTATTTACAGAGCACCTGCAAGTAAAAAATAAATAATAAATGAAATAACATATTTCCCATTTTATCTTTTCTTAATTTATATAAAATAAAATTTAAATTAATCAAATGTGTATAGCATTAAAATTTCCAGAGGGACGCATTGGATTATTAAAGCATCTACAAAATATCCTCATACCGACAAATTTTATTTGAACCCCCAGAGAGTGTGGCTAAGATTATTTATTATCTACTTTATGATTTTTAAGTTACCTTCATGCTGAATGTTCTGTATATCCCGCTTACTTTCATATCTTTCCTTACTTATGTATGCCTTCATGCGTATACATCTTACATACAATAAATTTCAATATATACAATAGATATAGCCTTTTTACTTTCTTCTATCTATGCAAGAAAAAAGTGTTAGATTCGTAAAAATTTTTGATTTCTGGTTTTCGACGTATTTTTAAGTTTTAGAAGGCTCTGAACACGATTTAACTGTGAATTTTTACATTGCTAAACTGAGCGTAAAACCGATAAAGTGAAAAATGTCCAAGCCGGGAATCGAGCCCGGGCCCTTGGAATAATGCTACAAGGCTCTACCACTGAGCTACGAGGACGATACCCAAATTGGCCTCTCTCACTCACATATGTCCGACAGGCTGCGGTATGCTTTATATGTCATCTCAAATTTGCCACAGGGTTTATGTGCTCATGTTGACTTTCCATCTTGGGCTGTGGTTGCAGCCTGTCCGACACATGTGAGTGAGAGATGTCAAGTTGGATAGTCGGAAGTCGAAGGCTGCATGTGTTCCACGGGCCGCCACGTGGAAGCCCCAAATAAAAAGACTCGAATAACCTAAAATATACGGCGATCACAATAATGGGGCTCTGTGCACTTCGCGCCCTTAAATTGTAAGTACGACGACCACTATTACGAGGCAATGTATGATTCATGACTCGTAAATAGTTAAAATGCCAATCACTATAACGGGGCCTGTGCGTTTGTGCCCAAGCAATTAAAACGACAAAAACTATAACATGGATCCTCACTTTAATGTGACAAATTCCGACGATTGAAATCAATAAGCACATATTTCACTTAATAAAAAAAGAAAGAAAAATCATGCGGCAAGCATAGATTACGAAACACTTTCCAATACATTCAGAATACAGTAACAAAACTTCACCGTTTCATAAGATGAAATATGATGTCTAAGTAATCAACTTGAAAAACGTACAACATATTTGAAAACCTAATTTCAGAAATTAAAATCTGTAGTTGTAAAAATATCCGAATTATTTTATGCAGCCCTGTATATGATTTATAGATTTGTATATTTAGTACATAGTATGAAAAAATTTAGTTAGGAAAAGCATAATACAGTTGAAAATTTCCCTACACCAATTCCCGTCAATAAGCGGAAATATATTCGAATTCTTTTATGCAGCAATGTATATGATCTATATAATTTATACACACAAAGTAATATGCAAAAATTAGTTAAAATTAAAAACGCATACCACAACTGAAAACGATATTTCCAGCAATTATCACTCAAAGACAGAGTACAGTAACCGAATTCTTTTGTGTCGTCTCCCTGTAAATGAACAATAAATGCTACGCACTGCACACCATATTTTACAGTAAGCATCTTGTGATCTTGTAGTGCACCTCAGTGATGTAACTATAAATGCTTAATAGGGAACATGTGCCATATTAAATCTCAATACCATAATATCAATTACTTGACAATCCGAGTATATTTACGCGAGTTAGAGCACGGACAGACAGACAGACAGAATACATAAACACTTTTCAATTATGTTGGAAAGGTTAAAAATAATTATTTATTTTTTACTTACTAATTAAAAACCAATAAATTAACAGACAAAATGTCTAAATTTTATAAAAAGCGTTACTTGATCTCTTTGGTAAAAACGCAGTTTAAAAATCTAACTGTTTAAAAAGTTCATTGTATCCTTAAAATGGAATTTAATTAATAACTTTTTTTAATTGGTAATGCATGAGTAATGCATCCATTTTGTAATTTTGGCTATTACCCAAGATAAAATCTAACATGACTACATGAACCATTTAAATTTACATTGTCGATTTGCCTATAGCATATACTGCAATAAAATATCTAAATGTTACCAAAGTCCAAACATCTTATTGAAAGTTACTGAGGGGGGGGGGGGGAGAAGGAGGGACAGACATACCGCTATAATAAACGTTTTTGTTAAACATTTTGAAAAGGCATACTTTCAAAAATCTTATTTCAGAAACATTTTTTGTAAACCTCAAAAACCAATTGTTTTCTCCTTCAGGTTTCTGATCGATTTTCTCCAAACAGCTTCTGAAGATAACTGAAAGGTTTCTGGAATTCTTGATAACGACGAAGTTAAACTAAATTTTTGTAAATATTTCTATTATATTAGAGCTATATTCATTTTTTTTACAATGTAAAATATTTATAACTGTCGATAACTTTAACACATTGTTAATTGGCAGCGTTTCCAATTTAGAACATTTTTTTTAAAATTCAGTACAGCTACCAAAAATTTTTAACAGCAATTTTCGTTTAATTTAATTGCAGACATGCCGTGATTAAATAAAGCAAAGCACAATTAAAAAAAATCTGGTAACTGTTTTAAATACAAATAAAAAAAAAAAAAAATTTCTAAATTAGTGACGAGCATACTCATCAGCGGTAAATAAAGTGTTAAGAGACTTTTACAGAAATTATCAAAATTATAAGCGAAATAAAAGTAAAGTTAAAATAATTAAACATTTGTAACGTGGGAATTTATATATATAAATAAAGATTTTTTTTACCTTTCCAAATTTGAGCACAACAAGATAAAAAGATTCTATTTCGACGAGTTCTGTTTTTAGCACTTTCCAACCTAGTTGAAAAGTGCTTATGACTTCGGTTTGTCTGGCCGTCTGGCCGTCTGCCGTCTGGCCGTCTGGCCGTCTGGCCGTCTGCCGTCTGCCGTCTGCCGTCTGTCCGTGCTCTAACTCCCGTAAATATGCTCGGATTGCTCTGCAATTTTTATATGTTATTGTCGTTATCTATAGCATGTTCCCTATTTCAACGGAAGTGTGTAGCACTTATACTTTTTTTACAGGGACACTCAAAAGAATTCCGTTACATTGCGGTCTATGGGGAAAAATCATTTGCGGTTTATTTAAATAATGTTTCACTATTTTAAACGCATTGTAATTTATATATATTACTAAGGTGCATTAGAAGAAGCTTAATATGGAACAGGGTGTGCATAGCACTTATAGTTACTTTACAGGGACAGTCAAAATAATTCCGTTACATTACGTCTATGGAGAAAAATCGTCTGCGGTTTCACTATTTTAAACGCATTGAAATTAAATAGATCACTAAGGTGCATTACAAGAGACTTACTACGGAATATTGTTTGTATAGCAGTCATCGTTCATTTACAGGGACACGCAAAAGAATTCTCTACTGTCTGTTAACAATAATTCCTGGAAGTGCGTTTTAAGTTATTGAACGCGATTTTAATTTTAACTTGCTTTTGTCTATTACGTGGTGTGTATAAATTCTGTAGATCCTATACAGGGCAGCACAAAAGTTCGCGAACACATTTCTGTTTATTGACAAACTCCAGACGGAGAATTTTAAACTGTGCTACGCGTTTCCTAACTGAACTAAAATTATCATCCTATGTAGTCTATATACAAATCTATAAATCCTATACAGGGCTGAATAAAAGTATTCGGATATTTTTCCGAATATTGTATATGTTGGAAATTCATGAAATTATGTTTTTAAATATGTTATGCGTTTTCTAAATTGTTTACTTAGATGTTAGCTTTTAGCTTATTAAACGGTATGATTTGTAAAATTATTTTGGAAGCGTTGGAAAGTGCTATATAATATATGCTTGACGCATGATTTTTCGTTCTTGTTGTATTAGTTGTCATGTTTACGGTCGTTTGTTCGCTTTCATCTGCATACAAATACAGGCAGTGAAAGTGTATTTTCCAAGCATAGTTCATTCGCCAGAAAACGCAGCACGAAAGGTAGCTGGCTATCTGACTGACAGTTTTATTTGTTTACGAAAAGATAAGTTACAGAAAAAAATTAGAAGCATTCAAACAGATTTCATTTCACCGTATTTCTCTCTCTTTTATTAAAGGCAAGGCCGCATATTCCAAATGTATTTAAATGTTAAATCATGGAATTATTAGTGTTCCATAGCAACATTCTATTCAATATTTTAAACATTTAATGTAAATACAGATCGGCAGCAAAAACTATGGATGGTTTAAATACACAGTAAAAACTGTTAAGACAAAATCACACGTGACCGAAAAGCATTCTATTTTGGAGTGTTTTTTTTTTTCTAAGCAGGTACACCATCTGCTATACATTAAAACTGTTTAAAAGAAAACGCTAGATATCTGAAAAGATTTCCGTTTTAAATAGGTTTCCGTCTTAGAAGGTACACTGTGTAGTAAAATCATATTGTATTCCTTTCGCAATCACGAGTTATGAAATTTTAAGACAGGTTTCATTTTGAAATCGTTCTGTTTTGAATTCGGGGAAAAGGGGGAGGGACCTGGCTGGGCATATCCCTACCAGGAATATTTTATACTTAATAATGGTCTAGAAATTTCCCGTTTGGAATCTTAAAGTAAAATTTACCGCCGAATCCAAATATAATGTCAAAATTAGATGTTAGTATTGAAAATTTTAAATTGTTACAATTTAATAATGCTGTAAGCAGCGAAATCTTTGGCGATTTCTCTGGCATGCTGCTAATACGAAAATATCGTTTTTAATAAATTTCACAACTTTATTTGAATACGTAATTGATATTTTTGATATACAAATACTTTTTGGTGTTAGTGAATAATTAAAAATATATATATAAATAAATATTACTCCATCTTAAATAGGATGTAATCACCATGGCAAACTAGAATCATTATCATTGAGTATCATATCATTGGGATATCATTGAGTTAATTACGTATGATAGTATTTAATAGAATGAAGAAAACTTTTATTTATTTATTTTTAAGTTTTGGTTTGATTTTCAGAAAATTTGCAATGACTCGACAAAATTCTGGAACGATTATATATATCAAATTTCAAACCATTCGGTCGAGTAGTTTTTGCACTATTATATGCGGACAGACGGACGGACCAGACGACGACTATAGGTGCTATGTATTTACATATAATTACGAACGCACCTAAAAATACATTCATATAAAGTAATAATTGTAAAATAATTATTTTAAAAGCAATACCAGCATAACTTTAAAATACTCACGTTATTATATAAGTGCAAGTAATTCACATACGTTGAAACTATATACTTGAGTGTCTGGTTAAACTCCATACGAATATCTACTTTCCATCTTTTTAACACTTTCCTGAACACCTGATAAGTATCTATGGTTTTGTTTGTCTTATATGTCTGTCTGTTCTTTGACTTTTTCAAAAATAATCCGATAGTGACGAAATTCGAATATATTATTATTACTGAACCGAATTGTTCTTCTCACTGACAATGGCTTTTTAGATTTTTTGCATAAATTTTCTACGCATAATAAATTCCAACGAGTTTTTGGCTGATATTGTTTAAATACATTTTAATAACGTTCCCCTTTAATTTCGATGAAATTCGTGTTATTAATATAGACTTTTCAAAATTTTCTTCTAGACAGAGTCGTTTTAATTTTTTATATGACTTTTTGTTTGAACGTAATACATTTTATTTATACAGTAAAACCTCTGAAAAGCGGACACCTTGGGAATTGTCCGTTATTCGGAGGCAAAAACATACAAATTTGAAGGTTTTAAGATTTAAAAACTTTGGCTGATTAAGATTAAATTCGCTGATATTGTTTAAATATATTTTAGTGACGTTCTCTTTTAAATTCGATGAAATTCGTGTTACTAATATAGAATTTTCAACTTTTTCTTCTAAACAGAGTCGTTTTAACCTTTTACATGTTTTTTTTGTTTGTTTGTTTGAACGTATTTATGTTAGTTATACAATAAAACTTCTGAATAGTGGACACATTGGGAATTGTCCGCTATTCAGAGGCAAAAACATACAAATTTAACCCCTTCAAGGGCAGTGGTCACAAATGTGACCACTTAATTTTAATTCCAAACTGCCAAACTGCACCCAGAATATTTTACTAAAATTTTGCTTTTATAATGAACTTGAATGAACGTGAAGAAAGAAAGAAAGTATCTATTTTCTAAGAAATTGCTTTTTTTTTTTTAAATTCTGGTGTGAATCAATCATTTCACCAGTTTGCGAACAGAATTACTCTGCGCCTGAAAGGGTTAAAGATTTTAAGATTAAAAAAGTTTGGCTGATTAAGATTAAATTCGCTGATATTGTTTAAAAATATTTTAGTCACGTTTTCCTTTAAATTCGATGAAATTCGTGTTATTAATATAGACTTTTCAACTTTTTCTTCTAAACAGAGTCGTTTTAACCTTTTAAATGATTTTTTTAAACGTAATATAAGTTAGTTATAAGGTAAAACCTCTGAAAAGCGGACACCTTGGGAATTGTCCGTTATTCGGAGGTAAAAACGTACAAATTTAAACCTTTTGGGATAGAAAAAATTATCGCTAAATAGAAGTGTCTACTATTCAGGAGTGACCGAAAAGGAGGTTTTACTATATAGTAATGTCAAAATTGAAACTTTGCCAAGGATGCAGTTTTCTCTTCGTACGAAGTCTATAATCTATAGACTTAGAAGTAGGGGAAGCCCGATGTCACATAGGATGCCTCCCTTTTACTCTGCTAATTATGCTTCAGCAATTTGAAATTTTACCATCAAAATTTCGAGTAAACAACACTTTTAATATTAAACTAAAACTAACTACCTATATACATATAAAAAATATTTTATTATATACATAATTATACATAACAAATTAATTTTGTAAATAAATTTACAAATATGAAACAGGTGCGAATATTTGAACTTCAAAATATATTTCATGCTTTAGAAATTGCAAGATTTGCCAATGCTAAGAACAATGCAGAGACAACAAATATTTGATGTAAATTTATGCTTGCTGCAACACAATTTTTCTTCCATTTTATAAACAGAAATTTGGTATCACCTGAATGCTAATCACTTTCCCCTTTATTTAAATAACCTATTCGCAATATTTTATATCATTTCTCAACTCTTTATGAATATGAACAATATATAATTATACAGATTAAATTTTATGTTATTTTTAGCACGTTTGAAATTAAAATGTAAAACATAAGAAAAATGAAAAAAAGTTGCACTTAATCACTGTTTTTATACCATTTATTATATCAACAGAAAACAAGATGTTTCAATATTCTGAGTATTTCTGGTATTTCAGAATTAAAAGCATTGGGTCGTCCTATTTGAAACAAAAAGTTTCATAACAAAATGAAAAGCTCGATTCACTCAGATTTGAAAGTGTCATTTTTCTCAGTATAGTACGTGTATCTGTTAGACTGAAAAGGGCTGCACCCTTTGTAGTGTCATATTATTTCGTTGACATTTTCAATTGTTATTCGCTTTGTAAAATGCGATAAAAATTTCTCTATTTGGGAGAATGCCATAAAATCCTCCAGTACTACATTTTTAATTATACCCTAGAAAGTGAATTAGAGCATATTTTTCAAGTTTTTCTTACTCCAAGGTTAATTGCTTTATGCAATTAAATAATTAAAATAGCCAGAGAGAGAAGCATTACGAAAGTATTAAGTAATAAAATAATACTAAAATTCTGCCTTACTGAAAGATTGTACTCAAGGGCCAGAGTAGCTGTTGGTAAATAAAATTTGCAGATGAAGCAGAATTTTAATGTTTTTAATAGGCAGTCTCATTGTATTTTTTCTAAAAAAAATGTTCACATTATTTCCATATTCAGGGTGCTTCCGTCCTATGGAATTGCAAGCTTTTAAAACAAAACTTAAAAAATTTCGAAATGACGAAAATACAATAAAAATATATGATACATCTTAAGTGAAACACGCATTTCATTCAGAATTTGAATTCATTGCATTGTAGCCACATCTTACGATACAAATGCCTCATGAAAAAGAAAGATCCAGACCAGTGTTAAATTCAGGGGGTGGCCCAGGGGGGACATTCTCCCCCCCCCCCCCGGAGGATCGAAATGTCCCACCCGGAAGATTTGATATTTTATGCTTTTAATAGCCAAAAAGTGCAATTCCGCCCCCCCCCCCCCCAGAATTCGATAATGTCCCCCACCCGGAGCCACAGAAATCCGTCCCGGAGAAAAATGTCGGAATTCAACACGATCCGGGTCGACACTAATTGTTTTCGTTGCGGGTCGGGTCGACTTTTGGGTCGGAGTCGGGTTGACCCAGTTTTTCAAAAGAAAGTTCTGAATATTTTTCAACTGCAAAAAACTATATATTTGATTATTAATGAGTGTATATGTGCCCATCTTTACACAGAAACGATAAAATTATAAAATTATAATTGATATAACTGTAGACTACTTTTCCGTAATTGTATTAAAATACGGATCAATTTTCTTTCCCTTTGGGTTCGGGTTTGAATATTTCGGATTCGGGTCGGTTTCGGGTTGTCGATTTTTTTTTTTTTTTTTTTTTTTTTTGGGGGGGGGGGGGGGTCTACTTTTAGTAGAAATTTCGGGTATGAACTCTAATAGAGTCCCCCTTCAAATTAACAAATTAGTTAAAAATTCAGAAGAATAATTAGCAATTAAAAATATTTATTAATACCGTTAATATAAAATCAATATTTTAATTAGTTTCAAAACAACAAACTAATAATTTAGTAGGCAAAAGTAGAAAGTCATAGATTATGAATCTACCCACAACACTTTTAGGAAACAAAAATTGATTTGATTTTGAAAGGGAAGGGCTTGAACATCCTCCCCCAGTCCCCATAGTCTGATAGTCGACTAAGCTAAAGCAATATGCTTAAAAAAGCTAAGTTGCTTCATTGAATGTTAAAATATAGTAATCAGAAGAATAAATAATTGTATATATAATTGTTTAAAGAATTGTAATCATTACATTTTTCGATTACAATTTATAATAAATCATTTTCATGAAATTAAAAACACTAAATGAAACTTTGGCGTGTCTAGCCAGAAAATTTGCTACTGGGTCAGGAAATACAAAGGAAAAAAAAAATCTTGAATGTATTCAACTGAAAAAAGATGCAGCAGCGAGGAAAAATTAGCTGAGCGTAGATTTATTATGTAATATATTGTGTCGTATTACGACTCCACCCTTGATTTCGTAGTTTATAAACAACGGAGCTCATCAGAAACGCAAGGCCAGTCAGGCGCCGTGTCGTAATTAGAGCATCTCATAAACCATCTTCCCCTGCTAACATTATTATACTGATCGATGAACATTACATGTAATATACAATTCATAAAAGCAAATTTCATTTACGAGTGCTAAAGTGCAAAGATATGTTTAGTCTATGTGGCTTGAAAATGGGTGCAGGCGTGCTTCGGGCCGAGGGTTACAGAATTTCGTCAAATAATTGCTGCTGTCAATCATTTTTCATTCTTCTTTGCTTTTTTTTGGCTATTAATGCTTCATCATTGGACAAAGATCCTCTAAATTATATTTTCCAGATTATTCAATTATAGCATCCATTGATCATCCAAATTAGAGTCGGGTAATGCAACCGAACCGAATCCGAAAATTCTGCTTAAAGTCGACCCAAAACCCAACCAGAACCCGACAAGAAAAATTTTCTAATCTGAAATCTGACACGAATCCGACACACTTTAATCAGAAACCACCCGAACCCGAAATATTCTAAGCCGAACACGACCCGAAACTGAAGTGGAAAAAAATTAATCCATATTTTAATACAATTATGTCTATAATATCAATTTTATCTTTTTTGTATAAACATGAACATATAATGTACTTATTCATATTCAAATATATAGTTTTTTTTTGTTTGTTTGTTTTGCTTTTCAATTGAGAAATATTCAGGACTTTTCTTGAAAAATAGGCTCAACTCGAACCCGAAACATTTAAAGTCAACCCGTATCGAGCCTGATCCGCAATGAAAAAAAAACTGCAACCCAATGAAAAAAAAAATTAACCCGAGTCGGGTCAGGTTTTGGTAAAATCGGGTACCCGACCCGATGCAAGAATCTATTTTAATTCTTCACAGTGTTTAATCTTAGTGAAGAATATTGACTGTCTGTTAATAATAAAGGTATATTTCTAATAGTACTGCTAAGTGCTAAGTGTCCTGATTTTTTAGGAATTCTAAAACCAAATCTGCGGAACCACTGCTCAGGGTGCGAAGTGTACGGATTTTTCATGGTGCCTAAAATCTTTTGATTTACCTCGTATTTTATGCTTCATTGACCTGCGTTCAATTTTCAAGAAATTGTAAATTATTAAGAAATGTAAGAAATAACTTATTTTTTCAGACTGGATCTCCGTAGGTTTTAGTGTAGCCATTTTCTTAGGTATGTTGATTCAGATTCACCATCAAGAATGATGTCCCATATGAAGACCCATATGTATCAGTCACCATTAAGTAAAATTGCAACTATTATATCAGTTTTTATTATTTGAAATTCATATAAAATTGTTGAACATTTATTATAAATCAGTGTTGAATGAATGTTATAATAGATGTTGAATTATTTATTATAATTCCGTTAAAAAAAAAAAAAAAGGCCTTCTAATGTTTAAATGACGAATTTGAATTGCTGTTGTATGGGATTTTTTTTTTTTTTTTTTTTTTTTAAATTTAATGTTTGACCATTAAAACAAATTATATTTGTACAAAAAAAAAAAAAAAAACTATGTTCATAGTTGCCAACCTCATGATTTTTGAATACCGCTATTTTCGTATGAAAATGGGTTCGTTCGCATTATTTAATCACACAAATTTTGAGATAATACAAAGCAAATATTTCTATGTAAAAATAGGGGTATTCAAAAATCGTGAGGTTGACAAATATGTATGTTATAGTATCTCCTTGCTGCGTCGTTAACAGCACTGTAATGAGGGTATACGGTGATATACACCGTATACTTTCTGTATTTTAAAAAAAGAAACTCCGTATATCCTCTGTTTATCAATTACAGGGAGAATGTTTTCCTAAACGTATAACTTATTAAGGATTTCAAATATAACACACTATTTCTTAATACAACTTAACCAGGAATCATAGATGATAAATTTAATTTTATATATACATATATAAGCTTATTGGCGATAATAGCTTTTAATAATGATGGAGAACAATATCTAAAACTTTTTTACAGTTGGAAGTATCTGTTTCACTCTAAAACTAACAGATACTCTGTATATTACAAATCTCTGTTCCAGACGTAAAAAGTGCACTAATCTCAATAATAACTTAAACAATTACGGACATAAACACTAGATTACAATTTATTAATTTAAAATCTAAAAAAATATTATTAAAAAAATTAAAAAATATTATTAAAATTTTTTATTTAGAAATTACATTCAAATGAAGATTCATTTAGAAAATTGACGTAGTTTAGAATGAAAGAAAAATATGGTAAAAGAAAAACACAATTTTAAAGCTCTACAAAGAAAAAAATCCTAAAAAGTATATTTTAAAAAATATATCGCCATAATTTATTAAACCAAATTAAATTCCTAAAGCTTTCACTAAACGAATGTACAAAATCATTATAATTTGACTACAGATAAAAATTGTTACAGAAATGGTGACATAAAAAAGTGCATCAATGCATCAATTTAAGAACTTAGTTCAGTTTCATGAAAAATGTGTTTATGTCCATGTTCAGCTATTTTATTTAAAGGTTAATTAGCTTATAAATATCACATCTCTAATAACCACTTGTTATAAATCCTAGTGAATAGCCTGGTTTTGTGCAATTCCTGCAATAAACAATTATTAAAGAAAGACTAATTG
This sequence comes from Maratus michaelseni, assembly GCA_963931845.1. NCBI lineage: Eukaryota > Metazoa > Arthropoda > Arachnida > Araneae > Salticidae > Maratus > Maratus michaelseni. The sequence goes on along the minus strand of OZ007588.1, from coordinate 46,180,320 downwards.
GCGGTTTTATATAATATAGCGGCACTTTTCGAGTGGATCGATAATTCGTTTAAGTATTTATTCCTAGTTAATATCACTGTTTTTTACAGCTGTCATATATCATAAAATGTTTTCAGTCGTTAAACATTTCGTTTCAAGTGGATTCTTTTCAAATCCAGAGAAGCTGTGATTGTCAAAAATAATTGGATTTGCTATTAGCTGCAGAAATGTACATGTACAGCATCATCCTCTGTTCCCCGAATATCTATTTTTACAGTTGGATGAATATTTAGAGGTCTGCACGGGCCCGGGCCTGGCCCGAGCACGGACCGAGAAATCTGTGCGTGTAAATTCGTGTTTCGTGTAAACTTCTAGGTAGAATGTATAGTTCAGGCCCGAGTCAGTCCGAAAAAAAGTCTGGCTCGGCTTGGCCCAGCTCTACCCGACCTGAGTCTCTTGAGTGAAAATTGACCCAGTCCCAGGCTCAGGCCCGGTTCCGTGCAGACCTGTAGCGCCAATTATATATTTACACATGTACTTTTGTCAAATTGCCAAATTTTCGTTATTATATTTCTACTAATGTATTTTTTATATTTGTTGCAGAAATAAACAGCATGACAAGATAATATCTTTATCGAAATGAGTTATAAATTGACTTTACTAAGAAAATTGAGTACTGTCATTAGAAATTTCGAAATTGTTATTACAGAGAGTGTTATTTTCTTCTGTCAAGCTGCATATGCCACTGAAAATGAAGAGGAAATTGTTTCTGAGCAAATTACGTCAATTGCGATTGGTTTCCGTCTTTCTTTCTTTTTCTTTTAATCATACGCTAAAAACAAAAACAAAAAATGCGCTTTTATCAATTAATAGTTTTATATTAATTAAATTATTATTATGCTCAAAGAAATCAATTTGGAAATCCTAAAAAGACAGTTTAAATAATGTTTGCTTTTCTTTCCTAGCCAGCTTCTTTTGCTGGAGCTCATTCACATTTTTAGCATTTTATTTATTTACTTATTTTTATTTAAACCACCAATGTGCTATCCTGAATTTCGAAATAATTTGGATTTATCTCATGAAATAATTTAGAAATAAATCTAGAATTTCTTTTCTCAACTTTTCAAAGCATCTGTAATACACTTGTTAATTTAGTTTATATAATCAGCGGTTCAATTTAGATCAATAATTTTCTAAAAACAATTGCAAACTAGTCGGATGCGTCAATCCCAAAACTTTCTTCTATCTCACACAAGGTTTCGCATACACTAAAAAGAATCAGCAGCATCAATTTATATCAAGGTCTAACTGAAACACAAGTTTTATTAAATTCCGCGCATTATTTCTTGAGCTAGGTCTATCGCTAAAATCATGTAAATCCTGCAAAATGCTGCATAGCAGCGCCACCTGCTGGGTGATTTTTACCAAAAACTAATCAGCACCAATTTATATCAGAGACTAACTGAACATAAAGTTTTATTAAATTCCTAGCATTAGTTCTTGAGATAGAGCTATTGCGGAAATCGAGAAAAATGCTGCATAGCAGCGCCACCTGCTGGGCAGTTTTTACCAAAAACTAATCAGCACCCATTTATATCAGAGACTAACTGAACATAAAGTTTTATTAAATTCCGAGCATTAGTTCTTGAGATAGAGCTATTGCGGAAATCGCGAAAAATGCTGCATAGCAGCGCCACCTGCTGGGCAATTTTTGCCAAAAACTAATCAGCACCAATTTATATCAGGGACTAACTGAATATAAAGTTTTATTAAATTCCCAGCATTAGTTCTTGAGATAAAGCGCTCACAAAATTTTTGTCACATACAGACAGACAGAGTCACAGACAGACATTTTCTAAAAATAGTCAAATCGTGTTCAGGACCTTCTAAAACGTATAAATCCGTCGAAAACCAGAAGTCGAAAATTTTCATGAATCGAATACTTTCTTCTTGTAAAGATAGAAGAAATTAAAAATTGGAATTCATATTAAACTAGTCGGATGTGCCAATCACAAAACATTCTTCCATCTCTCACAGGTTTCGCATGCACTAAAAAGAATCAGCATCAATTTATATCAAAGTCTTACTGAATCTAAAGTTTTATTAAATTCTGTGCATTAGTTCTTGAGTTAGGACTATCGCTAAAATCGTGTAAATCCTGCAAAATATAGCACAGCATCGCCACCTCTTGGGAGATTTTGACCAAAGCCCAATCAACAACAACTTATGTCAATGTCTAACTGAATCTGAAGTTTGATGAAAATCCGTGACATAGATTCTTGAGATATAGCTATCGTGATAATAATGAAAAAAAATAGTATAGCAGCGCCACCTGTTGGGCTATTTACATCAAAACGTAAGCAGCATCTATTTATGTCAAGGTCTAACTGAATCTGAAGTTTGATGAAAATAAGTGCATTATTTCTTGAGATAGAGCTATTGCAGAAATCGCGAAAAATGCAGCATAACAGCGCCACCTATAGGGCGATTTTTACCAAAAACTAATCAGCACCAATTTATATCAGGGACTAACTGAATATAAAGTTTTATTAAATTTTGTGCATTAGTTCTTGAGATAGAGCGCCCACAAAATTTTTGTCACATTACATACAGACAGACAGAGTCACAGACAGACATTTTCTAAAAACTGTCAAATTGTTTTCAGAACATTCTAAAAAGTATAAATGAGTCGAAAACCGGAAGTAGAGAGTTTAAAGTGGTGGTTTAAAGAACAATTTTGAATCATATTTTCACGACGAATCTATTTATAAAATTATTTGCATTTGGCTATAGCTTTTATTACGTGATTAACCAAATTGTAATGATTAGTCAAAAGCTAGTGAGAACCATGACACATACATATACAAAAAAAAAAGAAAAGAAAAAGAAAAAAAAAAGAAAGAAAGAAAGGAAAAAAGAAAAAGAAAAAAAAGAAAAGAAAAAAGAAAAAGAAAAATATAATAAATAATTATGAAGATAATATAATAAATAATTATGAACTTACTTAAATTTGAGGTATTTTAATGAGCCGTTGATTTTAAAAGTTGGAACAAGTCCATTTTGTGAAATATATATATATATATATATAGTTAAAGCTAAATTCTATTACAAATTAACAAAAAAAAATATGTTTTCAATAGATTTATAATAAATATATTTTAATATCAGTGCAAATTTGTTAGTAATTTATTGGGTCAACAGTATTTCAAATGGGTTGATTTTGAAAGTGAGTATAGTCACTTTGAATAGAATTATTTTTTTATGCTGCATACTTTTAACAAGCACAATCAGGATCTTATCATGTCATGCATACACTGTAAAAAAAATTTTGTCGAATTAACGAGAAAAAACTGTCAATTTTGGAGCCAGTTTAAAACCGTTTAATTTACAGGAAATATCTGTAATTTTTTACGTGAAGTGACTGTTTTTTTAACAGTTTCATACCGTTACATTTACAGAGATAAACTGTTATTTTAACAGAAATATTTTGTGGTTTTTACAGAGAAAATCTGTAAATTTTACGAGAAAAATCTGTAAATTTTAACAAACATCCTGTATTTTTAACAGTTAAAAACTGTTACATTTACGGAGATAAACTGTTTTTTTAACAGAAATATTCTGTGATTTGTACAGAGAAAACCTGTAAATTTTACAAGAAATATTTGTAAATTTTACAAGAAATATCTGTAAATTTTACAAGAAATATCTGTAAATTTTACGAGAAATATCTGTAAATTTTACGAGAAATATCTGTAAATTTTACGAGAAATATCTGTAAATTTTAACGAACATTCTGTTTTTTTAACAGTTAAATCCTGTTGCATTTACAGAGATAAACTGTTATTTTAACAGAAATATTCTGCGAGTTTTACGAGAAATATTTGTTTTTTTAACAGTTAAATGCTGTTACATTTACAGAAATAAACTGTTATTTTAACAGAAATATTTTGTGATTTTAACAGATAAAACATGTAAATCTTACTAGAAAAATCTGTAGTATTTACAGAAATCTCGTGTTTTTAAGTCAAATACAGGGCACCCCAAAATGATTGAAACATGCTTTAATATTTTATCTGTTGGAGATTCGTAGGCAATGTAAATTGCAAAATTGTTCAAAATAAGCTAGAATATAAGATTATGTTGATGAAATGGTTTTGCCATTAATTTTCAAAAAGTTACACTTTTGAAATTTTTATCTGATGCCTGGGTCTTACAAGTTATATTCAGGAAAGTATTATCCCTGTTCTGACAAGTACAACAGTCAAAATTGCATTATTCTATGACCAAAACACACAGAGTTATACTTTAGAGTTTATGAAATTTCTGCCTCTAAATAGACAGATTATTTTTAGTGCCATAAAACTCAGAAATTTAATAAAATTCCTAGTATAATAACTTAGTGTATTTTGGTTACAGAAGAATGGAATTATTATTGTTGTACTCTTCAGAGCAAGCAGAAATTTCTTTTAAATATAACTTAATGACCCAGGGGCGCTATAAAAATTTTAAAAGTAACTTTTTCAGAACTAATTAATCCATATAATCATAATTCTTACTTTATTTTGAACACTTTTGCAATTTACTTTGCCTACGTATCTCCAACAGGTAAAAAAATTAAAGCATGTTTCACTCTTTTTGGGACATCCTGTATGCTTATTTATATACAAACAGGGCCCGACTAGCAAGTTTTTGTGCCCAGGGCACTTTCAATTTTTCATGCCCCCATAGATTGGTTGGTTTACTGATACTAGTTTTTTAGTCTACTTATTCAAAAGGTGTCAACTCAAAAAATTAAGTTTTCTGGAAAATTGGAAAACAGTTCCAGGAATAAAAATAAAATATTTTTTTTATTATTTATTGAAATGTGCTTTTAACCACAGATTGAGATATATTTTTGTCATTTCATCGTAATAATATCTCAAGCACCACATATTTTCAGTTGTGTCACTTTTCGAATAAATGTGCAATATGATATAATTGAATGACTTGATGAATACAGTACATCATTTACTAGAAAATAATGATGTTATTGCTATTAAATGATAAAACAAAACGGAGTGCAAACAAAAGTCCTAATAGAAGTTCTAATTGCATGCCCCTTAGAAATTTCGTGCCCAGGGCATGGGCCCCTGGTGCCCATGTGATAGTCAGGGCCTGTATACAAATGTGCTAACTTTAGTACAAAAAAAGTGAACTTTTCGCTAAAATATTAATTTAGAGAAAAATTAATATATTTAAAGCAACATTTGTGAATTTATTGCTCAAGTTTGGTGAGGGCATCACCTTCTAATAAATAAAATATAAATAATTTTCAAAATAAAGCAAACATATTTTTGACATACTCACATCGACAATTTTTGATAAATATTCAACACTCTTACAAGTATTTGAATTTGAGTAACACTGTTTGCAAATAGTAACTGTAATAGTAATTCTACAACTTACTAAAGCAGAAATTACTATTTGAAATAGTGGTATGAAAATTCAAAGAAATTGTGGAGCATACTCTTATTACAAAAAAAAAAAAAAAAATTGTTTCCTGACGAGAGCATAATTTACAAAAATGAGAATTCTCATTTTTCTTGATGTAAATGCAAATGTATGAAAATTATTTTATAGATTTCCTGGAAATTAGTTCTTGTATTTTAGCAATAGCCTGTAAATGAAAATAAGAATAGCTACAGGATATATATATAAAAAAATCATAAAATCAAATTATTTCTTAAATTCAGATTATCGAAATGTTCTAGCTTGAAGCAAATTAAATTATAAAACATTAAAAAATATCAACCTATATTTAAGCTTTCAGCTGATGTTCTCACTATACACTATACCCATAGCTGACAACTGCTATTATTTTTTGATACCAGTAATTTTGAAGAGAAATCTTCATCTTATTTAATTGGAGAAATTTGCGATTAAATAAGATGAAGTCGCTTCGAAATTACTGGAGCCAAAAAATAGGTAGTAGTTGGCAGTCATCACCATACAATATGTGCATGAAAATTAAATATTAGTTTATTTATTTTTAAACTAAAGCTGCATCTAATAATCATGTTTATAATTTTAAAATACATAAAAACAAACAAATGAAATTATGATGTTTATTATCAAATAAATAAAATAGTACATAAAAATGATCAGCCATTTCACAATCTGAAATTTTATTAAACAAATAAAGATGTTTCAAGTTAATGCATCATTTTTATTTCACTTCTGGATTCATCTTCAAACATTAGTTGTTGATTTATTCCAAAAGAGTATCTGTAAAAGGAATATATTTATTTCAGTGGATTAAAATAAAATATTTTTGTCTTCTTTTACAATTGAATAAAACAACATTTTAGAAAAGAAATAGTCATGGTACTGAAATCACAATTTTGAAATTTCATTTCTGAATGCTTTAAAACCAAAATTTGTAAATATATAATATACATGAAAATGGCAAAAATATCCAAAATTTTTAAAATAGTCAACTTGCTGCTGATTATAAATATTGTTTTACTTAAAATATAAACTTGAAATTGAAACATATCACTAGCATGAAAACTTAATAAAACAATATTCTAAATGTTTTTTTCTGTTTTACAGTTATAGAAAAATTGAAAATCAACTAATAGAAAACAGATTTTTTTTTTTTTTTTTTAACAAGTTGACTTTTTACACCCATCAAAACACAAAATATAGAATTCTGTATAAAGTTTCATTTTTCAAAAAAAAATTTTTAAATATAAAGTAAAATTTATTTTTTCTATTTCAAAATTTTGTTCATGTTTTAATGTAAGTTCATTGATCAATGTTGAAAGAGAAATCAGGATATAATATAAGGAGATAATATTTGATATATATAAGGATATAATATTTGATATATATAAGGATATAATATTTGATATATATAAGGATATAATATTTTAGACAATTTAAGTACATTAAAAACAACCCAATTAAAAAAAAAAAAGTCTTCAAATAAAATTTGTTGAATTAAAAATTTGAATAGCTTATTGCTATTTAAAAGAGTTATTCATGCATGTTATTTATAATAGTGTTTTTATTAAATGACTTAATGTATGATTTTAACATTTGTGAGAAAAAAATAAAACCTGTATATGAAAAGACATTAAAATTAGTTAATAAAATACGTAATTAAGCAACCAGCATCCTCTTTAATTATATAAAGCAGTAAAAATGAAAAAAAAAGTTAAACCAGATAAAGCAATTTTTTTGCCTTATTTTGCTTTTTAAAATTTAGCTGACATATTTGCAATTCTGACTACAAATCACTAGCAGTTACATCTATGTGTTATTCCAATATGAATGTTTTCATTATTGAGAAATTAGGTTATTTATTAAATTCGAACTCTATAAAATGTTTTTTAAATTAGTTAAAAAACACTTTAAAATGTACAAGTTGATAAATAAAATGTTTCAATGTATAAAAGCCAATTTTGGCAGAAAAAAAAGCTGGTTAAAACCAATAAAAGCAACCGGTATCCCCCCCCCCCCTTTTTTTTAGCTGGCTTTTTTTTTTTTTTTTTTTTTTTTTGGCAACCCTGGATGTATACATGAGGCATATATAAGCTTTTCTATGATATTGGTGAAATCAGAGCTGCAATCTTTGCATAATCATAATTGTAAGGGGTGCTATAACATGAAAATACCAAAAAAATTTCAAGGTTATAGCTATTATGTATTTTAATTTAGGATAGTAACTGCTTAGTGATATATTTTTTAAGGACTTTAAGGATAAGAAACTATTTTTTCTCACATAGATATGTAAATCATACATAAAATTATTTAGTAAAAATCTCAATTTCTCGCTGTTGAAAACAGTATTAAGAATAAAATAGCATGAATAACTTATTAGCAAGAAGCTTCTCAAAAGAAAATAATAAGTTTTATTTTGAGCACATCTTTTAACCTTTCTATATATATATATATATATATATATATATATATAGTTTTTCTTTTGTTCTAAATTTGTACCAGAATTTCCTCAAATATTATCTTCTGCTCAATTCCCTTTTCAACATTGAACATTCTCAAGATATGAAGAGAATTTTCTCTTCATGAAGATTTATCTGGAATAAATTATAAAACCGCTTAGGAGCAGAGAAGGGGGAAAAAAATTTCTGCATATTATAAATTAAAAAAATATATATCATTTTTATAAGCATTAAAATTCACTGTTTGCTAAATATAGATAAGCTCAAGTATTTTCAGATAATTTCATTTAAAAAATACATATAAATTATTTTGTTTTAATCAATGTAAAAAAGTAAATAGTTGTAATGTAAAACATGTTTTTCCCTTTTTATGTAAAAATATTTTTTCTTTTTGAAGTGTGGCTCCTCTCTGTTTAATTCCACATATAATCATTAAATTGTATCATATATGTAGTGCTATTGTAATATAGGCTTTAGAAACACCATACTGGTGGCTAACTTAATACACTGGGGTGGGGGAATATATTCTTTTACATGCCACTGGTGAATGGATTTCATGATGGGGCGAGTGACTTAAAAAATTGCAGGCTATAGAAGATATGCTAAAAACTGTATTTTTTTAGCTAATTAGCTGTATGTTGCAACTTACTGTGATCAACTGTGTGCAACTCACTCCAAATTACTGTGATGTAAACATTGTACTAAGTTCTATCCTATAGTATCCCAATTTAGCAGATTTTTGTCCAGATAAAGCTATAAATCATTGTGAAATGATGTATCTGAAGGACGGTTAGACATCCTGATTTTATTATCTAACTTTATTAAAATTAATGGGTATTGTTTGAATTTCATCTTTGCAATCTATATGCAGTAAAGCATTGTTAGCATTAAATCACTTAATGTGAATTTTTTCTTAACATGAATTGATAATGCAGTCCCAACAGATAAGATGGTACTATTATTTTAACGGTTAACACACACACACAAAAAAAAAAAAAAAAAAAAAAAAAAAAGTGGTCTTTTAGATTTCATGTTAACAATATTCGTCTGTAATTATATTATATGTATATATATCTTTTTTTTTTTTTTACTAAATTTAAGTGTAATTATCAACAATGGATAAAATTTTGTAAGGTTTAATTTTGTTTAACATGGTTAAGTGCATTTTTTTATTAATTTGAAAATGTAGTAGTATTAATTAAAAGGACTTTATCAGTTTTACAGTTGCTTCAGTTATTATAATATTGTAGTTTATGAACTTCAATAATTTAAATAAAAACAAAATATTCATGATTTTCTATAAAGTAGAATATAATGATACAGTTATGTGAATTTTAGAAATTGCAACTAGAATTTTTTATTTGGCACCCAAGATATTTACAGTAGGTGTGGCGTCACTTCACACCTACCTTTCATTTCCCAATTTCTATCACTGACTTGATATTTATTATATAATATTATTTATAACACTATAAAAAAAAGTATTTAAAAAAAATAAACCTGCAAAAAATAGCTAAAAACCAGCAATGCATTTTAAAAGCTTTAAGAAATGCATCCAATTAGTGTTCACTCCAGAAAGAAAAGTGGCAGGTAGTCGCTATTGTGTTTAGGAATGTTTAAAAAAGATGCAATTTTTAGATATGGCAAATACAGTAACATTAATTACAAATAATTTTATGAACTATAAATAAAAAAATACAATTAAATTACAATATGATTTAATAATCCCCTTGTTTAAGAAAATTCTACTTAAAAAAAAAAAAAAGATTCAGTCACATAGACATAGAAAATTTTTACAAAAGAAAATTTCACTGTATTTAAAAAGAACAGAGCACTGCTATTTAAAAAAAAAAGGGGGGGGGGGGGTTATTGAGAAAACTACATTTAGTAAAAGTCAAATATTTTTATTTTTATTAAATCATTGTTTTATATATTTAAAAGTAATCTTACCATATACCATTGAAAGCAAATTTATCTGCAGTTATAACTTTTCCATGTTCAAATCATACATGAAGCTCCATTTATAAGAATTTTCATCTGAAAGTTAATTAGACACCATTTTTAAAAACAAAAATTTTATTTAAAAAGGGCAGTTTTATTAAAAATAGATAAAAATGTGAGGTTCTGTTATGTTTTACTTTTAAGTTCTACTAAGTTACTTTTGATACATTTTATTTTTCTTCAATATTTATAATAATATACAGTAAAACCTTCCAATTTTGCACATCGATGGGATTGGATATTTTGTCTTTTATTTGGAGGTATTGTTGAAAAAATAAAATATTAATACATAAAATATATAACAATTTAAATTTGCTTAAGAGATTCAAGATAACAAAAGTTAAAAAAGGTATAATAATAATTCAAAAGTTTGTGCCTTGCCTTAATAATAATGATGTAATCAATAATGAGTACTGACTTATGTCAATAAAAAATTTATGACTAAAAATTTCAAAGAATAAATGTAAATGTGAATATTTAGGTAGTACATCTGTTTATTTAAGGTATTCAGTTAAGAGTTTTTGTCTTTTAAATTCTATTTGGCAAACATGTTTTATACATTCATAAGTTCACTAACTAAATTTAATTCTTCAGATCAGCTTAAAAATAACTTTTCTAGTTTATATTTTACACACAGCAACACTTATTTGTAATAGCACAGTTTTCTTCTTTCTCTTGATGCTCTTCGTCATTTTCTTTTAAGTAAATATTTTTTATTTCTGGTGGATTACTTGGAATTAGTGATGGGCAATTCTATAGAATTCAACAATTGAGAAAAATTGTCATAGTAAAAAATAACATGAACTAAAAAGGGCATGAGGGTATGCCGGCCCTGTGAAACTCTCTAGAGTGATCCCTGAACATAACACAAACTTGTGAATCATATATAATCTACTTTAGAGGAAGTAACTTCTCACTGAAAATACTATTATACATACCTGCCAAATTTTGAAAATGGTAAAGTGTAAAATGACGCGGAAGAGTATTTCACACAATTTTTTTCAATAAAGACCTGTATAACCCATTTTTAAGTAACACATAAACGGCCTTTTTCACTTTTCTTAAGTACATAATACATGAAAATATTTTTAAATAATACATTAATTATAGTGAAAGTTTGATGAGAAAAATATTACAACACTCAATAAGAAAATAACTTTAAAAACATATATTTCTTATTAGAACTTTTTTTTTTTTAAATAAGGAATTTCTGAGCTAATTTATTCAAAACATGGCTTATTGTTACACAGAATACAAATTTTAAAAAATCTCCCTGATTCCATTTGAGAATGAAGCCTGAACTCATTCCTTTGACAATACTAAATATTCATTCCCCTTTCATTCATCATTTACTGTTATTACCAGAAAGTAATTTATAAATTAAGAGATGAAAATGAAACTTGGAAGAAACTTTACAAAAAAAGTGTAAAAGTGTAAAAAATGCTCCAAAAGTGTAAATTTTACACCTAGTGTAAAAGTTGGCAAGTATGTATTATATTAAATACCTTTATATTGAATATACACTACTGGCCATCCAAAATGCTACACCATGAAGGAATGCAAATAACAGAATGATATTTATTGGACAAATACATTATAATGGGAAGGACAAGTGATTACATTTTCAGAAAATTAGGAGATATAGATCTTGAGAAAACACTACCCAAAGCATCCACCCCTGGCCGCAATAACAGAATTTTTCTGCCTAGCCATGGAGTCGAACAGAGATTGGATGTCATGTACAAGTACATCAGTCCATGCAGCTTCAACACTATGCCGCAGTTCATCAACCATAGTGTCGGGCGCATGGTGGCAGGCCAGTCGCTCAGAAGCCATTGATAGGACATTTTCAATTGGTGAGAAATCAGGAGAACGTGCCGGCCAGGGCAACAGTCGAACAACATGCAGTCGTGCATTGTCCTACTAAACCGTACAGTTGCAGTGCATCAAAGATAAGGCAGAACCATGGGCTGTAACACATCAGAAATGTAACGGTTGCTGTTGAATTTGCCGGCAATGCAAACAAGAAGTTACCGAGACGTGTATCCAATGACACTTCATACCGTCACTCCAGGTGATATGACAGTATGATGATTCGAATGCAAGCTGGCAATGTGCGTTTTCCATGATGCCGCCAAACATGAATGCTGGCATCATGATGCTGTATATGACGCAGGGATGGCGTCTCACGTCGTCTTTGATGAATCCAGGCTCTGTATGCAGCATCATGATGCCAGCATCCAAGTTTGGTGGCATCGTGGAAAACGCACATTGCCAACTTGCATTCGAATCGTCATACAGTCAACTCTGTGAAATCCGCACACTTAGGGACCAAGTGTTTGGCAGATTATAGATTTTGGCGGATTATAGATAATTTCTTTGTTTACATTTCATTTTTTTATAATCTGACTATTAATTAGAAATATTTAAACATAAATTACAATAGAAAAGGAAAATATAATGCATAACTGGTTTAAAATATTTAATAACTAAGTTAATTTAAAGAAAAATTAATTATACAATGCAAATTTTATTTATATTATTCATTTTTTAAATACAGTCAACTCTGTTAAACTTGCACAGTTTGGGACCAAGAGTTTTGCAGATTATAAAATTTTGCAGATCACAGATCATTCCTTTGTTTTCTTTTTAAACTGAACTATAAATTACTAATATTTGTACAAAAATAACAATATAAAAAGGAACACTATAACTCAAAAGTAATTTAATAATTCTAAGTATAGAAAATAAGTTGAAACTGGTGTGAAACAATAAGAGCTAAGAATCGATAAGAAGAGCTAATCTTCTTAAGAAGATCTTTTAGCTCTAAATTTTAAGTATGTTGGAATTATTATAAAATTTTAATTTCATTAGCTGTTATTTATTTTTTTGAACATTTACTCAATGGGAATTTAAGTCTTGGCTTAAATCTTTATATCCAAATTGTTTAAAGGTGTATTTAGCAAAAGTGCCTTCCAAATAAGACCAAATCAGTTACTGATTTCTGCAGATATTTCTTTAGTCAGCTGTTACATGAATGTATTAGTTTTAAAATGTAAATTACTCCACTGATATTTGCATTTAGTTGTTCCTTTTGCTTACCTAAAGTTATTATTTTAATATACATCATGCAAATCACATAAAACTTATTAAATCACAATTTAAAGCATTTAAAAATTGATAATTCATAAAAACAACTATATGTAATTTCTTTAATAAGCTAACTATGAAAGTATGATTTTCATTGTTTACATTTGAAAATGGATGGCGGATTATAGATCGGCGGATTTCACAGAGTTGACTGTACTGTCATATCACCTGGAGTGACAGTATGAAATGTCTCTCGGTAACCTCTTGTTCTCATTGCCGACAATTTGAACAGCAGCCGTTACATTTCTGATGTGTTACGGCCATGGTTCTGCCTTATTTTCGATGCCTCTGCAACTCTATGGTTTAGCAGGACAATGCATGACCGTATGTTGGTCGTACTATCCTGACTTTCCTTGATACAGAACATGTTTGACTGTTGCCCTGGCCGGCACGTTTTCCTGATTTCTCACCAATTGAAAATGTCCTGTCAATGGCTTCTGATAGACTGGCTCGCCACCACTCGCCCGTCACTATGGTTGATGAACTGTGGCATAGTGCTGAAGCTGCATGGACTGATGTACCCATACATGACATCCAATCTCTGTTCGACCCCATGGCTAGGCAAAAAAATGCTGTTATTTTTCATTTTTTGTCATTTTTAAAGAAATTCCTAAACACTTACATGTATATTTTTCTTTAGCTGGACATAGCTTCCATAAAGGCATCCATCATCAATTACATGTATTCCAGTGCTCTCCTAATTTCCAAGGATATATGGGGAAAAAAATTGTAAATATTAATCTCTGGCAGCAAATATGAAATTAAAATATAGTACAAATTTACACATTACATACATTATAAGTGTTACACTACACTCTAGCATTTTTCTTCCAAATTGCATTTAGAAAATAAAATAAAAAAATTGCTTTTTAATATAAAAATATATCTGATATTCATAGTTTTCAAAAATATTTCTAATACAGTAGATGCCGCTTAATGTGATCACTTCGGGACCATGAGTTTTTGATAACAAATCAGATTGATAACAATATGCGATTTAAGAAAATACCAAATCATATCTAGTAGTACTATTACTAAGAAAATGATTACTCACCCTTGTTGCAATGACGACTTGTAAAGTGATAAACATTTATTGAGACAATTCAGTAATTTTTGTTTGTTTACAATTCTCTTAAAGTTTATTAATGAATTGTTTATAACTCATATTTTTATTTATTTTTATTTATTGTCCTATGATGTTGTACACCTTGTTTCAGAACATTTTCAATGCATTCCTCATTTCTGCATATGTAAGTGGTCCTTCAAAAAGTTGGCTTTCATTGTCCTCCTGATCCTCATCATCACTATGATTTTGTATATCTTCGCAAACTTTTTGCAAATTTCAGTTTCTGTGAGCTTTGCAACTACAGGAATGTCACTGCTGATCGCCATCCAGTCCTCATAATCTTCATTCGTCATATCATCAGGGAAGATTTCCATAGTCTGTTTTCAGTTTCACAGAATACAGCAGTAACAAAACAATTTTTAATTGTAGCAGATGATATTCCCTTCCATGACATTACCAAAAGATGCAGGGGCCGATGCAGGTTTTTTTTTTCTTGGGGCACATTTTGTGAAAAGTAAAGGTTATTTTTGTGAAATTTATTATATTTTTGTGAAAAATAACATTTTATAATGGAAGTTGAAATCCAGTTAATCAAATTCGAACCAAGCATTTATAAACAAAAACTTTTTAAAATCCTTTTGGTGAAGTTTTCTTCTCTGGTGAACTTGTTTGTTTACAAATTACACATTTTAAAACATCACAAAACAATAAATAAATAATAAATAGCAAGTTTTTATGAAATGGAATTTTGTGAAAGGGCCTATTTTAGTAAAAAGGTGAAGGGGCCCATTTTGTCAAATTGATTTTTGTGAAGGTTCCCATTTTATTAAATTGATTCTTGTAAAAGGGCCCTAAATAGGCCCCAAATTTTGCCTGGATCAACCCCTGAGATGTAATGTTTCCAGAAGTTTTTTTTTTTTTTTTTCAAACTTTTCAGGAATTGGTCTGCTGAAAAAGCGATAACATTAAACGGAGTATTGATCACATAAAGCGATGTTGTAAGCAAAATACAGTGGGTCGGGACATGGTGATTTTGATAATATTAACCGCAATCACATTAAGCGGCATCTACTGTAGTTTAAGTAGTAAAAGTATTACATTTTTTTTAATTATAAAAAATTAACAACAAAACATCTAAAATTTAGCTTTTGTTTCTATATCAAGGATGACGAATGTTTTTTATGTATGTGTGCCCAAAATTGACAATGTCTTTCATCATTGTAACATGCCAAACAGTACATAAAAAAAAATATTGCAGTACAAGCTGCTTATATGAAACACTTGTATATAAAAATGGAATTTTGTAATTAATTTTTTACCCACTTTCTGATATGCTAGAATTCTAGAAATTATATACAGTTTTATGTTCCTGATGATAATACAATATATTCATAGCTTAGTTGTCAATTAATAAATAATTATTAATATAATTATAACTAAACAGGGTTTGTGATTTTTTTTAAATCAAAATAATCAGATTTTTTAAAAATTTAAATCAATTTTTAAAAAAAACTCACAATATTATTATTTTATGACTTTTCTTTTAATTTATAAAATAAAAATTATGCACATACATGCATGCTATAAGTATTACCAATATATATTAATAAGTATTATTCTATAAGTATTATCAATGCAATATATATAATATTTTTATACAATTTACATTAATGATTAAAAGGTAATATTTTAGGCTAGCAAAATATTTTATTATACAAAATGCATGAGAAACTACAAATCATATGTCAAAAATCAATGTAACCTTAAATATTTTAGTTAAAATAATAATAACTGCAGTGCATAAAATTTTCAAACAATTTTGGGAGCAAATAAAGATGATGTCAATGATTTCATAACGTTGCTCTCAGACCCAAAATTATTTCTTGAAAATTCCAGGCTCAATCTTACTCATAAGTACTTTGGAATTTCATTTGCAAATTTTAATGTGCGCTGATTTTTTTGTACTTAAGTAATAACTTCAACTAAATTGCAATTGTTCCTGTATTAATCTGTTATTATTTTCAAAATATAATTAATTTTTTGTTTTTGTTTCAAAATTTATATTACTATGTTATTTTGCGGGTGAAGGGGCAACAAAAAAGAAAGATTTATATTGTATTTTAGATAATACCTAATAGTGGTCCACTGTACCTCGGTGGGTGGACCAGTGTACCCAGCTTCCGGGGTACACTGGTCCACTTTACAAGTGCATATAATTTTTTTTTTTTTTTTTTTAATGTATTGAAAACTATGTTGTGAGAAAATTATGATGGATGTAAGAAGGTTTAAGGAATATTCAAAAATATTTTCAAATTTTCATACAGATCGGTCAGTCTGTTAAAGAGAAAAAAAATGTTAACTGAAAAAGTGGTCCACTGTGTACCGGTCTCCCCTAAATAAAAGTGGAGAATTTTCCACAATCAAGGCACATGCCAAACTCTCATATTTTAACAGAAATGTTTTAGAATTACAAGAATTGCAGTTGTGAAATTAGGCATGATTTCTGAACAGTTGCAGCCACCTATTTTTAAATTTCTAATTTGTATGTGTGCACAGTGTCAGTACTCTAATAAAACACATTTTTTTTTAATTAGTTTGTTGAAAATAAGATTAATATTTTCTTGCTGATTCACTCGTAATTTTATCATTAGTGAATTAGGTTTACTTGTAAAACTTAACTTGAAGTCAAATGAATACCCTGCAATTTAAGGTAGTTCTCAAATGTTCTGCTCAATAAAACAAAACTTTCTGACACATTTTTAAATCAGAGTTTCCCCCAGACAGTTTCAGAAGGGTGCTGCACCCTGCCTGCCATTTGGTTTACAAAATAGCACCCTTGCCCCTCATAAAAAATAATTAGCACCCTTCTTGCCCTCAGTAAAAAAAGTGCCCTTTCTCCTTTTTGCATTAAAAAATTTGCTTTCATAGTAAAAACTGACTTAATGTTGTCTTAAAAAGAGTGTTTTGAATTTGAAATATTAAAAGTGGCTTTAAAAACCAAAAGAATACCTTGAACAATTAAAAAAAAGTGCCCTTAAGAATAGAAAAAGTGCCCTTTTCTCACCGGCAGCACCCTGCTCTTTTTTATACCTGGGGGAAACTCTGTTTAAATGCAATAGCATAAAGTTGGCAGGGCTAACTATTGAAGTAATTTGGAATTGAAATGAGTTTTCCACAATTTGATAAATAAATTACTTATCGAGTTATAAGCGATTTGTGTCGTATTTCACTTTTCTCGTGCAAACAGCATCAGGGATTTGATTCAAAATGCAGACTTTGACAATATTTTCTGAAAGATCTTCTGCTTTTACCAAAAAATGGAAAACATCATTTGATTACATAGTTTCTGAATAAGAACACCTGCCAATTTTACATGTTTCTGAACAAAAATGAATTAAGAAATATGTTAAAAGTAGTTCTTTTGGATCTGAGAACAACCTTAATATAACAATAAAAAGTTTATTTTAAGTATAATTCTGCATGACTAAAGTTTTTCAGGTACTTTTCGGTAAGCTGGGCGCCAGTGATATAAGTACATATATAAATACATATGTATATATACATATATATACATATACATACATATATGTATATATATATATATGTGTATGTATATATTTGCATATGTAAATATGTGTGTATATATACATGTATATATATATCATTGGCGCCCGGCTAACCGAAAAGTAACGTTTTTCATTATGTTGGTTATATTAATTTGAGATTTTCCATTTTTTTATTTATTTATTTACACAGTGTCTGATTTTTAACTTAGCGTAATATTGCACAGTCTTTTTTTTTTCCTAACAAACATTTTATTTTGAGATAACACAAAATATAATTTTCATTTCTTATAAGATTCATTTATCTTTTCAGACTAATTTGGCATCATTTGGATAGTAAAAAAACCAAGAACCTTAACTTATAGAATGCCAAATATGGTTGTCAAATGCAAATTTTGTTCAATGTGGCCAATCGTGTCCAAAACAATAATTTAATAAATACATAAAATTATTAAAAAAATGATAAATAATATAAAAGCAAACTAAAGCAATACAAAACATTAATTTAGTACATAAAATAAAATTGATGGCTTTCAGCCATATGGCAATAAATATGGTAGTTCTATTTCCAGTGGTCTGTTATGCCAATCTGAATAAATGTAACAAATATACTATTATATTTGTATATTCTACTCTATTATATTATATAGTAATAATGTGCATATAAATATTTTTACCATTGTCTTTAATATGCCAACTATGAGGTATTAACTAAGCACGTAACATAAAAAAAGCAAAAATAAATAAGCGTTACTGTAATTATTATTTCCGTCGCTATTGTTGGTGCAGTGAATGTGACCTGGCCCAGATAATAAGTAACGATATTTTCTCTAGTCAGGGTTAAATGCCCGGGTTTTTTCAGAAAAAACCCAACCCACTGGGTTTTTTAAGTTAAAAGAGGTGGTTCAGAATGTTTGAAAAAAATTTACTTACTACTAAATACAATTTAAAGTAACTAATTGATTACAAAAATATATAAATCAATGACAATAATCTATAGGTGCAGATTCACGGTCGCCAGTCGAAACGTGGCAACTAAAGTTTTTGCTTTGGCGACTAACTTTCTATGTCTAAGTCGCCAGGTGTTTTACATGGATACCCCTTTTTCGCCGAAAGGCAGATTTCCGCTTTATTTTTTAACATGAATTCGGGGATTGTCCTCCATAATTCAGCGATATTTAGCTCTTTTTTCTATTGTCCATAATTAAAAAATATGATTGAACATGGATGCCACATTTCCACTGATTCGCAACTTTCTCGTTTTCTTCTTTTAAAAAAACTTCAATGTCCACATAATCAGAAAAAAAAATCATGTTGATATGCGTCGCGAATGAACTCTGCGACGATCGTATATTACAATTAGCCAGCGACACAGTAAAATTCGTGCCGAGAATAGAATAATTTTGGGCCTACTCATTAAATCTACAGCTCTGGGATTTTTCAGATATGTTCTTACATGTAGACATAGATACTGGCATGCGATTCCTTCACGAATTAGCAAATCTCGAATTATTATTATTATTTTAATTTCCGTAAATCAATTCGCCAATCAGTAATGAAAAGAAATCTGAAATTTCGTGAATCGGTCGCGAAATTCGTGAAATCGGTCACTGAAAAATTTTGTAAATTTTGTCAATCGCTCTCCAAATAAAACCAAGAATTTCATCAATCGCTGATGAAATAAAACCGCGAATTTCTTAAATCGGTCGCAAAATAAAACCGCAAATTTCCTCCCTCAATTTGTCTTGGAGAAAAAAAAAATGCGAGCAAATTTCGAGAAGCAAAAAAAAAAAAAAAAAAAAAAAAAAAAAAAAATGCAAATTTCATCAATCGGTCGCGAAAAAACCGCGAAGTTCATCAATCGATTGCAGAAAAAAAAAAGTGAATTTCGTCAAGGGCTTGTGATAATAAAACATGAAAATTGGCGATCGGTCACAAAAATTGTAATTTTTTTGTCTCCATATGGATTTTAAAAATTCTTTAATTAATAAATGCTTAAAAGAATCCCCTTGCAACGAAAGTTGCAATGAGGCTTATGGTATTCGATTTTTCTCCATCATCCTTGAAAATGGCAGAAATTGTTAAATGTTTTTTATTAAAATCTAAAACCTTTTTAGGTTATAAATCTTTTCCATATTTTTTTTTATATATATTTATTTTTAATTTTGTTTTTTATGGACATATTTTCTTATGAAAATTCCTACGTTGATTATTTATTTTCAGCTATAAAAAATCCTTTTTTTTTTGGGGGGGGGGGGGGGTATCTATAGATAAAAAACTTTAGAGAATCGTTTATTCACAGATTATTCAGGCCTTACATTGCAAACATTTATTCCTAGAAACTGTATACAATTATGGTGGGAATATTCAATATCCCATTGTCCAAATTTAATGGAGGAAAAAAAAAATGTTTTTATGTGTTTGTTTCACAATGTGGCCACTGGATTTTTTGGGTTTAGGAGCCACTGGCTCCTTCCAGATTTTGGGAATCTGCAGCTATACAATAATCAAAATTATGCTTTGCTTTTAGATAAATTGATTATTAGTAATAGTTTTAACAATAGAATTATCATTAAAGTACTATACTAATACTAGTGATGAATTAGAACGTTTAAACTAATATTTTGTTATGGATACAGTATCTTTATATTCATTTTAATTGAAGTGATTGCCTATATATAATAAATATTTTCTCTAGAAAAAATTCATTCTGAAACATATTGATTGATGGATTGCAAGGTTTTTTTTTTTTTTTTTTTGAGTAGTTTGCATTGCAAAATGTGTTGCTATATTCTTTCTTAGGTACAGTAAGTAAAAAGTAACATTTCCTCAGCCCGAGGTAAACAGGAAATTTCGGTTTTCCCTTAGTTTGTGTTGTTATTGAATTAAGATGGGTGGTAGTTTATATTTAGTTAAGCAAAATTTTTTGCAATTGAAACGGGATATAACAAAATTTGCAGAACTGGAAAAAATATATTTGCTGTAAAGTAAGTATTTTTTTTATTATAACTAATTAATAGAATAAACCAAATAATTCTACTTGTCTACATCATTAAATTAGAATTCTCAGCATATGTGTTATGAGTTTCAACTGTGGGATTATATATATCAAAGCATTTTTTTCAATGGAAAAAAAAAAAAATTAGTTTTTGTGTTTGTGATAGTTACACATACACTTATAGAAAATTAAGTTACAATTATTTGTTTTAAAAATTGTCATTGGGAGAATTAAGGCATTTTTTTTTCGCTTGGGGTGGGCGGAACTTTACGACTGGTGTAGTGACGTTAAGAAATATATTACCTATGTAATTTAAAGTTTTAATTTTGAAAAAACCCAGTTGGGTTTTTTCAAGTGTTTTTTTTTTTTTTTTTTCAGAAAAACCCACCTGGGTTTTTTGGATTGGGCTAAATCATAACCCTGTCTCTAGTTGATAATAAATTTCTTAAAGTATCTTTTTTTTTTTCAGTGAAAACTTAAAACAATATAAATTTTTCAACTTTTATTGACTATATGACACTTTGTAGATACAAAACTTTTGACTCTGTCAGTGACTTTTTTAGAATCCCCCCCCTCCCCCCAATTCTGTTTCAACACAGAAATTTTATTCAACGATTTAAGTCAAATATTTTCTCTTCTCTCTCTCTATTTTCTTTTTTTATTAATTTATTATATTAAATGATCTAGCGACATTTTATAAAATAAAATTTCTGGGTCGAAACATGATTAGTACATTTGATCTGCGTATTATACGCCGGAAAATAATGAAAATCTGAAAAAGTTTATAATCAGCAGTACTATTTTGAAAATATCGGACAGATATAAAAAATAATAATAATAATAACCGGATATCAAAATATCGGATATTTTTTATATTTTCGAAAATATATTTACGAACTCTGGGAGCTCTAATATTCTGCAATACTATAACAACCGTACTTATAAAAGAACATTTAATTACATGCACATTTATAAGGAATATGATATTTGTCAGCTTATGTGCTTGCAAGCCAAGCAATATGGAAGCTTCCACGATTCACCACGAGGTACTAATAAACATTTTAAATTGAAATATAATGAAAATTCTCTAACAGATATGCTAAAGAGTTTTAATTTAGTTTGACAAATATCATACCTTTCATTATTTTAAAAAACGATGAATTTAAACTTACCTTATCAGTTTTAAAATATCAGATGTCGGCAATATGAGCAGAGCACAAAAATTTCGCGCCTTCCGGCTTCCGCGTCGATGTAAACAAAACTAGCTGTTGCCAACTCATATTTCTTCCCCAGTCTAATATATGCTCGTGACGTCACCCCTATAAGGAAGTAGCTCTAAAGGCTCAGTAGCTCTAGTCTAGCTCATTTATTTGTAAGCATTATTTGCAGAATTTGAATAGAAATTTTCTGAAAATTAACATTTGAAATCGTGAAATAAAAACATATTTAAGTAATTTCGCTAATTTATATCGACATCAGTTATAATCTAATTTATTTTTTAACGTTATATATATTTATAATAAATAAGATAATTAACACAAAATCATTCTGATATTGTGTATGTTCCTTATATTTTTCAGATCTATTGTACATATTTTTATAATTAGTACTGATAGAATTAAAAAAAATAGTGAATTCTTCAAAAGCTTAATGCTTTTGAAATCAATTGATGCGATTTTCAATATTTTCTCAATATGATACTTTATAGGCTCGAACACTGGGGTTCAACGTTCAACCGCCCCCACGCACACACATATCCGAGATTTACTTTTATATTTCTCGAAAGTTTTTGAATTATATTAAATTCATTGTATTAAAATTATTTTAGTATTGTGAATAGAATTAATAACACTGTATTCACATGATGAATATACTATGTTAACCATCCGACCACTGAATAAAATATCCAAGAATTATTATTTTAGTCTGTAGAGTTGTGCAAGGTGACGTGACGAACAAGTTTTTGCTGCTGCTGTAGGACAGATATCGGTACTTTTATCGATGTTTTTTCTACTTGTGTGTCCTACAGCTTTTTCAACGTTTACTTTTATCAATGTTATTTCTACTTCTGTGCCCTACAGCTTTTTCAACGTTTACTCTTATCAATGCTTTTTCTACTTCTGTGTCCTACAGCTTTTTCATCGTTTTACGGTAAAAGTCACGTGATGTGAACTGGTCTATTGGACACATATAATATAGAATTATCAAAATACAACTGAATTATTGATTTATAAAGAGATATAATAATACAGCATATGCTATACAAAAAAATTGTTAATGGTTAGGCACTTATTTTTATTACTTTCAATTACTGTATAGGGTAATTTAAAATAACGTCACAAATCGACTATTGGAGGTCCAATAACCTTTAGAAGGTAGTTGTGATTGGTAGCTGAGAGGATTTTGGACGCGACTGGAGGTCAACCGGGCAGTTTTGATTGACGGATGAAACGGTAATCAGCAGATTGCAACTTCACTATACTTGACGAAAATGGACAAAAATCGCTTTCGGGTGCAATGGACCCATCTTGATAGCCGGAAGGTTAAAATTAAAAATTGAGCCCCCCCCCCCCCCCCCCCGCTGGGTTTAAAAAGAAACCCGGGTGTTTTACAACCCTGGCCATAAATCTCATAGGTAATTACATATTTCTGTACTACTAATAGGTTGTGCTACATTATGAGAAAAATATCTTTAAAATTCATAACAAAAGTACTATCTGCATAATAGTTTTATATTGGGTGATCTATCTTTTCCAAATATCATTGTCGTTGCGCTTCGCTGCGCATTGAATCATCTGAAGTAGAATAGCAAAATACCCGATAATTTTGGAACAATGAAAAACAATGGAAAATTTAGGAAAAAAACTGGGAAAATTGGGAACTTTTCGAGGAATAAACAAATTTAAGAAATTTTCAAGAAGAAAGAGCTGTTTACATAATATAAAAAGTTTTCAGTTTTTATACATGATTTATACAATTGAATTGTTGTATTATTTATATTCTACGTTTGAGAACTAGTATCGAAATACTGACTTTTTATATAGAATGTAAGCTGAAAAAAAGTAATTGTAAAGTCATTTTTGTAATATCAATTTTCCTGTTGTCAAATAATTTATTTTCTTCTATAATATCTTTCATAATATTATTTCATGTTATTATATGAAGATTACTAAACCACTAAGTATCTTTGTTCTGAACGTTAAGTGTTTGTAATTTACATATACAAAATGATGACTAGTATAGCTTATTTAATTCAATTTCAATGTTTTACGTGGAAATATTTAAAGTTTGTAAATTTTTGTGATTTTTGTATGTTTATTGATATTAATCAACTTATCGATTGATAATTTGTACGATAACAGTATAAACGTATGTTAATGAAAATGCTTTAAAATATTGACGTTGGAATATTCCTAGTTTTCGGGAATATTTAAAATTCTCGATTTTACTTTAAATTCCCTGTGGAAATAACAAGTTTTTATGCCGGAATACACTTTTCAAAAGGCTAACAGCGCTAATCTCAAATCATAGTTCTCAAACAGTAGGATTTGTCCTATATGGTGTTAATTCAGACACTTTTCTCCAGGAAAGATTTTGGAAATCCAGGAAGGGGATATTATAAGGTTCCTGGGGAGGTCGGTTTTGTACTTATAGAATTCAACATAAAAATTATACATAAAAATATCAATAGTCCATGGCATATTAGTAGCATACAAACCAATCGATGCTCCGTATCAAATGTCCTACCTAAATTCATCCCAAATTCCATTGGTCAGTAACATTAACTTACATGTTTCTATATCAGAATGGTGATATACAGATTATAAAATGTGATTGGTTGAGACGATTTTGGACAAAAATGAATAGCGTGAAATGGCGAGACTGCCATTATTACCAAATTAATGTTTTAAAACTTAATTCACATTTAATCGAACACGTGCAGGCGATTATCGCCATGTTTTGGAATCTAGGTTTGCTATAGTTTGGACAAAACCAAGGCAACACTAGATACCGGGCTTGCTCATTCACTCTCAAAACGTCACAAATGGTGGCTGACCGCGACCAGCGATTGGTCCAAAGCAACGCGCCCATCGTTTTGTGCCAATCGCTGTATGTCTTTCCTCCTAGTCAGCCACCTTTTGTGACGTCATCATAATGAATGAGCAAGCCCGGTATGTAGTGTAGCCCTGACAAAATCGTCTGTTGAGCCCAGACCTACGTTACACACGGCCGGTGCATGACGTTTAAAACGTCACATGGAGTGGATCATTTTTGTACGGCGATTGGTGCAAAATGGTGGGCGCGCCGCTTTTCATCAATCGTTGTGTAAAAATGATCCACTTCATGTGACTTTTTAAACGTCATGCACCGGTCGTGTATAACGTAGGTCGCGCTACTACAGAATACTTAAGTGATGACATAGTGGCAAAAAAAATTATTGGTCGAGAGAGGTTAAACAAAAAGGAATTTCAAGCAACATAGCGAGACTGCCATTATCGTCAAGCTAATGCTTTTAGACTTCTATCTATTTTCCAACCAAATCCATACTCATCTAAGCAGCTATTGACAAGTTCTGGGATCTTGATTCTCCTAGATTGGACAAAAACTTCAATTAGAGCTCGCATTCTGTCAGGGCTACACTAGATACTTGGCTGGCTCATTCATTATCATGACGTCACAAATGGTGGCTGGCCGCGACCAGCGATTGGTACAAAGCGACGCGCCCATCATTTGTGCCAATCGCTGTATGTCTTTCGTTTTGTTGTTTCGCTTTGTACCATTCGCTGGTCGCGGCCAGCCACCATTTGTAACGTCATGATAATGAATGAGCCAGCACGGTATCTAGTGTAGCCCTGATTCTGTGCGTATGTTACCACTCTCCTAAAGAGGCACTCAACAGAATTCAACAACTCTGTTCTGTGACATTTTAAACTTTAGTCTTCGACAATGGCAGAAACCGCGACCTACGTTATACATGGCCAGTTCATGACGTTCAAAACGTCATTTTTTTTTTCACGGCCATTGGTACAAAGAGTCGCACCCATCGTTTTGTGCCAATCACCGTGTAAAGATTATCCACTCCGTGTGACGTTTTAAAAGTGATGAACCTGCCGTGTATAACGTAGGTCACGATACTACTCTATAAGAAAAGGACATGTTCACAAACAAACAGTTCCATCAACCAATCTACCAGTAAATTTTGTCGATGCAGGAATCGTCATGGCGACGTAGGCCAATCATATTATAGGCCAGTTTAAAGTAGACCAATCAAATTTCCCCATTTTATGTGTACATAGAGTTGCAAAGGGCGAAAAAAACAGGTTTTTGTTTTTTTTCCTTGTCACGTCATCTACGGGTATTAGAAGAAAAACACCAATAGGCGTGAAGAATATTTTAACACAGCTTCCCCTTCGTCCATTAAATAGTCTTTTTCGGAGGACATATACCAGCAGAGGCGTAGCTATTTGCCACTCGTAAGTAAAGTCCATTCCCGGGAATAACCCGGGTTTTTTTGGGAGGGAAATATTAATAATTCCCGGGCGTTTTCATAAAGTTTTAGACATGGAATTTTTTAATTTCTAAACATTTTTTTTTTTTTTTTTTTTTTTTTTTTACAAATGTAAACAAAATCAGTAACACAAATACAGAAAAATAGCACAGTTTACATGAAAATTGACGACTTACATGGTTAAGCTGCAGAAATAATTAAGTAAGATAAATTAAAATATCATAAGTAATTTGATATTTTAATCTTGGATAAGCAAAAAGTGCGAGAAGCAGATGACAGATTCATCTTGCCTGACATGAATATAAACATCACCCCTGTTCTCTGATTCAGACAATGTAAAAAAAAAAAAGAAAACGAACAAAACTAATAGAAATCAATGCAAAAAATAGACTAACTCAGAAGAAAATTAATATTGAGTATGCCTGAATAGTAAATATGCCAGCTAACAGAAATTAAACAATTTTAATTTTTAAAGAAACATTCAAATCTTTACCAATTCACAGCTGCCATTGTTGTAAAGCAAATGAGTTTTAATAAATCATAAAAACCTAGAGCGCAAAATCCCAAGTTTTGTGAATTCAAACCTATTTTAAACTTTTCGGAACAATGCTTGAAATTTCTTACAAATAAAAAAAATTAAATTGAAAATGACTAGTTTTGTTTACTTTCAAAACTCCTTCAAAATTTACAATATTCCCCAAAATTCCGGGTTTATTCTAAAAAATTCCCTGATTTATTCCCGTCCCTCAAAAACTGCGGGGTTTTTGCAACTCTATGTGTGCAGTAGGAGTCATGAAGAGCAAACAGGTTTTTCTTGCTAACCAACCGTAATTGAGCCAACAGTGACGTCAGCTGCCCTTTCTTTAAAAGAAAAGAGCAGCTGACGTCACTGTTGGTTAAATTACTGTTGGAAGGCAAGAAAAACCTGTTTGTTCTTTATGACTCCTACCAGGGCTACACAGATACCAGACTGGTTCATTCATTATCATGACGTTACAAATGGTGGCTGGTCGCGACCAGCGATTGGGGCAAAACGAAAGACATACAGCGATTGGCACAAAACGATGGGCGCGTCGCTTTGTACCAATCGCTGGTCGCGGCCAGCCACCATTTGTGACGTCTTGATAATGAATGAGCCAGCCCGGTATCTAGTGTAGCCCTGCTCCTACTGTACACATAAGATGTGGTGATTTGATTGGTCTACGTTAAACGGTCTACGATATGATTGGCTTGCGTCGCCATGAGGATTCCTGCAATGATCGCTACGACAAAAATGTACTGATAGATTGGTTGATGGAAGTGGTTGTTTGTAAATATGTCCTTTCCTTATTGAAGACTTAAGCAGGTATACAGATAGAATATTTTACTATTTTTTAAACAAGATAACCACCAGGAATCTGTATTCTGCAAAATTTTCTTAAAATACGAAATTTTTGCATAAATACAAGCTTTTGATTGGTTAATCTCGCTTCTAAAATACAGCAAAGTCTCTCAGGATCAATAAATTCCGAAAATGCGCAAAACTGCCCCATAGATAAGAAAGCCGTAAAACGCGTCAAGAAAACGTCATACCAAGTAGGCAAAAAAAAAAAAAAAAAAATCGAACAACTTGCATGTTTCGATTTCGATGGCTCGTGGAATTATTAACTATAAGGAAAGGGCTAGGCTAACGAAAAAGAAAGGCTACCGCGGTACTTTACGCGTATATTTTTTTACAGACCGCGGGAGTCACGTGATGCTCGAATCCACCAATGCAGGTGTACGAAAAGAACATCACGTCACTCTAGCGGTCTGTAAAAAAAGATAAGTGGAATGCACCGCGGTAGCCCGCGACCTACGTTATACACGGCCGGTGCATGACGTTTAAAACGTCACATGGAATGGATCATTTTTACACCACAATTGGTGCAAAGCGGCGCGCCCCTCGTTTTGCACCAATCACCGTGTAAAAATGGTCCACTCCATGTGACGTTTTAAACGTCATGCACCGGCCGTGTATAACGTAGGTCGCGGGTAGCCTGTCTTTTTCGTTAGCCTCGGGAAAGGGCATCTGACGTCGCTGTTGGTTCAATCGAGGCTAACGAAAAAGAAAGGCTTCCGCGGTGCTTTACGCATATCTTTTTTTACAGACCGCCGGAGTCACGTGATGCTGGAATGCACCAATGCAGGTGTACGAAAAGAGCACACGTCACTCTAGCGGTCTGTAAAAAAACATAAGTGGAATGCACCGCGGTAGCCTGTCTTTTTCGTTAGCCTCGTGGTTCAATTACGGTTGGTTAGCAAGAAAAACCTGTTTGTTCTTTATGACTCCTACTATGCACATGAAATGGGGAAATTTGATTGGTCTACGTGAAATTGGTCTATAATATGATTGGCCTACGTCGCCATGAGATTCCTGCAATGATAGTTACGACAAAAATGTAGTGGTAGATTGTTTGATGGAACTGTTTGTTTGTAAACATGCCCTTTCCTTATTAGTCATAAACAATAATTATTAATTCTATGAGCCAATGAAATCGAAACATGCAAGTTGTTCGAATTTTTTTCTTTGTTTTGCCTGCTTGGTATGACGTTTTCGTGACGCGTGTCACGGCTTTATTATCTAGGGGGCGTTGATGTAGGGTAGTTGACGTCAGAAATCATCGGTTTGAGGTCAAATAAACGTTGGAGAATAGTTGTGATTGGTAGCTGAGAGAACTGTGGGCTGCTTATGTATACATATATTTTGAAACTTTCACCAAGATTGGTGGGGGAGGCAATAAATAAAAAAATAAAAAAATACTTATAAATAATTGAATGGGGGTGAAATAAGACTATTTAGTACTGTACTCATCCAATATTGGATATGACAGGGCTTTTAACCGATTCCAGACGCTGCGATTGAGCCCCACTCAACAGATCGAGAGGGGCCGGAGCAAGTCCGGACCCCAAGCTAGGCCCGTCGCTTCATAGGCGAACAAAGTAGAAACTTATAAAAGGTAACTTATAAAATTTCATTATACGGCTTTTACGGAGTATGGAAGGGTCAGAGTTAAGGGGGGTAACAGAAAAATATAAGAATGAGATTTGGCCCCAAAAACACAATTTTTGCATTTGGTTAAGGAAAGTTTTAAATGCTTTATTTCTTCCAAATAGGAAAGCTTTTTGAAGGCGATGTAGGGCGGACGCGTGCAGTTGAAAAAAAAATAATCTATAGATTGTTTTCAACTCTCTAAATGGATAGCTCATATATACATATGTGTGTGTATGTGTGTACTAGATAGTACTTGTCAAGGTTTGATGGTAAACAACTATATAGTTCCATTTGAAATATATTTGAATTTTTAATTAGTTGCTTTTTAATTAATTAAGCATTGAAAACGTTATGAATTGCTATAGTGTCTAAGCAATTCCTAAAAATATAAGGCGATAGATGGCGCTGTCAGTCGAACCTACTCAATAAATGAAGTGAAAGAATTTAAAGAATTTTAAGCTTGTAATTTCTAACCTATTAGGGTTACTTTTTATCAGTAGTTTAACTAATAATATTAATTGAATAGACAGGGCAGTTGTTTGTACATACTACAAACCTCAATTTTTTTTTTAAAAATATCAATCTTTAGTATTTAATTTTTTTAAATTACGTGGCCTTTAAAATTTTCCACTAATTTTATTTTTATTAGTCTCGCTCTAAAACCCCGGACTTAAAATTTGCTGCATCCAGCTATACATATTTTTAATTGCTTGAATTTAATTTTATATTTTCATACATTATTAAGATAGTTTCTTTTATAATTCTTAGATGAATATTTTCCTTCTTTCTATTTTCTTTCCTCTTCTTTCTCCTTTTTTTAAAGGGAAAAAAATCAAATATTTCTCTTTACATTCTTGATAACGGTCATACAAAATATAACTAAAATTGTAGAAGACCATTTCAGATAGACCATTTCAATTTATTTAATCGATAATCACATGCAAAATTTTAAAATTTAAATATTTTTAATACAAAATTAGATATTTGTAAAAATATTCTTGGATGTTCTATTTTACTTAATTATTAAGCATTCGAATAATAATAAAAAAGTACAGATCATATAACTTCTCCCCCTGAAATAAAATATGACTAATTATAACAAAAGATATTCCAGAAATCATTCTATCAGCAGCAGGAATAGAACTCATCTTCTATGTAGATAACCAGTTCATAAACCGACGCTTTAAAAGACTGGGCTATCGTGACCTCGGTCTGTTAATCTCGAAAACTGAACAGGTTCTATATTTGATTTTACTCATACGCAGTTTTGTTCATTTTTGCGCTGAATAATTCGTACTTAAATTTTTAAACTTGTGCTTTAATATATACTAGATAGTACCCGTCAAGATTTGACGGTAAAAAACTTAAAAATTGCATTAGTAATATGTTTTAATTTTTAATTAGTTGATTTAACTTAATAAAGTATCGAAAACTTGTGTAAGCGATTCCTATAGATATAAAGCGATAAATGGTGCTGTCAGTCCAAACTACTCAACTAATGAAGTGAAAAGATTTTAAGCTTGTAATTTATAACCTATTATGCTTGCTTTTTAGCAGGAATTTAACTAAAAATATTAATGGAAATTTTCTATAGTCTAAACTTTTTTTTAAACTATCAGTATTTAGTATTTTATATATATATTTTTTAATTATACGAAATTAAAATTTTTTTCCTTACTTTTATTTTTACCAGCCTGACTTTAAAACATTATTTATATGTTAAACCATGTATATCATGGTGGTTTCTTTTATAGTTTTTATATGAATATTTTCCTTTCTTTCTTTTTTTCTTTTTTACGGAGAATAATCACATACGTTTCTTAGTATATAAACATATCTTCTTGATAATGGTCAGGCAAAAAAAAAAAAAAAAAAAGATAAAAGTTTAGGTCAATTTATTTAATCGATAACACATGCAAAATCTTTTAATTTAAATATTTTTAATATCAAATTATTAATCATTGTAAAGTATTGTGTTAGTTGTAAATTAGTAAAGTATTGTCAGGTGTTAAATTTTACTTACCACAGTCGCAATATAAAAAAAAAATAATAATAATAACAATACTGAGTATTTTCTGAATATTTTTAAATCACGCTATCTTTATTTATTTTTCACTATTATTATTTATTTATTCTTTTTTATGAGTCTTACTCTAAAACCACGAACTTAAAATTTGTTGTTTGCAGCTAACGATTTATAATACATATTTTTTAATTACTTGAATTTTATTTTACATTTTTATACATTATTTAATTATTAAATCATGGATATCAACGTCATTTTTCTTTTAGATTTCCTGTTTGAATATATTTCTCTCCTTTTATTTCCTCACTTTTTTATATATATAAAAATAATAAAATACTATTCTTTGTATATATCTTAGTATTTATATGGCATCTTGTTAATGGTCATACCAAATATAACAAAAATTGTAGATCAGTTCAATTTATTTAATCAATAATTACATGCACAATCTTTTAATTTAAATATAAAATTGGTAATTAAAAAAAAATATTGTTAGATGTTAAAATTTACTTAATTGCATTCGAATAAAAAAAAATTGCAAATTATATAACATCTTTTGAAGTAAAATAAGAAATTATTGAAATTAATTATCTTATCGCCAATTAAGTAACAAAACCCCGAGCTACCCCGAGCGAGCATCGAACCTGCGCTGTCAACGGCTTAGAACCACTGCTTAAAACAGGTGCCTTAGACCGCTCAGCCATCCCGACCTCACACTAGTCTGCTCTAAAGCTGGATATGTTCTACATTTAATCATGCGCATTTGTTTCTTTTTTTGCACTGAAAAAAACTGATCTTATGAATTAGCTTTTAGTTTTAATATAGAGGATGATACGATGGTTGATATATTATTATTACTATTATTTCATCAAGAATGGCTTTTGTGGCGGGAGGGGGGAAGGGCTCAAGGGATGGTATTTTCTTTTTAACCAGTTCCCCCTGCTGGCTCATCATCCTTTGAAGAAATAAAGCATTTTTTTTTAAATTCTGCCAGTAAAGTATCATAAATGGGTGTTCGTTGATCAAACCTGAATATTTTATAGATTATTTTTCTTTTCTGTTACCGCCCCCCCCCCCCCCCCCCAGACACACTCTAAAAAGGTTAGACTGTGAAAAATATTATCTTTTAAAAGTTTCTGCTTTGGTCGTCTTTATTTCATCCCTATTTAAAATCTCTGTATGTTACTTTGCATTTTTTAATGACCCCCCCCCCCCCCACATCCTTTTCCTAAAGGCCATTGGCGGCATATACTTACTATGAATACTCTTATAAATCCCTTCTGAAGATTCTATAAGGTATTCATAGTTTTCCATTTTTTTGCTTTTTCATCCTATCAAGTATAATTCCTGCAGTGTCCATTCCATTGCATTTTATATTGTCTTATCCTTTGTTTTTCACATGTGTTTTCATTTTTAAATATATATCCAATCCATGTAGCGAGTTGAAAAATTATCTATCCATTGTATTACCATTTTAATCCCCCCCCCCCCCCCGCTAAAAGCTCCCTTCAAATTAAAGAAATTAAAATTTCTTCTGCCAAATATCAAAATTGTGCGTTCTTGTGCTAAATTTCAGAGTTTTATCTTATATATTTCAATTATCCCAATCTCAACTCTGCCTCATCCTTATCCTAAAAAAGAGAGAAAAAAAAGGAATAATAATGGGGAAAGCTTTCCACATTGTTCTTTATTTGAATCTTTTTAAAATCTCTCTATGTATAATTGTTTAATTTTCTTGCCCCTTACGCCCCCCCCCCCACCTCCAAAGGTTATTCTCGGTGAAAATTAACTATTGAAAACAATAATAACATACTTTGTAATAAATATATATATCGCTGTGAATTTAGCGAATTGAAATAATTTATATATAGTATTATCTTTTTAACCAGCCTTCGCCTCCCCCCCCCCCTCCTTGAAGAAAAAAAGCATCTAAAACTTCCCCCAGTAAAATGTCAAAACGGTGCCCCCCCCCCCCCACCGACCAAATTTCAGAATTTTTTTTCACATTTTCTGTTAGTCTATAAATTCCCCCCCCCCCTCCCCCATTTACCCTGTAAATAATGAAAATTCTCAACTTTATAAAAATTTCCCCTGTTTTGTCTTTGGCGGGTGTTTAAATGACATTGACAGGCAAACAGGGAAAATCAAAATATGGTTACAGTTCAGCATTTTTTGCATCGGTTAGGAATAATAATAATAAAAAAAACAGAAAAAAACTGTTTTTTCTTTTAAACAGCTTTTTTCCCTCTAAAAAATAATGGATTTTTTCTGTAAAAATTACAAAATCCGTATTTTTTACAGAAAAAAACTGTTTAAAAGAAAAAAACAGTTTTTTCTTGTAAAAAATATGGATTTTGTAATTTTTACAGAAAAAACCCATTTTTTTTACAGAAAAAAACTGTTTTTTTAAAAAACAGTTTTTTTCTGTAAAAAAAATGGGTTTTTTCTGTAAAATTTACAGATTTTTTTTACAGTGTACTTTAAAAATCTTCACTGTTTAAATTATAAGAAGTGTAATTATAAGCATACAATTTATTGCTGAATATATTTTTTTAATTGCTATAAAAGGCGTAAAATTAAAAATTTATAAACAGTAAAAATAAGCTTTATTAGTCTTTTTACCAATTAAAAGAAGTATATACCAGTGGACTCGTGCGAAAGATTTCGCCACTGCAGTGTAATATTTTTAGCAACATCTAATATTTTTAGATGCAGGTTTAAACTACTAAAATAATAATAATAATAATAATAATAATTAAGGACTAAAAATATCTGCAAACAATATGAATCAAGACAGAATATCATCTCATTTATTCCATCAAAGTTACTGTAAAAACTGACCGAAGATAGCAAACGGAAAAAAAAAAAAAAATAAATAAATAAAATAAATTATCAATCGTATTTAACTGCATTAAAGGGTGACACCATCTGTTTCGGAAGAAAAAAAAAACATGGGATACAGAAAAATAAAACTGAACATTTGAATTTAAATTTAATTTTTTGCTTTTTAATCATAAATATAAAATAAACCCGTGCAGCAACTATGTCCCACTTTATCTTTATTGAACATTTTATATATATAATGTATATCTAAGAAAATACGAACTGCAGAATGACGAATAAGATACCATATGAAAGGATTTTGAACAGGCTTCTGACTTAGTACAAATACATTTTCCTAAAACATGTTTTTTGATTAAAATTTGCGGATAGTTAAATTATTAAATCGGCATTGTTTTCATAAATCCCCTCAAAGGTTTCCCTCAAATTACTGTTGTCACAAAAATAAAATACCGCATTATATCGTGCTCAGCAATAATTATAAAAAAAAAAAAAAAAAAAAAAAAAAAAAATGTAAAATAAAGATTGCTGCACGGGTTTATTTTATATTTATGATTAAAGAGCAAAATTTAAATTCAAACGCTCAATTTATTTTTCTTTGTCCCATGTTTTATCCCGAAACAGATGATGTTATCTTCCAATGCAATTAAAATACGATTGATATATATATTTTTCTTTTTTTGCCTTAGCTATCAGCGATCAGTTTTTACTGTAACTTTGATGGGATAAATAAGGCGATATTCTGGCGACTAGTGTTGTTTGCAGATATTTTAAGTCCTTTTTTTAAATATATATATAAATTTAACTTGCATCTAAAAAATATTAAAATGCAGTGCGAAATCTTCGCACGGGCCCACTGGTTATAATTATTTCCCATTCAAAGAAAATCACCGTTTTCAACAAAGCATTACTTTTGAAAGTGGGGCAAGTCCATTAGCTTACACCACAACCGTGATTTTTTTTTTTTTTTAAGTAACGCGGATAACCATTATTGCATGTTAAATTTAAACGAAATAAACAGCACAAAAAGTTATAAAATAAGTTCATTACTGCTTACGGATATTTTTAAACCCATTCAAATGCAAACCATTAAACATCTTAGCAATAACATACAATGGACTTGGCCCACTTTCAAAAGCAACGGCTCATATGTACACTGCAAGGGGGAAAAAAACAACAACAACAAAAAAACTAGTTGTTGGGGGGCCCACCGTAATACTTACCCATCATGGATATACATAGTATAAAATATGTAAAAAAACTCCAAAAAGGATAATCATATTAACTAACAGTTTACTGCGTTGGATTAAGCGTCTCTTTTCCAATTAAAATAAATCTTTGAATTTGAAATTTGAATGAACAACAGTGTCATGAAAAATCGAAGAGTGTGGAAAATAGGATTACAAATATCTCGGCAACTCATGATCCGATCGACTTCATTCTTTATGCAAAATTTACTTTTTTTTTTTTTTGTCTTTTATATTCACTCCTTAATTAAAATTTTTATATACCTTTTATCAGAACGAATATTTCGAGAGTCCGAAAAAATTAGTTCCGGATAATCGAGATTACTGACATATTCAATAAGCTTCTTCCCATAGTTGCATACTAAGTACATACAAATTTTCAAGTCTCTATCTCAATTTGTTCGGGATATAGAGCGTTTACAGACACACACACACACACACACACACACACACACACACACACAGACGGACGGATTTTTTTTTTTCTTAAAATATGTTTTTCGGAATCTCCAGTGTCTCAAACGAGTAAATCCGTCAAAATATTTTTTCGATTTTTAAAACGATTACAAGACTTACCCTATACCACGTATGATGGGTAAGTAAAGTGTTGATTTTACGGAATAATACTTGTCAGTATATTATACCTTAAAAAAAAAAAAAAAAAAAAAAAAATATATATATATATATATATATATATATATATATATATATATATATATATATATATATATATATATATATATATATATATATATATATATTTGTCAGTGTATATGTCAGACTTTTAGGTAGACTTCGTAAGAAATACTACCTATTACATTCTCCCCTGTGTTGGAATTTCGGAAAAAATTTTGCAAATCTACGCCGATCATGACTCCCAGAACCCAAAACCACACCCAGTACAAAACTTTTATCTATCTATCTATCTATCTATCTATATCACTTTTTTATGGACATGATAACTACAATAATTATGAACAAATCTCTTCCAAACTGATACATAAAATCAAGGGGCATAAAATCTCGGTCAAGTTCGTTAATGGGCAAAATCGAACCAAGGGGCGGGGGGAATGCGGGGTTTTTTTGTGAAAACAGAAAAAAAAAACACAACTTCTTAGTTATAATACGTATCGAATCCGTTTAAAGTTATTATTGGTTCTAGGAAAAAGGCCGAAAATTTATGTATGCTAGATATTTGATATCATTAAAAATGGCCTCCAGGTGGGGGGAAATAGGGGTTTAAGAAGAAAAAAATTCCTAACTTCGTCAATTCCCAAGATAAAAAAAAATCCGCTTGAATTTGTTATAAATCCTCTTAATATTATCTAAAACTTTTATACTGACAATTTTTTTTTATAAGACCAACCCTTACAGCAAAAAAACTTAAAAACAAAAAAATTCCCGCCGGCTCCGCCTACAAATACATTTAGATTTCGAAGTGGGTGGTCCCAACTGCAGCAACATGGCAAAAAGGATTAATGTTCTAAAATGGGAAATGTGCACGTGGATACGAGAACTCCGTAAAATCGTTGTAATTGACACGTTTGCAACGTGACAAGGTAATTTCTTCTGCAATTCTCAATAAACAGGCGCCCTACGGTCTGCGTCTTCAAAATCTACCTGTGCCTGTTAGCCGAGCCGTCAGGGATTTTTTTTTTTTTTTTTTATTCTGTATAATTGGGTTTCGAAAAAAAATATTTTCAAGATATATGCATTAAGGCCATTAATACAATTTCCCATTACACGGTGCATAATGATTTATTGAAACATGGCTAGCAGTATGGACTTAACTTAGTGAAATATTGAAGGATCTTAAAGCGATGTCGTTTATACGTTCTAGATCTAGAAACTTTTTAACTTTATTTTAATTTTTATTTATCATAAAATATTATGAAATGTAAAAGGGACAAATTCTCTTAAATCGGGAATGATTATCTAATGAGACCTTTCTGGATTAACAAATCAAACATATGGAATTGAAACACTAAATTATAATCGTCTATTAAATAAGGAGGGATGGGGACAATGGCCGCATCTATAATTCGAAAGGTATCAGATGAATTGTTAGTTTTTTCAAGTTTATTCAATTGATAAAAACTTATATATATATATATATATATATATACATATATTATAAGGATAAAAAATCCAAATTTTCTAAAAAGAGAAAACACGTAGAAAAGCAATAAAATCCTCATTGGCGAAGAACAAAATAGCAGCAGCGGCGAAGAACAACACAGCAACAGCGGCTCTCAGAAATATATAAGAAGTTATGCCCCCCTATATCTCCTACCCCCTTGTTGTCTCATTAATTCGATAATAGAAATTCTCTAGGGTTCAGGATCTTAAATCTTATACCTACAATAAATATTGATTTTGTGATAATTGCATTAATAATTAGTTTGAACGATTAATTATTCGTTTACATATTTTATTAATTATTGTTAATCCTAATTATTTATTTCAAAATGACTACTTTCAAATGGCTTTCAGAAAATCTACTTTCAAAATGACTACTTTTGAAATACTACTGATTTCAATATACCTTATCGAGTCCTTCCCATATATTTTTTTAATTTGTTTTGTCATTGCTAAAATGCCTAAAAATGCAAAAAGTTAAAGCAGTCTCAAAAACCAAAAAAGAAGAAAATCAGAGGATTCACCGAGCATTTTCTTTTTTGCTATTGAAAGAAAGAAAAAAACTTTCATTACTATTTTTCACCTAAGATGTGCCTGATATCTCCGGGAGGATGGAGAGAATGAATCTCTGATTACCCTAGCAACAGAGAATCCACAAATTAGAACGAAGCGTTGCAGTCATAAACAATATTTAAACCACGCCTTATTACTGTTTGCCGCAATTTCAATAACTCACCAAACACTTATATCAAAACTCATAATTACTTTTCATCATTTTTGTTTGAAGATTGGTATCCACAAGTGGTCTTCAGATACAGACGATGATTTCGGGGTGTGATATCAATTTACGGCTGTACCTGCCGAGCCGGTGCTTGGCTAGGTACTAAGCTGTAGAAATAGTATATGCATAGTAAGAATTAATTGATGCATATTAAGAAATTGGGATTGTTAAAAGTACAGCGAGCGGAATTCTGATCAAGATGTGTTTTGAATGGAGGTAGCCTTAGATGGCCTGCTACTGCTGGCCCTGATGTTAGTTATGTTTGTAGCGGCTGAACAGAGCCACCCGGGGCCGATAGGCTACTTGAACTGTGACACAGGTGTCGCCCTGCAAATTTTCCCTAATAAAACTATTCAAGGAACAAAAGAAAAAGACGATCCATTTGGTAAGTTATCAGTTATTATTTTGTTAAATATTACGTAGATATTTATTGAATGTTTTATTACAATTTTAACCCTTTATAACCCGACGGTACTTTGTCCAACGGCGGCGGCCTGTAAATGTTTCATGTTAACAAATTTTTTTTTTTTTTTTTTTTTTTTTTTTTTAAATAAAAAATCTATTTTAAAAGGTGCTTTTCTTTAAAATCATTAATGTTTGCATGCTTTTTCCATTAAATGAGGCATCAAAATATTTAGCATCTCTATATCTACAAAACGTTTTAAGATTTAATGCTAATTTTTGCATGACTTATGGTTGTCTGCATCAGTGCTGAATTCAGACACTTTTCTGCGGCTCAGGGGGGACATTACAGATTCCGGGGGGGAATTGCACTTTTTAACCATTAAAAGCATAAGATCTCAAATATTTCGGGGGGGGGGGGCATTTCAATACTCAGGGGGGGGAGTGTCCCCCCGGGCATCCCCCCTGAATTCAACACTGGTCTGCATCTTTTTTTTCATGAGGCATTTGTATCGTAAGATGTGGCTACAATGCAAGACTCATATGTTTCATGTAGCCGTGTGCGTACACCATCATTACTGTAATGAGTTGTTGGTGTTGTGTTGCACGATTGTAATAATGTGAATAATGGTGCCCATTGTTGTTTGCAAACAGCTGAGATGCGCCCCTGCTTACTGAAAGGTTAGACAGGCCTGTTTTAAAGTAGAGTCCTGCATCGGATCGTGTAACTCGATTTCATCCGAACCCGACTCAGTCCAAGGTTCGGGTTGTATCGGGTTGACGGTAATTTTTTTCGTTGAGGTTCGTGTTCGAATAGGATTGACTTTAATATTGACCATAAATAACCATAACGATTATAACACGTAAAAATACAATATAAAACGGTGCAGCATCATTCAACTTACCAAAATTGTGGCTCGAGTTACTCCATGGTTACAAATATGGAAATAAACATCCAAGTAAAAAATAAAAAATAACGCGCATAATTTTAAAAAGTACGTGAAAAATTAAATGATAGTGTTTCAAATAACTTCATAGACCGTGCAATTATAGAATATTTTTATTTGTTTTGATAATGACTCAGATTGAGCATAAACATATCAACAACCGAATTCATAAATACTTTTCAACTATGTTAGAAAGTATTAAAAAATGAGTTAAACTACGTCATTTTTAATAATTCAATACTCATAAATTGTATTACTGCTATTTATGATATTGCGATTACGAAAAGGTATAATTAAGCTTAAATGCGTTGAAAGGAAAACAGGATATTATGTGTGTGTATTATAAGTGTATACCTAAGCAGTATAATAAATAGTTAATTATTTATGGATATTATATTAAAATGAAAATAAGTATTACATTATATGAGTACATTTACTTTAATAGCAAAAGTTTGCAATCTTTCATCAAGTATCCTTGATTGTCACGTGGTACTATTTTGTAAAGTTTTTTCTGTTGCTTTTTTTTTTTTTTTTAAATTAAATATATACATCTGTTTAATGAGTATTATCAAATATGTAGTGTTAAAGTAAAATTAAATTAATGGGTAATATAATGTGTATACAAATAAATAGATCCCAAGCTGAAAAAAATATTGTCTTTTTAAAAATAATTAACTGATTTTGGTTCGTTAGATGCCAAGAAACTGAAAATTGAAGAAAAATGACTTTTTTGAATGTTCCATAAAGTATATTCCAAAAAGTAAATAAATAATTTTTTTTCTAAAAAATATCTCATTGAATAAATTTGATTTTTTTTTTATGCCACATATTTCTCCTCTGAAGCAAATTTTGAAATGTTAAAAAAAAATCTTTTATTCAATCCATAATTAATGTAAAAATTTAGAAAGTAACTTACAATAATAAGGAAAAATGTGTCTAAATAATAATAAAAAAAAATCACAAGAAACTAAATTGCAAAAACAAATATTATAGTACTACAGTAAATACTATAATACTCGTATAATAGAGTAAATAGTACATTTCTTTCTTAGAATAAATAAATAAATAAATAAATAAATAATAAACAATAAATAAATAAAAAATGAAAAACTATTTTATTTATAATTAAAACGTAAGAAAATACTGCTAAGAAAAGAAATTATTAAAGTAAATACCATAATATAGTAATGCTATAATATAATAGAGAAATAGCATGTTTCTAAATTTCCTATCCCCCCCCCCCCCCCAAAAAAAAAAAAAAAAAAAAAAAAAAAAAGAAAAGAAAAGAAAAACAATTTATAACGAGTTAGAACCCGTCGAAATTCGACGAAGGAAAATGTATTAAAAGGAATTGTTAGATTAAACAAATTGTTAGATTAAACAATTTTAACAAAATTGTTAGATTAAAATTATAACCAACCTACAAAAAAAAAAAAAAAAAAAAAAAAAAAAAAAAAAAGAAAGAAAAAGAAAAGAAAAAAATATATATTAATAAAAAAAAAATCAATCTTACATTGGCCAGTCTAATTTTTAAAATAAATATTATTTTTAACTAAAATTATCAAAATACTATGTCTACCAGCTAATTTTATTCGCATAAGTAATTAGCAACACGTAATCAAGATAGGTAATTATGATGAAGTTATCAACTGTGAGTCTGATCTTTGGTATTACGGAATAAAACTAGTCGTTGGGGACCAGCGTAATACTTACCCATCATGGATATGCATAATGTAACATATTAAAATAAAAATGTGTAAACTACTTATAAAATGCATTGCAATTCAAATAAAATCGTGGCTTGATGACGTCAAAAACTTTAAAGGCTCGATTACTGAATTGCTTGAAAGAGGTTTTTCCTTATAACTCCAAAAATAATAATCCTATTAACTAGAAGTTTATTGCATCTGATTGAGCGTCAAATTTCCAATTAAAATATATCTTTGAAGTGAAATTTGGATGAAATACAGGGTCATGAAAAATCGAAGAGTGTGGAAAATAGGATACCAAATATCTCGGCAACTCATTATCCGATAGACTTCATGCTTTATGCAAAATTTATGTTTTTTTATTGTCTTTTATATTCATTTCTTAAAATAAACAATTTCGAAAATTTTTATATACCTTTTATCAGAACGAATATTTCGAGAGTCCGAAAAAAATAGTTCCGGTTAATCGAGATTATTGAAATGAAATAGGCTTCTTCCCATTATTACATACTAAGTACATACCAAATTGCAAGTCTCTATCTCAAATTTTTCGGGAGATAGAGCGTTTACAGACACACAGACACACAGACGGACGGCAAAATTTTTTTTCTAAAAATATGTTTTTCGGAATCTCCAGTGTCTGAAACGTGTAAATCCGTCAAAAATTTTTTTTCGATTTTCAAAACGATTACAAGACTTACCCTATACTACGTATGATGGGTAAGTAAAATCAGCACAAAATTACACCACTTTGACAGAATTAAAGAATTATTATTATTATTTTTTTTTTTTTTCAATGCAATCCAAACATAACTTCATTTCCAGTGTCGTAAAATTTATATACGCACTTTTAATTTTCATATTCACCATTAAAAAAAATATTTTAACGTGGAACATGCTATTAATATGTTTCCCAAACTTGACGTCATGTTTGCCAGCTACAACATTACATGTGAAAATTCTCACTCTTGACATGAGGTTCCAATCTCAGTATGGCGAGTAAATTTACATCTTTTAGACGCATTCGAAGTAAAATATTTAATTTTTATCAAAGAAAATTTATCATTTAGTTTTAAATAGGACGCCATTTTCATCCACTGAAACATTTCGTCTCTATCTGAGATTAGGGTCAAAATCATTCATCATTCTGGTCAAACTCAGTATCAGCGGAATGAAAAAATATTGAAATGTTACAAATTTATAAATAAATAATAATGCGTTTTTTTTTTTTTTTAGGACGTCATTTTTAATTTAAATTATATATAAACAAAGTTATTTTTATTTTTAACTGTAATGAGATACTGGCATCAGTAAAGTTATAGTAATTCGTATTATTTCTTCTTTGTAACAATGAAAGCAACTCGATTGCTATCATTTTGAAAAAAATTCCTTAAAAACATTTTTAATTAAAAATAAAATAGAAAAATAGAACTTTTAAAAACGATATCTAATGCGGGCTCATCTACAAATAAACAGTTTTCAATAATAATAATAATAAAAATCATTATTAAACTATCTACTCAAGATTTCTAAATTGGTTTCTCAATGCATAATCACAATTTATTTAATATAAAGCTATTAATTGATTAAAGAGTATTTTTTATATTGCACTCTTTTTTTATTTATTTACATTTTATTTTCTACTTTTTAGCGTTTAAAATATCCCATTGCCGCTGTTTCGCAGCCATTTGGCCTGTTTTGGAAAGCGTCGTTTGCACATCATTAAATTAATTGTTGTTGTAACTCATATGCGATTGTAACCCTAAAGAATATTGGGCGATTTATCACCTGTGGCAGGCTAACGGAAAAATGCCTTAAAATTAATTCATTAATATATAATTAAGTTCTAAAAATGTTTAAATGTTGTATTGTCATTGGAAACACACCCTTATACATACGTTTTATAATCCCAGCCTGTCACGAAAAGAGTTAAAAATCGATGATACTTTACATACGAATCTCTTTACAATCGATTTCTTTGCATACGAAAATCAAACAAATAACTAATTACGTAATTTAATTTAAATTAAATCAAGAGATCCAAGATGATAAAAGATAAAGGGATAAAAACGATAATGATTATTAAATATTTAAAAATGCTAACCGTATTAATTTCATAATGTTTATTGATTTAAAATCAGTTATGTATTAGTTTAAAAGATAATTTATTATTAAAAAATTTCAAGAAATAAAAAAAATGTGAATAATAAAAATATTCTTTCATTTAAATTGTTAAATTAAAAAAAAGGTTTGTCTTTAAATGTTCTAAAAACATATATACGATTTTATAAAAACTTTACTGAAAGTGTTTAAAAGGTTTTATTTAAATATACAAAACTGTATTTTCATATAAAACAGAGCGCTTTCGAGCAAACACTTGCCCATCATCAGGGTTACAAACGAACACAAATACACAATGACAAATCTGGTTAAATACATCGCTTAACTGCTGGAGAATGGAACAAACTTTTAAAACAAACCAACAGGGGGAGAGATGTGTGTGAGTATGTTTTTATCATATCTCAAGTTTTTTTACAAAAAGCAAGTTGAATTAAATAAAAGAGTGAAAAAAAAAAAAAAAAACCTTCTCAAGGGTGGGGGAGGGAGAATTTCAAGTATGCTCAACCTTCTGTTGTATTTCTTCA
The DNA here is from genome assembly GCA_963931845.1 of Maratus michaelseni. Taxonomy (NCBI): domain Eukaryota; kingdom Metazoa; phylum Arthropoda; class Arachnida; order Araneae; family Salticidae; genus Maratus; species Maratus michaelseni. The sequence continues at coordinate 46,136,361 of OZ007588.1, read as the reverse complement.
TTATCAATATGGAACGGATCATAATAACATCAATTTTCAAACTATTTCTTCAGGTACTTCTAACTTGTAAATAACATTCGTCAGATTCATTTACTATTCAATTTCTACGCTTTTATGATTTTACTTTTCTTTCTTTCTGATGGAAATGAACCGGAGCTGAATGTAAATAAATGATGGAAAGTGTAGTAACCGATTCAACAAACTTTCCAGAAAGCGAGTTATTACAGTAAAATATCCATAACGAACACACCTGAATAGCAGACACCTCTATTTAGCGGACTTTTTTTTTTTGTCGTCAACACCTATATTATTGTACAATTTTACCTCTGAACAGCGGACACTTCCGAATAGCGGACAAATTCCGCGCTCCCAAGAGGTTCGTTATTCAGAAGTTTTACTGTGTTATTATTACTACTACAGTAAAACCTCCATAATGGACATCCCCGAATAGAGGACACCTCTATTTAGCGGCCCCTTTCGATCACCAGCACCTATGTATTTGCACATTTATACCTCTAAATTGTATATTAATAGTCTTAATTATGTGTTAAGAAAAATCGGAATTTTTTGTAGAAATTGAGTCGGGCCGTGTCTGTTTTCACTGATTTTTGAACGGGCCGGGCGGGGCCTGACTCGTGCCAAACTTTTAGTTTTTACACTATGCCGGGCCGGGTCAAGATAGCTTTCGTTTGGACCGGACATTGGCTTGGAAATTTCGGCCAGTGCAGACTTTTAACTCTCTCTCTTCCTCCTCCCCCCTCCTCCCCCCTTTTGCCACTAAAAATTCGGCACTTTGATAAATCTTATGGTGCAAACTGCACTCCGATATGACAACTTTTTATCTCATTTTTTATGATTTTTTAGGTGCATTCGTAATTATATAAATACGTAGCACCTATTATCGTCGTCTGGTCCGTCCGTCCGTCTGTCCGCATATAACAACGCAAAAACTACCCAACCGAAAGGTTTAAAATTTAAGATATATTATCTTTGCAGAATTTTGTTCAGACATTTCAAGTTTTATGTAAATCGAATCAAAACTTTAGAAGATATTAATAAAAATATTTATTAAGAAATTTGAATTTTTTTTTTAAATCGGGGCTTTCTTGTTATAGGAGTTTCCGAAGTTTAATCGTCAAGCGATCGAGACACTTATTTTATTACAGAACGCAGACGATATAATTCATTTCACAGAATTAATAAAAAATCATCAAGATATGAATATTTATATAACTAGCTATAGTACGAACGCACCTCATTTGTCACGTTTGACGTACAATTTCCAACTTGTTTTATGTAAACATATATTTTTATAGGACACACTGTATATTGAAACTCTCGTAATATTTGTTCTCTCTCAAAAAATCAGAAAAATAAATTACAAATTTATGATGACACTTGTTTTCAAAATCTTTTTATAGAATGAATTATAGCTGTATCCCTTGAGTAATTTTCTTTTGATAATCTAAACAGAAAAAAATATTTAAAAAAAAAACTTGTATCTTAAATTACTATTGAATATAAAGGTGCTGATATTTTTATGTTGAGAAAAGCAAAGCTAATGTTCATCAGTTCTAATTTATTTTACGTAAAATAGGTTTATCGAAAATGGTGTGTATATACTCCGTAGGTAAAATTTATAGCCTACGCCGAGTAATAAAAATATCGATTTCTGACGTGTAATTTGTAACCTGTTGTAGTTTTTTTCTTTCTTTCTTTCTTTTTTTCTTTTTCAGAATACACTGTTGAGGGTAAATATATATTTATTTATTTTAGGGAGATTTCGTAAGAAATACTTCCTATTACATTCTCCCCTAAGCTAGAATTTCTAAAAAAAATTTGGAGATCAATTTAGAAAGTTTTAATTCATCTCGGAAAACCAACTGGTCATTGGCAAAGTGTGGTTGTCTGCTGCCATATATATATGGAAAGGGGCTGTACATGTATAATGTTATAAAAATTTTGGTAATTTCTGACCCCCTACCCTCCTTACGGTATCATACGTTATCCTTTCTCGAACCCCTCCCCCCTTAATAATATCGTTATCAATATCTAAAAATTATTTTTTTTTTTTTTTTACAATATTTTTTATTGTAAGTTTGCAGTGATATAAAGATATTGTTATTCATTTATTATTGGTATACTTTACTGATTCAAATGAAGAGAAGAAATCAATAAAATATCACTATTATACATGAAATAACTTTATAACAAATAGCATCTAAAAGAGATAGTTACTATTTAAATATATTTAATAATAATTTATTGTTACATAATACATTCCACAGTAATATATTGTTTTTTTGCACTTTTCCCCTGCACGGGGAAGATGAAAGTGGAAAAAACAATTGGACAACATTCTTTCTTTTTCATTACTAGTAAACACAAGTATCATTTCAAATATATCTAGCACTTGTTTTCTCTAACAGTGAATTATATGCGCATATAGCAGAAGAACAGGAAAACCGAACGGCAGGATAGTCCATATTTTGGAATGAAATGATTTTATAATCATTTAATGGCTTTATTTATAACTTTGTATTTTCATAAAGATAGATAAGACTGACAAAATAACAGACTATTTTGATGTATAGAAAAAGTTACAAAAAAAAAAAAAAGAAAAGAAAAGAAAAGAAAGAAAAGAAAAGAAAAAAAAAGAAAAAGAAAAAAAAAATTGGTTGGATTAAAAATGATAACGATATCAAAAGACAACCCCCCCTCCCCCTAGAGATATCTTACGATATCAAGTGCCAGACCCCCACCTTCCCCCTTAAAGTGATAATTCACCGACTAGAGTCTAAGGTTACTTTTTAAGTAAAACAAGTTGGAAAGTACGCCAAACGTAGCAAATGACGTGCGTTCGTACTATAATTAGTTTTTATAAATATTCAGATCTTGGTGCAATAGCTGTTACACTCTTACGCAAAAATGCATGAATACAAAATTTATTTTATGTGCAGATTTTCATATTATAAATATTAATTTTATTTTATGAAATTAAGTTTCAATACACTTTTACAAACAATTAATTACAACTCTGTTACATTAAAATTTTACTATGCGCAGATATCCAATACAAGACAATGTAAAAAAAATCATCGTTATTATTTCACTGAAAAAATGAATTATATCGTCTGTTATTATGATAAGATTAATTTCCTCAATAAAAGAAGTACATTTTAAGTTGGCAACATTTTATCTTTTGTTGATATTTACTGAAAATTCCAATGGGAAACTTAAGCCTAGCTTTGAAATTTTCAGAACTTGAAATCCATATTCAGACTCTTTTTCTATTTAATATCTATTTCTCCGGAAACATCTATCCAAAATACCGTCGGTAGATTATAGGATTGCTATAATTAAACAATTTTAGTACACAAATTACATTTTTAAATTCAGTAATACGGAAATAATAGGACTCGATCTTAAATAGGACGTCATCGCCATGGCAACCTAGAATCATTACCTATCATGGGATATAATTGAATTAATTACGTATGATAGGATTTAATAGAATGAAGAAAACTTTTATTAATATATTTTTAAATTTTGATTCAATTTTCATAAAATTTGAAATGACCCGACAAATTCGTCAACGATTATATATATTCAATTTCAAACCATTCGGCTGGGTAGATTTTGCGCTGTTATATACAGACCAGACAACGACCATAGGTGCTACGTATTTATATATAATTACAAACGCACCTAAAAAGTATAAATGTGATATTTTTTTAATTTTTTGTGTCCTGGACCTTCTTAAAGCGTTTGCTTACCACTAATTCAACACAATAATCTTCGAAGTAGATTCCTACTAATCTTCAAGGTAGATTATAATTGTTTAGAGATATTGGTACATAATAATTAAAAAATAGTGGCAGCCCTGGAAAGGTTTAAAAAAAAAAATCTTTGTGATGCACACTTTGCTGCGCATATTTACCATTGCTTAATGTCACATCAATATTTGGTGGCTTGACGTTTAAAACATTTACAATATAACACCGATTTTTCTGAAACATTATCAACACATTGGAAAGATTTACAATGTAATTGCAAATTAATATACAGAAAATGACCTTTAAAGTATAAAACTTTGTGAACTAAAAAACATCTCTTGTTGACTTTTGACACTCTTAGCAATTTGGCTAATAAGCAAAAAATGTAGCCAAATGAAAAATATGTTAGCAAAATAGATTTAGTAAACACTGATTCTAAAATCGTTCTCTAAACCCCATTTTTTATGCCGGTACATCACCCGCACCAGCTTGCTGCGGCTTTGGCTCATGTTAAAGTGAAGTGATGTTGAGAAATACATATCTGAAAAGGAGAGGGAATAGGTAGTTAAACTGCAAAAAAAGAGGAAAATGTTTGCTCCTTCCCGCCCATACTTAGAAATTTCCACATTTCTGGGTGGAAGGAAATATTTCATAGAGTTATTAAGAAAATTGATTACTTATTGTTGCTAGAACGTAACAAATAAGACAGAAACATTAGAAATAAATATTTAAAAAAATTTTAAGTTTCGTGTACTTAAGAGCGGCAAAATGGGGGAGGTGGAAATTTTCAGGGGAGACGCAAGAAATTTAGATGGTTAATACTTTATTGTTATAACAAAGCGAGAAACATAAATACAGAAGAGAACAAAATATAAAGTTTTAAAGATTTTAAAATTTGAGAGCCGGGACAGTAAAGTGTTAGAAGTGAAAATTTTAGAGGAAAAAGGTCATTATAGGATTGTTTATTTATTGTGTGTTACTACAGAGTAACGAGGCAGAAAAAAAGTGAAAACGAAAGAGTTTTGAAGATTTTAAACTTTGTATGCTCGATGCTGGATGAGGAGGCGGCAAAAGGGGAAGTGGTGGTGATTTCTGGAGGGGGAGATTTAGATAATTAGTTATTTATTGCTACAATAAAGTAAAAAAATAAGGCATGAAAAAGTTCAAATAATTGATAAAAGTTTTAAAGATTTTTGAGTTTATGTGCTTCGAGTGGGAAAGGGGATTTTTTTTTTTTTTTCTTTCGGGATAGGGGGTGGAGTAAAGATTTTGATTTTTTTAAAGGCAGAAATTCACCAAAATGCGTAAGGTTCTTACCCGAAAAGAGTTATGTAAATGGTGTAGTACGAATGAACGCAAAAAGCAACATAAATCGTTCAGCAACGTGAATGAGAATGAATATCGTCTGTACACAAGAAAAATAAAATCGGCTTTTTTATTTATTTATTTATTTTATTATTATCGCAATTTTGTGACTTCGATCGTTCCTCGCCAAATGAAGTTTGTTGTCGCGATTTGGCGAAATGGACAACAGCAGCGAGAATTTTGAGTGACCTCCAATTCAACAAAGGACAGTTACACAATGTCTCTAAAATAAATGATTCAGTTAGAAGAACTTATGTCTTTGTCTTAGTTACTTTGTGGATTTTTAAAATTAAATGATCAAAAACTTTGTTATTTCGGTATAAACAAACAAACAAATAAAATCATAAACATACAGCAAGTTGGTACTTGGTTGTCTTTGACCGTATACTTGTTTCTGGGTATAGCATCACTGTATTTAAAACACTTTTAATTTAATCGAAAATAGTTTACCAAAGATATTTCAGTGGAATTAAGTCCAATATGTTAATTATATATACTAATATACTAGAAAATACTAAACAATACTAGTATTTTCTCCCCTAAAATGTAGCCATTCTATTGGGTTGTTCGGAAAGTTCTTTCCGTTTGGTAAAGTTGGTTCGTACCGGAAAATTCTATCATTTAATTAATGTAAATTTCTCGGTTTGGGCAGACGGTCCAAGGTCAGCAAGACGACAGAGCGTCTAGATGGCGAAGCTCCCGAATCTATGCTACCGAAAAAGTAGGGCCATTAACATCGAAAACATTTTCGTTTACAAATATAAAATCACAAAAATTCGAAACACTTTCAGTAATATGCTGGACAGACGAACGAAGCCCGTTAGTTCCAACATATAAGAACAAAACAAATTATAACAGTTAAAAATAAACAATAAGTACAACTTACTTTCTTCAAATAAATCTTCGTCAAAAAATCCTCAGCTTCTTTCAGTGAACATTCCTGAAACACATTTTAACTTTTACTGCTTCATAATTAATCCAAGGAACGAACAAATAAGTTTTAAAAAACACATTCAAATGCTGACACTTTTTTCCGAACAACAGTTGATTTCGTTTGACATTTTAATGAGAATAATCATGTACTTCGTAGCATTTCACTTCAGTTTATTCAAAATGATCTCGTCTGCTGTTTCTGGGTGACTGTAACGACGGCAAAAGTTGTTCTCTTGGTTGAAATTCACGGCTGGATAAGTTTCCTTCCTACAAAATAATTGGAGGATGCAGAAGAATGAGAGATAAGAACAGAGAATGGATGCATAAGACAAGACATGCTTGGATTAATCTAGAACATAAAACTTTTCTACGCAGGATGTGAGACGTAAAATGGTGGAAACCGACCTGGAAACAGAAAATCACTTTCGGTGGACTGAAAAAATTGTCTGCCTGACAGGAGTAATCTTTAACCATTGAGTTCCCACATAGGATCTACAAGAGAAATTTTTAACACTTTCCAACATAGTTGAAAAGTGTTCATGAATTCGGTTTGTTTGTCCGTGCTTTAATTCGCGTAAATATAATCAGATTGTCATGTAATTAATATATGTTATTTAAGTTTACCACGATATGTTCACGCAGGGGTGTAGTGGAGGGTATATGGTGGTATACGCCGCGTATACCTTCTGGATTTTTTAAGAGCCTCCGTATAAACTCTGTTTCTCCTGTATACTCTTTAGCATATACCCTCTACTTATATAGCGTACACTCATTGGATATTTTATGACTACAACACTGATGTTCCGTATTAAAAAAGAAGTGTATAACACTTATAGTTTGTTTACAGGTTCACTGAAAAGAATCCCGTTACATTATGTTCTATGGGGGGGGGGGGAAATCATTTGCAGTGTATTTTAATAATGTTACCTTGTTTCAAACATATTGAAATAAATATACATCACCCGAGTTGCCCTACAAGATGCTTACTATAGAATACGGTGTGCATAGCATTTATCTTTCATTTATAGGGACACACAAAATAATTCGTTTACAGTACTGTTATGAGCATACACCGAGGCACAGTGATTTTGCGGTACGAGGTTTTGACAACGGATTTTGAGTAATTTTGGTCTGCTAATAGCAAATTTTCTGGATTGGATCTCGTTTTTGAAATAAAGCCAACAATCCGATAATAGCACAAATGACATTAAATATATATAACAAAAAAAATTATTAAAAAAAGAAATATAGATTTAATATTAATGTTAAAACCGTTTCCTGTATGATTTTCTAGAATGTTTGTCTTCAGGACAATCTCTTTGTAAGGTCCAACAGTAGTCAGCCATCATGTGACGATCTCAACGTCGTCCTTGGTATACATTTGCTCCAGTGTTTCTGATATCTTGGTGGAACTGTTCATCCTATGCTCTTTGCTATAATCTACCAAGTTTTCAGGAAATCTGTCTAAATCAAGTTTTCAACCCAGGGGATACCTTAAAAAAGAATTATTGCAAGAACCAGATAGTTATTCCAACTAACTACTTTACATTCCATAAGTATAAACATTTGTATGTATCCAAATCACCAAATTGATGTAATGCCGCAAAATAATATACATATATATATATATTTCCCTGTGTAATTGTGAAAAGTGCGTTTTCGATTGTGGCATGCATTTTTAAAATTTACTTATAGATCATATGTAGGGCTGCACAAAAGAATTCTCAAGAATTTCCGCTTATTGGCGGATATTACTGAAGGGGAATTTTCAACTGTGTTATGTATTTTCTACCTGAACTAAATTTTTGCATACTATGCAGTATTATATACACATCTCTATATCATAGACAAGGCTGCACACAAAAAAAAAAAAAAAAAAAATGATATTTTTACTATTGTGATAGTAATTACTGAAATTGCTTTTTCAAATGCATTATGCGTTTTCCAAATTGTTTTCTTTGGACATAGGGCGAGGCTAGTTGAGCTTAAGCCAAAAGGTAGGCCACCCCGCCCGGTTTGACCTTGACCTTGTTTACTTAGACATCATCTTTAACCTTATTAAACGGATAAGTTTTGTTACTAGAATTAGAAATGTGTTGGAAAGTCTTTCATAATCTATGCTTGACGCATGATTTTTCTTTCTTGATATTTTCCAATTGTTTTTAGTTATTTAGACTCAATTTAAGACAAATAAACGCAATTTTAATGTTTTCTTTTCACTGTTATACTCGATTGTTACAGTATCGCACGCTGCGGTGTGCCTGTGCATTGGGCACTGGAGCAAAATTTCAATTAATAATTTTCCTACAGAAGAATTCTAAAACTATTATACTACAGACGAATCGTGAAAAAATGTCAGTAATCACCATTTTCAAGTCATGGTAAAAAAAAAACACAAAAACTTAGGCAACGTCGAAGTGTCGCGAGTCGAAAGCGCACGAAGTTTGGAAAATTTCAAAAAGCATCTGGTTATTACAGCAAGTGTTGATTAGATATCAACACTTTGTTCCCGAAGATCCTAAGAAATCAATAGGTGGGACAGAACTGAACGTGTCTGTGATGACATATTTTTTTTCAAGAATTGTGGTGAAAAAAAGAGCGCATCCTGGAAGGTGCATTGGTTACAGGATGGTAAGAAATTGCATAACAGGATTTTTGGGACAATGAAAGCGATAAATGGCTTTGGAACAGATAAATTTCAAATGGTTTTCGAAAAAATATAAAACGATTATTAATAAAATTTCATATTCCATTTTCATTTTCATACCTCAACCTCATATTAATCACAGTAATAATTGCTAATCGGTATGCAAAAAATAGTCGTACCCTGGAAGGTACATTGGTTACAAGGGGATATAACAAATTGCATAACATGATTTTCGCCTGGAAAATGGAAGCGATAAATGGCTTTGGAACAGATAATTTTCAAATGGTTTTCGGAAAAAGATAAAGCGATTATTAATAAATTTCCATATTTCATTTTCCTTTTCATACCTGAACCTCATATTAATCACAGTAATAATTGCTAATCGGTATGCAAAAAAGAGACGTACCCTGGAAGGTACATTGGTTACAGGAGGATATAACAAAAAATTTCATAATATGATTTCGGAACAATGGAAACGATAAATGGCTTTGGAACAGATAAATTTCAAATGGTTTTCGGAAAAATATAAAACGATTATTAATAAAATTCCATTTTCCATTTTCATTTTCATACCTCAACCTCATATTAATCACAGTAATATTTGCTAATCGGTATGCAAAAAAGAGGCATATCCTGGAAGGTACATTGGTTACAGGAGGATATAACAAACAATTTCATATGATTTCGGAACAATGGAAACGATAAATGACTTTGGAACAGATAAACTTCAAATGGTTTTCGGTAAAATATAAAGCGATTATTAATAAAATTCCATATTCCATTTTTATTTTCATACCTCAACCAATGAACAAATAAAGGAGTAAAGAGAAACTCTCCAGTTTAACTTATCCTTTGAAAGATTGAAAGGTCGATCTTAAGGATTATACTAGCTTAAAAAGGGATATAACAAATTGCATAACATGATTTTCGCCGGGACAATGGAAGCGATAAATGGCTTTGGAACAGATAATTTTCAAATGGTTTTCGGAAAAAGATAAAGCGATTATTAATAAATTTCCATATTCCATTTTCCTTTTCATACCTGAAACTCATATTAATCACAGTAATAATTGTTAATCGGTATGCAAAAAAGAGACGTACCCTGGAAGGTACATTGGTTACAGGAGGATATAACAAAAAATTTCATAATATGATTTCGGAACAATGGAAACGATAAATGGCTTTGGAACAGATAAATTTCAAATGGTTTTCGGAAAAATATAAAGCGATTATTAATAAAATTTCATTTTCCATTTTCATTTTCATACCTCAACCTCATATTAATCACAGTAATATTTGCTAATCGGTATGCAAAAAAGAGGCGTACCCTGGAAGGTACATTGGTTACAGGAGGATATAACAAACAATTTCATATGATTTCGGAACAATGGAAACGATAAATGGCTTTGGAACAGATAAATTTCAAATGGTTTTCTGTAAAATATAAAGCGATTATTAATAAAATTCCATATTCCATTTTTATTTTCATACCTCAACCAATGAACAAATAAAGGAGTAAAGAGAAACTCTCCAGTTTAACTTATCCTTTGAAAGGTTGAAAGGTGGATCTTAAGGATTATACTAGCTTAAAAAGGCTTATAAATCATAAAAAATCAGTAAATTGAAATACAGTTTTCAAACAAATTGCATTTGAAAGTACTTTTTTTTTTCTATTCGACGTTGTAAAAAATTTAAATTGTGCGATGTTTAGAAGTTAAGAAAATTGTAGTAAAAGCGACATTTATTATTCAGGTCGATACCACTGTCAATATGACCTCAACTTTAGTCACGAACACGTTTTTGTTCTATAATATAGATTTTATAATTGCATATTTCACTTCAGAATATTATAATATTAAGTAACTGTAAGACTGTATAGTGTAACTACTTGACTATTGTACAATATTTTTCTTTATAGCGTGTCCAAACAATAATAATTATACAGTTGATTATAAAACGGATTAACTATTATGTTTATTTTTTTTCCAGCAGTTGTACAGCTGTTCCTATCAAAGTATAGTGATCACGTTTACCTCTATGCAAAGAAAGCGAGGAGATATATTTGCACTAAGAAAAAGTCGGCCATCGCTAAAGTAAGTGTAATGAAAAATTTAGTAGTTTGTCTTTTATTATAATTCCTACAGATGTTAAAAAGAACTGGAAATAATCAAAAAATGACCAAAGGTACAAATTTCTGCTTTTGTATTGTTAATATTATATATAACATATAATATATAAAAGTTTTAAAATATTAAATCCCCATTTTAAATCTAAAATTTAAATTAATTCCCGATTAAATATTATCTAATTCTTAATGTCTAATTCTGAAGCTGCCCCTTTCAAGTTATTTTCCTAGCCCCAATAAAAATTACCTTCAGGTATTAAGTTGTAACGATTAAGATTAAAAATGTAAACGATAACGCAATTTGCAGTTGATTGTGATTGAAGCCTGGGTAAGGGTAAGGCCGAGAATCGTGCGGGTGTTGAGTTGACTACATATCAACCAACAGCTAATTACCGAATTAAAGTTCCATCTCAATTTGATACCTTCACCCCCTGTTTGGAAAATATTGTAAGTGTTAGACAAAAAGAGAAAACCTGCGCTAAAAAAGTCTTTTTTTGGTAGATTTGAATTGCTTTCCTAACATGAATGTGTAAGTCTTTAAACTGTATGAGTATGGTTCTAGGGGCCTTAATCGAACTTTCACTCTCTGGATGTATTATTGAACTGGACTAATATATAAGTTTTGATCTGCAACGAGGTACCGAGTAAGTTAGTTTAATGCATCTAATCTTTTACACCAAGCTAATTTGCTTGGATCCCCATATGTGCGACAAAACACTCGTGCATCTCACATTTTTTGGCATATATATATGTATATTGCCGTATACTTACCAGAAAGGCCGTATACTTACCAGTGTTTTCATACGTCTTAAAGGTAAGTAAAGAAAATAATAAAAATGGTCACAACTGACCACAGAGCCTTTTGAAAAGAAAGCACAGAGAAAATTTATGCCTCCTCGTCGCAGAATGTAATCTAAATGGCACCTAAAGGGGCAATCAGATCAAATTCTTTGGCGGCGGCTCGTTTATCGGCTTCTTTGAAGTGGAAAGGCTGCTGTCGCGCTGCAAGAGAGGAGATTTCTATGGAAAATAATCCTTAGCATGTTTATCCCCTCTCCTTTCTTTTGCTGATGACCACAGAGACCTTGAAAAAGAATGCCAAGAGAAATAATTTATGACTTTTCGGCTCAGAATTTGAAAATGTGATCTGAACTCAGTATTAATGTTCCACAATTGTCCTCGCAATTTTTCTCCTTAGCAGAAGGAGGGTAGAATCCCCTCCCTCCCCCCTCCTCGGTATTGATACTTCTCTCCAATCTATCAACCTCCGAGAAAAAGAACACGCTACACCAGGTGAGCTTAAAGTTTCAATAAGGGACGCGCCATATATATTTATCCGATGGTAAGTAAAAATACACTACTATAGTTTCGAAAGCAATGTATTGGCAGCTTTTACCATCAGGTGATTAGTAGCAGAGTAGTTAACACAGCACGGTTAAAATATGTTATTTCTTCCCAGTAAGTTTGTTTCTTTTTATCATATATTTCATTCGCATTAATAGATTTATATTGCCCTGGGCGTTCATTCACCGTCCCCTCTTTCCGATTTCCTATTTACGTAAAAAAATAAACGTCTTTGCAGAATATGCTTTAAACTTGGTGGATTAACAACTACCCTCTGCTACTAATCACCTGATAATGAGAACTGCTAATGGACCACCTCTGGAAACTATAGTAGTGTGTCACTTTCATCTGGATAAAAAAAAAGATCTAACTTCTATATAATTTTCATCCACAGTTTTTTTAAACACCTTCTAACATACAGCAAACAAGCTTCTTAATAACACCATAAATTTAAGAAATGTGCTAGGCCTTTCGAAAGAACTTTGTCTTTCTTCATCAAAGATCGGAAGAGTTATCAAATCGGAAGAATCATCAAAGAAGGAGAAAAAAGATCTGCTTCTATATAATTTTCGTCTACAGTTTTTTTAAACACTTTCTAACATAAAGCAAACAAACTTCTTAATAACACCATAAATTTAAGAAATGCGCCAGGCCTTTCGAAAGAACTTTGTCTTTCTTCAAATAAAGTTCAAAAGACGTGCTGCCACTTCGAAAAGCCTAGCGCATTTCTTAAATTTATGGTGTTATTAAGAAGTTTGTTTACTTTATTATATCTCACCAGTATGTTAATTATCTTAATTTGACTTTCCAACATAGTTGAAAAGTGTTTATGAATTCGGTTTGTCTGCCTGTCTGTCCGTGCTCTAACTCACGTAGATATATTCGGATTAGCCATGCAATTGATATATGTTATTGAGGTTTACTGTGGTATGCTTGGTATTGAAAATGAAATGTAATTGCTAATGATTTTTAATTATATAATGTTTTATTGTTTAAATTGTTTATATAGATATCTCATTTCATTTTATTTAAAAAAAAAATGTATAATCTAACAACAATATTCTGATAGTGATGGAAAGTGTTTCATAATCTATGCCTGATGCATGTTTTTTCGTTCTTGTTTAAATTCATGATATTGATCCTTAATTTTGCCGACCTTCGAAATCTACCGCTTTAGGCCAGGGTCTGCTCGGCATATTGTCGGTAAATCTCCCACTGAGAAATTGAAGTAGAAGTAGAAAGTTAATTTGCCTTTATCTTTCGACTATTTCAGTTTAACAGCTCATTGTCCAGCTATAGCTTTGAACCTACCCGTGGAATATGTTCCTCGGAAAATAACAGCATAAAATGAATAATTAATAATGCTTACATACTGAATAACAGAGGCGATTAGAGTGGGGAAACATTCCACCATGCATGTCGAACTAGGATTTGGAATAGAGCCAAACGAGATCAACGATTATGCTAAAACGTATCTTTCAAATTACGAACGACCAAATCTTGATATATTGCAAACTTTTTATTATGGAAATAATAATAATAATAATAATAATAATAAAAACACTCTTTTATAAGAATTTAAAGTTTATCTTAAAAATAATGCCCAATTTCACGGCTGCCTTTAGATTCATGTAATTCCAAAATGTTTTCGTTAAAATACGTTAATTTGGCGTGGTCCCCGATTATATAAAATTTACCGTTTGATTTACGCTTGATAGAAATCTAATGAATTTATTAGGAAAAAAAAAGAAATTATAATATTTGATCTGATTTTTTTTAAAGATAAATACAACATTATATGCAACTGGAAAGGAAAAAAAAATACAACATTATTTAAACTATGTATTCAGGATTTCTAAATTGTTTTCTGAACGTATAATCATAATTTAATTAATGTTCTGCTAAATGATGAAAGAGTATTTTTTTAAAATATCATATATCACACTCTTTATTTTTTATTTATATTTTCTTTTAGTCTTTAAAATATTTGGTTGTAATCTGTGAAATCTGACGTTATTTTAGTTTTTGATCATGTTTTGAATTTTATTTTCTCTGACCTGTGATAACTGATAAATTTTCTGAAATTTAAAATTCCTTGGGGGGGGGGGGGGGGGGGAGACTGCATGGCGCCCCTGGTTTCTAAGATTTCTAAAGACAAAGAACAGTTTTCTTAATCGAAGGTAACTCGGAAGAGATTATTGTATATTTTCGTTCCTGTTTATATTATATTTTCATAGATTAAGAAACGTTTGTATTTTATTTTACACTGGTTCTAGAAAAAATTGTACAGCTTATAAGAGGTGCTTATAAAATTATCATCCTAATTACAAGTGCATATGCGTCCTTCCTGTACAATATTAATTATACTAATTGCTTCTAAATAAAAAAATAATTAAACCTTCTCTGTTTAAATATATAAAATAATTATTTGAATTGGAAATCTAAGCAAAAAATATGGTAATAAATACAAAAAAAAAAAAAAATCCCTGACGGCTCGGCCTACAGGCACAGGTAGATTTCGAAGACTCAGACCGTGAGGCGCCTGTTTGTTGGGAATTGCGGAAGAAATGACCTTTTTGCCATCATGCGGTAGTTGGAACCGCCTACTTCGAAACTTAACTTGTTTGCAGGCGGAGCCAGCAGGGATTTTTTTTTATTTTTATTTATTTATTTATTTATTTATTTTTTTGCTATAACAGTTGGTCCTATAAAAAACTTGTCAGTATAAAAGTTTTAGATAATATTAAGAGGATTTATAATAAATTTAAGTGGATTTGAAATCTTGGGAATTGACGAAGTTATGAATTTTTTTCTTCTAAAACCCCCCTTCCTCCCCCCCTTGGGGCCATTTTTAATTATATCAGAAATCTGTCATGCATAAATTTTCGGCCCTTCTTCTAGAAGTAATAATAGCTTCAAACGGATTCGATACGTATCATAATTAAGAAATTATGGGTTTTTTTCTGTTTTCACAAAAGCCCCCCCTCCCCCCCCTCCCTTGGTTTGATGTTGCCCATTAACGAACTTGACCGAGATTTTATGCCCCTTGATTTTATGTATCAGTTTCGAAAAGTTTCGGGAATTGGAACCGCCTATTTCGAAAAATAACTTGTTTGCAGGCGGAGCCGGCAGGGACTTTTTTTGTTTTTAATTTTGTTTTGCTATAAGGGTTGGTCCTATAAAAACTTGTCAATATAAAAGTTTTAGATAATATTAAGAGGATTTATAATAAATTTAAGCGGATTTGATATCTTGTGAATTGACGACGTTATGATTTTTTTTCTTCTAAAACCCCCCCTTCCCCCCACCCCCCCTTGGGGCCATTTTTAATTATATCAAAAATCTGTCATACATACATTTTCGGCACTTCTCCTAGAAGTAATAATAACTTTAAACGGATTCGATACGTATCATAATTAGGAAATTATGGGTGTTTTTCTGTTTTCACAAAAAGCCCCCCCCCACCCTCCCCCCCTTGGTACGATTTTGCCCATTAACGAACTTGACCGAGATTTTATGCCCCTTGATTTTATGTATCAGTTTCGAAGAGATCTGTGCAGAATTATTGCAGTTATCGTGTCCATAAAAAAGTGACATAGATAGATAGATAGATAGATAGATAGATAGATAGATAGATAAAGTTTTGAACTGGGGTTCTGGGAGTTATGATCGGCGTAGATCTGCAAAATTTTTTCAAAAATTCCATCTTAGGTGAGAATGTAATAGGTAGTATTTCTTACGAAATCTACCTAAAAAGGGCATGCCTGTTTATTAATTTATTTATTATACATCAAATGTAAATCCAACTATTAACATGTGAAATATATATTAATTTTTAATTACAATATTAGTTTGCTATCTAGCTAATTATATGTCAGTTTTGCATTTATTAGATACAAAATATTTATACAGAACATTGCATGATTTCAGATTAATGCGCTTAGAATATTTTTAGCGGAGTGTTCAGTTGGGAAAAATGCACATCAGTTTGTTTTAGGTTTTATGTTGTTGATATTCAGAATTTAGAAAGTTAACCCTTTTTTACTGTTTTTGCCATACGCTCAAATTTTACATTTTTAGAGTTATTTATTTTTGTGTGTACTACAACATGAATTGCGTGTTTCAGGAAGACTGTATTAGTAATTAGTATGTTGAGCTGTTACAGTTTCATAGCCAATTGGCAAATTTTGGCGAGGGTGGTTTGACGTAGTTTGACGTATACTCGTATACATACCTGCCTACTTTCAACTAAACTTCCGTACAATGTGAGTTAACTTCATCCAGGTGAAAGACGTTTCTAACCAGAAAATATATCTAAAAAAATAATATATATCCAGCTTCATGTTCTTTTGTGGAACCTATTTGAATGCATTTCCTGAAAAAAATTCTGGTTTGAAACGTGTTTAACCTTGGTTAAATTAACATACATTGTACGGAAGTTTAGTGCAATGTTGGCAGGTATGCGTATAATTAGCTCCTTTATTTTTGTTACTCGTAAACTGTTGTTTGTAACCATAAAGATTATTTGGCGATTTATCGCCTGCTGCCGGCTAACGGGAAAATGCTTTAACATGAATTTAATAAATTATAATTAAGTTATAAAAATATTAAAATCCTGTACTGCCATTGGAAACACACCTGTGTACATAATTTTTTATAATTCTAGCCTATCAGGAAGGGAGTTAAAAAGCAATTACAAAATTCCATCTTTACATACAAAAGAGAAGTTGATTTAAATAAAAGAGTAAAAACACAGAAGCCTCAACTATCAGTAAGAAATTCAACAGGTCTCTAGGGAGGGGAGAGCATCAGAGGGTCTATCTTACATGCGTTAATTATGTTAATTAAATTACATGTGTTAATTTATGCAACTGTTATTTAATATGTTTAGGTAACTATGATTTAATATGGTTTATGTAACTGTGATGTAATATGTTTTATGTAACTCTGATTTGATAATATATTTTGTGTAACTGTGCAATTAACTGTAACTTCAAACTATATACTAGTTAGCTGATGTGATGTTTATACTGTGTGCATATGCTTGGCTTGAAGCCAGGTTTTGGTATCAACTTTCAATATGATTATTTTAATGTAAATAAACTTTAGTACTATTTGAAATAGGCCTTCTTAGAGCAAATAATCAACAAAGCAACAATGTATCCACCTTTTTAAATTTTCTATTTACTAATGATCGAAAAGGGCAGTTAAGTTGTTAAGTAAATGCATTACTCTTTCGTCCAGTAGCGTGGACGTCCTTTTAAAATTCAGCATTATTTAGTACACACTTCCCAGAAATATAATGTCTCTTCTTCTTTCGCTTTTTATTTTGCTATGGGAAGTATTTGTTAGCAATTGCACTTGTTCTGCGTGCATAATGCTCAAAGTGCACCGAAGCGAACTCAGTAACCGTGACTCAAGTCCGTAACGTGAACTGAAGAGTAAGACACATCACGCAAGCGGTCACTAAAATGTTAGCACGTTTCTTTTTGCATTCACAGCTTCCGTGATACATACTAGCATATTTTTTTAATGCTCAGTTAGTGACAGTAGGGATAAAATCGATTGTATTGAAGGTATCTCGATTGACTTTCAGAAGTTTTCGAATGAAATGTTTGAAGAAATGTTTGAGTAACATCTTTGAACAGTTGTTTTAAATTTACTTTTAAGTCATTTTCTTAACCAAAAATTAAATTAATAATTTAGAAAATCTATATATTTAAAGCGAAAAGCGCATTATGTCAAATTCACATTCTCTTTTCCACACGAAAATCGTCTCATTGCGCATGCTTCAACTTTTTTTTTTTAAGGTTTCTCCCCTCAGAAACGGGAAACGTGTTTAGCCCAGGGAGATTGAAAAGGGTTGATTGCAAACGAAGGTTGATAGCAAACGGATGGCGTAATTATGTTCATTGTGTTGAAAGCTTTTTTTTTTTAAGAACTCATGTTTTCACTACTAAATATGCATATTTTTTCGCAAAATTTTAAAGAGAGTTTGGATACAGTTATATTTATAACCGATTGAAATTTCAGACACATGTTCTCAACTGTCAAAAAATCGATTTTTCGTTTTGGCGGAAATTAAATCCTTATATTGTGTAGAATTATGGGCAAAAAGATTTGAAATGATATCTCAATTATTAAGAAAGATATGAGCAAATATGTGAGCGCGCGCACGATCGATAAAACCGATCTCGCCGAAAAGATTCTACTAAAGACTCTATTTTTTTGTTTCTACAGGTAGTTAGTAGGATGGTGTCCATCGAGCCCGGATATTTTGGTACAGGTCAACGCGGCTGCAGGTTTTCGACGTAATATGTGACCAAATTTAACAACAAAAAAAAAAAAAAAAAAAAACATTATGTTTAAATACTTGAAGCAATAAAAAACAACGTGGAATTATTACTTTTTCAGTTAATTTTACTCTTTTCCTAAATATATATATATATATATATCCAAAATACGTCGATTTTTCGCCGCTGAGAACGTATATCTAACCCCTTAAAGCTATGGGATGTACTCATACTTTTGAAACTTCTCACTTCATATTTTGAAACTACTCAAAATTATATTATAAACTTCTTATAATCCCTAACTTTATTAAGTATGATCTACTTAATAAAATTAGGGATAGATTTTTCAATAAAATGAAAAGAAAAAAAAATAGAACAGAATCCGTGTTTTTTCCAGCATTTTTCCAGAGATATATGCTTTTTATTTTTATTTTTTCTCAAAAACAAATTAATTAATTGCAAAATCGATCCTTAATGTTATAGAGCAGCTCTTATAAACATAATAAAAAAAAAAAAATCAATGCTTATTATTGTAAATTGAAACAGAAGAAAAGATTTTAAGAGATTTTTTGGCGCCAGTGGATCATCGTTTAATTGACAGAAAATATCTGTATATTTTCATTACAACATTTTTTTTTTTTCTGTAAAAGATATAGATTTTTTCTGTAAAAATTACAAAATCAACATTATTTTACAGGAAAACACTTTTTTTTTCTTTAAAACAGTTCTTTTCTGTAAAAAATACAATATTTTTCTGTCAAAATTACATATTGTTTTTACAGTGTACAAACTATATCACTTTATACTATTTTTTTACATATCATTTATTCATTGCAACATAAACGTTTTTAAATTGTGTTATCGGTTTTAAATTGTTCTGGAAAAAGTTTCAACTCCTAAATCCACACGCGTCTTCGCTGCAATCAAAAATTAAATCTAACAGAAAAAAAAATCAACGATGGCAACAACAACATTCTACTAAATCATCTTCTATAATTATGGTGTTTAAATATATGACTCATAATTATGACTACAAAATGACAATATACAAAAGAAATTGGGGAAAAAAGATGAAAACAACTAGAATTTCACGCTGTTTTTCTTCGTAAATTAATTTTACCATTGCCCATAAAATATATAGATCAGGCACAAATCACGTGACTGTTGACAGAACGAAAATTGGTCTTTAGCCAAATGAAATTTAGAAGGTGAAATTACAAGGTAAAGGTTGAAATTTAATGCACGCGAAGTATTACTTCGTTACAATTTTTCGTAAACATAAATCTAGAAGATCGTTTTTCTTTTAAGCAGAATTAATATGTGTTTAGTTTGTGAAACTTATAATAATTATACATGAATAATAAATTATTTTTCTTATTTAGGTTGAATATCAAAAAACCTCTATGATAAATGTTTTTTCTCATAAGTTTGAAAACCAATAAATATAACATAACATTATTCGAAATGTCAATACAGCAAAAATATAATCATTTTTTACAATAAATATGTAGTTATTAATGTAATTAAAATAAATTACAATGTACAACAGAAAATAGCTTTTTTAACAATTTTCCCCTATAGATTATAAAATATATTGTAAATAACAATTTTAATTAATTATTATTTATATTAAAAATGAACTTAATTATAAATGTACTTATAATAAAAATTTTGTCTTGTAAGTAAAAAAAAAAAAAAAAAAAAAAGAAAATTATTTTAAAAATTTCGTACTTATAAATTATCTGTAAAGCATATTGCAAATATTAATTGTAGTTAATTATTATTTGCAATAATTAAATAGTTACTATTAGAATTATATTAAATTGTGCAATAGATAACCGTTTTTGAAGCGGAATTTTTGTTTATTTTGTTTGAAGTTTATTATTACTATCATTTTTTATTTTGATTAAACAGGACTTTTAAATAAAAATAAATTTAATACCTTTTTCTCATAAAATTAGAATCCAGTAAATGGGATAACAAAATTATTTAAAAATTTCCACCTATTAATTATCTATAAATTACTACTGTAAACAATAAGTTTATTTAATTTATTATTTACAATAATTAAGTAGTTGTTATCACAATTAAAATACAGTATGAAATAGAAATTATAAAAAATTGTTTTTTAGGGGGGTTGGGGTAAGCAAAATTAATGTTTGTTTAGTTTGAAGTTTATTATAAAAAGTCATAAATAACAAATGATTATTTTTAACTAGGTAAACAGTAAAAATTATAATAAATATGGATTATAACAAATTTTTTTTTCTCGTACATTTGAAAACAATTAAAAATGAATAGAAAAAAAAAAAATACTTTTTTTTAAATTTCTAGCTATAATTTATCTGGATTCTAAATAATAATTTAATTAATTAATATTTAGAATAATTAACCCTCTGACCACCCAGCAAAAGGACAAAATTTTAATGTTGTTCGCTGTAATAATAAAAAAAAAAAAGCTAAAAAAAAAGGATTTTTCCAACATGATATAATAAACTTAATTATGTATATGAATATAATCCTTGAGCGTATTAATTATTACTCAATCTTTTAAAACTGCATTATATAGGTAGAACTAGCTGGCTTCGCCCGCCAGCGGGCCCCTAATTGTAAAACCTCTAATCTTGTAAAATCTCGAATAAGATAAACCTCGAACCGAACGAACCTCCGACTCGGCTCTAACAATCCGTATACCGGACGCACCAAATAATCCCTTAATTTGCACATAAATATAGTATAAACCTCTAATCGAACGAAACTCCGACCCGGGTCCCCGCTGCCTTCGGCAACGTATACCGGTCGTGCTACGCACGGACCGGATAGTCCCCTAATTTGCACATCGAATAGTATAAACCTATAACTAAACGAATGCTGAACCTATAACTGTCCCCGCTGCCTGCGGCAACGTATAGCAGTCGTGCTGCGCACGCGCTGCAATATACGTTATTTCAACCTTCCACAACCAGGTGGCGCAATCTGTTCTATACGAACCTCGGGCATTGAAACCGTTAAAGCTATCGATGTCGAGTCGAATGAGCCGTACCCCGTCGTGATCCGGCCCATAGAAACAGAGTTCGGAAAGCGCTCCCTAGCGGTGAAATGCGGAACTAAAATCGATAATCTCTAGTAAGCTCTATCGGTGTCGAGTCGAATTAGCTATAACCCGTCGTGATCCGTCCCATAGAAACAGAGACAGGAAAGCGCACCCTGGTGGTGAAACTCGGAACTAAATTCGGTAAGCTCTATTTATGTCGAGTCGAATGAGCCAAACCAGGTCGCGATAGGACCCATACGAAGGGAGATATTTTGAAAAGAAATAGCAAATTCCTTAGCTTTTTCTTTTTTTTTCTATACAAAAATGACCATTATTTAAAAAATTCTAAAACTTTTAAAATAAATGTTCCTGCCTTGATTCATAAACCGGGAGTTCAACAAACTATATAGAATCCGATATATATAAAATAGAAAAAAAAATTAATTTGATATATTTTGGAGCTTCCGAAAAAAGTACACACAGCAAGTATATTTGCAGTGCAATCGGCTGCTTCAAAACACAAATATCCTAGTAGAATAGAATTTTAACCATGAAAATATAATTATTTCTCAAAATAAATCATATTTTCGGAAAGCCCATTCAATTCTGTACGCAAAATGAACAACGATTTTTGATTTAAGATCGTTAATAAATAAGATAATTACGGCGAAAGCAAAGTCACTTATTACACTTTGATTAAACTGTGCTTGCGCCGAAAAACGCTCATTTCTAGAAACGGGTTTCACAAAAGAATTTTGTTTTTAATTGATAATAATCGAATTTTTTAAAGTCGAAGGCATCTTTCTATGGCTGAATGTACGCACTTTTAGCCTCTTCTCTCGGAATTTGTGTAATTCGATAAAAAAGTCCTGCGGCGGCGGGGGGGGGGGGGGGGGGGGGTATACATTGGCAAATTAGAGGAAATCGTGAAAGTGAGGTACGGGAACGACCGGTTTCTAAAGGGTTAATGTACATATTTTTTTAAACTGAAATATATGTTTCGAAGAATAAGAACGTGGCTATGATATGGTGTATTTCATTTGTCTCTATTCACATTTTCCGAGTCGATGCGGATTTTTAAACATGGGTCGAAAAACGAAAATTCACGCGAGTGAGTTTCGGAAACCATTTTTTTAGAAGGGTTAAAAAACGAATTTTTCAAAACTGATACCTGATTTTAAAAGGAAAAAGAACGTAGATTAGGCTCGGTATTTTTATTTTTTAGTATCTTGTTTAGAAGCCCAGAATTGAATTTTTAAAGATTGCAGAAATCGCTGAAAAAGCGAAAGAGAGTTACGGAAGAAAACGTTTTCGAAAGGGTTAACTGATATATTTTTTAAAACTAAAGGTTTTATAGTGATCTCGAAAGGAGGGAAATGTACATGAGTGTGTTTGTTTGTTTTTTTTGTTCTTTCAGAGAGCCGATGCGCGATTTTAAAAATCGCAGGGTATCGAAATTTGCAAAAGTGAGTCTGCGCGCGAATTTTTTTCGAAGGGTTAATATTTGTATTTTTCAAAAACGATCGCATATTTCGAAAGGATAAAGAATGTAGATCTCGTCTGGTATTTTTAGTTTTCTCTAACTTGTTTGGAACGGCCTCTGCGAGTTTTTGAAAATCGTCGCAATTGCCGAAATCGCGAAACTGTGCACGGAAAATATACATTTTCGAAGGGTTAACTGACGTATTTTTTTTAATGGAAGGGGGAATTGGAGAGGACAAAGACCGATCTTTTATTTGGTGAAATCCGTTTATCCGAATCTTTCTTAGTCCGGCGGATGCGAGGTTCGGAAGAAGGGCGAATATAAAAAACACGAATTCGACCCTTTTTGATTATTTTTTTTGAAAGGGTTAATATCGAAATTTTTTCGAACCGACCGGATCGTTAGAGACGTAAAAGTACGTTCTTTGAGAATATGTTGACGGTTTTTTCGTATTTCTGTCGGTTCGCCGTCGGCGAGTTTAGACAGTCGTAAAACGAAACCGGCCGAAGCGATCTTTCCTTCTTCTTTTTGCGGAAGATGAGAATTGAGCTCTTCTGGGCATGCGCGGAATAATTTCCACGTAGGTTTCTTTTTAGTAATTAAAACAGTTTTGTTCGTTAATAACTCCCTTAATTATGGGCCGATTTTTTCGAAACTGCAATTCCTGGAGGTCCGGATTTTTCTGAATTTTTTGATACCAAAAGCGCTTCGCTACTCGCTGCGCTCGCAAAGTTTATCCGGGTACAGATACACACACAGACAGACACACAGACGTATACGAACATTAATAATAAGGACTAGCTGGCTTCGCCCGCCAGCGGGCCCCTAATTTACATCGGTAACTAAAATCGATAAAATCCCTAATTTACATCGGTGCCTCGAATCTTTTGTATTCTCCGGCTCGCACCCCCCTCGAACCGAACGAACTTCCGACACGGGTCCCCGCTGCCTTCGGCACCGGATAATCCCTTAATTTGCACATTGAGTAGTATAAACCTCTAACCGAACGAACCTCCGATCCAGGTCCCCGCTGCCTTCGGCACCGGATAATACCTTAATTTGCACATCGAATAGTATAAACCTCTAACTGAACGAAACTCCGACCCTGGTCCCCGCTGCCTTCGGCACCGTAAAGCGGTCGTGCTACGCACGCACCGGCACATAGAATAGTATAAACCTCTAACTAAACGAACCTCCGGTTCGGGTCCCCGCTGCCTGCGGCACCGTATAGCAGTCGTGCTGCGCACGCGCTGCAGTATACGTTAGTTCCACCTTCCACCACCAGGTGGCGCAATCTGTTTATACGATCATAACTGAAATCGTTAAGGCTTTCGATGTCGAGTCGAATTAGCCATACCCCGTCGTTTTCATGCCCGTAGAACCGGAGATATGAAAGCGCCCCCTGGTGGTGAGACTCGGAGCAAAAATCGATAAGCTCTAGTATCCTCTATCGACGTTGTGTCGATTGAGCCAAACCGCGTCGTGATGTGACCCATAGAACCCGAGTTGGATGAAAAATCCTTTAATTACACCTTCCACCACCAGGGGACGCAATCTGTTCTATACGAACATGACCGAAATCTGTAAAGCTATCGAAATCAAGTCGAAAGAGCCAAACCACGTTGTAATCGGGCCCATAGAACCCGATTTCCGAAAGCGCACCCTGGCGGTGATGTTCCTGTGTTGACTCTCTGGTTTATTTTACTACGATCGAAATGAAGTTGATTCTTTACATAGTGTATAATCTCTGATCCATCGAATAGAAAGTTTCTATAACTCAAATGGCAACATTTCTTTCCGACGAAATGAAAAAAGGATGCGTTTTAAAACGACAAATTTAAATATATCGCATCCCCACACAAACACAAAATCATAAACCGGGTGTTAAATAAACTATATAGAATCCGATATATAAAAAATAGAAATAAAAAAAAATTATTTTGATATATTTTGGAGCTTTCGAAAAAAGTAAACAAATCAAGTATTTGGAGTGCAATCGGCTGCTTGAGAATACAAATATCCTAGTAGAATAGAATTTTAACTATGAAAATATAATTATTTCTCAAAATAAATCATATATTCGGAAAGCCCATTCAATTCTGTACGCAAAATGAACAACGATTTTTTAAATAAAATCGTTAATAAATTAGATAATTACTTCCAAAGCAAAGTCACTTATTACACTTTGATTAATCTGTGCTTGCGCCGAAAAACGCTTATTTCTAGAAACGGGTTTCACAAAAGAATTTTTTTGAAATTGATAATACTCGAATTTTTTTAACTGAAAGGTGTCTTTCTAGAGCTGAATGTATGCACTTTTAGCTTCTTCTCTAGGAATTTATGTAATTCAATAAAAAATAGCTGCGGCGGGGGGTATACATTGGCAAATTAGAGGAAACACGAAAGTGACGTACGGGAACGATCGGTTTCTAAAGGGTTAATGTACATATTTTTAAAAACTGAAATATGTGTTTCGAAGAATAAGAACGTGGCTATGATCTGGTGTATTTTATTTGTCTCTATTCACATTTTCCATGTCGATGCGGATTTTTAAACATGGGCCGAAAAACGAAAATTCACGCGAGTGAGTTTAGGAAACTATTTTTGTAGAAGGGTTAAAAAACGAATTTTTCGAAACTGATACCTTATTTTAAAAGGAAAAAGAACGTAGATTAGGCTCGGTATTTTTATTTTTTCGTATCTTGTTTAGAAGCCCAGAAATGAATTTTTAAAGATTGCAGAAATCGCTGAAAAACCGAAAGAGACTTACGGAAAAAAACGATTTCGAAAGGGTTAACTGAAATATTTTTTTTAAACTAAAGGTTTTATAGTGATCTCGAAAGGAAGGAAATGTACATGAGTCTGTTTGTTTGTTTTTTTGTTCTTTCAGAGAGCCGATGCGCGATTTTAAAAATCGCAGAGAATCGGAATTTGCAAAAGTGAGTCTGCGCGCGAATTTTTTTCGAGGGGTTAATATTTGTATTTTTCAAAAAGGATCGCAGATTTCGAAAGGAAAAAGAATGTAGATCTCGTCTGGTATTTTTAGTTTTCTCTAACTTGGTTGGAACCGCCGCTGCGATTTTTTTTAAATCGTCCAAATTGCCGAAATCGCGAAACTGTGTACGGAAAATATACATTTTCGAAGGGTTAACTGACGTATTTTTTTTAATGCAAGCTGGCATTGGAGAGGACAAAGACCGATCTTTTATTTGGTGAAATCCGTTTATCCGAATCTTTCTTAGTCCGGCGGATGCGATGTTCGGAAGAAGGGAGACAATAAAAAACACGAATTCGACCCTTTTTGATTATTTTTTTTGAAAGGGTTAATATCGAAATTTTTTCGAACCGACAGGATCGTTAGAGACGTAAAAGTACGTTCTTTGAGAATATGTTGACGGTTTTTTCGTATTTCTGTCGGTTCGCCGTCGGCGAGTTTAGACAGTCGTAAAACGTAACCGGCCGAAGCGATCTTTCCTTCTTCTTTTTGCGGAAGATGATGATTGAGCTCTTCTGCGCATGCCCGGAGGACTTTCCACATAGGTTTCTTTTGAAGCAATTAAAACAGCTTTGTTCGTTAATAACTCCCTTAATTAAGGGCCGATTTTTTCGAAACTGCAATTCCTGGAGGACCGGATTTTTCTGAATTTTTTGACACAAAAAGCGCGTCGCTACTCGCTACGCTCGCAGAGTTTATCCGGGTACAGATACACACACACACACACACACACACAGACACACAGACGGATACGAACATTAATAATAAGGACTAAGGCTCCTATAATAGGAGCTGACGCATATCCATTTTGTATCGGATTATTCCTGCTCAGTTCAGCATCAATCTACCGCAACCGGAGTTGGGGTTGCCTAAGACTCGGTTCTGATTGGCTGAACCGGTTCTGATTAGCTTGGTTTTTCGACTGAACTCCAATTTGAGACCCAAATCTGCGAGGATGCGTCAGCCTGTATTATAGGAGCTCTAATAAGGACTAGCTGGCTTCGCCCGCCAGCGGGCCCCTAATTGTAAAACCTCTAATCTTGTAAAATCTCGAAAAGCTATCGATGTCGATTCGAATGAGCCATACCCCGTCGTGATCCGGCCCATAGAAACAGAGTTCGGAAAGCGCCCCCTAGTGGTGAAATGCGGAAATAAAATCGATAATCTCTAGTAAGCTCTATCGGTGTCGAGTCGAATGAGCTATACCCCGTCGCGATCCGTCCCATAGAAACAGAGATAGGAAAGCGCACCCTGGTGGTGAAACTCGGAACTCAATTCGGTAAGCTCTATCTATGTCGAGTCGAATGAGCAAAACCAGGTCGCGATGGGACCCATTCGAAGAGAGATATTTTGAAAAGAAATAGCAAATTCCTTAGCTTTTTTTTTTTTTTTTTTTTTTCTATACAAAAATGACCATTATTTAAAAAATTCTAAAACTTTTAAAAATAAATGTTCCTGCGTTGAATCATAAACCGGGAGTTCAACAAACTATATAGAAACCGATATATAAAAAATAGAAAAAAAAATTAATTTGATATCTTTTGGAGTTTTCGAAAAAAGTACACACAGCAAGTATATTTGCAGTGCAATCGGCTGCTTCAAAACACAAATATCCTAGTAGAATAGAATTTTAACCATGAAAATATAATTATTTCTCAAAATAAATCATATTTTCGGAAAGCCCATTCAATTCTGTACACAAAATGAACAACGATTTTTGATTTAGGATCGTTAATAAATAAGATAATTACGGCGAAATCAAAGTCACTTATTACACTTTGATTAAACTGTGCTTGCGCCGAAAAACACTCATTTCTAGAAACGGGTTTCACAAAAGAATTTTTTTTAATTGATAATAATCGAATTTTTTAAAGTCGAAGGCATCTTTCTATAGCTGAATGTATGCACTTTTAGCCTCTTCTCTCGGAATTTGTGTAATTCGATTAAAAAGTCCTCCAGCGGGGGGCATTCGACATTGGCAAATTAGAGGAAATCGCGAAAGTGAGGTACGGGAACGACCGGTTTCTAAAGGTTTAATATACATATTTTTTAAAACTGAAATATATGTTTCGAAGAAAAAGAATGTGGCTATCATCTGGTGTTTTTTATTTGTCTCTATTCACATTTTCCGAATCGATGCGGTTTTTTAAAACACGGGCCGAAAAACGAAAATTCACGCGAGTGAGTTTCAGAAACCATTTTTTTAGAAGGGATAAAAAGCGAATTTTTCGAAACTGATACCTGATTTTAAAAGGAAAAAGAACGTAGATTAGGCTCGGAATTTTTATTTATTCGTATCTTGTTTAGAAGCCCAGAATTGAATTTTTAAATATTGCAGAAATCGCTGAAAAAGCGAAAGAGAGTTACGGAAAAAAACGTTATCGAAAGGGTTAACTGAAATATTTTTTAAAACTAAAGGTTTTATAGTGATCTCGAAAAGAGGGAAATGTACTTGGGTGTGTTTGTTTGTTTTTTTGTTCTTTCAGAGAGCCGATGCGCGATTTTAAAAATCGCAGAGAATCGGAATTTGCAAAAGTGATTCTGCGCGCGAATTTTTTTTGAAGGGATAATATTTGTATTTTTCAAAAACGATCGCAGATTTCGAAAGGAAAAAGAATGTAGATCTCGTCTGGTATTTTTAGTTTTCTCTAACTCGTTTGGAACCGCCTCTGCAAATTTTTGAAAATCGTCGCAATTGCCGAAATCGCGAAACTGTGTACGGAAAATATACATTTTTGAAGGGTTAACTGATGTATTTTTTTTAATGGAAGGTGACATTGGAGAGGACAAAGACCGATCTTTTATTTGGTGAAATCCGTTTATCCGAATCTTTCTTAGTCCGGCGGATGCGAGGTTCGGACGAAGGGAGAAAATAAAAAACACGAATTCGACCCTTTTTGATTATTTTTTTTGAAAGGGTTAATATCGAAATTTTTTCGAACCGACCGGATCGTTAGAGACGTAAAAGTACGTTCTTTGAGAATATGTTGATGATTTTTTCGTATTTCTGTCGGTTCGCCGTCGGCGAGTTTAGACAGTCGTGAAACGAAACCGGGCGAAGCGATCTTTCCTTCTTCTT
This sequence comes from Maratus michaelseni, assembly GCA_963931845.1. Classification (NCBI taxonomy): domain Eukaryota; kingdom Metazoa; phylum Arthropoda; class Arachnida; order Araneae; family Salticidae; genus Maratus; species Maratus michaelseni. Next base: position 46,107,287 of record OZ007588.1, on the reverse strand, counting down.
TTTGCGGAAGATGAGGATTGAACTCTTCTGGGCATGTGCGGAATAATTTCCACATAGGTTTCTTTTTAGTAATTAAAACAGTTTTGTTCTTTAATAACTCCCTTAATTAAGGGCCGATTTTTTCGAAACTGCAATTCCTGGAGGACCGGATTTTTCTGAATTTTTTGACACAAAAAGCGCTTTGCTACTCGCTACGCTCCCAGAGTTTATCCGGGTACAGATACACACACAGACAGACACACAGACGTATACGAACATTAATAATAAGGATTATCTGATACCCAATTATAGAATCCGTGCGCGTATCTATGTAACCTCAAAAACTCGGAAACCACAGGACGCAGGGCTACGAAATTTGGCACACGGGTTGCTGGTAGGGGGCCCATGAACGATTGGGGCTTGACGACGAATTTTTGTCTTTTTTTTATGTTTAACCCGTAATCGTGCGAGTTCTAACCAGTTCGAAATGTTTACTGCAATGTGAGATATACATATTACGTACGCCACACTGCAATACTAAGAAGTTGTAGCGGGTATTACGATAATTCTTTTACCTCGCATGCAAATAATTAGAGATTATTTAATTGTGCTTAGTTATTACCCTTTTTTAAAAAAAAAATAAAGAAAAACATTTTATCACAAACGTCAACAAAACTTTTTATTCTATTTATCCCCTTATTCCAAAAATATTGTTTTATCGTCTGCTGCCATAGCAACATAAATTAAATTTCAGACAAAAAAAAAAAATGCACAGTAGTAGAAAAATATTTTTCTACATATTACATAGATACATTTGGTTGTACTGATTTTTAATTTTAATTTTGATTTTAGAATTAAATTCATGAACTCCCGTGCGTAGGACGGGTTAAACATGCTTCTATTGCAGTGAAACCTACTGCTTAGTGACCGAATATATCAGTTCACGGCGCCGAGAAGGTTAAGTAGTTATTATTACAATTAAATTAAATTATAATTTATAGTATTGAAACCATTTTTGTTAGCAGAATCAACACTTTTTTTTAGTTAACAGCATGTTATAAAAATTTATGAATAACAAATTTATAATGTTTTTCAGGAAAATTTTGAAAAATTCTTATAAATGTACTAAAGATAAAAGTTTTCTTTGGTAAGTATCAAAACAATTAACTTGAACTAAATGTTTTAAAATTTCCAGTTATTATATTTTACCTATACCAAGTAGAATTGCAGATAATTGTAATCAAATGTTTGCTTACAATGACTGAATTAGGAAACAGCAATTAAATAATTATTAGTGCAATTACGTTAAATTACTAAAGGGTTAAAATCACGATTTTTTGTTAAATTATTATTATTATTATTATTATTATTATTGCTTTGGAAAAGAAAGTTTGTTTAATCCAAGAGGAAATCCACGCACTATTTCGCGAAACTTATTTAACAGGGAAATATGAATGTCATCAATAGGATATTAATTAATCCTGATGTACCTGTTAGAAACCACCCTGGAAATTTAGCATACAGCTGTATCTACTAAATATATTTGAAGTATATATACAGGGAACATAAAAAAGCTGTTTAATGAATATGCGTAATCTCGGTTATGCTACTTCCGAGAATAATATTAGTATCATTGGCGAGTTTTCATACATGAAGAACTAAGAAAATTTTGCTAAATGAAAGGGGGCTCCCTAAATGATACCGTGCTTTCTCTAAATTCAGAGGTTAATCGGGCCCTGAGTAAATGACGTTTAATTATCAATTTGTTCTCTCAAAAATTATGTAGAAACGCTGTTTTTCGGCCACGATAACTTTTCACCAAGTTAATGGATTTCTTTTTCTTTTCTTTTCTTTTCTTTTCTTTTCTTTTTCTTTTTTTTTTTTTTTTTTAAATACAGGAATAAATTCTCTACAAACTATACCTGAAAATATCTTTCTTTTCTTTTATAAGTTATAACAAATATATATATATACTGTGCTTTCTCTAAATTCAGAGGTTAATCGGGCCCTGAGTAAATGACGTTTAATTATCAATATGTTCTCTCAAAAATTATGTAGAAACGCTGTTTTTCGGCCACGATAACTTTTCACCAAGTTAATGGATTTCTTTTTCTTCAAATAAAATTCAAAATTCAAGGAAAAAAATTCAAATTTTATGATATATATATATATATATCATAAAATTTGAATTTTTTATTTATTATTATTATTTTTTTAATCTTTTAAAAATTTGCTTTGATTTGTTTTTGGTTTAAACTGTAATCGAGAGACAACATAATAAGTAAAAAGAAATGACAACTCAAACATATGCAACTTAGAATTCAAAATGGTGGCAAAACACTTTCTCTAAGATTAATTTTATCATACAATATTAAAACTTTTGTTATTGTTTTTTTTTTTTTTTTTTTTTTTTTAAACTATTTAACAAATATTGTTTGTTTTTACACTCTTTTATTTAACTAAACTCTATCTCTTTTTTCGTAAAAATTTAAAAATAGAATTTTTTAATCGAGTTTTAACGCACTTCTTGATATGCCAGAATGTTAAAAAATTATGTACAAAGGTGTGTTTCCGATAATAATACAACATCTTTATTTTTTTTAGAACTTAATTATGAATTATTAAATTCATTTTAAGGTATTTTTCCGTTAGCCCGCCACAGGTGATAAATCGCCCAATATTCTTTATGGTTACATTTATATACGAGTTACAACAACAGTGGATATGATTTTGCTTCAAACCATGGTCGCCAAAAAAGCTCAACTGGCTGTGAAACGTGAAGATGCAACAGCGAAATATTTTAAACACTAAAAAGTATAAAATATACATTAAAAATAAAGTGTGTAACATTTAAATAAACACGCTTTAATAAATTAATATTTTTATATTAATTAAATTATGATTATACGTTGAGAAATCAATTTAGAAATTCTAAAAAGATAGTTTAAAAAAGCCTTTTTCTTTCCTGTTGCCCTATCTTAAAAAAGAAACAAAAGGGGAAAAAGGAAACAAAAGGAACAAAAATTACTTTTTTAAAAAATAAATTCACTAGCTCGCCCTTTCTACCTAGCGTAAATAAAAGCGTTGAATTTTCCACCATGGGTTTCGGCAGACGCCAAATTGGCGTATTTTGCTGGTAATTTTTTTAAAAAATCGTTGAAATTAGGCGTCGTTCTTCTCATTCCAGGATCAAACATCAGTCAATTTTCGTCATTTCAAAACTTTCTGGTTAATATTAAGTTAAATAATTTAATTAAATAATTTAATTAAATAATTAATTAAATATTTAATTATTAAATTAAAATAATTTAATTATTAAATAATAAAATAATTAAATTAAACATTTAAATAGTTAGTAATTAAAATTACAGGAACCTTAATGAAAATGAGTGAATTTTTTTTTTTATTTCAAGGAGTCCTTTTCCTTGACCTTGATTTCCTTTACCTTGAATCTTTTGTCGCCTTCTAAGTTTTTATTGAATTCTTATTAAGTTTAAACTTTTTTCACGATTTAATGGGACTCTGCGTTTTTCAGTCTCGAAACGGAATCAAGAGATGCGTTATTTTCTTTAAATAAGCAAAACTTGTTTCAAAGAAAATTTAAACTTTAACTTTATACTAAATCACTAAATTTTCCATAATTGCTAGGGGAAAAAAAAAAGTAGTTAATAATTAAAGTTACGATTCATTTCAAGTAATAAAATTAATAATAATTAGATTATTAATATTAATATTAATATATATAATAATAAATTATAATGTTAATTTACGAATAAATGATTACAATTACAATTGAAACATGCGATTAAAGTCTAATAATTTATAATAAAAATTGCGTTTAATCGAATACAATTTAGTTACTGTGTAAAGACACTAAGCGATTTTCAACTATCATATAGTAACTGAAAAAGATATGATTGATGTACGTTCGAGTTCTGCAACAAGTTATCTATTTTAAAATAATCTCGTGGTCGTTAAAAGACTTGGAACGGAAATAATTTAGATAATTAATGAATTTACTAAAAAATAGATATTATATTGTATAATGTTATATAGTATTAGATATTAGTAGATATTTTATAGAATTTCGTTTGTGTTGTGTATGCTTGCTTAAAAATAAATATATTGTATATAAACTAGTCGTTGGGGGCCACCGTAATACTTACCCATCATGGATATGCATAATATAAAATATGAAAATAAAACATGTAAACTATTTATAAAATGCATTGCAATTCGAATAAAATACTGGCTTGATGACGTCATAAACTTTAAATGTTCTATATTAACTAACAGTTTACTGCGTCGGCTTAAGCTTCTCTTTACTAATTAAAATATATCTTTGAATTGAAATTTGAATGAAATACAGGGTCATGAAAAATCGAAGAGTGGGAAAAATGTGATTACAAATATCTCGGCAACTAATTATCCGATCGACTTTGTTCTTAATGCAAAATTTATGTTTTTTTATTGTCTTTTATATTCACTCCTTAAAAAATATTTCAAAAATTTTTATATACTTTTTATCTGAACGAATATTTTGAGAGTCCGAAAAAAAAATAGTTCCGGATACTCGAGGTTACTGATATTTAATAAGCTTCTTCCCATTATTACATACTAAGTATACACCAAATTTCAAGTCTCTATCTTAATTTGTTCGGCAGATAGAGCGTTTACAGACACACAGACAGACGGGCGGCAATTTCTTTTTTTCTAAAAATATGTTTTTCGGAATCTCCAGTGTCTGAAACGTGTAAATCCGTTAAAAAAATTTTTTTAGATTTTCAAAACGATTTCAAGACTTACCCTACTACGTATGATGGGTAAGTAATAAAGAAATTATATCTCTAGATTTCATAGCTTCGGATGGTTAAATATAACAAGGTAATATATTTTATAGTTTTATTTCATTTTTTTTCCTCCAGCCATTCAGAACGTTTCGCAAACTAGGTATTATACAATATACAGTACCCTATTTCTTGTGCTAAAAATATAGAACTGGTAACAGAAATTCTGTAATTTCTGTTATCAGGCGAAATTCAAAAAGGACATTCTGAAATAAATTTCCCATCATTATATTAGTTACTTCTTAGTTTGTTTTACAATAAGGAAATAAAACCCATGATAAACACTTCCGTTATTATTTTCTTTCTAACACTTCCGCCGGCCCTCCAGCAACAAGAAAATTGCAAACGATTTTCAAAACATTGAATCTGGCAATGGCGATACAAAACTCTTTATGGCATAAGTGAGCTCAGTATCTCATTTAATACGGCAAAAAAATATGTCACAACTTATGTAAATGTAAACAAAAAATACAAACATTAAAATTCGTGACTAACATTTAAGAACAAACTCGAAATTCAGGTTAGTTATGCGCCATTGCACACTGCAATTATTCGCAGCTGGTGCTAGCTAGGGTATAGCATCGTTCCCTTCTATAATTAAAGTTTTAGAATAAAATGGTCTCGTTTGTTCATACAAAACTTGTTGATTATCAGTGCTTGTTAATCCAAGAAAACATTTACTTCATTCATTCATTTTCTCCTTGTCTTTCTCTTTCTTTATTTTTCTCAAAAAGCCTAAGTTGAAACATTCCCTCCAATGAGATTTAACGCTATTAAAAAGTTTTAGGATGAACATCATTAAAATAATTATAGATTAAATTAAAAACGTTATACTTGGGTAATTCATAGCCTATTTTGTTTTGACGGTTGAAATAATATTTCTTCCTTTCTCTAAAACAGAGCAAATTTCTGTCTATTTCACATAAATAAATTTTTGTACGTTAAAAAAAGAATTTCTTTTAGTTTTTAGTTTTAAACATTTTGATACTAAATTTATAAATCCTCTTTTTGGTTCTCAATATAAATTTTTATGGATTATATGCTTATATAGCGGAAAAAAACTAAAATTCTCAAAATTCTAAAATTTGTAAAAATTCTGATCCCAAGCTGTTCGGATTTCAGAGAGTGTGTTGAAATGTATTGCCAAAAGTGTAGTTAAACAGCTTGAATTATTAGTGTTCGTTGCTCCAGAATAATCGCAGCACAAGACTATGATGACCATGCTACAACAGTAACAAAAATTGATCGCCTTTACTGATGATCCGGGAGGCAGCGACACTTAAAAAAAAAAAAAAAGTAATACCCTAAAAGCTGATTTTCAAATATGTAATTGATCCTACGGAATCAATCACACATGGCCTCGTGAGCCACAAATCTACATATTCTATATTTAACGAATCAGGTTCTTAATAAAATTATAAAAATACATAATATTAATAAATATATTGGAATTTTTCAGGCCACGAGATGCCCTCAAAAGTTGTAGAGCCTGTAGGGAATTACCTACTCAACTTATTTGGAAAGTCGTTACTGATAAAATTGTTACGAATCTCCAGGCAATAGGAAACAGTTTATCTTGAACTCGTTAAAAATAGAATTTCTTATTTTTATATTAACTGAAAGCGGTTTTAATTTTAAACGTTTTGGTACTAGATTTATAAATCGAATTTTTTTATTTTCAAAAATATCAAATACTATATAATATATATGTTTTCCTTCAATTCAAAAGTTGTAAGCGCTTTTCTTTGCAGACATTGTTTTAAAATTGAAATGTTCATAATTTTCATAACTAACATAAATGTAATTATTATCTGTGAAATTAACAAAACTCTTTGAGATATTTTAGAACATGAAAGTCTGATATCTGAAAATGCTTAATTAATAATAATCATATTCTTCATATTAATTTTAAAATTTTAATGTTACATCTTTATTTACATAATCGATTTTAAGCGCAGCCGATAGAATAGTGTAATATTTATTGCTTCTAAAATTTCAAGACATCATTTCTCAAGGTGGCTGTAATAAGTTCTATGCGCAATATCAATATTAATATTCCGAGACAAAGGTGTTTAAAATAAATGCTTAAAAATATCAAAAAATATTAATTTTGAAATTTTAATATTAAATATTTATTTTTAAAAATGAGAATGTCAAATATGATGCCAAAATTAGGTGTTAGAATCGAAAATGTCAGAGCTCGGTGCTTGGTGCAATATCAGTATGAAGACGAACCCCTACCCTCTTCCCCCGTCCTCGTAAACACATATTTTTTTAAACATAAATTGACAAAAGACATAATTTCAGTCGATTGGCTATTTCCGTTTTTATTTTCTGTGATAATTTGGACATTAAAAGGTATGGCGGTGTTTTTTCTTTCTTTTCTTGACCGACTGTACCTAAAGATTAAATAGTTACAGTACTAAACAAGTACTGTAAAAGTTAATCATCTGATATCTGAATCAACATGTTTGAATTTGAAAGTGTGCGTGTATGGTTGAAAAATGTTTCGTAATTCAACTGAAACTTGTTTTGATTTAAAACAACTTAAACTTATCAATAACAAAATTTTACGCTACAATTGCCGACCATAGCTTTGACCTACAGAACCGCCATCTTTGTAAACTTTCAATTTCTTCGACGCATTCAGACGTTTTTTTTTTTTCTTTAGAAGATGTTTTGACACATAACCGGTTCAGTGATACCTCGTGAGATGATATTTATAACTATATATACGCCTATCAGCTATACGTGATATTTGTTTCAATTTGTAACGAATAGGAGTTAAAATTAAACATTACGTTATTTTCGCGCGAAATTAGGTAGGGACAGTTTGTGCGTGAATCGGAATAATATATACTTGAATGAGATTGAGAGAGATTCTTAATCGTTTTACCGCATGCAAGATGTCTATCAGTCTTTATAATGGTCTCGTTGTTAACATAAAAAGTGTTCCATGTAGGAAGAGGAAGTGTCTGTCTTCTAATTGGCAAACATAAACATTCGTAGAAATCTTTCACAGATGGACAAAATTAACAAAAATTATTTCGAAAATATGAAAAATACTATCTGACCCGCTCGGCTTTGCACGGACCTCTGATAATAATCTTAAATATATCTAAAATCAGTGTTGAATAATTTTAAAATTTTAAACGAAAATTCATTTAAGCGAGAGTAGAGATGGGGACCACACTGCCATCGGCAGCGTACACCGTGTTTACTATCGTATAATAACTGAAAATGATAGGATTGAAATACGTTCGAGTTCTGCAACAAGTTATGTATTTTAAAATAATCTCGTGGTCGTTAAAAGACTTGGAACGGATCTAATTTAGATAATGAATTTAGATATTTTATAGAATTTCGTTTGTGTTGTGTATGCTTGCTTAAAAATAAATAAATATATAAATAAATAAGTAGTTAAATATATAAATAAATAAATTACTCTGCCCCGGTTGGTTTTTGCAAACGCATCTCCAGTTTGTATGATTTACATTTATTAAATGAAAATCTTTCCAAACGAATCTCGAATTTGTATGATTTTATATTTTTAAACAAAACTCTATCCAAACGAACCTAAAGTTCTCGACTGTTTTCGGCAGCGTACACCAGGCTTGTCACCATGTTTGAAAAGTATTTAAGCTATCTAGGATTTCTACTTTTAGAAATCCTACTATTTTTCTTAACGTATAATCAAAATCTAATTAAAATTAATATATCAATTGATAATTAAGTTCTTGAAAATATGAAAATATTGTATTGTCATCGGCAACACACAACTGTACACAATTTCTAGAACTCTAGCACATCAGGAAGTGGCTGAAAAATAAATTACAAAATTCCATCTTTACTTACACAAACCATGCTAAATTAAAAATCGTTTAATGCTGAAAAACTCAGCACTCTGAATACACTGTTGCCAAACTGCGATTTTCATATACAGCTCCCATGTGAGAAATTTGGTACCATTTTATAAACATAAATTATAGCATTCTTGATTTCGATGTTTTCAGCAGCATTCTTTAAGCAAAATAATGAAAATGCATAAGATAAATTTTTAATCTCAGAAAAGACTCTACTTACCGTGTGGCTTGCTTAAATAAATACTGGCGAATATCGAAAATCCCCACACAACGCGGCTGATATTGAGTCTTATCTAACGTTGTTGTATTAAAAACACTTCAAAAACAGTAGTTTTTCTTTGAAGGAAATGCCGAATCCAGAGAAATCAATAACTTGAACATACTTTTTTTTTTTTATTTATCTGGCATGAATGTTGGTTGGTAAATTTCGTGTTCATGCTCAATATATGAATATCTCCATAAAAAATTAGTTATGAATACAGTAGAACACCGATTATCCGAACTCCAATTAACCGAACTGCCCAATTATCCGAACACTTCCTTGTATTTTGGTTTGAGTTTTTTGTAGGACGGCCCTAGAAATCGTCGAAAACGTTTTCCAGGTCAGTTGGATCAAGGAAAATGAAAACGAATGTTATTAGAATGATCCAAGTTCCAACACATAATGAAGCATTTGAATGTTTGTAAACAGCTATGAAATGGTTGGAATCGCAGAAGAATGTTGATCCTTTTCAACTTATGTATTTAAGAAAAATTCGTGATATGGCAGCATTGAAAAGAATATCTTCTTTAACGCAAAAGACAAAACAAAGCTTATTTGCTTAAATTTCAAATTTTGCTGAAAAAAAAAATTATAAAGATAAAATTTTTTTTAAAAAAGACAAAATATATTATATATGAATAATTAAAATTAACAAGTATTTTAATTACTGCATTGCATTAATTTGATTGAAAAACAGTAGTAATACTATTAATTATCAACATTATAAATTTTGAGATATTTTGAATTGTTTATGAATTATTTAATTAGATATTTAAATTAATCTATAAATATAAAATATATTTACAATGTAGTATAAATTAAACATTAATTATTTAAAAACAAGTCTAATATATATTTAAGTAGTAGTAAAAATAAAACATTAATTATTTAATAAATGTCTATAATATCAGTGGATTAACACAGCTGGCAGCAAAAATAATTTGAATTAAAATAATATCTCTTTTACATAATATATTCTTGTTAAGAATATCTGAAATGCTGTGCAAGTTGAATTAATTCTGTGTAGATTTATTCATATAGTAGTATTATATTTTATTTGAATTTTGAGTAAAATTACAAGTTAGTATTGTTTTTTAAAGTTTATTTATATAAATAAATCTAATGAATAGTATGTAACTAATAAAGTGGATATTTAACTAAATATTAATTATGAACTATTATAATACCAATAGATGGCGACACTTTACCTTTCAGGTAGTTGTAGATAATATTGTTAATATTATATTTAATTTAACTATAGAGGGAGCTATTGATTGTATATTAATTTTACTTTCAGGAATTAAAATTGGATGGAGTAATATATATTCACGGATATAAATTTGTTATAAGTGTATTAAAACCAGAATTATTTTGAGTGTTTTTGAATCATTTTGTGATTGGGTGTCATTTATGGGGTTGTGTTTTAAAAAAAAGTGTGCTCTCAACTTGTCTTACAAATCATTTCTCTCAACTCGACTTAGTTAACATGTATGATGCATTGCCATGTGGATGTGGGTGTTATGTAGACGTTGTGACATTTTAAGGATTCTGTATGATTATTGTGAGTAAGATATTTTATCTACACTTTGCGCGTTCATATTTCCAAATTTGTTGTTTCAGAACTGTTGTCTCGTGGTGATTTGGTGAGGTGTTGGTTACAGTTTTTTGGATGGTCGATGTGAGTGAGGTGTATTGTATTTTCTTAATGGTTTTTTATTTCCTATTTGAATATTTCCAGGTTTTAATATTTCCAATTGTTGTCTGGTAATAATTCGGTGTACCTGGATGATTCTACTGATCTTAGCATTATGCCAGTGGTATTATGAAACACTGAATTATTAATTAAAACACATGTGGGTGCATCCAGGCTGATGAGTACATGTGCATGTGTTTTTCCATGTCCAATTCATATTTAATTCTCATGTGGTCCAATTTTCCATTGTGTATGGTTCATATTTAATTTGTTAATCCATTTGTGTTTACTTAATTGCAACTCCAATTTATAATTTTTTTTTTTCCCCTTTCTCTCTATTTCTTTTTTCAATATTATTTTGGTATGAGTAAAATTTGGCCAATTACCATTGAAGCATCAGCTATGGTAATATTATGTTTGCACATGTTAATTATTAGATATGTGGTATTCTGTATACACAGTATCATTGATTATCTCTTTGGAGATTTAAGTAGTATAGAACTTGATATGTTTTTTGAAATTCATAGATATTATAATTATATATATATATATATATATATATATATATATATATATATATAAAGATTAAAAAAAATTAAAAAGATTTAAAAAATTAAAATAAAATAAAATAAAAAACACTATTTTTAAACATACCAGGTTTAAGCCTGGTTATAATGTGAAAGAAAATGTTGTACACACAAAAGAAATTTCTTATCCACTACTATATTTTTAAAAACATACATTGGTTCCATAAAAAAAATATTACACTTAAAAATGCATTTTAACCATTTTTGCATAGTCAGGAACGTCCCTAAAATTGCCTATCCAATTATCCGAAATAGGGCCGTTCTCGAAAGGTTCAGATAATCGGCGCTCTACTGTATGTATTTCAAGTCAAAACACTTGTTTCAAAATTTAGAAGAATTTCTACTTTCAACTTTTACCGACATTGTTGAAAATACATTTTATAATATCAGTTTTTCTCTTTCATTTTTTTTTTTTTCCCAGTCAGGTTTCCAATTTCCCTCGCTAATTTTAAACCTATGGGCATAGAATGCATTCGTATTGGCAGAAATCTTCAAAACTCACAAATTTATTATTTAAAAAATATATCATTGTACAACTGTGGCAGAATGACATGAGTTCTGTTTCCCAGTCATTCTGCAAAAAGACTTTAAACAGAAAGCGAGGATAGACAATGGATATCCCAAGGTATGTGACTAACACTGACCGTGAAAAGGCTTCATAATCAGGTAGAATATTCCTCCTTATATCCCATTAATAACAATTCAATTACCTTTCAAATTGATTTTTACAGAAATGTTTAAAACACTTTAAAAATTTAGACTCACATATTTATTTCTCAAATAGCAAGTTTTTTCCCCCTTTTAACTTGTGAATAAATGAAATTTTCACTTTCAGCCCGAGCCCAAAGATTGGTATAAAAATGAAGCCTGTGCCCGTCTCTTCTCTAGTACCTACGCCTAGAGCAGGGCCTTTGTGGTTTCAGGAGTCTTTTTCACTGAAGGTCTGTCACATTTAATTTAATTTCTGATTCCTTATGAAACACAAATGCATATTTTTAAAATAAATTTAAACAAAGGGTTTTTAAATTGCATCCATTGCGCGCAAAACTGTAGCAAAACTATCTGTTCTCGAGTCCCAAATAATATTGATAATGATGTAAAACTAAAGCATATCTTGAAATTAAACCTAAAATTTAGTGTTATAATTGCATTGGTTATTTAAAATTAGCATTTTTTCAATATAAAATTATTTTTTCCCCAAAATTTTATAATGTAAATTCAAATAAAATCCCTGAAGGCTCGGCCTACAGGCGCAGGTAGATTTTGAAGACGCAGACCGTGGGGCGCCTGTTTATTGGGAATTGCAGAAGAAGGACTTTTTTGCCATGATTCAAAACCATGACGCAATGAACGCTTTGCCATGAACGCAATTTAGTCAGACCGCCCACTTCAAAATCTACCTGTGCTTGTAGGCGGGTCCAGCAGGAATTTTTTTGTTTTTTATTTTTATTTATTTATTTATTTATTTTTGCTCTAAGAGTTGGTCCTATAAAAAACTTGTCAATATAAAAATTGTAGACAATATTAAGAAGATTTATTATAACTCTAAGCGGATTTGATATCTCGTTAATTAACGAAGTTATGATTTTTTTTTCTTCTTAAACCTCTATCTCTCCCCCACCACCTTGAGGCCGTTTTCAATGATATCAAAAATTTGCCATACATGAATTTTTGGCCCTTTTCCTAGAAGTAATAATAACTTTAAATGGATTCGATACGTATCATAATTAAGAAATTATGTTGTTGTTGTTTTTTTTCACAAAAAGACCCTCCCCCTTGGTTTGATTTTGCCCATTAACGAACTTGACTGAGATTTTATGCCCCTTGATTTTATGTATCAGTTTGGAAAATATTTCTGCAGAATTACGGAAGTTATCGTGTCCATAAAAAATGATATAGATAGATAAAGATTTGAACTGGGGGTGGTTTTGTGTTCTAGGAGTCATGATCGGCTGATCGGCATAGATCTGCAAAAAATTTTCAGAAATTACAACACAGGGGAGAATGTAATAGGTAGTATTTCTTACGAAATCTACCTAAAATTAAGTTTTTAATTGCTTAAAAATGGAGTGTACGTTCAAGGTACACTACTTTTACATTATTATCAATATTATTTGGGACTCTAGAATTAATAGTTTTGCTACAGTTTTGCGCGCAATAGATGCAAGTAAAAAAAAAAAAAAAAAAAAAAAAAAAATTATTACTTTTTAAAATCAAAATTACACATTGAAAAAAAAGTAAAATATCAGTTGTAGAATATTGAAATAATTATATTACATAGAACAGATATTAAGCTATCAGTGTAAAAATTGTATGCATTTGTGCTTTCAGGGAATCAGAAATAAAATTAAATGTGACATGATGCTAAATTGCACCTTCAGTGAAAAACTAAGACCTCCTAAGACCCCTTAAACGATTTGCATGGAAAATCGTGAAATTAACTGTCCGTCCCGCACGGGACATTTAAATCGAGCCTAAAAATCAAGACGTCTGGCATGCCTGATTTAGTAAATAGTATCTTTTATTTAACTCTTATTAAGTGTATAATTGATATTATTAACTAAACATTTTGTTATTTATATAATATTTATTCTGTAATAAATACACGCACACACATATACTCCGATTCTGTTTAATATGTTGTGCAGCAGAATTCTTAGTCAAATCAAGATATGCCTGTGGGTATCGCTGGTTTAGAGTCCTGAAGGGGTCGGGTGTTTGAACCGGAAGTGAAAGAAAATTAATCCATATCTTTATAACATTATTTAAAATACTCAACAATTATATCTCTAAAATCATTTTTATATTTTTTGCATAAAAATGAACACATATACACTCATTAATATTCCAGTATATAGTTTTTTTTTTCATTGGAAAATATTAAGGATTTTTTTTTTTCTTCTGAAAAATCCCTGATTCGAAAAAGTTAGAACTTGAAACCTACCCAAACCCGTAATTTTTTAAGTCAAACTGACCCGAACCCGACCCGCAACAAAAAATAGCATTGAGCCCGAATTACGGGTCTGGTTCAAGTAAAATCAGATTACCCGACCCAATGCAGGACTCTCACTGATCTAAAAGAGAATACTGCTTTATCACAACACTCGGATATTAAACGCGAGTTTTTGAATTTTAGAGTGTCTGTCGTCTAGCTTGCTTCAGGACATTTTCCTCGTCATGTCATACTCCTATTTAACATGAGATTTCGATCGCCAATTACCTTTTATCTGTTTGATAGGGAATAAAAAGTAGGAAAAGCGAGTTTAATATTTTTTTTTTTTTTTTTTTAAATGCCAAAACATGACGTCATATCTTCAAAAGACCTGTGGTCAACGCTGATTGCATCATACTCAGCAATGATGCCTCAGCCCATTGCCATTGATTGAAGCATCGTTTAAGATAATCAGAAAACTCTTGTTAGTTATTTTTAAATTTAATTTTTATTTTCGTTAGATAAAGAAGATGTGTTCAAAAATGTATCAATGATTCACAGAATAATAGAGAACACAATTTAGTTCATCTCCGTGTTTCCCAAGATTCCTATGATAAGTGATATACGTTGAATTTAATACATTTCATAAAGTATTTAATTTTTAAAATAAACATAATTTAAGGAAAAGGTGTAAGTTTTTATTTATTATAGAAGCAGTGATTTAACAAAATCTAATTAATTAAACAATAGAATTCTCCAAGGCTTCTTTTCTTAAAAAAAAAGAAAGAAAGAAAGAACGTAAGAAAAAGAAAGAAAGAAAGAAAAAGGAAAAAAAAAAGTGTATGGATATACTCAGTTTGATTCAAGAATCAAGAAAAGGATGATTTTTGTCCAGAGTAAATGTAAACATATGGTTGACAGAAAATTCTACATAAAACTTAATCCCTTCGTGATGATCGTCACGTATATACATGACACATAAACTGTTTACAAACCTTGATTATTCCTATCAGTATTTTTAATGGAAAAGTTTGCCCTATTTCATCAGAACATTTCTGCGGTTAAATTAAGCAAAAATTTCTATTTTTAAAAAGCGGTGACAAAAAATTAAAATATTTGTAAAGGACGTTCGTCAATAGGACAAATCTCATAAATGTCTACGATACTTTATAAGAAAGTTTTACGAGGATTTCATTTTTTTTCTCGTTAGATTCACAAAATGTTTAAGGGTAAGACTCCCTCCCCTCCTTTGAAAAACAACTTGAATTCTTTATTGAAAAGAATTGTCCAAAAATGGCTTAAACCCTAATATTATACTTATTTACGCCTGCTGTTTAAATCATTTCTTAATTTGTCGAAATCTGACCCCCCCCCCCCCCCCCCCCCCCACAAAAAAAAAAAAAAAAAAAGTCCTGAGATTTTTTATTTTTCAGAATGTAGATTTTTTTTTTTTTTTTAAATGTTACTGTTTGGGCAACACACCAAAACAGTCAAGTAGACTGGGAAATACTGCTCCATGCAAGCACAATGTGAATAAATAAATGTATATTAATAAAATGACATGTATGCGTTTGCTTTTTTTTTATTTCCTAAGTTTGTCAGCGATTTCTAGACATTTGTAAAAGCAATCCGATTTCAATCTTTTACACGAATATAGTCATTTTGTTCTATTTTTAATAAACTTGATTCGGAATTCATAAAACGATTTTTTGAAACATTTTTGGAATTGGCTTTTTCACAAAAATAAGGTATTTGTTTTTTTAATACTACTTGTTGTAACTAGCAGACTCGCCCGGCGTTGTCCAGGCCCGGTCCAAATCTGAAAAAAAAAAGCCTGATCTTAACCCCTCTTCCTTAATGAGAGTAAATTGAGTCCGAGACAGCCTCCCGGGCCGCTCATGATTCGAGCTCGCAAAAAAGAAAGAAAAAAAAAATAAACTGAAAATTTCGACTGTATTCTATAACCGTTAGCAGAAAAAATCACTATAATAGGGATCTCTCGTTATTACGCGACATCGTATAAATAACTTGTTTCGTTAAAACGCGCCATAATTTAAAAAGTGATTTGTTTACTGAAAATATGAAGCAATATTTGTATCTTGAGAAAGATTCAATGTTCACCTTTCATTTGTCGAGTTTGATTTCCTTTCATACTAATAATGAAAAGAAAAGCAAAATGGACAAAAGAAGGTTACCAATTTCTTTTTTACATTACTTTTCCATTTTCTTACATCAAAATAATTTTATTTGTGAAAAGTGTCATTATTTGATTGATCTTAAGGCCATGTCGAAAGAAACGATCTGTTTTTTAAAGTAATACGCAGATGTCTGCAGATGTTTTATGAAACCATACTTGTTTTGTGTTAGGAGGATATTGATTCCTTTTGGTGAAATTTGTTCTTCAAAAACATATTTAAGCACCAGATTTGAAACTTTCCAGGATATTTCTATGCTTCGAAAAGAGGAATGTCCTCCACCCGGGGGGCATCTCCTAGTTTAATCACTGATCGGAATGTCATGCATTTTTTTATAACAATGATTTTCCAACAAACAAAAATTTGGCACGAGATGTTTTTCAAATTGAAAAAAGCAATAAGGAAAAATAATTTTCACGTTTACAGTTGACTATTTTTAAGCACCTGCTTTTGTTACACAGATGAGGAGGTCGGGGCAAGAAAGTAGAGGTCTGCACGGGCCGAAATTTCCAGGCCCGGGCCCGGCCCGACCCATACAAAAAATAATTTGGCCCGGCCCGGCCCGATACAAAAATTAAAAGTTCGGCCCGAGCCCGAGCCCGGCCCGAACAAAAAAAATATTGGCCCGGCCCGGCCCGATTTAAAAGTTAAAAGTTCGGCCCGAGCCCGGCCCGGAAAAAAGTTAAAATCTCGGCCCGAGCCCGGCCCGGCCCGAGTGAATTTCTACAAAACATAATTTTTACGTCGATTTGGTTAAAAATTTGCCTCGTAGGAGGAGATCTAACCAAAAATTCCTATCTTAGCCTTTTTTTTTTTCATGTTTATAATCTTCATTTTTATAGAGGTGCCGCAAGCTGGAATATTTATTTTTTTAATAAATCTCTATTTGTTGTATGTATGTGTTTAAGTTATCATCAATATTGTTAATCCATATTCCATTTATTGAAGTGTTAAAAATCAGAAAAATGCTATACAGTAAAATCTTCTAAGATGGAATTGCATAGGGAAGAAAAAAAAATGAGTTATAGACAATTTGCCTTCTTAGCAGGTGTAAATGTATTATATATTCTTTTCTTACATATTAGTATATTCATTTTTAATGGATCAACACATTTTTCAATTTAAGACAGGATTCCATCATAAGCAGGTTCTTTTTCACACGTTTTACTATATTTTAATTTAGCCATATTTTAATAAGTGTATAAATCTACTATTCTTTAAAAAGAATAAATTTTAATGTTTAATTATAAGATAATGGCGATTTAAAAATGTATGCATGTTTTGAAAAGATTTTTATGCCACATCTTATTTTACACCAGGACTAAAAATTTTGAGGCGTGAAGACTAGGAAGAATGAAACCAGTCCCGGCTCTGTACGGAAAAAAATAATTTAAGGCACGGCCTTATCCTTCAGGAAAAAGTAAGGCCCGGCCCGGCCCGTAAAGAGTAATTACTAGGCCCGGCCCGGCCCGAGCCTTCAGAAAAAAATATGGCCCGGACCCGGCCCGGCCCGAGTGCCGTGAAGAAAAATAGGCCCGTGCAGATCTCTACAAGAAAGTGCCAAGCCACATTTTTGGTGAAATAAATTTAACACTGTAATCTGTTGCTTAATATTCTAAATTATAATATCCAACATATAATTTGTTTCTAATGTCACTTGGTGGCAGCATATGTGACAGTTTTCGTTTATGCCCCCAATGAAGATAGCTAATTCCCCAAAAGTGTAATAGTAATATCATTAAAGTAATGTCATATTGTTACTCAGAATACCTCAAATATTACTAAGACATTGGCGAAAAAACTTTAGGTTATATATCTTGATTTGAGTATTTGATCAAATTTTCAAATTGAAATATCTCAGAAGTTCAAAAATGTGGTTTGGCACTCTCTTGCCCCGACCCCCCTCATAAGCATTTACATCTGTATTTCGTTTATGACCCCCAATGAAGATAGCTAATTCCCAAAAAACGTAATAGTAATATCATTAAAGTAATGTCATATTGTTACTCAAAATACTTCAAATGTTACTAACACATTGGCTAAAAACTTTAGGTTATATATCTTGATTTGAGTATTTGATCAAATTTTCAAATTGAAATATCTCAGAAGTTCAAAAATTTGGCTCGGTACTCTCTTGCCCTGACCCCCTCATATGATCTCGTGGTTTATGTTTTTCAAGCTTACTTTCAAATTTTTGCGAGAATAGTTTGTTTATCGTATAGATCTTGATAATGGAGCCGTTTATGCGTTCGAAACATGTTGATCATCATATTAAAAGGTTTTTTACATAAGACTTTTTGTGTTCTGTTTTTATCACTTTAAGCATTTACATCTGTATTTTCAAATAGCTCTGTCAATGTTTTTTTTTTTTTTTAAGTATAATAACTTTTCACTAGTGGTCTAGCCACTATCTAAAATATTGGAGTTTCCATTCAATTTATACTGAATATTTAAATTTATTATTTATTTATAACCCGAACCATTTTGAACTAAAATCTCTTTTTTTTTTTTCAAATATCGCTTTTAACCAGAAATGTTATTAAATTTCCTTCTCTTCGTGCTGTTTTCTATTTCTCTATTTCTATATCACGTTACTAACCCTTCAGCTAAATATCAAACACCTGTGTGGTTGGAGGAAAAAAAAAAAAAAAAAAAAAACGTTACTATAGGAAGTTCCTTGTCGGATTTCCTTGGTGTTTTTATAGAAATCCAGGTCATCATTAAAAAAAAAAAATGATACCCGAAATGAATAACTGCAGAACTCGAACTGACCATAAGAGAAGAAGGATCAACGACACTGACTTATTTCCTTCGATTACAATTAAATTATTCATTGAGAACGCAGTAAAGAAAATAGATGGCATTAATCACGAAATCACGTGACGAAATTTGACCTAACGCCAATCGAACGCAATAGGTCAGTTGAATGGAAACCTCAAGGTCAAAATAAAGATTCTTATCGACATGTTTTCTGTTGTCTCTTTCCTCTTGATTATTCGTAAAGTTTCTCCATTGAAATTATAAAGTTGTTTTTGCACATGACTTGAAATGAAGCAACTTTCCTTTTTTTTACGTAACGTAATAGTCATCCTGCGTTGTCATTTACCTCATGAAACATCCGTTCATTATTATTGCTCGTAATTTCCCAGTGCTATTGCAAAGTTCAAAGGTATATAGAATTCCCAGAGTTTGCTGATGTTTATGATATACGTCAATTTAAAACCACTAACTTATTTTAAACAAAATTTAGCACACGTGACCTGCGTTCAATGTGTTTTTTTAAATATACGGAATGGAAAGGTCCAGAAAATTACGTCATTGTGACAGAATGATAGTATGAATGAATGTAAATGCCATTTAATTTTATGCATTTGGCGTCATTTTTGCATGCAAAAGCGCATTGTATATATTTACATTCAAGATCGGCAATCAAGATTGCAATGCATCTCCCCTGTCGCGTCGAATAAAGCTTCGAACAGACTAAGTTTAGTCTAGCGGTCCCTTTCTTGGGATAATTCGCTGACTTTTATGTGGTAAGGCGATTTGTTTCATGTGTTAGCCTTTCTAGCTTGTCTTAACCCTTTGATATACCACCTAATTTTAATCCGATTCAAACCAGAAACTTTTAATTAAATTTTACTTTTTTAACTTTGACGGGGAAAAGTTGAAAAATTGCTTTTCCTTATTTTTAACTAAATTCTTTCCTAAATTCCGGTGAGAATTCAACGTTACAGGAGCACAAGTTCTTGCCCCTGAAAGGGTTAAGGTCGGAGTCACCAGGGGACATCTCTGACAGGTTTATTACCGCCTCTTTCTTTTGTTGGGGCTCCCCTTTTTTATTGATGACTACAGAACGTTTGGAAAAGAAAAGTCAGTGGAATGATTTACAACTTTCTTAGTAATAAGTATATAAATGGATTTTAAGTTTTGAGCATCTGAGACAATCTCCCCCACTTATGCTACGCCATTGGATGGAACCCCCTACTTATAAGTGCTTCCAATGAGAATAAAAAACCTTTTTTGTTCGCTTTTATATTTAAGGTTATTATCTGGGACTTGGGAAACGCCAGGAGGGCCTGCTAGTATAAAATAAACATAGATTTATATTTGTAGCTGCAAATCACATTTTTGTTAATTTACGTTGCTTTAAACTAACAACAACAACAAAAAAAGACAATTTTTTTTTCATTTTTTCTTTCCCCCTTTTAAAGGAAAGACAGCTTGTTGATTTAAGGACATTATAAAAACACATATTAATTTAAGGCATTTTTTTATATTTTTCTTTTAGATACCAGTTTCTTACAATGATTTGCAGCAGAATAGAGGGTAATTTTTATAAATATATATTTTTTTCCATGACTATATATGGAAGCCCGAGTGCAAATCAATCCATTACAAATTTTCTAGCCATTTTTACAACCATTGTTTGCAGAGTCTATTTTAATTGCTTATGAATTTGACATGAATTTGACATGATTATGAATTTGAAAGAAGTACGCCACATTTATCCAAGCATCAACGTACATAAATATTTCTTTTTCAGGCTTCATTTTTAGGGTCCATACTTAAAAAGTAAAAACGGAACCATTATAAGATTACTCCTGTGTCTGTCTGTCCGTCTGTCACATAGAATTTCAGAATCCTTTTTCTCGTAAACTATGAGACGTGGAAAGTTCAAACTTGGGAAAGTTATAAAGCATTTTTGCCCACATATTTTCAGATTACTAGACATTCACAAATATGTTTAGGAAAATTTAAGGCACTTCTTTTTGTCTATCGTGTGGGTTTTCTCGTGAAAGATCTCGTAATACCGAACTCAAAAATATATTTGTTTTAATTTTAGGTATTATATTTTCAGAGATATCGTCGAAAATGCAGGACAAAAATTTGCCCTTAAACTAAACCTCTCTACTTCCGAACCTACTGAAACTAAAAATATGAAAAAATTAGGGGTAGTAGAAGTTTATTTAAAACTTGAAAGAAAACTATAGAGATTTTCCTAGGTAATTAGTTTTTGAGAAAAACTCATTTTCCCGTTACTACACACAAACTTTACTTTTCGGACGGTCAGTGGGAGAGTTGACGGGCGCTCGAGGTATCTATCGGTGCAGAATCATCCAAGGATATTTGATAATGATTTTCGAAAAAAATTGTTGGTAATTAGCCGAGATATTAATTAAGTTACTTTAAAAATAAATTATCTTTTAATATATCATGTAGGGTATCATTCGAAAGATCTCGTAACATCGAACTCAAAAATATATTTGTTTTAATTTCAGATATTATATTTTCAAAGATATCGACAAAAGTATTGGAAAAATATGCCCCTCCCCCCTATTTCCGAATCTACTGAAACTAAATTATGAAAAAAATAGGGGTCGTAGGAGTTAATTAATTGATAAATAGTAATTAATAAATTCAATGTACAGAACCCTTAGAGCGCGAGTTATAACTCACACATGACTGATTTATTTTTTCTTCTGAATATGTCATAAGAGTAAGACAATAATAAAATTCAAGCCATTCTATAAATACAGCAGTCGTGGCTCGTGTATAGTCACTGAGAACTGTGGCACCCCATATTTTCATTGTATATTATCGGTAACAAGTGTTGGGAAAATTTGTAATTGCAATTATGTGCAATGCAATTACAATTTAGTTGTATGTAATTGATATAGTTACACACATTCAAGAACTGCAATTTCGTCAAATAATGGGACTGGTGTGGTTCCGGTTCCGGCTACCGTGCTGCAATATTTTTTACGGCATGCAATTGTAACTGTAATTAATAACATACAATTAAATTGCAATTACAAATTCGCCCAACTGTAATCGGTAATATTCAATATCACAAGCCTTTTTTTTCTTTAATTCTTTCGTTATACTTGTACATTAGATAATCTTTAAGTTTAATGTTAGTACCTATCCCTTAATTCAAGAAAAATTACAAAAATCCTTGTATGTTTTCTTTTTTTCTACGAGAAGCAGCACTTTGGTAGAGAGGACCGATAGTTCATGTTTTGGTTTTATGGTTTCATGTTTTGTTTTATGTTGTGCCGATTATTTGCACGAGGGATACAGGCCGAAGGAGGGAATGAACCTCCGTGTGTGTGTGTGTGTGGGGGGGGGGGGGGGGGGGGTCTTTCTAACCTTGTAGGGAACTATGCATTATAGTTCCAGTTTTCAGAAACGCTGTGTTTGACTATTCTGTACACGCGCGCATATCCGATACGAGAAACAGCACATTAGGTACAGAGGGACACTGTTGCTCTTCCAGTGCCGATAGTTCATGATTTTTTTGTTAAATCTATGGAGAAAGCTGCATCATTTTTTAAAAGCAGAATAGTAAAATGTTGCATGCTTTTTGAGACTATGTTTTAAAAAATTCTGCATTTTGTTTGTTTATTTGTTTAAGGAGCTCGTACTAAAACTTTTCTTAAAATATGTTGAATTTTTATTTTGAAAGGACAGCGTAGAACAAAACTAAATCATACCAGAATTAAAATATTTCTATGTAGCGTTTTGATATGTTTGCGTGAATTGATTTCAATATATATTTTTTAATTTATTTTATGTTTCAGCAGATTTTTTTTTTTTGAGATGATATTTATCTAACCAGAGTTATTTTTAGGCCATCTTAAAATCTAGACTATGCCATTTCTAATGAAAGTTGTAACAATTTTCTACAGTAAAGTACAAACTGTTTACACAAAAATTAAAATAATGGCTGACATTTTTCTGAAACAGTACCCTCACTAATGTTAACAAGAACCGCCACTAAATTATAATATAAACGTGTATCATGTGAAAATAGTGTAGAAGAGAATTGTACTGATATAAGGTAATCTATCAATTTCTGAATTTATCAAATATTCTGAGCAGAATCAACGCCTAGTGTTTTGTGCGAAAAAATTAATTTGTTTATTACCGATCGCCGATGCATTGGTGTGATGATAACTGGCGGTGGCGATGAAGCGACTGATGCCCGGGGTACCGCCAGCTTTCTTGTTCGTCTTGCAGTGGCGAACAGCCAGACGTTACTGCGTTAGTCGAATATTTGGAGGGCTCACATACACTTAAATCATTTTGAAATTGGGCACTCTGGCCGAAAACCGGATAATTCAACACTTTTGGAACAAATCCTCAAATATATTTCCTTAAAAATAACTGAAGAAATTTTTACAATATTTTCTTATGAATTTTTATAATAATAACAATACTTATGAATTTTTATAATAATAATAATACTTATGAATTTTTATAATAATAATAATAATAATAATAATAATAAATGTATAGGAATGTTTATGTTGATTCTAAATTAGTGGTTTCGGCATCAGGGATATGGTGGAGGGTATACCGCGGTATACGTCTTATACCTTTTCGGTGTTTTTTTTT
The DNA here is from genome assembly GCA_963931845.1 of Maratus michaelseni. Lineage (NCBI taxonomy): Eukaryota > Metazoa > Arthropoda > Arachnida > Araneae > Salticidae > Maratus > Maratus michaelseni. The sequence continues at coordinate 46,083,531 of OZ007588.1, read as the reverse complement.
TGTTTAACGAATTCCGTATACTCTCTGTTTTCTAAAATAAATGTGTAGTGAATGAATACCATCTCTTTAGTTTTTACTACTACACAGTTACCGCTGTTCGGTATAGAAACAATAGAAAAATAATTGCGAAACTAAAGCAGAAATTCTCATTTCGTAATAGTTTTGAGTTTCAGTTTAATAATTCATTTGAATAATTTTGTAATTTAAAAGGTGAATATCATTTGAATAAAAAAATTAAGTAATTGAACATGATCTAAGTTTCAATTCAAGATTAAATTCTCATTCAATACAGTAGATGGCAGCACCAAATATTCTAATGTAGACATATTAAACGAAAAGGTTCTGTTTTTGTACACTAGATGACAGCACCAAATATCCCCTGCAAATGTTTTTTTCTAAATTATAATAAAAATAAATCTTAAAATGAAAAGAAATTTTTTACCGACTTGAATTTAAGATTAAGAGGAAGAGGTGGTTAAATAAATGTAATTTGTGCTTAATATACATATAGATTCTGAAGTAATGATTTTGTGTAACAGGTAACACGAATATAGACAAATAAAATATTTCATTGAGACACAAGTAAGCATTTATTTATTTATTTTTTATTGTAAGTAGTTAGCTCTTACAATTCACTTAACCGCAATTTCCCAAATTGTGGCGCACACACAACCAGAGGATATTTAAAAGATTTAAAGGCAGTGCCTGATCTGCAGCAGGGCATTCGTGCACGGTCCCAAATGCTACTGGATTTTTTTTTTTTTTCCATTTTATAATTTATATAGATAAGAGATAAGAGATAATAAATTTATATAGACGAAATGGAGTTTCGCTAAATGCTACGTCTTTTTTTTTTTTTTTTTTTTTTGTATTGTCAGGGAAATAGTACATTTTTCTGTTACTTTCACCAAAGAAAATGCATTCTCTTTTATAAAGCCGATGTTTTTTTCTATGATTGAGTCAAAATAACTTAATTTCTTCCTGATTGTCTTTTAAAGATTTATGTGCCGGAATGTACAGAACTCCGTTATTGGGATCGCCACATTATTTCATTTTTAGGGTTTCGTTCATCTCACGAAACCCTATACGTCCCGCTACGTTGTCTGTCCGTCACAGAGCCGGTTCTCAGAAACTATATAACTTACAGACTTGAAATTTTGTGTACTTATAGCTGAATACCAACTATGAAGCTGAAAATCATAAAATTAAAAAAAAAAAACGTATTATTTTAATATAGAGAGATAGAAAACCAAAAATCTAACAGCCTTTTCCTATTAAATTTAAATATTTTTCGTTATAGCAGTTGCCAACAATTAAAAATCCACAATAAAATTCGTTCTACAATAATTAATTTTCTATTGAAAGATTTCCACGTGAAAAATGAAAATGAAATAAAAGTTTCACCAATTGAAGAAAGATTAATATGACGTCATATTGGTAATAAAACGGAAATTTTCAAGCATTTCTGAATAATACAAGGAGTGTAAGTACAGAAAGCAGGTTAATATGATGTCATTAGAGAATTAAAAAGAAAATTAATCTGACGTCCTATTGGAAGTTTAACGGACTTTTTCACATGTTGCAAAAGGTGAGCGTCCAGCGGATATTCACAAAAAAAATTGTTTCTGTCTATGGGAACATTATGAATCGACAAAATGTAACGAAATGATGTTGTGCTTTCAATAAAGGTAAGACCAATGTTTATGAAGAACCGAAAACAAGTAGGTCATCTGTGATCTCTGATGCCCTTCTTCAAAGAACGGAGGAAGCTATTCGAGCAAATAGATGTCTGAAGAAACATCTTGCAGGGCCAGAGGCGGATTACCAAATAGGCTGAAGCCTAGGGGCCCAACAAACTAAGGGCCCGGCGCTAAGTTTGTGACCTTTTTTTTTTTGTCCTAAAAAAATATGTATGTATGTATGTATGTATATATGTGTGTGTGTGTGTGAGTGTGCATGTTTGTATATTTAGATATGTATATGTTGTATGTCAATGTATATACATATAAAGCAGAAGGGGGGGCCCCCAATGTGTTGAGCCTAGGGGCCCGGTAGTGGTTAATCCGCCTCTGTGCAGGGCAAAACTTACATGACGATGATGAGATCAAAATTGAAGTTGAAATGTGGTTTCGACAACAGATGGTAAAAATCTATGACTGTGGGATACAAAGCTTGTACCCAGACTTAAAAAATGTTTGGACAATGACGGCAACTATGTCGAAAAACAAGGGATATACCAGTAAGTAATTTGTAATGGACATTTTATCAATTAAAAGTTTTTTTTTTTTTTTTTTTTTTTTTTTTTTTTTTAATGAGTATATGACACTGTATCTTTCCTTTTCAAAAACCCCTCGTATATGTTAGGCATAACGTATTATTAAAAAATACGTATATCCTTTTTTTTTTTTTTTTTTAAATGCTGTGCCACTCTAATTAAAATTTCCCAGAACGTAACTCCTTTTTAGTGCAGAAAGATAGACTCAGCACTCGCTGATTTGACATTTGCGAGCAGGGATATAAAAATCTAAGCACCAATGGGTCGATTCCCACAATTACATTTTTAGTATTCTTCGCCTAATAAGAATACTGATAAAATTTACGCGAAGTATACTAATAAAATTTGACGAAGAATACTAATAAAATTTAGTGGTGGTACTAGGCCCATTGGCGCCTAGATTTTTGCACCCCTGTTTGCGAGGTTTTCCTGGAACGTAACCCTCACGAATGTTAAGGGATTTACTGTATTTACATAAAACAATTTCGAAAATTGTAGATTTACGAATAGTTTATGTGATGTTTTTACTTCAGGAAATAAGTTCTAGATGGCAGCACCACAAAATAATTGTAAGAATTGCAAGTCCTCCATCCGCTAGCGACATCTATATTCATAAGTTTGTTTTACTTCATTAGCCCTGGAATGTACTTGTTATGTTATGTCTTCATGTTGTGATTTTGTTTTTGTGAAGTTCATTAAATGTGTAAACGTTATTTATTCGTCCACCTCATTTTTATAGTGTGTGCTATTTACTTTAATTAATATTCAATATATTATAGTTTATTTAATAAAGTTATTTTATTTTTTAGAGACGGATCTCCAAGAAATGTGCCTTCAAAATGGAGCTCTTGAAAGGAAAATACATAGTATTCTCCCAGGACTGGAACAGAAGAAGATACTTTGGACTCAGTAAAGCAGGAAAACCCAGATTAAAGCGTAAATTAAGCTCAATAACTAAATTTACATGGCTGCCAATAAATTACAAAAAAATTAAAAAAACTCAAAAATCAAAAGACTGGCTGCTTTTATTCAAAAACTATTTCAACAGCTGACAAAGCGAAAGAATAGGAACAACATAATAAAGGATATTGCCACTTTATTGATTAAGGGACACAGTCTACAAAACGTGTCTTTTGAGACATTAATATGAGTGAATCATAAATATTATACTTCTCCATCTGTCACTGAAAGAAATGTTTAACCTTCTCGCTCACTTGGATCTCATATGCACTGCGTAAAAAAAAAAAAAAAAAAAAAAAAAAAAAATGGGACAAAGTTTTCTTAATCTATGAAAATATAATATAAGCACGAACGAAAATATACAATAAACTCTTCCAAGTCACCCAGAATTCCAAAACGAGTTGTTTTATCTTTAGAAACCAATATATATTTTCGAGATTTAAACAAGCATACATAAAAACAAAGTTTCTTTTGCTGCCACTAATTTTCGGAGACGTTTCGAGTAGTTTTTTTTTATTATTAAATTCCTACTATTAGCTCACACTCTCTCTATATATATCTTGTTGGAATTTTCAATCGTTAATAAAATATTTTCTATTCATCTATTCAAGTTCAAATAATTTTTTTAAAACTTGTACTGGATGACAATTGATGTTAATACAGTTTTTTCAAATATTAATTCATTAATTAAATTTAATTAATTAATTTTAATTTTTATATGGAAGAAAAAAATTTCTCCTATTGTTTTCATAAATGAAATGAAAGATTTATCTCAAATGAGTGATGCCAACAAAAAATACAAGTTGGAAATTGTACGTCAAACGTTACAAACGAGGTGCGTTCGTACTATAGCTAGTTATATAAATATTCAGATCTTTTCTGATTTTTAATTCTGTGAAATTAATTATATCGTCTGCAGATTAATTTCTGTCATAAAATAAGTATCTCGGTCGCTTTAAAATTAATAATGTTTTGTTACTCTTGCGTGTTTATTCAATCACGCAGCTGAAAATGTTTAATTGAGAATGGATTAGCAACTGACATCCCGGTTTGAGAAAACCGATTAATACACCGATTAAAAACAGTCTGAAACGCTTTTATAACTGCTTTTTTAAATATTGAAAATATATTGGCTTCGTGAAGTTTCTAAAGATAAAGTACGCTTTTCCGAATCGTGTGTAACTCGGAAGAGGTTATTGTATATTTTCGTTTGTGGTTATATTATATTATATTTTCGTAGATTAAGAAACACGTGTCTCTTCTTTTTACAGTGTGAGGCACTTAAATTAAATGATAAAATACAGTGTTTTAAAATCTATTTTCGATTAAATTGTATTTTAAGTTGATCTATTAATTACTTATACCTATTAATTACTTATATAAGACCACATATCGCTCACTCGCAAGAAAAAGAACACAACTCAAAAATACTACATTTCACAGGACAGGCAAACGAAGATTTGTACTTATTTACTATAGTATAAAATATTAGCAGTTAGGTTCTGCATGCAACTGTAAAAGCTTAAAATTTTAAGGGTGTTGATGAATGAGATCTCATATATAATTGCTAAACCTTTGGACGTGTAATGCATTCATATTGTTACAATATCTTTGTAGGAAATCAATATTTATAACTTTTTTTTTTCTGTGTACTGTTCTTAAAAGATGCCTCTTTTTTTTTTTTTTTTTTTTTTTTTCAAATTGTCAAAATATTTCTAAAATATATATTTAACTTTATTTGAAGTGTTAAAATCTTGACTAGTAGTAAGTAAGTGTTAATGACTTCAAATAAAAGTAAGTATATATTTTAAAAATATTTTGACTCCTCCTTCTCCCCCCTCCCCCCACCCCGTAAAAAAAAAGAGGCATATTTTAAGAACAGTACACAGAAGATAAGAATATTTACTTCCCGAAGAGATGAAGATATATTTAAAAAAACAATACAAATGCATCAAGTGCTCATAGGTTTAACATTAGCGAGGGGAATTTGAGATCTCACAGGCCAACACCCTTAATAATAAAGACACAGAAGAGATAGGGAGAAATGAGTAAACACAATTTACCCCCCTTCTGTGGTGGCAAATGGCGATAGCGTATACAGGGGTCGATTCAGGCAAAATTTGGGGTGTATTTAGGACCCCTTTACAAAAGTATAATTATTAATAAATGTTTGGTTCGAATTAGAGTAACTGGATTTCATCTTTCGTTACAAAATGGTATTTTTCATAAAAATATAATAAATTCAACAAAAATAACTTTTACTTTTCACAAAATGGACCCCAAGAAAAAAAACCTGCATCGATCCCTGCGTATCTAGCAGCCTTCTCGATAACTACACTTATGGCACTTTTCCCAAAATGCTTCAACTTCAAAGCTTTAAATTTATAACTTTTTAAGCTTTAATTTTTTGTTAAACTTAATAAATTTATATATTTTATAAAACTCAGTCAGTTTTTTAAATAAAAAAAACTGAGGCTGATCCTTGAGGCTTGTTATCAGTCAAACTGCAACTTCTCCTCTCTATGTTAAACTTATGGTTTTAAAATGCATGAATATTTTTCCAATTTCTCCTCAGCATTTTTTTTTTTTTTTTTTTTTTTTTTTACTGTGTGCTTTTCTTGAAAGATGTTTCTTTCTTTTTTAATTGTCAAAATATTTCTAAAAGGCAGTTTTATTTTAACTGTTAGAACCTTACTTCTAGCTCATTAACATTAAGTACATTATTTCGCCTTCCCCCCCCCCCCCCCCCAAAAAAAAAAAAAAAAAAAAAGCAAAATGTAACATTAAGTACATTATTTAAAAAATATTTTGTCAATTAAACAAAGAAAGAAGAATTCTTCAAGAAGAGCATACAGGAAAAAAAATTTCCTGAGTTAAAAAATTTAAAATACGAATGCATTTTTTAACCTATAGGTTTTTAACATTATAGATGAGAAATTGAATTCTGACTGACAAGGAGCTTTAAAACTCGAATTATGTCTCTGAAAATTGGGGATGTTTGGTTACCTTAGTCTAGATATAAAATTGTGAATTATTTCCTGTTCCATTTTAAATAACAAAGAACAAATTGTTTTCATGTTTGAGAATGGTTTTCATCTTTTCTGAAAACTTTTTGTTTAATTGTGTCACTTTACAAATCATCCAACATCATCATAGCATTTTCACACTTAAACTGACTATTTTGAATTTTCAATTCATTGAAATTCAACCAGCTGAAAATTTTCAGATATGAATTAAACGACTCATACCATGCCAGTGGAAGAGAAGAAACTTTTTCTTTATCTGAAAGATCTCATACTCAGTATTCAATATAACAGAATTACAAAGATGCCAACACTGATATGCCAACAACGAATATGATGCCAACACTGTAAAGAAAAATCTCTCAAATTGACAGAAAAAAACTGTCAATTTTGGCCCCAGTGAAAAACCGTTTAATTTACAGAAAATTTCTCTATGTATTTTCTTTAAAAAAGTTTTTTTCTGTAAAAAGTATAGATTTTTTTTTTCTGTAAAAATTACAAAATACAGTGAAACTTCCATTTAACGAAGTCTCATCGTTACACTTAAACACTTCGTTATGAAGAAAATTCGTTAAATAGAAACCAACTTAAATTTATGAAACTTGTATACACACACATAACTCACATAAAATGGAACGTACACATAAAATGGAAAAATTTGAAAAGAAAACGCCACCAAGGAACGTTAACATTAGTTTAGGGAGTTTTGTCTTGTGACATGTCAAAGTTCTATCTTCGATCTTGTCGACGCAAGCAGGAAGAGTTCTAGCACTAAAACGACAATTAGTTGTATACACATAACCATTTGTAAACACATAACCCACATAAAATAGAAACATTTGAAAAATATTTTTTTAATTCGGGCAGTTCTATTTTATGCAATGCAGATATGAGAATAATTTAATTAGAATATTATTAAAAAAAAAAAAAAAAAACATAACAAAGATAAGTAAACAAAAACCGAAGCGTACCTTTTCTTTTCCATTAAAATGTGATTAAATGTGTGTTTTGATTAAATGATTCAAATGTGTTCATTTTCATACAGTCTGCTGAAATAAATTCATACTCCCATCGCAACAGCAACCTCTCCATTTGAATGCTGTACACTCACGAAAGTGGAATAAACTTCGTTATATAGAATAAGTTTTTCGTAATATCGAGATTAATTTACATATTAATGATGTTCAAAGTCAAGGTTCTGCAAAAAATTTCGTTAAGTAGAAAACTTCGTTAAATAGAGACTTCGTTAAAGGGAAGTTCCACTGTATATACTATTTTCTAATACTGAATATTTTTAAAATATATAATAGCAATATTTTGCTAAGGATTTTTCACACATTGTTGTATTCAGAGTTATGACACTGTAAAAAGAAAAGTTTGATTTGTGTATAAATAAATGTTTTAAATAACTGTATGAATTGTGTAATTTGTTTATATTTGTTACTGCCATTACCATATCAAGATGGCGTTCACTGAACACCAGCTTGAAAGCTTTAATTGGCAATAACATTTTATTAATCATATAATTGTTAAATAAAAAAAATGAAACATTGTTAACCATTACAAAATAAGTAATCCAGACTTTCTATTTATTAAACTAGGGGGCTATGCTTGTCAATCCCCATCCAGATTCCACAAATTCTAAAAACACGCTAATTTGATCTGTTTTAAAAAGATTTACCAGATTGCGAAAGGTTGAATATTATCACAATCAGTAGCGATCTTCTGTGATTGGGTTGCCATTTATTTTCCTTTGACTGGGGGATTTTTCGGTACCCAAGGCCACATTTTCTGCTGTGATGACAGCTGTTTTCCTGGTTGAAAAGTAAGATCAATTACATATTTGAAAATCAGCTTGTAAAAAATGTCGCTGCCTGCTGGACTGTTATAAAGTCTAGAAGAAAAGTTTTCTCGGTACTTACATATTATCCATGTCAGGAAGACAGATCGGCAAAAATATGGTTGTTAATCGCAAATCATGTTTATCATTGTCAATGTTCAATTGCATTTAAAATAGTAAGTTAATATATATGTATTAAATACATAACACTGTTAAAAATGGGAAATAATATGATGTAATTTTCCCCATTAAATGTTTTTCACGAGTAATTATATAATTATTTTCTCTTTAATTTTTAATATTCTTAGGTAAATATATTTTTCGATTGTAAAGTGTTTGGAAATATTATTTGGGTTTTTTAAAATCTGGCAACTATGAATTAAATATCTGTTTAGATCAGGCATGTCAAACTCATTTACCACCTAGAGCCAAATTATGTATTATATACAAAGCGGCGAGCCACATTTATTAAAATAAAAAATATATACTGTATATTCCGACGTATAACGCGCAGCTCAAACATATTTCGACCCCGAAATTTTATTTAATTTAATGTTACTTATTGCTTCGTCGTAATTGTTTAATTTTATTTAAGAAATACAATTTCTGTCTAAATATGTTTGTTTGAGCTGCGGGCTATACACCTGAATATACGGTGTATATTATTACCAACGCAGTAAGTAAAAAGTGTGCATACAAAATACAACCATGTTAAAGAAATATTCATGCAAATTTCTAGAGTTTATTAGTCATAGTTTATTGTTATGAAATCTCTATTCAAATAATGAAATTTTGAATAAAAATAATAAAATTTATAATTTAGACAAATTTAAAAAGTGATTGGACATTTCACACCGCAATGTCTAGCATGTGTCTGCAAAAGATGGTTGAATTCCTATACATATAGTTTTTGAACCTATAAAACTTTTTTAACTGAAATATTTCGGCCGATTTCAACATTAAATAGCACTTAAAATAATTCTTCGATTTAAAATCTGTTTTCTGCAGCGTGTTTATCATACATTTCTCTATAAAACTAGCAATTTTCATATTTCTATATGCTATAGTTTTCGTAATATAGACCGAGAAAGGGTCCCAGTCAAAATATATTTAATTACATCAGCGATAGCGTTGTTACTTTTAGGTAGATTTCGTAAGAAATACTACCTATTACATTCTCCCCTAAGTTGGAATTTTTGAAAAAAATTTGCCGATCTACGCCGATTATGACTCCCAGAACCCAAAACCATCCCCAGTTCAAAACTTTATCTATCTAATGTCACTTTTTTATGGACACGATAACTTCAATAATTCTGCACAAATCTCTTCCAAACTGATACATAAAATCAAGGGGCATAAAATGTCGGTCAAGTTCGTTAATGAGCAAAATCGAACCAGGGGGGGGGGAGGGGATGGAGGAAGGAGCGGCTTTTTGTGAAAACAGAAAAAAAAAACCTAACTTCTTAATTATGATAAGTATCGAATCCGTTTAAAGTTATTATTACTTCTAGGAAAAGGGACGAAAATTTATGTATGACAGATTTTTGATATCATTATAAATGGCCCCAAGGGGGTGGGGAAGCGGGGTTTTAGAAGAAAAAAATTCATAACTTCGTCAATTGATAAGATATCAAATCCGCTTAAATTTATTATAAATCCTCTTAATATTATCTAAAACTTTTATACCGAGAAGTTTTTTATAGGACCAACCCTTATAGCAAAATTAAAATTAAAATAAATAAATAAATAAATAAAATAAAATAATAAAAATCCCTGCCGGCTCCGCCTGCAAACAAGTTAAATTTCGTAGTGGGCGGTCCTAACTGCAGTATCATGGCAAAAAGGTCATTTCTTCCGCAATTCCCAACAAACAGGTGCCTCACGGTCTGCGTCTTCGAAATCTACCTGTGTCTGTAGGCCGAGCCGTCAGAGATTATTATTATTTTTTTTTTTTTTTTTTTTAACGTATAGAGAGAAACAGAAACATATAAATGTATCTTCTATGCGATAATTATTCCATTTAATTTAATTAATCAATTTTCTGGTTCAAATTATGTTTATCTAACTCAGGAAAAAAAAAAAAATCTGAGGATTAACATCTATGCAAATGTGTCGTGCAAAAAAAAGTGCGTTAAACGAACATAGTTAATATGCGCTTAGCTATGGATCATATTTTAGAAAATCGGGCGACTGATAAATAATTACAGATATTGGAAAACCCCACATCCGCCTATTATGCTTTCAATATGAAATCACAATGAGTTTCGATTGAGTGAAATAATAAATTCTAAACAACAATTTCAAAAAACAGTTATAAACTTCACTTTAGTGTAAATTCACCTTGAATAAATAATTTAAATCACAAAGAAAAAAAAAGGATATAAAGGAAAATAAAGAATTATTTTAAGTAAGAATGACAATGAGGAAATTTCGAGATAGGCTAAAGGAGCATGAAACAGACCTTAGATTGAACCGATCCCGAACAGTGTTAGCGAGATTAGCTCAAACTCAACCTTGAAAAGTTGAATTTAATAAATCCAAAGTTATTTTCCTTACAAATAATTACCAAGAAGCCATAATAAGAGATAATTTCTAGAAATGAAACAGTTTGTAATGATATTTTATCGTATGGCATCCATTGAATTTGGAGTGGATTGTTAGAAAATAGATAAAAGTGTGTTGAAATAAAAAAAATTCTTTTCCGTCCCACCACCCTTGAACAATAGTGGTCTTTCCCGGGCTGGAGCTCGAGCAAGATCGAGGAGAAATGACAGCATTACCCCTGAAGATGGCCAGGTGTCGGCTGAAAACGTTTGGAGTATGTGTTTTTAATATTTTAGACAACAATAAATGGATTTTAGCACCTTTAAGCAATGAGTAGACTTGTGAATTGTACTTCTTTTTTTGTAATTTAAACAGTGGTCGGAAAAACTACTTTTTTTATTGTAGCGAACTATAACTACAACTACTTTATCAAAAATGAAGTTAACTACAACTACAATTACTTGTTTCAAAAAGTACGACTACAAACTACTTTTCAAAAGTAGTCACTATTTTCTCAAAGAATTCAATTTACTTTAGAAAATGAAGACACAGATTAAATAATAAAGCGATCCCACGTTATATCACATCTGCGGTGATACAATTTTAAAAATGCGACATAACCCAGGGCATTAAAAAATTAAGAAAGATAACATACAAGAAAATGTTTTCTGTTTTTCTTCGAAATGTTAGTTTATATCCACATTACAAATTTAATAGAAAAATTGAGAGAGATATTATAATCTAGAAAATTACAGAAAAACAACTCTAAATGCAAATAATAAATAAATCTGTAAATAAAGCAATTCCGAAACATAAGAAACCCGGCGGTAAAAATTGAACATCACTTAACAAGTAAATAGACAAATGTTGCAAGCAAGAAAACTAATTCCTTTGGTGGTTTAGCACTTGATTTTAGCAGAAAGTGTCAATGGGAAAAAATTGTGACATCATGCGATGCATTGCTATACACTGCAGATGAGATTTGTAAATTGTTGAGCAGAACAAATTTTGCACAAAAGAAGCAAGTTTCGGCTACGTGATTTGCAGAATGGCATCCCCTCCCCCCTGAAGTAGCGTCGATTCTCGCTACAAACTACTGTTTTTTGTATCGTGCTACTCACTACACTACATTATTTAAAATGCAGCGCACTACACTCAGGGCCTTAGCTAGATGGGTGCCCCCCCCCCCCCTGAAGTAGCGTCGATTCTCGCTACAAACTACTGTTTTTTGTATCGTGCTACTCACTACACTATTTAAAATGCAGCGCACTACACTCAGGGCCGTAGCTAGATGGGTGCAGCCCCCAGATGAAATTTTTTGACCCCCCCACTGGGAAAGTTGCCAAGGCCCCCAAATGAAATTCTGTTTCAAAACTTCAAATGAAACTCTGTTCAAAAATTGAACTTAGTTTTGGGGGCTTTTTACAGTTTTGCATAAATACTAAATTGTAGTATTTGTTTAAAAACTACAAATAAGTGCTTCAATATGCATGCATCCTACCTGCACATACTTAGAATTAGAAACCACATGCTGATGCAAACATGCACTTTTGCATTAGTTATATACTGAAATTAATTTTGCAGCGTTTTCCGTTATTAGCATAAAACAAGTTATTCTAATGAGTTTGATAGTAAATATGATGCTTATGATAAACACTATGTTTCGTATTTGAGTCATCCTAGTTTAATATATATATATATATATATATATATAAGATCCTTGATTTATAAATGATCCTAATGAAAAAATCTAATAACCAATTTAAATACAAGCACTAGACACAAAAATAATTTTAAAATGCAAAATATATCTTTGATTTTTCTAATGTTTTTTATTATATAAAAACATAACTTTTGGATCCTTAAGGGCAGGGAATATTTAGAAAAAAAAAATTAAAGGTTGCAACTCTTTTCAAACAGGTTGCCTTATCGACATCAACATTTATTATTTCACTAGTATAATTATACATTGAAATTTTTTATTCTTCAGCCAGTGATGTAGTCGTAAAAAACAAAAAACAGAGGGCATACGCTGTAGGCAGAGGGTATATGCTATAGTGTTTTTGAGAAGAGGGTATACAGTATTCCTTAAAATAATCCAGACGGTATATGGCGTATCTACCGTATATCCTCCATTACATCCCTGTCAGCAGCCTTTACTTTTCTTAGCATCGAATAAAGCTATTATAAACAGTTTAATAAGAAACATAGTGCCTACAATATGAATATGCAGTAATTTACCTTTCTATATAATACTGTGTGTGATCATATATATCTGTGTTTGTGCGTGCATGTGTCAGAGAGAGAGAGAAATAGTATGAGCCCCCCTTACATTTTCTTGAGCACCCCCTATTATTTACTTCTAACTACAGCCCTGACTACACTACAAACTACTGTAAAAAGTAGTGACTACTGTAGTTTCGCTACTTCCGACCCCTGTATTTGAACAATTTCAACATCAATTATTTATACAGACAGACCTAACTCTATTGTAAAATAAACCTTCAAGAATTTGTGGGTACAAAGATAACCATTCTGAACGTAGCAAAGCGCGGCATCTTGAGTCTGAAAATTTAAAGATTTGTAAAATCTGTGTATAGTATTTTTCTCGTAATTTTTTTTATGCCAAACCTAATACTTTATTTTACTACTGTCTTCGATTTTACATCATATTACGAAATAATATACTGTGTTTATTAAATGCTAAGAAATGTACTCTAAAATGGGCTAATTAAGAACATTTATAAATATCAAAATTCAAAATTGCATAACTTTTAATTGAGTATATAGCATTGAAAGTGTCACAAATTATGGCTTTCGCGAAAGAAAATCCTCCAATATGTCACCCAGGCTCTTTACTGCTGGCCTTTGTCGAACATATGGATTTTAATATTTAATTATAATTTTTTATACATTAGTGTTTCTTAGCAGGTTTCTGCTGTATTACAGGGTTCATACGGACCTTAAAAGTCCTTAAAAACTCTTTACATTTTGATAGTCCTTAATAAGGATCCTTAAAGTCCTTATTTTTTTATTGAAAGTTCTTATTTTTTAACGTGAGCTGAATATTTAACACGAGTCCGTAAAATACAGGGTCATTCATAATTCCCTCCGGGGTTTCGAAACGTTATAGTAAAAAAACGAAGACGAATATGAAAAAAAGAAACATATGAAATTATTCCGAAACTATTCAAGTTTTACTTACATACATTACAGGTGTTCTATGTGTGAACCCTTGGTCACACGGCATACATCCATGCGATAGTCCAGTTCCTGCCATACTCTACACTGTTAAAAATAGCTGTTGCTTTACGGCGCTTTACTGTATAATTTACTGTATATTACCGTATTACTGTAAATATTGCGCTTACCCGTTAAAAATCAGTTATTGCCAGTAAAATTCTGTCATTGACCGTAACTGATCATTTTTACAGGATTATCCCTGGTCCAACAGTCATTTACGGCCAAGAGAGAAAGAAATACAGGCTGTTACTGTCTTGTACGGCAGATCACGGACAATTTTAGTAAATCACCGTTATTCGCTACCGCAAACCGTAATCCAACAGTGGATTACAGTCAGCTCATATCAGTAGTTTGATTTTGGAAAATGGCAACGAACGCCGCGCGCCATGTTTGATGCTTGTTTTGTTTATCTGCACACGAGGAAAAGCAATAAGAATGTTGAAGACGTCTGTTTTGGTAGAAAACATTTTCATGTCCCGTATTTTTTTGCTTCAATGTATGAACAAAAATGTGATCAATTCCAGTCATGCTGGCATGTAGCTCTTGGAAATACCTTCTAATTTATTAACAAATTAATTATCACATGAGCGAGGACGCCATGAATATAAAGATACAGTGATTGGCCTATTCAGTGATTACAGTATTAGGATCCTGGCCTGACTGTTCCAGTACCGGATTAATTCAGGTATTTATATGTCTGGTTATCTAACCTTATTAATTTTAATATCAATGTTTATGTATATAAAAAAATTACAGCAAGAAATATTTGTTTTATGGATAGAAATTGCATTAGAAAACATTACATAAACAAACCTTAAAGTTTTCAGCTTTTTCACTGAAAACAGTTTTTTAAAAGTCTCATTTTTGGTCGACGAGAAACTATGACTTGCGAATTGGGGGGGGGGGGGGGGGGTTAACAGATAAAATTTTAATGCTATATGAATTCTGTGCTTTAAAATTTTCCTTAATGCTTTATATTAACATTTTTTATATAAAACAGTAGTAAAAGAGTAATGATATACGCTTGAAAACTGATTTTATGAAGCACAACAAAATAATGAGAAAATAAAAAGCACTAAACTAAAATTCATTATTTTATAAATTGTACTTTATACTCGTAATGCAATGCACATGCAAATTTTGTTATAATATCTTTGATTTTGCCTGGTCTCTGGATTACCAATTTACTTTGGTGTAGCTTGTCTCTAATGTGACCTTGTGCCATTAAACCGCATACAACCCAACCAACTGTACTATCAGTTTAAATATTATAATGCTGTAATTTGATTTTCTATCTTATGATTGAACTCTGTGTATATTTGTTATTTACTAAGCAAATTCAAAATAGTTTTTTATGGGCCATATTTGGACTGAGCTTAGCTGATTCTTATTCTTAAGTAGTAATAATTTTGTATTCTTAAACAACAACTAAAAAATCTTATCAACTGATATCAGTATATATTTTAAAATAGAAATTCAATCGTAAACTCCTTGGGAGGAGATGAGGAAGGCATATTTCGCATCTCACGATCTGTTGGTGTCAAGAATTTTATAATTATAGCCAAATTTGCTTGTATACTTCTGACTTAATTTTTGTTAAACTTAACAGATTTTTTTTCATATAACATTTTTTAACAAATTTCTAGATATTTTCAAGTGACAGGATGACTAAGATTACAATGTTTTTCCTGCGATTGACTGACAAATTTTATTTTTTCCTGTGATAACAAATTTTGTGTTATTTTAAGCACACGTTTCTAAAATTCTTAAAAAAATTACCATGAACGACAAAATTTACTATCGCAGAAAAATGAAAATGTCATTTAATGTAACACCGCACTTCATTTATCATACAGAAACTCTTAAAAATGATTTTTGTTCAGTATTATGCCTTTACTATAAATAATATTTGCAATGTCAACATTCTTAGATACTTTTGAGGTAAATATATTCAATGTTTGATACTGTAATTTTGAGTAAAAAAAAAAATGTAAACAATAAAATTTCTTGTTACAATAAGTAAAAAAAGCAAGGGTGCAAAAATCTAGACGCCAATGGGCTGATTCCCACCACTAAATTTTATTAGTATTCTACATCAAATTTTATTAGTATACTTCGCCTAAATTTTATCAGTGTTCTTATTAGGCGAAGAATACTAAACATTTAGTGGTGGGTATCGATCCATTGGCGCCTAGATTTTTGCATCCCTGAAAAAAAGAATGATTAATTTTCATCTAGGTCATAGGTGAAACTTTATTCTGCTATATTGTTATGTCAGCAGGGGTCGATGCAGATTTTTTTTTTTTTCTTGAGGCCCATTTTGTGAAATGTATTATATTTTTGTGAAAAATAACATTTTGTAATGAAAGTTGCAATCGAGTTAATCAAATTTGAACCAGGCATTTATAAACAAAAGCTTTTTTAAATCCTTTTGCTGAAAGTTTTTTAACTGATGAACTTGTTTGTTTACAAATTACTACACATTTTAAAACATCACAAAATAATAAATAGTAAGTTTTTATAGAACTGAATTTTTTGAAGGGGCCCATTTTATCAAATTGATTTTTGTGAAGGAGTTGATTTTTGTTCGATTGACTGACAAATTTATTTTTTCCTGTGATAATAAATGTGTTATTTTAAGGAGACGTTTCTAAAGTTTTCAAAAAAATTACCACGGGCGACAAAATTTACTATTTCAGAAAAATGAAAATGTCATTTAATGTAACACCGCACTTCATTTATCATACAGAAACTTTTAAAAATGATTTTTGTTGAGTATTATGCCTTTACTATAAATAATATTTGCAATGTCAATAATCTTAGATACTTTAGAGGTAAATATAATCAATGTTTGATACTGTAATTTTGAGTAAAAAAAAAATTGTAAACTGTAAAATTTCTTGTTACAATAAGTAAAAAAAGGATGATTAATTTTCATCTAGGTCATATGTGGAACTTTATTCTGCTATATTGTTATGTCAGCAGGGGTCGATGCAGGGTTTTTTTTCTTGAGACACATTTTAAAACATTACAAAATAATAAATAGTAAGTTTTTATAGAACTGTATTTTTGAAGGGGCCCATTTTATCAAATTGATTTTTGTTCGATTGACTGACAAATTTTATTTTATCCTGTGATAACAAATTATGTGTTATTTTAAGCAGACGTTTCTAAAATTTTCAAAAAAATCACCACGAACGACAAAATTCACTATCGCAGAAAAATGAAAATGTCATTTAATGTAACACTACACTTCATTTATCATACAGAAACTCTTAAAATGACTTTTGTTCAGTATTATGCCTTTACTATAAATAATATTTTCAATGTCAATAATCTTAGATACTTTAGAGGTAAGTATATTCAATGTTTGATACTGTAATTTTGAGTAAAAAAAATTGTAAACAGAAAAATTTCTTGTTACAATAAGTAAAAAAAAATGAATGATTAATTTTCATCTAGGTCATATGTAAAACTTTATTCTGCTATATTGTTATGTTAGCAGAGTTCAATGCAGGTTTTTTTTTTTTTTTTTTTTTTTTTTTTTTTTTTTTTTTTTAGGCCTATTTAGTGAAAAGTAAAGGTTATTTTTGTGAAATTTGTTATATTTTTGTGAAAAATAACATTTTGTAATGAAAATTGCAATCCAGGTAATCAAATTTGAACCAGGCATTTATAAACAA
Organism: Maratus michaelseni; assembly: GCA_963931845.1. NCBI lineage: Eukaryota > Metazoa > Arthropoda > Arachnida > Araneae > Salticidae > Maratus > Maratus michaelseni. The sequence goes on along the minus strand of OZ007588.1, from coordinate 46,065,963 downwards.
AAACTTTTTAAAATCCTTTTGCTGAAGTTTTCCTCTGATGAACTTGTTTGTTTACAAATTACACATTTTAAAACATCACAAAATAATAAAATAATAAATAGTAAATTTTTATAGAATAGAATTTTTTGAAGGGGCCCATTTTGTTAAATTGATTTTTTTGAAGGGGTCCCTAAATAGGACCCAAATTTTTGTATTGTTAGTCTATCGAAGGGCCCCTCTGGGTAAAAAAGGGAGGGGGAAGCTATTAGAATTGAGTGCAGTTATAATTCATACGGGACACTATATTTTTTACCAAAACCTGTATCGAATTCATTAAAACCCGTCTGTCCCAAAAATGTTTAAGTCTGCCAATTAAAATTAATGAGTGATCATTTTTAATTACCATTTTTAAATAATTATTCTTTCACTTCTACTGCATACACCCATATTCAAACTGCGTGCTGTAGTGGAAAAAAAATTTTTCTTAAAAAAATTTCTTAAGTTTGCCAATTAAAATTAATTAATCACCAATTTTAATTACTATTTTTCATTTGCATCTACCATTCTACTACAGATTCAACCTGCATACTCTCGTTAAGAAAAAAAAAAATTCGCCATAATTTCTTAAGTTCTCCAATAAAAATTAATCACCAATTTTAATTAAACCATTATTAACTTTTAAAATTCACCTCAAATATACTCTAACATGTATACCGAATAGCCTACTCTAGTTTAAAAAAAAGAAAATTGCAAAAATTTCTTAAGTTCTCCAATTAAAATTAATTAATATTTTAATGACCATTATTTTTAAATGCAATTCACAAACCAGACTTCGAAAAATATTTTCAAACACCCTACCCTACTATAGTTGAAAAAAAAATGGCTTTGTAATTTTCTAAATTCCCCAATGAAAATTAAAAAAAAAAAAAAAATTCTAATTCGCTAAAATAAATCTGTTGACATTCACCTCGTCCACCAATTCTCCGCGAAAAAAAAAAAAAAAAAAAAAAAAAATTGCTTCGAAATTTTCTAAGTTTCCCAATTAAAATTAATTAAAATAAACCCCTAATCAACCATCCTTATCACCCTCCTCCACCGCACAGTCACTTTTACGCCTTCATGACGCTGCACAGCGCACAGAGGTCATACAGAGGTTACGCCGCTGGCCTAGAACCGCTTTTATACATACCGCTATTATATAACAATAAAAAAAAATCACGAATCTGTTGAAAGAAAAAAAGAAAAAATTAGCCAATTTCGTCGATCGATCGCGGAAAAAACGCAACGTTCGCTGATCTATCGCGGAAAAACGCAAAGTTCATCGATCGATCGCAGATAAAACGCAAAGTTCGTCGATCTGTTGCGGAAAAAGCGGAAAGTTTGTCAATCAGTCGCTTAAAAAACAGAAAGTTCGTCGAAATGTCGTGGAAAGAATGCAAAGTTCGTTGATCTACGTGGAAAAAACGCAAATTTCGTCGATCTGTTGCAGAGAAAGCGGAAAGTTCGTCAATCTGTCGCTTAAGAAACAGAAAGTTTGTCGATCTGTCGCAGAAAAAACACAAAGTTCGTCGATCTGTCGTGAAAAAACACAAAGTTCGTCGATCTGTCACGAAAAAACGCAAAGTTCGTCGATCTGTCGCGAAAAAAACGCAAAATTCGTCGATCTGTCGCGAAAAAAACGCAAAATTCGTCGATCTGTTGCGGAAAAAGCGGAAAGTTTGTCGATAAGTCGCTTAAAAAACAGAAAGTTCGTCGAAATGTCGTGGAAAGAATGCAAAGTTCGTCGATCTACGTGGAAAAAACGCAAATTTCGTCGATCTGTTGCATGGAAAGCGGAAAGTTCGTCAATCTATCACTTAAGAAACAGAAAGTTTGTCGATCAGTCGCTTAAAAAACAGAAAGTTTGTCGATCTGTCGCAGAAAAAACACAAAGTTCGTCGATCTGTTGTGAAAAAACACAAAGTTCGTCGATCTTTCGCGAAAAAAACGCAAAGTTCGTCGATCTTTCGCAAAAAAACGCTAAGTTCGTCGATCTGTCGCGAAAAAAACCGCAAATTTCGTCGATCTGTCGCGAAAAAAACCGCAAATTTCGTCGATCTGTCGCGAAAAAAACCGCAAATTTCGTCGATCTGTCGCGAAAAAATGCAACGTTCGTCGATCTGTTGCGGAAAAACCGCAAAGTTCGTCGATCTGTCCCAGAAAAAACGCAAAGTTCGTCGATCTTTCTCTTAAAAAAGAGAAAGTTTGTCGATCTATCGCTTAAAAAAGAGAAAGTTTGTCGATCTATCTCTTAAAAAAGAGAAAGTTCGTCGATCGGTTGTGGGGAAAAAAATCACGAAATTTATCGTTCGGTTGCAGGTAATTAAATAACGCAAATTTCTCCTGAAAATGATTGAATTTTTTGGGCAGGAGGCGAAATTTTGAAATCCCGCCCACGATACTTCTTTGGGCGGGATTTCAAAATTTTCGGCGCGAATCCCGCAATTCCGCCCTGAAATTCAAGCCCTGTACATATGTATTTATATATGTACATGTATCACTGCCGCCCGGCTAACCGAAAAGTACCCTTTATTCTGCTATATTGTTTTGTCAGTACATTTTTTTAAGCACTCGTTTTTAAAATACTCAAAAAAAAAAAAACCTGACAAAATACACAATTACTGAAAAAAAAAAATTTACTTAATGTACATCTGCGCATCATTTATCCTTCAGAAACTCTAAAAATGATTTTTGTTCAGTATTAATACCTTTACTATAAATAATTGCTATGTACAGCAATGTTAGGTCCTTTTGAGGTAAATATTTAATGGGTACTTTTCGGTTAGCCGGGCGCTAGTGATATATGTACATACATACATATATGTATATGTATATGTGTATATATATACATGCATATATATCACTGGTGCCCGGCTAACCGAAAAATAGCATTTAATGTTTGATACTTTAATTTTTAGTTAAAAAAAAAAAAAATGTAAATATTTTCTTGTTAAAGAAAATATTTTTTTAAAAATAATACAAAATATTAGAAAACAACAAAAAATATTATAATTTAAAATGAATTTTTTTACACTTATGTATAAATATAAAAGTATTTAAATCTACAAACCACGGTAATAAGTGGCCGTTAATTTAACAGAAGTGGATACTAAACATACAGTCTCTTCCGGTCGCTGCATACTAATGCAAATATTGAATTGTAACCTTTAATTGACATTATTCAAATAAATATTTCCTGGTATATATATATATATATATATTGTATCATTTTAGGTTGAACCACTCTTTCCATGAACAACGTAGCATCGCTGAAAAGTTTGATCATCAATTGAAGACTATTATCTCCGGATTGGGGTAAGCTGGAAACCTGTTCTAAATTTTGTTTAATTTGAGTACTCATACATCTCATTCGGTTCAGTGGTTCAGGAATTATGACTCAAAAACCATCCTCTACTTTCGATTCTCATATCTTTAACAAGCCAGACTTTGTCAACTGAACCATCCCCTCCCAAGTTGAAATCTAAAATTTGTGCTTTCTCGCCTTAATATAGATAGCGTGGATTTAAATGAGCAATCTAAGACCTTTTTTATGTAATTATGTCAATTACTTAATGAGTTATTCACTTAATGAGTTAAATTGTCAATTTCATATGTTCAAATGATTCATGGTAGTACTCATTCCGGCTAGAATTACTGCAAAAATCAAAAGGGGCGAGCAAAGCGAGGTGGGACCGCGTAGCGGTCTCAATGAGAATCGCTTCGCAATTCATAGGGGTTTTGCGAGCGTTAGCGAGTCTATTTAAAAAGAACCCAAAGTGTATCGAATCCAAACAGTTTTGACAGGTAGGGCAAAACTTTTAAGAATCTTTCCCGACCAATGGTATTCCAGCTTTTCATTATTTGTGTTTTGTTTTAAAGCTGATTTTTAATTGGCCACTGATAGTAATGATTTATAATATGAGTTTTAGTACAATTAGCGCTTGGACAATGGAAAATTGAAATGTATATGGTAGACATGGTAACAAAGAGAATGTTATTTATAAGTCACAAGTAAAGTTACAGTTTAAATAGATCTTAATTTCTTTTATTTATTGTTTATCCTGTATTAAATGTATTTTATGTAAAGTTATGGGCACATAATTTAATTATCTGTTACACTGGATTGTAAGCATTCATATAGAGTATTAATACTCTTGATATAATTTACAGAGTTATAATACCTTTAAATTAAACTTTATTTTAATTCACATTTAACTAAGCTCATTGTATAATTATTGCTTGCCTCCCAGCATATAAACAAACATTTTATCTATTAATTTTATGAATGTTAGATTAACATGCTTATTAAGATTATTTAATTATTCAAATTTTCGTATTCAACAACTCTCCAACTCCATCATGTATTATATCATTTGATAGGTCTTTTCCTTAGTGCTCTACCGTTTAGTCTTGCTCACTCCCCCCCCCCCCCCCCTACCTGTTGTCCCTGGACACGCAGTTGATTTATTTTTGTCCAGTTTTTGGCAAATTTTCCTGTTTGTAGGATCATTTTAATTCAGGTGCGATCTTTAGGCCATTGCCTACTTATTTTTCTCCTACTTCACCTTCCCGTCTCCCCTCCAATTTTTCTCCTTTAACTTATACTTTTTGTTAAATTTTCATATCCCCCCCCCTCTTCTGACATATCATTGGAGAACTCCTGGTCTTAGCTTTCACACAGGCACCCACATCTACTCATTAACACTGCTGTACATTTATACCTGTGTTCTATAACTATGTCATGTTTCCTTTTATTATTTTTTACTCGTCGTTATTCATCTGTAATAAATATATTGCATTTTCATACATAGTTGAGTTAAAGAATATGACTATCTGTCAAATTGTACGGTTTAATACTACATTAGCATTTTTTCACCCAAATAAATATGCAAGAAATATGGGGAGATTTTCTTTTCTTTTAGATTTTAATAGAAAAATTTCTGACAGTCATATTTTGGATGAAGAGAAATCAGTGACTGTAAGCCCGGATAAATTAACAGATAACCGTTGAGCAAGGCTTTTGTGGCATCTACTTTTGCAGACGATCTGGTACCACATAAAGATTTAATACTTAATGTATCACCACCACCACAAGATTCCAAGAGTTCCTGTAAAATTTGCCATTTGTGAGTAGATGAAAAAAAAACTTGTGTATGTTCAAAATAAAGAATTAGCTCCAACAAGATTCAGTGAACGTGAAAATGGTACAAAATCTGCTAAGGGCAATGATACTTTAATTCTGTCTTGTAATCCAGAACTCATCAAAAACATCACATGTGGAAAATGCAGCCAAGTCTCATGATTCTTTTAGAAGTTTCAGGTTCCTAGGCAAGCACTAAGTTAGGGGGGGGGGGGGGGTATCAAAAGTGCTTCCAAGAAAGGTGCTATCGATCTGAGATATTACTTTATATTTGGCATAATTGTATTTAAGATACAAAGACAAAACTAAAAACTTAAAAAAATTCCAACAAATCAAAAAAAATTTTTTTTTTTTTTTTTTTTTTTTTTTTGATGACCAGATTTTTTAAATTTTCCTTTCTTTTGATCCTTTAAACTACCCTTAATTCTTCTGCCAGTTGCGGGGAAAAATGTGAAATTCATTGACCACTCTTGGAAAATAATTTGCAATTTTCGCTAATTGGTCGCAAGAAAAAGGCCATAATTTGTCAATCGGTTGATGGAAAATATCTCAAAATTTGGCAATCAGTTGAGGGTAAAAAGACATGATTGTGGGGAAAAAAATTCCAAAATTCCTCGATTGGTCACGACAAAATATCGGAGGGCCAGTTAATTGAGGCGAAAATCTAAAAAATTTTGCAAAATTCATCAATTGGATGCAAGGAAAAATTACTAAATTCGGCAGTTGATTGTGGAAAAAAATCATGAAATCCTTTAACCAGTTGCAGAAAAAAATGTAAAATTTGTCGATCAGTTTCAGAGGAAAGGGTGCAAAGTTTGGTAATCGGTAAAAGAAAAATGCCTCAATTCACTAATCAGTCACGTGTAAAAGCACACGAAATTCAGCAGTGGATCACCAGAAATATTCCCAAAATTCATTAGTCAGTCGCAGGAAAAAAATTGTGAAATTCATCAATCAGTCGCAAGAAAAAATCCGGAAATTCACCAGTCAGTCGAGTGAAAATTCTCAAAAGTGTTCCGAAAGTCGTCTGCAGATTGGGGGAGAAATCGCAAAATTCTTCCTAAAGGCTGCAAAATTTGCCAATCGGGAAAAGAAAAATATCTCAATTTGCCAATTAGTTGCAGTTAAAAGCATACGAAATTCGGCAGTGGATCATGAGAAATATTTCCAAAATTCTTCAATCGGTCACAAGAAAAAATCATGAAATTCAGCAGTCAGTCGAATGAAAAATCTCAAAGATTTTGAGAATTTCGTCTGTATATCAAGGGAGAAATTGCAAAAGAAAAATACATCAAAAAACATGAAATTCATCCATCGGTCCAAAGAAAAGATAGTGAAAGTCGTTAATTGATCAAAGAAAAAAAATCACGAAATTTGTTAATCGTTCTTAAGAAAAGATCGCAAAATTTGTCAGTCGAGGGAAATGTGGGAAAATTTGTCAATCAGTTGTGGGAAAATTCATCAGTCAGTCGCAGGAAAAGTATCGCAAAATTCTACCGATTAATGGAGACTCTAAACAGACCAGTTCAACAAAATATGCCTTTTGAATAGGATGCAAGAGCGCCCCTTTTAAAAACTGTGTGTCTGTTTTTAAAAATTCCTGCCCACTGGTCCTTTTGGTCTAGTATCAACACTATTTTCTTCACATACTTTGCAGATCTTGGCGATCAAATCAAAAATTTGAAATTCATGGTGCAGTGTAGTTGCCTACAACAAATGTTACTCATAACCTATTAGATAACATGTATTCAGTAATGAAAGAAGAGCTCATGATGAGCTCAAATGAAATTTCTTACCACTCATTGACACTAGTGGACTATTGAGTTCTGTCATATATGCTAATTAATCCATTTTGTTTTGGCTTTAAAGATAAGAAAAACAATAAAGGGTTTATAAAGGACAAAAAGTTTTTCTTCATGAATGTTATTTTGTAGACATTCTATGCATGTGTTATTGAGGAGTTTAATATCTGCTATCTGTTATAATTTGATAATTACGAGATTAGTTGTTCATTCGATTATGGCTTGATGTATTTACAATAATGTTATTTTTTAAAAGATGTGATACTATTAATATTTTTGTTCTTTATTTTCAGAGCTTTTTTGGACAGCAATCCTGAAAAAAGTTCAAAAGCAAAGAAAAAAAACTACAAAATCGTTTAATTATAAATTAAGTCAGGAAGTTGATGACAAAATTAGCAGCATTTAGATGGCATATTGTATAAAATCTGTCTTATCTTATGTAAATTATATACAGAATAAATAATTTCAGAGTTGCTGAATTAAATTCTTTATTTTTGTTGACTGTGAATTTTTTAAAATTATTTAAAAGAATGTTTGTTTTTAATATGTGTGATGATATATTTTAAAGATTTTTCTCGACCAGTTCTTAGAAGATCATTCCTTGTTATATTAAAATTTTTCCTGAAATTAAGATTTAGTTTTTTAGTTTGAAAATTGATGAAATTGTTGGTTATTTCAGGATGTTCTGGACATTTATAAATTAGTCATGGAACAAAAGGCAGGGTATTACTGAAATTGATGACTCAGCATTCTATCCTCTGTCCTTTCCAAAACACGAAAATCTGTACACTTCCCAGTATGTAAACATTCATTATTTAACCACCTCAGTAGCTGGCCCCGAGTTAAGTCGGGGATAAGAACACTCTTTCCCTATCTAAACGGCCGTTGAAGTGATTAAGTTATTTGCATTTTTACAAATAGTTTATTCTTGCTGTAGTACATTCAACCAAGATTTTTTTTTGCTCAATGATCCTGAACAATTTCACATTTTTACAGATAAATCAATGTTTTACATTATCTCCAAGTAAAATGTTTAACACAAAACTGAAGTGTTTTTGTGATTTCTTAAAAAAGGCAAATAATATACTCTATTCCTGCATTATTAGCTAAAACGACATTAATCTCACTTATATCAAAATGCAAAAGAATGTGTAAGCAGATAAATACCAAAGTGATTCGCAAAAAACTTAAAACAAAAGTTATATTGAAAGAAATAGAAATAATTTTAACATTTTGATATTAATTAAATTATGTCTGTGATACATTATTATGCAAAAGTTTATTATAATCACCTTCCTCATTACACTAAAAAAAAAATCATGAATAAATTCATTTGTTGTTACGAATACATAATCGCAAATATTCCGAGAATGATATTAAATAAGAGATAAGTACTAAAAAATTTCTATCCCTTTTTTTCTATATTTTTCAAAGGTGTGCATTGTTGAGCTAAGAGTTATATTTGATATTGTGTTATGGTTTGGATAAATTTAGCCTTTGGTTTGTAACAAATTTGATAAGTGTTTGTTACTCTGCTGGTTAATATTGCTTAAGTGTCTGATGATTTTTATTTTACTTAGATGTTGGCAAAAATTACTACACTTGTATATGAAGTTTTATGTAATTTATGTTTTCAGAAATATGAAACAATCATGGTAAATAAAACTTATACACATGTCATTATTCAATGCTAAATATAATTTTATTTTGTAAGCTGTATAGTTTTGTAAATAGAAAAAGTATGTAATATTGAAAAAGTTGCTAATTGTTTAAAAAAATTATATACAAACCACCATATATATGTAGTGGTAGAATAATCTTAGAAATATTATCAAGTTTTAAATATACAGGCTGTCCAAAAAAAGCCATACAGTTTATTTTTGTATCTATTTGAGACAGATAAATAATGTAATCTGCAAAAATGTGGATGTGGATTTTAATCATCTCCAAACGTCATGGAGTTGCAGAGAGTCAAAAATTGTGACTTGCTTCACTTTGCATGCAATTTGAAAAGTGAAATCTGTTCAAGTTTGGAGAATGTTTACAAACTAAGATTTAATGTACCATCAATTCCTCAACATATTATTAATCAATACATTTAAATATCAGATTTGTAGACATTATTCTCCAATAATGATCAGATTTTATGTTTCGAATTGCATGGCAAAGTGAGAATTCCTGATTTTTGGAGGTACTGAAGCCACCTGTTTGGTTACAAAGAATGTATAAAAACTAATTTTGTTGGAAATATCTCCATGGAGATGAAAAGTACAGAATTCAAATTTTCTACCTTATGGACATTTTTGCAATTTATACTATTTATCTCTTATACAGAAATAAAGTGTTACATTTCTTGACGTCCCATGTATAAGTATACAGTTACTGTTGGAAGTAATCATGCGAATTCTTGAAATAGTTATTTTATGCTCATTTACAGTCCTGATAACTACTGCAATTTACAGCGATATATGTAAATGACTAGAAAATTATGGGCATTTACGCTTATTTACAGTCTTTATATTACAGTCATATACGGTAATTTATAATCTGTATATTACTGTGATTTACGGTCAGATACATTATTGAAAGCAACGGTTGTTTACGGTCAGATACATTCTTGAAAGTTACTGTGATTTACGGTCAGATACGTTCTTGAAAGTTACTGTGGTTTACGGTCAGATACGTTCTTGAAAGTTACTGTGGTTTACGGTCAGATACGTTCTTGAAAGTTACTGTGGTTTACGGTCAGATACGTTCTTGAAAGTTACTGCCATTTACGGTCTAATACAGTCTAAATAGACAACGGTACAAACTGTAATATTACAGGAAAATGCAGGAGTCTGTGCTGCCAGGCTTTTCCCGTAATCCAACGGTGAAATTTTTATCAGTGTACTCAACATGGTACTGTCTATGTTATTGGTAGCACGTGTTATCCTTTCACGCAGGTCAGCTAAATCACGTGGCATAGGTTGTACAAAAACCTGGATAACACGTGCTACCAATAACATAGACAGTACCATGTTGAGTAGAGTATGGCAGGAACTGGACTATCGCATGGATGTATGCCGTGTGACCAAGGGTTCACACATAGAACACCTGTAATGTATGTAAGTAAAACTTGAATAGTTTCGGAATAATTTCATATGTTTCTTTTTTTCATATTCGTCTTCGTTTTTTTACTATAACGTTTCGAAACCCCGGAGGGAATTATGAATGACCCTGTATTTTAAAAAAAATCTCAAAACATTCACAATCTGCCAAGTATTTCAGCTCAAAATTAGTTTTATAAAGCAAAAAATATGGTGTCTTGAAAAGTAAGTATTGCAGTTGGAAAGTATGGCCAATGAATTAGCCAATAATGCTAAAACACCTAAAGACAATGAATTATTTATCAAATCAAACAATTGTAGGAAAACTGCAAAATAAAAAAAAAATAAGGAAATTTCCTCCCTGTCCAAAGAAATTGGTGCTAAAAAACAATTGATAGCCAACTAATAAAATGTCTGTTTTATATATTTTTCGTATTTATTTTCACTTTGTAACTCATTAAAAAAATAATTAATTAGAAAGGGTAATTATGTTTTATTATGTAAAATTTCAACCTTGTGATTAAATTTTAATGTGAGTAAGCATATATATTGTTTTTTATAAACTTTAGAAAGTCCTTATTTTTCATTTAGCAAACTCTGTATGAACCCTGTATTACACCAATCATTTCATTTTTTTTTTTTTTTTTTTTTTTTTTTTGCTCGTTAAAGATGTATTTCTCATTACATCCGAGCTCACTGAAAACGATTTCGTTTGTAACTAAAAATGAGCTAAAACATTTTATTCAAAAGTATATTTTCTTAATACATTTTTCCCCCCATATAAATGACCTTCATGGTGGCATTTCTTTGTTCGTTCATGCACCCTATTTGTTTATAATTAAGATTTATCGCTTCGGTTCTTTTAACGAAATAGAGAAAAAAAAATTAGCTTGAGACATTCTCATTTACCATTTCTATGTTTTCCATTTAACCACAATTCCATGGAAGCAATTAGAATATTCTCTCATTCAGTGATCTGACATTTTATTTTTACTGCTATTGTTTGCGTACAATGCGTTTATTATTGTTGTCTTTTCTCCTTTTATTCCAAAGAAAGAAAACTTATTTCATCGTAATTTCTTTCAAACTGGCAATCATTAAAGTTCCCATTTGTTGATTCAAACTTGCATTTATTGTATTTCTTACTCAAAAAACAGGTTTTTGAGTGAATTTTGTGGTCACATAGGTGTTTTGATATATTTTTTTTTCTTTCGCCGTTCTACAACGCGAATTTTCCGAGAAAATTACAAACTCGACGTTTGGCAGCACAAAAAACTCAATTCGCTTCCAAAGCACTTGAATAGAAATGCCTAAAAATTCCCTTCTATTACGAGAACGATCGAGGTTTTTTTTTAGGTAGATTTCGTAAGAAATACCATCTATTACATTACATTCTCCCCTATGTTGGAATTTCTGAAAATTTTTTGAAGAACTACGCCAATCATGACTCCTAGAACCCAAAACCACCCCCCAGTTCAAAACTTTATTTATTTATTTATCTATATCACTTTTTTTATAGACACGATAACTTCCATAATTCTGCACAAATCTCTTCCAAACGGATACATAAAATCAACCGGTATAAAATCTCGACCAAGTTGTTAATGGGAAAAATCGGACCAATAGAGGAAGGGAAAATGGGGGAAACATCCCCCATCCCCCATAACTTCTTAATTATGATACATATCAAATCCGTTTAAAGTTATTATTACTTCTAGGAAAAGGGCCAAGAATTTTTATATCATTAAAAATAGCCTCAAGGGGGGGGGGGGGGGTAGGGGTTTAAGAAGAAAGAAATTCATAGCTTCGTCAATTCACAAGATATCAAATCCGCTTAAATCTAAATCTATACTAATACTAGATGGAACCCGTCAAAACGTGACGGAAAAAAATACTATAACAATATCAGTAAAATAAGCTTCTTTATTATTTAAGTAGAGCTTCGTATGAAACAGTCTTTCAAATATTTTATTTTAAAAAATCCCCCCCCCCCCCCAGTGAAATGCTATTTCCGATGCAAACTCCAAATGAACACTCCGTAAACAAATGTGTAATGCAAATCAGTTTGACATTACCACCATATTCCCCACGACAAAAAAAAAAGAAAAAAAAAGGTCATGGACCTATAAAGTATCATACAAATAGTCCTATCATAAAGTATCATACAAATTTCCTACTTTTATCTCATATTCAGTAAATAAAAGAACATAGTATAAGCACCCCCCCCCCTGTGATAATGCAATCGAATGAGCTCCTATGCGCATATGTATTGCATCTGCCCATAGGCGCCGTTGAAATTCGACGTTAAAAAATGTTTTAAAATGTTTAAATTAAAAGTTATAAAATGTCCTCTTTAATCATTGTTCGTTTCAAATCCATATCTTCTAAAACGCATCCATTGTTATTAATATGCAGATGAGGGAGAATTTTAATGTTTTCAATTGTAATTTATTTGTATGGTTTCTTATATCCCTTTACATAAACAGGATGATTATTCCTTTTCCATCACAGTCGGTCTCTTATACAGTTAAATATCCAATGGATCTTTAAAAGAATAATAAATAACAGTTCCTAGCATATTCTGATTCAACATATACATCAACGAATTCAACATATCAATTTTATGTTAATCATAAACTAAAAATAGTTTTTTTTTCTTTTGACAGATTTTATATTAGCGCCAAAATACTCTATCTTATGGATAATATGATCTTATGATTTATCAGGTTTTTATTATTATTATTTTTTTTTTTTCACTTTTCATGAAGGTTAGGGATACCTATTTTCAATTGTTGCAACTTTCCAAGGGGCTATTTTACATTATTAAAACAAACGGATGGTCATTGTTGAGATAGAATTGAAAAATATTTCATGCTTGAAAATTATTTAAAAAGTCGTTAAATTAAGCGGCAGATTTCAAATAAATTTCAATCGAAAGCTAATTTTTTTTTTCTAATTGAGGATGTAAGAATTGAAATTGTAAAATGTAGTAAAAAAATTAAATTTTTAGTATTTAGAAGTGATGTAAGCGCGATGAAAGCTAAAGCAATAGTGCCGTTTGTTGTCACAACCGTTATACATTTCTAAATATTGCCACTGTGTTTTGGTTGGCGTCCAAAAGTAGACTACCATTTTTTGACATCGAAAGAAAAATTCACAGTGAAAGAAATAAGACTTTGCCGCTAATAAGGAACTGTTAAATGAACTTATAACAAACCTACCAAAATAATTCCTATAAAATATTAGCCTTACATTGTTTATTCTAGCTAAAAATACAATCATTATTTCAAGTTTTTTTTTTTCCCTGAAATTCTTTACTTTTGTGAATTTTTTTTATTAAAAAAGGAAATCTTAATAATTTAAATTCTATAATTCCTATAACTTAATCCTATAATTTAAAAAAAGTAATTGGTAACATGTATTCAAGGTATGCAATCAAGATGAAGCAACGAATAAAGGCTCCAGTTCTAATCTTTAAAATTAAAAATTGAAATATCAGTTAATATTACGCCATGTTGACACAATCATATAAATTTTTCTTTTAAGTTTTATCAATGTTAAAATGCATTTCAAGCTAAGCATAATGTCATTTTCACCGGTACAAACTTTTCACACGTACATTTATGCTTAAGCACCATGCATACAAATAAAAATATATTTTGCATTTAATTGTAATGAAAAAAATGGCATCAACAAAGTTATAATGCTTAATGATAAAATGAACCCAATGGACAATATTTCCGTGACGTCACAGTAAATATGAATTTTTATTTGCTTATAAAACACACGGATAAATATTTTTACCGAAATACTTAAACATTTTAACTATATTTTAACTTACAAATTAAAAAATTCGGCCTAAAAGTCACGTGCTTTTAATATTTAATATTTATTTTTTATGCTCGCAATCATTGAGTTCAGAAAATAAACTCTGTACGTCGCAACAGTGGGCGTTAATCCGATTGCCGACTTTATGACGTCATAAGCAGAAGTAAAATTTTAATTTAAGATTACGGCTAATTAATTAAATTTTCGAACAAACGAATGTACGATAACAAATCTGTGACCAAATATCTTTCATTTAAAAAAAGAATGATGTAATTTGATGTAGTAGTTTGTTCTCACGGATTGTCGAAACAAAACGCATTAACAAAACGTTTTAAATATATAGATTATAAAGGAGTAAATATTGTTTTTTTGTTTGTTTGTAGGGGGTAATCTCTGGAACTACCGAACCGATTTCAAAAGTGATGATGGCAAATTGATGGTGACAACCCCTGCTCCAACATAGGCTATATTTTATGTAGGTGCCACTACCCCAGGGGGGTGCAGGAGCGAAAAACGTTCTAAAATTGCGATATTTTCTATACTGAAGCAACAAGAAATTTGAAATTATGCGTTGTAGTTACTTATAAGATGTAAATGCTCTCTAAAAACAAAATTAAAAAAAATTCGAAATTTAAAAGGGTGAAATGAGCGAAAAGCGTTCTAAAAACATTCTAAATTACAATTTCTATGGAATCTCTGGAATTATCGAACCGATTTCAAAAGTGATGGTGGCAAATTGATGGTGACAACATCTGCTCCAATATAGGCTATATTTTACGTCGGTGTCACTAACCCCTGGGGGGTGCAGGAGCGAAAAACGTTCTAAAATTGCGATCTTTTTTATACTGAAGGAGCTAGAAATTTCAAATTTGGCATTGTAGTTACTTATAAGATGTAAATGCTCTCTAAAATCAAAATAAAAAAAATTCGAAATTTAAAAGGGTGAAATGAGCGAAAAGCGTTCTAAAAACATTCTAAATTACAATTTCTATGGCATCTCTAGAACCACCGAACCGATTTCAAAAGTGATGGTGGCAAATTGATGGTGACAACCCCTGCTCCAACATAGGCTATATTTTATGTCGGTGTCACTAACCCCTGGGGGGTGCAGGAGCGAAAAACGTTCTAAAATTGCGATTTTTTTTATACTGAAGGAGCTAGAAATTTGAAATTTGGCGTTGTAGTTACTTATAACATGTAAATGCTCTCTAAGAACAAAATAAAAAAAAATCGAAATTTAAAAGTGTGAAATGAGCGAAACGCGTTCTAAAACATTCTAAATTACAATTTCTATGGAATCTCTAGAACTACCAAACCGATTTCAAAAGTGATGGTTGCAAATTGGTGGTGACTATGGTAAAGATACCATATATATTCCTTTCAAAAAATTAAAGCAATCTATATTTTATGTATTTTATCAAATATATTTTCCCCTTTCTGCATAATCGTAATTCATATACATTCCCGGCTGTTAAAAACGCGCATCCTTTTATCTCTTTCTTTCAACGAAATGCTTTTAGTCAAAATCATACATATTGTTTTTAAATTATCATTAACGTACTTATTCGGTCTCCCACATATCAAAAGAAATGAAATTATACAAGGCATAAAATGTTTTCCTTTTCATGGTCAGCTTTGTCTTGAATATTGTTCCAGATGTCTATAGCATTTAAACGGCGCCTTTGCTGCATTCCTCGAAAGCCCTGTTCCCAAAACAATAATTAACGGTAAAATTCTTAATCTCTCTTTTTAGCCAAAGTGCAATCTTCGCCAAAAGATTTTTCCCTTCCAATGACGTCAATTATGAAGTTGATATGTGTATATGTAACGGTTACATTTCCCACGCAAAAAAATGCGATTCTCTTGGCTTGAAATGTATCTCGCTTGGCGTGTTTTTCCTTGCGCCCACTTTCATATCGGATAGCAACACTTGCCCTCTGATCTTCATCTCATAAACATCTAAAAATGTCTTGGCCCCTTTGGCCACCCTTTGGTCTTATAATGAAAAATCCTCTTGATGGCTTAAAAACTCTTTGGATTACGTGAACTTGATCGGACCTGTTCAACAGCATTTATGGATTATTCTTTGGATCGCGTTTGTGTTCTTCACCCCTGACTTTAAATTTAAAATGTCACCTCACCAATATTCATCAGATTCATTTAAAAAATCTGAAACTTCGATTGATCAAAATCTCACTATTGTGGAAGATTCTGAATTGTGACATGTTGCTCCAATTAAAGACTATTAACTCTAATGATGTGATTTTCGTCTTCCTTGCTTCACCATACAAAATAAAAGGGAAAACTACACTCCAGTTTAGTACTTCAGTACCCAGGAAACGCACTCTGCGGATTGCCAAAACAACCAAGTGCCACTATACCTTCTTGTTTTAACAAATTGTTTCACTCCGTAAAAGTAAATCCTTTAGGTCTTTTCAAAGGATTCGCCAACTTTGACATCTTCTCAATAATCACCCCCTGAACTTACTTCCCCACGATAAACTCTTCTATATGCATAAACTTTCCAACGATAAATTTCTTTCATATGCATTGGTGCCGGACTTTTGAACTGGATGTGATCGTTTTCGCACGACAATTTCTAAAGGGTGTGTCATTGGGGCCACAAAACGAAAAAACAAAACTTTTAATTTGCAACTTTTCTGACTATTTTTTTCATTCTGAAAATGCTTGTGTTGGAGGCTGCTTGTGATTGTTCTTTTACTCATCATCAAAAGTTACTATCTTCAAACTTAACCATTTTCCGTGAGATATGCAAATGTGGATCATATAACTAAAGATATCCGAGCTCTTAGGATGAGAAACCTTTTTTTTTCCCTGAATCATTTATTCCATAAGGTGTACGCAAAGTACTATTGTGAAATATATTCATCGTATAAGACGTGCATTTTTGTGTTTTTTTTTTTCTTCGGCAGTTCGAGAATCTGCAATCGAGGCCTTTCAACAAGTGCTTTTGAACATGTGGTTTTCTTCAATAAGTGATGTTTTCATTCATAAAATCTGCGCCCGCATCTACATTGAATATCCTATTTTATCGTGAACTTCTACTATGTTCTTTTTATTTATTCTTTCCACAATCATCGAAAAACTTTTTCAAATTGCCGTGTAACTGTGAACTAAAAGAATACTGAATAATTCGATTCCCAATTACGCTGTGCTAGCTAGAATTATCATTATCTGGGAAGAACTTTGGTCTTCGACGCTTATTCATTCATCAAATGATTTCATGTGTTCCAAATACTACTTAACCACAATATATTTTTCATCGTAGTTTTTCTTATTGTTTCTGACTCAAAGAAAGAATACTAAAAGTGATTTGAGAATACGCGGTAATGAAAGATTAATATAAAAGATATCATTCTTTTATTTTTAAGGATTTTCAGTGTTTTTGTTAAGAATTTGCAGTGCTTTTTTTTATATTGATATTATTTGCAGAAAAGCGCATGGATATGTTCAGAGGTAAGAATTTTTCTTGTAAAAGGTTGATAAAAAAAAAAGAAATTGAACTTTTAATTATTTAATAAAAATCTTATACTGTAAATATTTCAAAAAGGTTTTAATAGATTATAATAAGTTTTATTAGGTACAGGTAAGATAAAAGTGATCTTTTACACTCATAGAGACTTTATTTTGCATTTTAGATGACAATTTTATGACGGAAAAATATGTTTTTCTCATATGCTCTATTTTACTATCTTATATTTTTTTTCAGTATTTAAAACCAATCTTTTTATTAGTTAAATTTTCTTGAAGTTTTCTATGATTAAATATTTAATGATTTTTTAAATAAATTATCAAGTGTGGTTTGTTTAAAATTGTTGCTTTTTTTATTTTCTTATTTTATGATGTTTTACCTGTGTCTAAAAAAAAAAAAAAAAAAAAAAAAAAAAAAAGTTAAACTTTTAAGGTGATATCATCATGGCTAATTCTAAGAATTTTGAGTACGTTGTTGATGATTTTTACGGCGACCCAGAATTGGTTGATCATTTCTTTAATCAAATTTTAACTTACCAGAAAATTAAGGAAATAACTAATGAACAAACAGTTGATTATCTTAAAACTAAACTGAAAGGTCCCGCCAAAAAATATTATCTTGAAGACCCTGTACTATATAACGCACAAGACTTTGAATTTATTCGCGATCGCATTCAAAAATTCTTTTCACAGAATTCTTCGGCTGCAACTTTAAACGATTTGAATTGTTTAACTATGTTACCACAGGAGACAGTAAAAAATTTTGCTCATAGACTTAATGTGCTTGTAGCAAAGGTATACCCCGAAATTTTTGACAAAGACGCATTAAATAAAATAAAATACGTTAGATTAATATCTTGTTTACCTTCGGACATTAAAATTAAATTGCAAGAAGAAGGCATCAACACATATGATAAAGCAATTGACAAGGGACAATCTCTACAAGAGATTTTCATAAATAACAATGTTTTGTCTGCTAGCAGTTCGGCGCATGTAGAATGCAATCAATTAGAAAGTAAAATTAAGGAATTAACGGAGAAAATTAATAACTTAAATTTTGCTCAAACATCAAGAAAATCGGAGTCTCCAAAACAATGTAAACATGTCAACAGACAAAACTTTCAGGCTCGTTATAAGTCAAAATTTCATAGAGCACCACAAACTAGACAAAATAATTGGGCCAGAAATAATGATCGTTGCCAGTTATGTTTTCGTTTTGGGCATATAGCGCAGAAATGTTTCAGATGGCAAAGAGCGAACGCGCGTTATGATCAAAAATTTAGTAAATATAACAGTGATAGAAATGACAGGTTTCCACAAAACAAAAATTTAAACCCCTAGAGACGTATGCTAAGGCTGACCAGTGTATGTCTGCATGTGAAAATGAGTCAGCACACAGTGATAAATGTTTTTACATTGATAATTCTCTTCCAAAATTGTCGGCTGAGAGACTGGTTAATTCAACAGGTTCTCAAACTTCTCAGCATATTTCCATTGCAAATTCGACAGCAGTGCAAACTGATCTTCCCCAAAATTCTATTAATTCTCACAGTGTCACTGATACAGCACCGACCGGTAATTCCTTTCATGAAATTCTTTTGAATGTCAATAAGTACTCTCCCACACTTCCCCTTATAAAGGCCTCCATCGCAAAACAAGATACCTTTTTACTTGTGGATACTGGAAGTACAACTAGCCTCTTATCTGTACAGTTATTTGATAAACTTAAACATGTGCTTAAGTATAAACGTTTAGGAACTAATGTGACTTTAACTACAGTTAATTCTAAGATAGATTTTACAGCATGTATTCGAATTTCATTCAAAATTGAACAAAAACACTTTTCGCATTACTTCTACATTGTTGACATTCCTAAAGAGTATAAATTTGATGGTATTTTGGGATTAAATTTTCTTGAGAAATTTAACATTACATTAGATCTAGGTAACAAAATAATGCAACTTGATAATCTAAGAATTCCCTTTATCTACATAGATGATAACTCAGAATCAGCGGAATGTCATAACGTAAATGTACAAACTGATATCTCTCATAATGTTTGTCTAGTAAACAAACTGGTTATTTCTCCAAACGAGGTAAAATGTATTTCTGTACGCGCAAAACAAATTTCTCATGATACCCCATATTTATTTCAGAATGACATGCTTGTAAAAGATATTCTTGCTTTTAATTCGATTATTCAAACTGATAAATCAAACCCACATGAATTTAAAATTTATGTAAAAAATATGACAACTAAAAATGTTCATGTAAATAAAAGAGCAAATATTGGTTTCTTAACGCCAATTGACCAGATTGTGGAAGATGCCCAACAGCTAGAGGCTGTTAAAAGTAATTTCAAAGAAGAAACCAAACAATTTGTAAATTTCATTCAGGCTTCTACTGATATTTTGAATCAACGAAAACGTGATCTCTCACAAGATGACTTTAATTTACAACACTTACCGAATACTGAAGCTAAACTATTGAAAGAGTTATTATTGAATAATTCTGCTGTTTTCTCAAAATCTATGAAAACGTTAGGTCATACTGATAAATTTAAACCAAACATTAAATTTATTAACGATTTCCCAATTAAAACACTTCCTTTACCAATTCCTCAAGCACTTCAAAAAGAAGCATTAACACAAATAAACCAATTAGTTGATGCAGGTATCATTGAACGCTCATGTTCGGAATGGTCTTGTCCAATCCTTCTTGTCAGAAAAAAACCTGATGGATCAGGTACACAAAAATTTCGTCTTGCCTTGGATTTACGAATGTTAAACACAGTTGTACAATCTTCTTCATACCCTCTCCCTAAAATACAAAATATTATTTCCAACTTATCTAAATATAAATTTTTCACGTCCCTTGATTTCCAACAGGCCTACCATCAAATTGACCTTCCTTCAGAATATCAGGATAAGGTCACTTTCACGTCTATGTTCGGTTCATTTAAATATAAAAGACTCTGTTTTGGATTAAAAAATGCAAGTGCATATTTTCAAGCACTTATGGATAGTTTATTGGATGAAATGCAGTTAGAAGGAATTTATGCCTATCAAGATGATTTAATTTTTGGCTCTAACTCATTTCAGGAAACGTACGATAAACTAACAAAAATTCTTGAAATCTTAGGAAAATACAACTTGACTTTGTCACCTTCTAAATGTTCTTTTCACAAGAATAATATTGATTATCTTGGTTTTCATATTCATAACCACACTATTTCTCCAATTCAAGCTAATATTCTAAAAATTAAGTCATTTCCTGTTCCAAAAACAAAAAAGCAGGTAAGAAGTTTTGTAGGACTAGCTACTTTTTATAAGAGTTTAATTCCAGAATTTTCTAAACTTATTCAGCCCCTCATAGACTTATCAAAACCATCCTCAACTTTTAAATGGACAGAGGTGCATCAAAATGTGTTTCATAATATTCAAAAAATCTTTTTTCAACCACCAATGGTACGTCTACCAGATTGGGACAAAGAATTTTACGTGAACACGGACGCTTCGGGTATCGCTATTTCTGGTGTATTATTACAAGAGCATAATAATCAGTTGCTTCCTGTCTCATACTTCTCAAAATCTCTCAAACCCTCCGAAAAGAAATATCCAGCTTTAAAATTAGAACTTATGGCCATTGTAAAATCTGTAAATGCTTTCAATTACTATATCTATAATCGTCCTTTCATAATTTTATCGGACAGTAAACCTCTTGATAAATACAAAAAAACCACTAATCCGGCAGATATCACCACTCGCTGGCTCATGCAGCTATCAAAATTCACTTTTACTTTTAAACATATTCCAGGTGTTTCTAATGTTCTAGCAGATTATTTATCCCGATGCGAATTTACTGAAGAAAATATTGAAACTTTGAATTCTAATCCTAATCTCATTTCTGAAGATAAACAAGCATTACCTATTGTTGAAAATGATTTTGAGGAAAATAACAACAACAAAATTGGGAATTGCTTAGTCATTAATAGTAAAAATAAAAAAGATGCTTTGCTTGAAATTTCTAATGAAACTTTTGTCCAAGAACAATTAAAAGATTCACAATTAGCTCCAATATATGAAGAGATTTTAAAATCAGGTTCTTCAAAAAAATTTCCATCTTATTTCATTCATCCTGATTCTAAAGTTTTAATGTTAAAAAAAAGTAATGTTGCGGATAATACTTTCGTGTATGTAATTATGGTTCCCAATTCTTTAAAACCTAAAGTTTTAACAATATCCCATCTATCTCATTTTGGTTTAGCTAAAACATATGAATTCCTCTCTTCACGGTATTGTTGGAAAGGTATGTACACCGATACTTTAAATTATGTATCTTCTTGTTTATTATGTCTTCAGGCTAAACATCATCGTATACCTAATGCCCCACTTCAACCAACATATACCCCTAAACAACCAGGAAACACCATTTCAATTGATCTTGTTGGTCCTTTTAAAAACGGTCAAACTATTCTCACAGTTACGGATCATTTTTCTCGACATATTGAACTGTACCCTCTCTACAATACAACTGCACCTAAAATTGTAAAGTGTTTATTTGCCTATATGACAACTTTCGGGCGCCCTGCCTGCGTATTATCAGACCTTGGGCCCCAATTTCGTTCTTATGTGTATAATACTTTAAATAATACTCTAGGTATTAAAATAAATCACTCTTCTGTCTCACACCCAGCTAGCAATTCTATAAGCGAGAGGATAAACACATCTCTTAAATACTCAATCAATACTTTAATGAAAGAAGGACATTCCTTTGAAAATGCCATTGCTATTCATAAAAATCTCTATAATGGTTCTAAACATTCTTCTACATATACATTCTTCATTCCGAATCTTTTACATTTTGGACGCGAACTATCTCTAATATTTGATACATATGATTTAAATGCTAATCAACCCTTTCTAGACCAAAATGTAGACTTTTACAATCTCCTTCATGATTTAAATGGTATTTACAACAAAGCTTATGACAACATAAAAGCATCTCAAATTAAAAGAAACGAATATCATAAAAAAAAGGCAAAACTCAGGCCAATTACTGAGAAAGACATTGTATACCTAAAATCATCAGATAAATTTAAGCCAAGGTATACAGGACCTTATGTAGTTGTAAAGAAACACTCACCTGTTTCTTTTTCAATTCAACAACTGAATTCTCATATTAACAATTCAATTTTCAGAGTTCATATTGACAGACTTTTACTTGCACCTCCTAGAAATAACCATTTATTTGACTTAAATTATCATAATGTTCATAACAATACTCCTAGTAATAACAATATTGAACAAAGTGCTCATTCCTATAATTTACGTCCTCGAAAGGTGATAAAATATTAATATGAATATAAAATTTTCTGTTGCCAGATTCATAAATGCTCCTTATCCATGGTAACAGGTGTATTTATGCATGCATGTTATGTAGTATTGTATTATTTGTTTTTATTGTGATATGGCTGGTCCATTGTTTATGTGTTATGTAGCAGTACTGCAGAACTTGTTTATTTGGCAAAAGATTTTTTTCCACCCATATTCTTGTTTAGCAAGTTCGTATAATTTAAAATCCTGTTAAAAAAAATAAAATAAAAATAAAAATAAATAAATAAATGGATAAATAAATAAATAAATAAAATATATAGATAATATAAATTAAGAATAATAGGTATTGTTATAAATTTAAACATTTGATAATTCTATTAACACTCTCTGCATTTGTAAGTATACTTAGCATTTTGTAAAAAAAAAAAAAAAAAAAAAAAAAAATCAAATTAATTATCTCATTTGAATTTAATACTCATTTTCCTTTTAATTTAATCTTTGAATTTTTAAATAACTTAAAATAAATGAATTATTTTGAGAATTTAATTTTCGAAACAATATATATTTATCCCGAATGTGACTTTATGCTCTCTTCACTCTAGAACGTGTCTTTGGAAGGATTTTTAGGTTTTTGAACAAAAAAAACTTTGATTTATTTTGCATTTTTTTTTAGTTTTTATTCGCCCTTGCGGAATAAGCCCCGTTCAAAATTATTACCCATGTGGGGGTCTTTATTCCATTGTGTATGAGAGCAAAACTTTGTTAAAATTGGTATACCCAATTTTACTATTTTTTCAAACCCGTAGATGAACCCGAGTCGCTCCAATCATAGGCGGAGTTTCCAAATATGTGCGGAGCAAGGGGGGTTTACCAAAAATAAACCCCTCTCCCTAAATACGCCCTGTCCCGAATATGACCAATGTCCTAAACTGCGGTCTCTTCCTTGTTATTACAACAAGTTTAAGGGGAGATGTTTTTATCGATGCCCATGTCTTGCATCATTTTTATCTCTCCTGTGTCTTTACACGAAAACTTTTTTTACGTTTAATATTTTATATAGGTATCTTTATAATCTTTATAATCTCTATATTATCATTGTATAATTGTAATTGTGTTTCTTTTATTTTGAAATTTTTGTATTTACATTTCATTTAAGATTTCATTAAGAATAAACTTGCAAGAAAACAAACAAAAAAAAAATATGTTTGCAGCTAACATTAGTTCTAATATGGATAAAAGACTTTTCAAAGACTTTAAAAGTATATTTTGCTGCAATTTGAAAAATGTATGGCCATTTATTATACTATTATGAAGATATTACTGTAGTACTACATATTATTATTTACATTATTGTATGCATACTTATTTTATCATTATTATTATTATTCTGCTTTGATATTTTGTATTATATTTACAGGGTGACATTCTAAATTTTTCAAAATCTTGTGAAGGGGTGATATATATATGGTAAAGATACCATATATATTCCTTTCAAAAAATTAAAGCAATCTATATTTTATGTATTTTATCAAATATATTTTCCCCTTTCTGCATAATCGTAATTCATATACATTCCCGGCTGTTAAAAACGCGCATCCTTTTATCTCTTTCTTTCAACGAAATGCTTTTAGTCAAAATCATACATATTGTTTTTAAATTATCATTAACGTACTTATTCGGTCTCCCACATATCAAAAGAAATGAAATTATACAAGGCATAAAATGTTTTCCTTTTCATGGTCAGCTTTGTCTTGAATATTGTTCCAGATGTCTATAGCATTTAAACGGCGCCTTTGCTGCATTCCTCGAAAGCCCTGTTCCCAAAACAATAATTAACGGTAAAATTCTTAATCTCTCTTTTTAGCCAAAGTGCAATCTTCGCCAAAAGATTTTTCCCTTCCAATGACGTCAATTATGAAGTTGATATGTGTATATGTAACGGTTACATTTCCCACGCAAAAAAATGCGATTCTCTTGGCTTGAAATGTATCTCGCTTGGCGTGTTTTTCCTTGCGCCCACTTTCATATCGGATAGCAACACTTGCCCTCTGATCTTCATCTCATAAACATCTAAAAATGTCTTGGCCCCTTTGGCCACCCTTTGGTCTTATAATGAAAAATCCTCTTGATGGCTTAAAAACTCTTTGGATTACGTGAACTTGATCGGACCTGTTCAACAGCATTTATGGATTATTCTTTGGATCGCGTTTGTGTTCTTCACCCCTGACTTTAAATTTAAAATGTCACCTCACCAATATTCATCAGATTCATTTAAAAAATCTGAAACTTCGATTGATCAAAATCTCACTATTGTGGAAGATTCTGAATTGTGACATGTTGCTCCAATTAAAGACTATTAACTCTAATGATGTGATTTTCGTCTTCCTTGCTTCACCATACAAAATAAAAGGGAAAACTACACTCCAGTTTAGTACTTCAGTACCCAGGAAACGCACTCTGCGGATTGCCAAAACAACCAAGTGCCACTATACCTTCTTGTTTTAACAAATTGTTTCACTCCGTAAAAGTAAATCCTTTAGGTCTTTTCAAAGGATTCGCCAACTTTGACATCTTCTCAATAATCACCCCCTGAACTTACTTCCCCACGATAAACTCTTCTATATGCATAAACTTTCCAACGATAAATTTCTTTCATAGTGACAATCCCTGCTCCAACAGCCTCTTTAATAAAAAACTATGCGTTTCTGACGACTGGGTTTTTCGCTAATTGTTGCCACAGATTAATCTCGGAAAATGAAACATTTGAAGTTACTGAAAAAAAGAATAGTAGCTCGAAAAGTATTTGTCAGAAAATTGTTAGGCAAACTGCGTTTGAAAGGTAAACAACTGTAGTTTTCTTGATATAAATTTCAAATCTAATGATTATGCCATTTTTCAAATATTGAATTTGAAAAATTACCAAATTTCACAATGGAGTACCATAGCAAAACCTTCATGCGTAAAAAGATAATGATAAGGGCGACGTGTCCTGGCGTGTATATTGACTATAGCACGAGTCACAAATTATAGTAGCCTTATTATTCTGTTAAAATATAAAAGTGAATTATGAAATGTCAATATTTTGTTGGATTAAAAGTTCGTTATAAGAAATTGACCAGCGTAGCTTGCTAGTTTATTATAAATCTCATTAATATTATCTACAACTTTTTTTTTTGACTAGTTTTTTATAAGACCAACTCAAAAAAAAAAAAAAAAAAAAAAAAAAAAAAAAAAAAAAATCATGCTGGCTTTGCCTATAGACGCAAGTAGATTTTGAGGTGGGCGGTCGCAACTGCCGCATCATGGCGAAAAAGTTTTTTTTGCAATTCCCAATAAACAGGCACCCCACGGTTGCGTATTCGAAATCTACCTGTGCATGGAGGCCGAGCCGTTAGGCATTTTTTTCTAATATGACGGCTTATCAGGTTTAGCATGGTATTTGGAACAGGTGAAAGAACGATTTAATATAAAGAAATAAGAAAATGATACGACTTTTTCGGTGCATAACGACATATCCGGACGGTGATTTACCGAGGTTTTAAAATGATTGGATTAACTATAACTTGGTGCCCCACTTTGAGTTTTATTGGATTTACGTTTACTTTTTGAGGCTTCGTTATTACTTAAGACTATTCTCAAATCCAAACTGGCTACTTTATGACACGTTTTAATTTATTTTTGTTCGGAAACGCATGAAATTGGCAGGTATTCTCATGCAGAAACATTGTAATGGAAAGACGTTTTAAAATTTTTAGTAAAAGCAGAAGATCTTTCAGAAAATACTGTCAAAGTAGGCGTTTTGAACCGAATTTCCGACACCGCAGCACCAGAAAGGATAAAACGTCGTCACGTGACACGAATAGCGTATAACTCGACAAGTAATTTATTTATCAAACTAGTCGTTGGGGGCCACCGTAATACTTACCCATCATGATATATGCATAATGTAAAATATGAAAATAGAACATGTGTAAACTATTTATAAAATACATTGCAGTTCGAATAAAATCGTGGCTAGATGACGTCATGAACTTTAAATGCTCTATTACTCCAAATTTGATAATCATATTAACTAATGGTTTACTGCGTCGGATTAAGCGTTTCATATTCAATTAAAATATATCTTTGAATTGAAATTTGAATGAAGTACAGGGTCAGGAAAAATCGAAGAGTGTGGAAAATATGATTACAAATATCTCGGCAACTCATTATCTGATCGACTTCTTTCTTTATGCAAAATTTATGTTTTTATATTCATTCCTTAAAATAAACAATTTCGAAAATTTTTATATATACCTTTTATCAGAACGAATATTTCGAGAGTTCGAAAATAATAGTTCTGGATAATAGAGGTTACTGAAATTCAATAAGCTTCTTTCCATTATTACATACTAAGTACACAGCAAATTTCAAGTCTCTATCTCGATTTGTTCGGGAGATAGAGAGTTTACAGACGCACAGCAATTTTTTTTTTTTTTTTTAAATATGTTTTTCGGAATCTCCACTGTCTGAAACGGGTAAATCCAGGGGCGTAGCTACCGTGGAGCAAACTGCTCCAGGCACACGAATCATAAGGGCGCAGAGTTTGAAAGAGCGAAACGAAATAAAATTTTGTAAAAATACTTGTAATTTAAAAAAAAATTAGGATTAACAAGTTATTATAGATGGGTAATACATATTATGATCTCATATTCCTATGATATTTTACCTTGTTTTAGATTTTGGATCTCAACTTTCTTGATTTGAAACACACACTTTTATACTCGTTTAAAATAAATTACTTCAATTCGCGAAGTTTTAATTCGCACCACCACATTGCCACCTTAAGGCGGTATCCAAAAAAATGTTTTTCTACGCTCAACAACTCAAAATTTTGAGACACATTTTCAGACTCATTTTTAAAAGTAAAAACATGAAAGTTGGCGGCGTGATTTATGAAGAGATTTATAAGGGACCCATGTTTTCATTTTTCGTTCAATTAATTAGAAATTGATTTACAAACAATACGATATATATATATATATATATATATATATAACTTGGCTGATTCTACTGTACTTAGCATAATGCCAGTAGAATTATGAAATACTGAATTATTTTTAAAACACATGTGGGTGCAGCCAAGCTGAAGAGTACATCCACATGTTTTTTCATATCCAATTCTTGATTGGTTCTCTTGTGGTCCAGTTTTTCCACTGAATAATGTTCATAATTAATTTATTAATCCAATTGTGTTTACATAATAGCAACTACAATTTATAATTTTTTCCCCCTTTCTCTCTCTTTCTTTTTAAATGTTCTTCAGGTATGAGTAAATTTGGCTAATTACCATTGAAGCACATGCTATGGTAATTTTATGATTGCACAAGTTAATTATTAGCTATGTGGTATTCTTATTACACAATATCATTAATTATCTCTTAGTAGATTTTAGTAGAATGATATTAGAACTTGATATGTTTTTGAAATTCATAGATATTATATATATATATATATATATATTCCAGCGCTATCGCTTTGGGAAATTCGGTTCAAAACGTCCACTTTGACGGCATTTTTTGAAATATATTCTGCCTTTATCAAAAAATCGAGACAATACGGACATTATAAAGTTTCTGAATAAGAGAACCTGCCAATTGGATGCATTTTAGAACAAAAATGAATTTAAGAATGTGTCTCAAAATAAGCAGTTTCGATTTGAATACACCCTTAAGTAACTTCTCTAACATCATTCCAGTATGTCCGATTTTATTTTAAATTTTATCGTTGGAGACAACGACAGCAGAAAGAAGATTTTTAAACTTATTTAAACGCTTAGATACATTTGATGACTAATTCTCATCATACACTAACTTTTTCTAAATGCAAGATGCGAAATCTGAGTCATCATTCGAGTTATCACTTGAACCTTCGCATGGATCAATTAGATTAAGGGTCTTCACTCTGTGGACCGTGTGGGTTACCAAGTTACCACTATTATATGGGAAGAGATGTGCGTTCCATGGCCCGATAGCAGGACTGCTGCAGTCAGAGGGTTAAGAAGCAGAATGTCACATCATCGATTTAGTTCTTTGGTCACTATATTAATTTGTAAAAAAACAGTAGTGTCTTAATTTGATCTGGAGGAATTTATTGACCATCTTACAAAAAACATTTGAATATTTTTTCGTGTGGAAATTAAGCATACATTTGTCAATACAGTTTATAAAATAAGTAGACAGCGTAGAATTTTGGCATACACCACATGGTCCCTGTTCCCAGGACGATTTTTACTTTAAAGATAAGGCAAATTTTAAACGAATGTCATAAGCATTTTTTATCATAAAGAGAGAAAAGGGTTTTCTTATAGAAAAAAGATTATCGTCACATGATTACACGAAAGGAAAATGTTCAGCTTCTCAAATGCATGAAACTTCATGATATTACTTAGAATTTAATCTAAAATTTGACTATTTTTACCGAAATAGAAGCATTGTCTTTTTAAAAAACGATTTTTATGAAGAATTAATGATTACTTTTTGATGACTTTACATTAACTTAAAACTCCATTGTAAGAGCCCACTTATACTATGATTTTATTTTAATAAGAAACTTCTTATGCACGGAATTTTATCCAAGATATACTCAATATACACAATAAATCTTGAAAATCATGTGAAAGTTGAAGGATCATGGTGTAAGGTTAAATTTATTTAGAACTGAAAATGAGTAAAAGAAAAGTAAAATAAAGTGTAATTTTTTTCAAAAAGACTTTTTTAAATTTAAGACGTAAAATAATAATTTCATATTTTTAGGATTAATATTGCATGATAAAATGAAATGATTTGTAGAGAAAAAGTGATTTTCTCAGAAATATTGCTTTTTAGTATTAACTAGCTAACACTCCAGGCATTTCCCGTACCCGTGATAATAACCTTAAATATACTTAAAATCAGTGTTGAAAGATTTTATATTTTTAGGCGAAAATATTTCCACACGAATCTAATGTTGGGGAACCCACTGCCTTCGGCAGCATACACCCTCGAATTTATATGATATCACATTTTTAAATGAAAATCTATTCAAACAAACCTAGAATCGGACGCCCCATTGTCTTCGTCAGTGTACATCAGGCGTGCTACGCACGGTCTGGTCTGTTTTTGCATAAGAACCTCGAATTTGTATGATTTTATATTTATTAAACGAAAATGTTTCCAAACTAAAGGGGTCCCGGTATAGTGCTTGCTGGTTTAATTTCTGACGCTTAGATATATCAAACTTTGAATTATGACACACTCTTTTAAAATGCGAAAGAATATCTTCCAGTGTATTGATAACGTGTGTTGAAAATGTGGAGGTTTTCCCGGACATATGCAGAAACGAAAACCCCTCGGAAAATATTCAAAAGCACAATTATCTTAAAAGGGGAAACGCTATATTCAAAGGCACCGAGAAAAAACAATTGTTTGTGGAATCCGTGAAACGACTTCAAGAAATTAATTTTTTTGAAGTAGTAAATTTTAATAGTTTTTGAAACCGAAGATATTGTTAGAACCGGGAAAAGACCGAGAATAAGTGGGTATCTTCTTCGTCCGAAAAAAGGAAATAACTTTTTAAAATTAGAGTAAAAACATAAAAGAGGAAAACGAATAACCATCGACCCTGACTTTTTTTCCCCCCGAAATAGTAAATATTATTATTTTTAAAAACCAAAGATACCATAAAAACCAGATCGGGTAGCATATGCGGTAGCTTTAAAATGTAGAGACAAAAAAAAAAAAAAAAAAAAGAAAACTTGAAAAAGAATCTGAAGACACGAAAATAACTTGAAATCGAACTTCGGCTTTTTATATATTTTTAAAGTAAATATTATTATTATTATTAAAGACTGTTAAAAAGGGAAAGATACCACGAATAAGTGGGTATTTTTTCTTGTATTTTCTTTCGGGAAGCGGATGCGACAGTTTCAAAATGCAGAAAAACGGAAAACTTGAAATAAAAATGTATTTTGAAATACTAAATTTAATTATTTTTTAACGAAAGATACGTTCGAACTGGGAATGTAAGGCGAAAAGTTTCGTGTTTTACTTTTTCTTTTAATTTTTTTTGTAACTGTGTGAGGGATTCCGTGATTGTGATTTCAAAATGCATAAAAAAACGAACGCTTCGCTTTCATACTGCATGAAGATTTCAGGAAACCCGTAAATGAACAGGCACAATTCGCAGAACGATGGAAACTGGCTTATTTTGCGATGTTCCTTAGGGTTTTTAATTAAAATCTCTGTTAAATATCAAAAACTGGAAACCTCAGACGTATTAAGTCCTGTCTTTGTCTATCTTCATCCAAATTTTCAGACCTCTACATGCGCTAGATTACGCCAACAAACAGACAGACAGATAGATAAACATCTTTGTTTTATTAATGCAGAGAGTATGCTGCTTTATATATAGGTATTAAAAGAATCGTTAATAAATCTGTGAGAAATACTTTAAACAATCATGTTTCACGTGAATTCAATAACGTGTTTTTATATTTCATTTAGAACTTATATTTTTAAGTATTGATGGTATTTAAGTATTGATGATATTTCCATCGAATTCCCATTACAAATTTCATTAAGGATTATATCTAATTCGGGGGCACTCTAATTTGAGGGATGAGAAAAAATGCTAGGTTCTACCCATTATATAATTATTATGGACCTGCCATTGTGTTTTAAAAATAAATTTCAAGTACAAAAAAAAAAAAAGAAAGAAAGAAAGAAAGAAAAAAAGGATTTTCACCATTTGTGCAAATACTTTCATGAGTTTTGGAAAATATAGGGGGGGGGGGGGATGTCGAGGTTTGAGTTTAGTTATAATATTATAGTTGGGAGGTCCATGTAATAATACTGTGCCTAGGCCCTCAAAGTGCTTTAATTGGGCTTTGACAAAAATCTGAATGTTAAAGATACTTTTTTTCTATAGTTATAATTACAATCGCTACATTGTAATGATGTATAGTTTATTCCTTTTCATCGGTTTTACTTTCCATCGAAATGCTTCAAGTAATATGCTGTCAAAATTAAAAATTTCTCCACGATAGTGTGTTTCTCCATTAAAATTCTAAAATCAGAAATTCTTGAAATGAACAAGAAAAGTTGCCAGGTAAGCATTGGGCTCATGGTCGCACATAAAACGTAAATCCGGCCCCATACGTTGTAAATATAAGTCGGTACTTAAAGAATTATAATTTATTTTATTTAAATTTATTGCATTTAATATCTTACTGTTAAATTTAGAATAAATTAAGTATGTCAATAGAAAATAAGTAATATTAAAGTTCGTACGTATGCTTACATTTTCTAAAAGTAAATCTTTCCTTATTTAAATGCAAGATTCTGCAATTAAGTAAAGGAGAATTTTCTTTATGGAATTAGTGGTATCCAAAAGAAAGCACCCGTACGAACCCTCTACATGAATTTTATACATAAAATAAAACAAAAATTTCCTCAGAGACAAGAGGGCGCATTAATTTTTTTTGCTCCAGGGCGCTGAATATGTAGCTACGCCACTGGGGAAATCCGTCAATTTTTTTTTTCAATTTTCAAAACGATTACAAGACTTACCCTATACAATACGTATTATGGGAAAGTAAAAAGGGGAAAACTCTTAACTAAGAAAATGTTTCAGAAAGTTTCGCGTTGTTGAGCAAGTCATTTGAGAACCACCTTAAAGTAACTGAACTGTTTTTGACTTTAGACATTACGTTTTCGCAGTAGTTAAAAAGTTATTTTTAAATGAAAAAAAAATGATAAACAGATTTTTTTCTATTAAGTTTGCATTTTAATATTTAAAACTTCATCAGACTTTGGCCAATTGAAAAATCTTCAGTAGCATTTGGGGGTCCCTGGGCCTGTGCCCCGAATGTCCTGCTGTAAACCAGGCACTGGGAACGGCGAACTGCCGGCAAAAGATTAATAAGCTAGCGCATAATAAAAATGCAGAACTGCACTGAGCTGAAATAAAAAGTAATTAAAAATAAAGAATGCGATATCTTTATCACATTCCCCTCCATAACTTCATATTATAAATACAATAATAATAATAATGTATTACTAATTATTTATTTTCTCACTACATAATTTTTAGGGTTTCGTTCATCTCACGAAACCCTATTACTCCCGCTCCGTTGTCTGTCCGTCACAGAGCCATTCTCAAAAACTGTATAACTTACAGAGTTGAAACTTCGTGTATATAGATGAATACCAGCTGTAAAGAGCTCAAAATACTAAAATTTGAAAAATTCGTATTATTTTAATAAATAGAGATAAAAAACCAAAATTCTAATAGCCTTTTCCTATTAAATTTAAACATTTTTCGTTATAGCAGATGCCAAAGATTTAAAATCCACAATGAAATTCTTTCTACAATAATTAATTTTCTATCAGACGATTTCCACGTGAAAAATGAAAATGAAATAAAAAGTTTCACCAATTGAAAAAAAAAGATAAATATGAAATAAAATTGATTGACGTCATAAAACGGAAAATGTCTAAGATTTCTCAATAATACAAGGAGTATGAGTATGTGTCAGTACACAAAGCAGATTAATATCACGTCATTAGAGAATTAAAAAGAAAATCTGACGTCATATGGGAAGTTTAACGAATTTTTCAAATGTTTGAGAGTAATACAAAGCGAGTATCAATATAAATAATAGAGAATAGTAAATATATGAGTTTGAGAAACATATTGAATCGTGATAAAAATCCGATTATGGAAATATTCGCATATTTTAACATTTTGAAGGTGTACAATTTGTTTAATTTTGAAATTATTTTTTTAAATATTGCATTTAGTCTGTATGACGGATATTATTATGACAGAATATAATAGCGGGCTTGGCCCGCTATCCGGCTGGTTTCGATATTCGAAAAAATAGACCGGTAAATTTTTACTTTATAAAAAACATGACTTTTTTTGTTGTTGCTAAATGAAATTTGTTTGAATTTATTAAAGAAAGGATAAAGTGTTTAGAAAGGAATATTAAACGAAACCCTTTGAGCGATCTTCGATCACACTTACCCACTTGTTTTAACTGTTGACTATTATAGTTCTGTTAAACATCTGTTTCGATACATTTAAAAAAACAGAGCTGGTTGTTGTTGGCGTGTCAGAGAAAGTGCCAAAGCACTTCTCTGAAAGAGGTGCCAGAGCTTCAAGAGAGGTTGGACTTCTAGAGCTGGTCTCCTAATTTTGAACCAATTCCAGATGAGAGACCTGCATCTGGATTGGCACCCCCAGAGGTAACGCTTATATAGAACTTGGAGGACTTTGGAGCCACGAACAGATTTAACGTGCACCAGCTCCCATTAACGTACACGGTCCCACAGCAGAGGCAGGCGAGAGAGGATAGACGATGCACCCTTCCAAGCAGTGACCTTGGTCGATGCTGCACGGCTTTCGG
The DNA here is from genome assembly GCA_963931845.1 of Maratus michaelseni. NCBI lineage: Eukaryota > Metazoa > Arthropoda > Arachnida > Araneae > Salticidae > Maratus > Maratus michaelseni. The sequence continues at coordinate 46,031,830 of OZ007588.1, read as the reverse complement.
TGATCTTACGAGAACCGAGCTTTTACCGTCCGCGCCACTGCGGAGCTGGTTGCTAGTTTCAAATGGACAGGAGTGCACTCATAAATTGTTCAGTACGGGAACATTTGATTTTGTATTCTATGATCCACAACATCAGGAGGAAATATCATAAGTAAAAGAATAAAAATAGTTTTTTTTAATGCACTTTTTTTTATCAGCGTTCAGTACGTAACTTGAAAGTTGCACCTAATTCCATGACTGAAATTCATGATTTTTCTAAACAATTTCCTTTATAACTAGCAGACTTGCCCGGGCCCAAGACAATAAATAAATTAATTAAAAAAATCCTTCAAGTTTTCGATATCAAGTCGAATGACCCAAACCCTGTTGAAATCGGGCCCATAGAACCCGAGAAAAGAATGCGCAACCATGTGGTGGAAGGTGCATCAAGTAAATTTAATGAATTGCCTCTTTAACATTAACATATTTAATTTACCGATGAAATCCCCTCCCCCTCTCTAAACTTAACCACTTATCTTTAACAGTAACGTAACTAGACTTTTGATTTTCGGCTGTAGTGAGTAAATGTAATTTGATGCCGAAAGAGAAGATTGATATTTAAAAAAGATGATAGCTGGTGTCTAACCGTCTAAGGAAATGTATAGTAGTTTATAAAGTAGCTGTAGTAGTAGTAAAGGGACCTTAGAACTATGTTAAAGAAAATTTCAGGAGAATCTGATTATTTTTAATGAAGTTGCACCAAGAGCCCAAAGAAGGAGATTAATATACAAAATTGGTGGTAGCTGAGGTCCGAGAATTTTTTTTTTTTTTTTTTTTGTCGTTCGTGTAGTAGTAGTTGGAAATCCTAAGAAGTTGTTAGGAGAAAAAAAGCTAGTGAATCGGACGATTTTTAAAGGAACCAAAGTAGGGGTCCCAAAAGGGGCTAGCTAATAGTTTTGAGCAGGACCCTAAGATGAAGAGTCCTAACTGGAATGTAAAAATGGGGGAATAATTAAATGGAGAAGGCCCCAAAAATGAAGAAGATTGGATTAAAAGGGGGTAAGTTCTTAATTTAAGAAACAAAAACTTCAAGGGCTCTGTACTGGGCTGCAGGGGGCCAGGGTCTTAACTGGATCGTGGAAATGGGGAATAAATTAAATGTAGAAAGGGCCCCAAAAATGAAGATCAGATAACAATTTAGGGCACAAAAACTTGGGGCCCAGGGCTTATTCGAAATTTTTTTTGTCATTCATGTAGTAGCTGCAAATTCTAAGAAGTTATTAGAATAAAAAAGTTAGTGTTTTATAGTGTTAATAGTTCAATATCTTTATGCAAATGTTTTGTTTCTTTAGTATAAAAGCATGAGGATTTGCAGGTGTGTTCGTCTTGCCCCCTTTCATATGATAAGCTATGTGAACTACAGTTTAAAAAAAAAACTTTTCATCGTTGCCTTTCTCAAATTTATGCATGTTTAAGTTTCTCAGTGAAGTGATGCTGTGTATTTTGTAACTCCCATCTTCATTGTGCATATCAAAGTTAATATTATGAAATGGAACTGTCTTTATTTAAAGTCTTTCACATATTTTTAGATTCTACTGCTTTCTCTGTTTACCATTAAATAGCTGTCAGCAGTTTAATTTCGCGAGAGCTTGATGAAAATTGCAGAATTTTCCATGACTGCTTCATAAAACTCGCGAATGATTGATGGATTTGGCAAAAAGTTAATAATTCTCAGAATTCCACACTAATTCATGGAATAATCACATGCCTATATCTAGTGTCTGTCTGTAAGAACATCTCTGAATATTTTCCGAGCTACAAATTTAATATGCGAGTAATTTAATGTGTTATTGTAATGTAACAAAAAAGGCAGACACATTTCAAAACATTAAAGTGTTTTAAAGATTATAAACTGTGTGGTGGATGTTTGGTTATATGATTATCTATTTTTATTGCAAAGAAATAAATAGGGAAAAGAGTTTATAAAAATACACTAAAAATTTTAAACTTTCTCAAGAAGCAAAAATTCCAGAGGGGGGGGGGGGGGGGGGTGTATTTGGGTGATGCAAATGATCATTTCAATTTGCTTTTATAGCAAGCTACTTATTGTTACTGCAAAGAAAGGTTCAGAGAAAAAGAAGTTAAAAACTGGTTTTAAATATTAAACATTGTGTACTTGTGGGGACAAAAATGAGACTGGATAAACATTTGGGGGAATTTAGATTACTTTTAATACATAACTAAAAGGTAAGAAATTTTAAAGATTTGGGGGGGGGGGACAAAGAGGGGAAGCAGAGATTTAAGAGGAAGACTCAAATTTTTAATTATTAGTTTAATGTTATTAAAATAAAACAAGTAGGGTAGAAAAATTAAAGAGCTTTAAACAAGGTATGTCGATAGAGCCAAAATTGAAGCATAATTTTGGCAGGATATGGTACACAGTTAGATGTAGTACATTTCTGGAAAGGGAGCAAAAGTGGATATTTTAGAAAAAAAATTAGCTGATTTATTAAACTATTCTTTTTACAAAGTAAGAATTAGATAAGAATAATAATAATAATAAAAAAATTAAAACCGTTTTTAACTTTGCATGCTAGGGGAACAAACGAAGGAGTGGGAATTTCAGAGAGAGTGTGTGTGTGTGTGGGGGGGGGGGGCTGGAATTTATGTGCAAATTTTAAAAGAAGCAAAATCTGCTGATTCTCTCAGATCTTCAAATGTTCTTCGATTACAAAACACTTCAATAACCATAGAAATTTCAGCTTTTACATAAAATGAGTTTGTGAATGTATCTAAAGAATTAATTAGTATTGTTGAAGGGAAGAAAAATCTTTTTTTGAGAACAGCACATATTTGTTTATCCAGAAGTTGAAATATGAACCACAGAAATTTGGGTACTTTATTTTATAATGACTCCCCCAATTTTACGATTATGCTAAGGTTGCAGCTATGATTTTGCTAAGATCATCGCAAAGCTTATCTATGCACCATATACATCATTATATACATTATTTACGTCTTATACACACCAGTGGTGTAGTCGAAAGGGGACGCTGGGGGACGGCGCTCCCTCACTTTTTTATTTTATCTCAAGCGTCCCCCCACTTTTTATTTTAAAGGGGATGGTAGCGATGCGGGAGGATGCAGACTTTCCAAACTTATTAATTTTTTAAAGGGATAAGCACTCTAATCAATTAACAATTTGAAGAAATAAAACACCGATTTTTAATACTTTTCAACAAAGTTGAAATGTGTTTATCACTTCGGATTATTACTTCTATCATGCTAATTGTCCGTTCTCCCTCTAACTCCTGTAATTTTGTTTGAATTATGACAAAATTTATGTATATTTTTGAGTTTCTTTGCGTTATTATCACAACTGAAAAGGATATAACTTAATTGTATAGCTTCAATCTAGAGATCTGCAAGAACCGACATTTTCAGAGACGAAATACAGTTCTGAACTTTTCAATTAGAAACAAGCTATTTAAAACACTACAAGTAAAAAAAAAAACTTTAGCTAAATTAAATTAAAATGTTCATTTTTTCAATTACTTTTCTCTGCAGTTCAAAATGAAAGGTAACATTCAGTACCATTTTTTTTATCGGTGACACAGACTATGTTTAGAACTATGAGCGCCCCCCCCACTTTTTTCCCCAGGACTACACCACTGATACACACGTCATATGTATACACCATATATGATTATAACTTGGCCATATAATGTCATGAAATGTTATATACATCATATATTATTACAATGTCATAGAAATCTTGGTCGCTTGGCGATTCATCCTTGGGGGCAGCTATAACACAAAAGTACCAAAATTTGAATAGTTTAAATTAAAAAATAAAACACTCCTTTTATTACACAGCAAAATATCTTTATTCTATGATTTTGAAGAATATACAGATGAAAATGTCATATTCAATAAAACTCATACATAAGAGCTAAAATTAAATATTTCTTTTGATTGCGAAAAGTTAATTTTTAAATCAACTGAAACAAAAACAAAATAAAACAAAAAAAAAAGCGATGATTAATCAGCCTTGCGCACACATACTCAAAAACAAATGAAAATCATAAATAAAGCACCACAAACAAAGTTGTAAAAAGAGATTTTACAGCATTTTAATAGATTCTAGAACAAATCTTGCCAGTTCTTAAAAGTGGTAAAAAATAGCAACATCCTTGCAAACGTAATGTACACTTGGCAATAATGAAATAAATTTTAATCTTCCCACTGCTTCCATTCAACACCATCAGGTGGCTTTACTTCCACTTTCTTCTGAGCCACTTCATTCCAACTTGTGCTCAGTACGGTACCCCCTGATTCCAACTGAAATGAAACATGTTTAAATAATTAAAGAAAGCAAGACCTCAAAAAGCTCAGATAACAAAGATTAAGTAACCTTGAAACGACGCCATAAAATAAAAAGAAATAAAATACTTTTCAGATTAAATTTTTGCCAATTCAGGGTTCCTAGCAAAACATGACTGGCAAATTCCCTGACTTTCCCTGACCAAATCTCAAAAAATTCCCTAACTTTCCCTGACTAAATCTAAAAAAATTCTCTGACCAAATGGGCATACAACAAAATTTGTTACTTATTTTTGCAATCCTGTCAAAAATTAGCGATTTTTTTTTTTTCTGTGATCGCTCTTCAAAATTCTCTATTTTTTCCCCCGAGATTATATGATGAATTTCACATCATTTTAAATTTTTTCTCCAAAACTTTTTAGAAAATATTTGTAAATTCCCTGACTTTTTCTATATATTTTAAAATTTCCCTGACTTTCCCTGACTACTTTGAAATTCCATGACTTTCCAGATTTACCCTGACTTTCCATGACGCAGGGAACCCTGCAATTCATTTCCAGTTCAAAGTATGTGTTGTGAATTATTTTTTTATTTTTATAGTGCCATTTCAAAATTCCTCTTATTTAAAAAAAAATAAAATCATTGATTTCAATTACAACTCAGAAATAAATTTTATCCATACATGTTCAAAAGTTTAGTTTAGTAACAAATAAAACAACCTATTTTTCAAAAATCAATGACAAATAATTTTAACTCATCTTTTTGGAGCATTGCAATCCTGAAAAGGTAGCAATCAGAATAATAATAAAAGTAAATTCTGAATTTAAAATAAATGTTTTATATATATACAGGGTGACAAGTAATAAGCGTCTCAAGTTGAAAATTCAATAATTCATTAACCACAATAAATATAAAGATGAAAAAAAGTGACATTCATATCGGATAGTTCTTAAATTTTACAAGCTACAATTTTAAAAACAGTTCAAATTTTCATCAATAGAGGGCACTGTACTGTCTCAAATTGTAAGAAGGCTCAAACATACATGTAAAATTGCTTTAAAAATGTCTTAAGTTTTATTCTTTACTCTATTTAGCAATTGAAACCTGAAAAAAGGCTTTGAATTTTGAAAATTTGAGCATTTTTAATTATATCAGATGCTTCAGCGCCATCTATTGGTGAAAATTTGAGCTACTTTTAAAATTACAGCATATAAAATTTAACAAGTACCAGATATAAATGTCACTTATTCCATCTTCATATTTAAAATAGCTAATGAATTATTGAATTTTTAAATTGAGGCGTTTATTTCTTGTCACACTGTATATATATATATATTTAATGTGATGCTGCATTTCCACGTAAAAATCATATATATGTTAAACTAAACTAGCTGGCTTTGCCCGCTAGCGGGCCCATAACTTACATCGGGGCCTTGAATCTTGTAAAACCTAGAACCATATACTACCCCTAATATGATAAACCTTAAATGAAACGAATCTCTGGCTCAGGTGCCCGCTGCCTTCGGCACCATATACTGGACATGCTGCGCACACACAGGATACCCCTTAACTTTCACGTTGAATAGTATAAACCTCTAACCGAATGAACCTCCAGCTTGGATCCTTGCTGCCTGCGGCTACATATAGCAGGCATGCTGCGCATGTGCTGCAAAATCCATTAATTCTACCTTCCACCACCAGGGGTGCATTATGTTCTAAACGAACCCCAGGCATGTATCTCCATTGCCTGTGGCACCGTATAGACGTGATACAAAACATAAATGATTGCTGCACATTGAAAACAGAAATTCAGAATCAAAACATAGACTACTGCATAAAAACATTAATTCTGCTTCAATGTATTAAATTGCACCATAAGGTAATATAACTCAAAAATCATAGGCAATATGAAAGGGGCTGTCCATAAATAATGTCACACTTTTTTACAATATTTTTTACCCCCCTCCCTCCCTTAGTCAAAGTGTCACACTTCAATAGTGTTCACTCTAGAAAAAAAAAGGGCAGGGTGCTAGTCACAAAAAGGGCACTAGTTTCAGCGAAAAAAGGCATTGTTGCATAAAAAAAGTATACATTTTCGAAACCAATATAAGAAACTCATTATTGTTCATCATATACTCATCAATGTTTGTACACACATTTAGTAACATAAATTATAGAAATACATTTTTATTAAATTGATATTTTAAGGTTCTAGTAAGTAATTAGGTTAACATATGTAGATATAAAATTATTAGACGCCTCTAAACTATGAATTTTAAGGGGGAAGCAGAAATTTTGAACTTAAGATGACTGATTTAGTTACTTTACTAAAGATTTAAAAATAGGACAAAAAAAATTAAATAAAAGAGTTTTAACTTTAAATTTCGTGTGCTTGGAAAGAAGGGGCATCAATTTTGGGTGAGGGTGTGGAAAATTACTTGATCGATTATTTGCTATAATAAAGTGACAGAGCAGAAAAAGTAAAAAAAAAAAAAGATAAAGCTTTTAAGCTTGGTGAGCTGGGAGAGCAAAAGATGAGTTTTTTTCCCCCAAGGTGTTAGCGGTTGGGGGTTGCGTCCCTTTGACGAAATTAGCGTTTTATCGCGATCTTTTGACGAAATTTGCAGTTTTTTCGAGATTTGTTGATAAAATTTGCAGTTTTTTTCGACGAAATTTGCCGTATTTCGCGATCTGTTAGCAAAATTTGACGCTTTTCGCAATGTTTTTGACGAAATTTGCCGTTTTATCGCGATTCTCTGACAAAAGTCACGTTTTTCCCGCGATTTGTTGACAAAATTCGTCGTTTTTTCGCGATCTTTTGACGAAATTTGCCATTTTTCGCAATGTTTTTGACAAAATTTGCCGTTTTTCGCGATCTTTTGACAAAATTTGCCGCTTTTCGCAATGTTTTTGACGAAATTTGCATTTTAATGCAATATTTTGACAAAATTTGCAGTTTTTTCGAGATCTGTTGATAAAATTTGCGTTTTTTTTCGCTATTTCTTTTGACGAAATTTGCCGTTTTTCGCGATCTGTTGACAAAATTTGCCTTTTTCGCGATCTGCTGACAAAATTTGACGTTTTTTCGCAATGTTTTTGACAAAATTTGCCATTATTTTGTGATCTTTTGACGAAATTTGCGTTTTATCGCGATATTTTGACGAAATTTGCAGTTTTTTCGAGATCTGTTGATAAAATTTGCAGTTCTGTTCACTATTTTTTTTGACGAAATTTGCCGTTTTTCGCGATTTGTTGACAAAATTTGACGTTTTTCGCGATTCACTGACGAAAGTCACGTTTTCCCCGCGATTTGTTGACAAACCTTGCTGTTTTTTCGCGATATTTTGACGAAATTTGCCGCTTTTCGCAATGTTTTTGACGAAATTTGCCGTTTTTCGCAATGCTTTTGACGAAATTTGCCGTTTTCTCGTGATCTTTTGACGAACTTTGTCGTTTTTCGCAATGTTTTTGATGAAATTTGCCGTTTTTCAGCAATTCTCTGACGAAAGTCACGTTTTTCCCGTGATTTGTTGACAAAATTTGCCGTTTTTTCGCGATCTTTTGACAAAATTTGCCACTTTTCGCAATGTTTTTTTTTGACGAAGTTTGCCTTTTTTTGCGATTCTTTTGGCCACTTTTGACTAGTTTTAAAAAAGGAAGGGCTTTGTCGATTTCAAAAAGGGCAGGGCGCATTTTGCCAATTTTAAAAAGGGCAGGGCGCTGCGCCCTTAAAAAAAAAAAGCCTAGCGGGAACACTACACTTCACAACACCCTCCCCCTTGTCACATGTCACGCGATATTACATAGACATATACTTGCGGTGCGGTTCAGAAACAAAGCACTATGTTATAGATAATAGATCGTATTTCAAATTTTATTTTTAAACTTTAACTATGTGTTTTAATGATACTTGTAAGCATAACAATAAAATGATTTGTGTACTTATTTTTTATGAAGTAAGATTAAGGTTTACAACAAAACACATAATTAATATACATTAACGTAATACAATTAGTAATAAAATATTAATATATTTTTTTGAAAAGTAAGGAATATAAGTGAAAACAAATCACATGAAAGTTGTTTTAGACCCGATTAAAAAATACCTTCAATTCTGGTAATTTCAAAATTTAATCTCCTGATTTTAAATGATTTTATTTTAACCAAAATGTGTGATGTCACACTTCTTCTTACCCCTTCCCTCCCCTCCAAGCGTGACATCATTTGTGGATGGCCCCAAAAAGTGCAAGCATATAAATAAAATCAATAAATAGATGTAAATATTTTGGAAAAAAAAATCATTTTGTAAAGACTACTAATAATATTGATGACCATAAGATATATGGCAAAGTTTTTTTCAAAACATTGAGTTATAAAACCCAAATTTCTAAGTAATAAATTTACGTATAAGCAAAACAAACAAACAATACATGTATTTAACACATCGTAGATATTTTATTTAAAATTAAAACAAAATTATGTTTGTGAAATTTTTATCGTTATTTTTAACATTGATACTCATGCACCATTTATTTAATATATCTTGCAGAAAAAACATATATACCATATTTGCAAGATATAAGACAAGCTTGCTCTTAAAATTTTGATAGGTTAACCAAGAGTGTCATGGGAAAGAGTCAAATATGGAATTTCGACATGAAACATTTAAAAGATATGGAACTTTATCAAAGCTGAGGATTTTTTACAGCTTGTACCATTTACTTTCAAGTATAAGAAACCAAGTTTGCTGATACTTAACATAACATTTTGTATCACAGCTTCAATAATGACAGTACAAGGAAATTTCTTAAATTACAAATAAATAAATAAAAAAAAATAAAAAAATGTGTTTTACTCACAAATGACTTATTCATAGCTTTTCTGGTTTCATCTGATCCATCAGCATAGATTTTCTGGAAAAGTTGGTTGAGAGCTTCTTCACCTTCAAGTTTTTCATTAGCCTCTTCTTTTTTTATTTCGTGAGCAATTTTATCCCAATCTTTAGATGTCTTTGAAGAAGGATACATTCTTATGTCCTCTAAAAACAATTGGAGAAAATATAACTTTAATTTATAACTTGAACAATTTTGATGAGATAAAATATTAACAAAACAGTGAAATCTACACAACATACAAATCTACAAAGCATATGTTTTAAATACAATAGCATGTAAAGAAAATATATTGGAAGCAAATGTAAAACACAATACCATGGAAAGAAAATTTTAAAATACACCATAAACGGGACGGAAACCCAGCATGTTTTTAAAGACAGCATCTTCATTTTTTATGGTGCATTTAATTGAATCCAGTGTAGTCTGTCAGGTGAAGTCTGACATTTTATTATTGTACCTAATATTTTATTGGAAATTTTTTGCTTAAATACTATACTTATTCTGCTTCTTTTAAAAAAAATATTTAATTCATATTTGCATCAAAACTTTAATAAATAGCAATCACAAGGTGATTGGTGCAGCAAAAGCAAACATTTACTTTGGAATCCGAGAATACTTGGAATTCGAGAATATGAGAATTCGGAAAACTTGACTTCCGATCTGCCGAGTGAGAAGTCAAGTAAAAATACTAAAAGAAAAACGACATCTTTTGAACTCTGAAAAATATATTAAACATGAGGAAATTGAAAAAAATTTAAAATGATATTGCTGATACAGACAAAATTAAAAGTGAACAAAATAAAGAACAAATATCCATCCCAACATATTCAAAAACAGTGTGTGAATGTCAATTTAGACTATTTAATTATTTTGTTATTTAGACAAGGCTCGCAGCCTTGTCCAACAAATAAGAGTGAGATATGCCAGTCCAGGATATCGCCGGGATAGCTCAGTAGGGAGAGTGTTGGTACGGCAAACCAAAGTACCCAAGTTCGAATCCTGGTAACGGCATATTTTCGCTCTGTTGGAAAAAATCTCAACTATGATACTCCAACCATTGGAAAGGAAAAAAGTAATTTGTAATTACTAGAAGATGGATGCTGAGAAAATAATTTTACCTTCTCTGGAACGCACTTCTTCTTCTGAAGCTTCTAACTTGCTCCAATGTAAACTTTCAGTCTTTTTTAATCTAATTTCAATCTAAAATTAAAGAATTTAAAATTAAAAACATCCATCGTTTACCAAAAAATACATGAAACAAAAAATTATAAAATTTAAGAATAAGCTCAAGGGGAACAATTAAAAATTTTAAATGGACGGGAGACTCTCTTCTGACATATGTAATTGAAAGGGATCACAAATAGTTGATGTGGAGAGCAGTAGCAATATTATATGGTTAACCTTCTTTTGCACATTCATGGTGCACAAAAATAATAAAACGGTTTCTAATGCTATAACATTGGATAAAAATAAAAGGTTTGTAAGAAAAGAGCGAAATATATCACTGCATATAAACATAAATTACTTATATGTAATGATATATGATTTTTATTCCCCCATTTGTGTATGATGTTTCTGTGGTGTCTTATAATGGTTATATGTATACTATTATATACGCATATATATATATATAAGATTTGGATTTCTCTTAAAATTTCCAGAGTCAGATTGATTTGCTAATCACAAAAGTGTGAGTCAGTCAATAAGAAAATGCAAGTCAGCTTGAAGGGAAAAAAAAAAATCAGTTTTTAACAAACCAGTAAAAAAACAAAATGCATACTTATCAGAACATTGCACCTGTATTAATGGGTGCTGTAACTTTCAAATCCTTAATATTTTAAGATGCAGAAAACTGGTGAAAGTTTTTGTCACACATATTCAAAGGCATTTACACTGAAAGTTTTTCAATAAGCGATACAAGGTAGGATTAATTTTAGAAAATAATGAAAATTGAAACAAAGTCAACCCTTTATAAATACATTGCAATTTTGATATTTGGGAGACTTTATCTCCCCTATCTCAGCAATTAAAACTTTTTTTTTTGAAAGGGGAGGGGGGGGAGGGGGAGGTCTTTATTACTTGTAAAAGAGAGAGTGGTAACAAGAATGAGCTTTAGGAGGTGGGTAGACAATAACTGAGATATTTTCAAAAGTTTGATTGGTAGTTTTATGTGAGCTGTGCACCGGTGATTGCCAAAATTTTTTGAATCACACCAACCCTTTATTTCTTGCCAATCTTTTAACATTAGTTAATTAATAACAGATAACCACTATTTTAACATTGCAATATAAAAAACACTTAAAAAACTTACTTAACCCTCCAACTGTCGAGAAAAAGATGTTTTCTGTGTAATTTTTTAAAAATTCTAAGAAAACACATTTCATGATATAAAAACTTAATTGCATATATGAATATAATCTTTGAGACTATTAATCATTACTTAATGTTTTAAAACTACATTATATTTGTAGAATTTTATTAATTTAAAGGTACTTTTATGTTAGCCGGGCACCAGTGGTATATATTTATATATCCCTGGCGCCTGGCTACCATAAAAGTACCAATTTAAATACTGCTAATAATGCAGTGAAACCTAGAGCATAGTGTACGGATATATCTGTTCACAGCAGTTAGAAGATTAAAAATAGTGAAAATATAATCATGATAAAACACGTAAACAAACACATCAATACGAATAACAAAATCTCAAGAACTGAAGTACTGAATTCGAATCATTTGAATTGAAAAGGTTGCAATTCAAATGATGCCAATTGAAACAAGATTTGGCGAGTTATCATTCGTGCACAGCTAACATAAAAGTACCGTTTCATAAAAAAAAAAAAAAAAAAAAAAAGCAGTGGTGGTCATTGTTTTGGGAGATTGAATTTTATGAAAGATCTAACAAACTCATTTTCCTATGGACAGACTTCCTGAACTTCATTGTCATAAATAAAAAAAAGTTACTTTAAAATCACTACTTTCAAATCAAGATTTTTAAAAAAGAGACAGGATTTTTTTTATCCTCCCCCCCCCCCCCCCATCCCAAGTTTTTCAATAAAACCCAAAAAATCCCGCATGAAATGGGATTTATAAAACCCTGTTTTAAATACATAGTATATGTGACTATTTGTAATGATTTATGATATACATTTAATCTTTAGAGATATAGAATTAAGAAATGAAAAGGTACAATAAACACGTACAAAATAAGTTGCAGGTAACATAATGAGATAAATTTAAACACACAATAAATAAATGGGAATAATGAAATAACATAAAGCATACCTTTGAAGACAAGACTTTATATTTTATGTCCTGTGCACTGACTCCATGAGCTAAATTGAAATGCAGATAAAAGTCTAAGCCATCGGCTAATTTAGCATAACAAGAAAGCTAAAATAAATAAATAAAATATAATTATTAAAACGAAAAAATACATAAATTTCTAAAATTGACACATAAGTTGCAAATAAAGATGTAAAATTATCTGTAAAAAATGCTTTTTTACCAGTTTTTTTCTGGAAAAATTGGAATTTTTTTTTCTTCTTACGAATAAGTTTTTATTCATTGCATTATTTTTCTTAGAAAACATAAAATAAAATTTTTTAAGGCTTATCTTCTACATACTAAATAAATTGTTTATGCTTTACATAAGTAGGTTATAAAATAAAAGATTTTTACAATTAGAAACTTATTCTTTCAGTCTCACAGTTTCCACAGAAGTTTTTCGGGATTAATTAAACATAATTTTTGTAATATATGATTCAATTGTAAAAATAATCATTTCAGTTGCATTTTCTATTTTAAATTGCGATTAAAATTAATTTTAAAAATTAAAAGTTAAAGGTGAGGAAAAACCGTATAGGTTTTATTTGCTATCACTTATAGGTGAAAATTAGCGGTCGCCACTCACCACGTGGCGATTAAAAAATCAGCCATCGATCGCCACTCGCCAAGTGGTGATTAAAAAATCTATTATCGATCGCCAACTGAAATACACCATTTTTCATGGAAATATGCATCTCTACACAGATTACATCTAATTAGAAAAATGGTAAATTCTTTTTCCTACCAGATGCAAACAGATTTCAATGACTTAGCTGTATTTTCAATATTTCGGCTTTTTCTCATGTGCTTACTCTTTAGTTGGATTATTTTTTCAAAAAATACAGTTTTATTCTGCAAAATATATTCATCACCTTTGATTCATTCCACATGCATTTAAAGTAATTTATTCCTTTTTATTCCCACCGGATACAAGCGGATCTTAAGGACATTTCACTATCTTCAATATTTCGACTCCTGCCACATGCTCACCAGTTGGATTGTTTCTTCAAGAGATACTGTTTAATCATGCGAAATACTACTCATACTACATGCGAAAATCATACTCATACAATAGGTATAAAACTCTTATAGAAAAATATGTTTATATACAACGATTATAATTTATCTAGATGTCAAGAAAGTTTGAAACATAATAGTGGCCACTAACATTAAAAAGTGGCCACTAATGAAACTGAGTCTACCGGCCACTGGCCACTAACTAAATTTCCCAGTTTTCACCTATACTATCACTACAGTTTGAGGGAATATTTTAACTCTATTGTACATTCCATCTACACTATACGGTAAAATTTCCATAACGGACACTCTTGAATAGTAGACATCTCTGTTCAGCGAACATTTTTTCACTCTTCAACATCTAATATATTTGTACCTTTTTACCTCTAAAAAACGACACTTTCACTTTTGAATAGCAAGCAAATTTTATGGTACTGAGGTGTCTGGTATTACATAGTTTTACTGTATTTCCTTTTAATTAGTAATGCTGCCAAGCAACCTCTTCTTGTTACTGATTTAATGTAAAAAACAATAAGTCTAAGGATCTATTACACTTAAAGTAAAGGCAGACAAAAAAGAGTAATTCCAGCTGCATTTTATTGGAAAAAAGAAAATAAATAAATAAAATAATAATAATTTTTTCAAAAAATTCTGGATTGTAATTTTAAAATATTTCTGGCGATTACTATTTGATTATCTCTTTAAGATCTAAGAAAGTTTTCGATTAATCAAAATGTAATCAAAACAAAAGTTTTCAGATCCTCAGAAGCAAAAATTTTAAATTATTAGAAGGCTATGGTCTCAATTATTATTGGTGGGCAACATTTTAAGAATATTAAGTGATAAAATAGGTAATGCTATATATATATGCCATCATGATTGTGATGGCTGGGGCTTTAAGGGGTATGAAAAATTGCACATGAAATGAATATAAAAGTAAATAGCAAAAATAAATGATTTTTTTCAAAATGATATAGAGTTATATTGAGTTCAACCCTGCCATGAATAGTGATTAGAGATGTCTTTTATTCAAGAGTGTCCGTTATGGAGATTTTACTGCACTGTGTAGATGGGATGTACAATACAGTTAAAATATTCCCTCAAACTGTAGTGATAGCAAATAAAAGCTATACGTTTTTTCCTCACCTTTAACTTTAAAAACTAATTTTAATCACAATTTAAAATAGAAAATGCAACTGAAATTATTATTTTAAGATTTGAATCCTATACTACAAAAAGTATGTTTAATTAATCCAGAAAAACTTCTATAGAAACTGTGAGACTGAAATAATAAGTTTCTAATTGTAAAAATCTTTTATTTTATTTACTAGCAAGCTACGCCCGCTACGCTGGTCAATTTCTCTTAACGAACCTTTAATCAAACAAAATATTGACATTTCATAGTTCACTTTTATATTTTAACAGAATAATAAGGCTACTATAATTTGTGACTCGTGCTATAGCCAATATAAACGTCAGGACACGTCGCCCTTATCATTATTTTTTCACTATGGTACTCCATTGTGAAATTTGGTAATTTTTGAAATTCAATATTTGAAAAATGGCATAATCATTAGATTTGAAATTTATATTAAGAAATATACATTTTTTTTACCTTTCAAACGCAGTTTGTTTAACAATTTTCTGAAAAATACTTTTCGAGCTATTATTTTTTTCAGTAACTTCAAACGTTTCATTTTCCGAGATTAATCTGTGGCAAAGATTAGCGAAAAACCCAGTCGTCAGCAACGCATAGCTTTATATTAAAGAGGATGTTGGAGAAGGGATTGTCACCATCACTTTTGAAATCGGTTCTGTAGTTCCAAAGATTCCACAGAAATTGTAATTTAGAATGATTTTAGAATGTTTTTCGTTCAATTCACGCTTTTAAATTTCGATTTTTTAAAAATTTATTCTTAGAGAGCATTTACATCTTATAAGTAACTACCATGCCAAATTTCAAGTTTCTAGCACCTTCAATATAAAAAGTCGCAATTTTTGAAAAATTTTCACTCCTGCACCCCTCTGGGATTAGTGGCACCGACATAAAATATAGCCTATGTTGGAGCAGGGGTTGTTACCATCAATTTGCAACCATCAATTTTGAAATCAGTTCTGTAGTTCCAGAGATTTCATAGAAATTGTAATTTAGAATGTTATTAGAACGTTTTTCGCTTATTTCACCCTTTTAAATTTCGATTTTTTTAAATTTTGTTCTTAGAGAGCATTTACATCTTATAAGTAACTACAATGCCAAATTTCAAATTTCTAGCTCCTTTAGTATAAAAAAAAAATGCCATTTTAGAACGTTTTTAGCACCTGCACCACCCTTGGATTAGTGGCACCGACGTAAAATATAGCCTATGTTGGAGCAGGGATTACCATCAAAAATTTGCCACCATCACTTTTGAAAAGGGTTCGGTAGTTCCAGAGATTCCATAGAAATTGTAATTTAGTATGTTTTAAGAACGCTTTTCGCTCATCTCACAGTTTTAAATTTCGAATTTTTTTAGAATTTGTTCTTAGAGAGCATTTACATCTTATAAGTAACTACCATGCCAAATTTCATGTTTCTAACACCTTCAGTATTAAAAAAATCGAAATTTTAGAAAGTTTTTCACTCATGCTTTCCCCTGGGGGCAGTGGAACCGGCATGAAATATAGCCTATGTTACAGTAGGAACTGTGACCATCAATTTGCCACCATCACTTTTGAAAACAGTTCTGTAGTTCCAGAAATTCCATAGAAGTTGTAATTTAGAATGCTTTTAGAACGCGATTCGCTCATCTCACAATTTAAATTTCGATTTTTTTTAAATTTTTTGTTAGAGAGCATTTACAACTTATAAGTAACTACCATGCCAAATTTCATGTTTCTAGCTCCTTCAGTACAAAAAAAAAAAAACGAAATTTTAGAACGTTTTTCGCTCCTGCACCCCCTGGGTGTAGTGGCACCGACATAAAATATAGCCTATGTTGGAGCAGGGACTGTCATCATCACTTTTGAAAACGGTTCTGTAGTTCCAAAGATTCCATAGAAATTGTAATTCAGAATGTTTTTAGAACAATTTTCGCTCATCTCACCCTTTTAAATTTCGAATTTTATTAGAATTTGTTCTTAGAGAGCATTTACATCTTATAAGTAACTACCATGCCAAATTTCATGTTTCTAGCTCCTTCAGTACAAAAAAATCAAAATTTTAGAACGTTTTTCACTCCTGCACCCCCGTGGGTGTAGTGGTACCGACATAAAATATAGCCTATGTTGGAGCAGGGACTCTCACTATCACTTTTGAAAACGGCTCCGTAGTTCCAGATATTCCATAGAAATAGTAATTTATAATGTTTTTAGAACGCTTTTCACTCATCTCACCCTTTTAAATTTCGAATTTTATTAGAATTTGTATGAGAGCATTTACATCTCATATGCAACTACCATGCCAAATTTCATGTTCCTAGCTGCTCCAGTATTAAAAAAAATCGAAATTTTAGAACGTTTTTCGCTTTTGCACATAGCCTATGTTGAAGCAGGGATTGTCATCATCAATTTGCCACCATTACTTTTTAAATCGCTTCAATAGTTTCAGAGATAACCCCCTACAAACAAACAAAAAAACAATCTTTACTAGTTTATAATATTAGTATAGATTTATTTATTTTTGCTACTTGGCATTATAGATAAAATATAGCACATGAATTTTCATTTTTAATGAGAAGTAGTAGTATTTAATTATTTTACGGATTACATTTTCAAAGTTAATGTTTTCAAGTGGCAGATGGAATGTTTTCATGATGATGAAAAAATATAAAGGAAAAACACCACAAAGCACCACTATTATAAAAATTTAAATATATTTCAAAAATGAAATTTCAAAATTTGCAATTTTTATAAGTTAAAATAAACTCTTCTGGAAAAAAAAAAAATTCCCTCAAAATTTCTATTTTTTTCCTGAGCAATCACATCTTTAGTTACAAATTAAACCAAAATCATAAAACAATAGCTATCTTTGGATGAAACAGGAAAACATACTTTGTCATTAATTAATTCAACCCTGACATTCTCAGGCTTTACTTGCTTCACAAGAACATTGACCACAACATGTGAGTCACTCTGATACCAATCATGCCTAAAAAAAGAAAAGGATTAAAACTATAGTCATTTGAAAATAAAAAGTAATATATGTATTATATACACACATATCTAGGTAATTCATTTTCTTGTTTCATTTATACATGTTATTAGGGGCTTAATATTGTCGATTTTAGGCATAATGCTGACAATATTTGATGAAATAACATATTTACTATGAATATTCTTATAAAGCCCTTCTGAAGATTCTATAAGATATTCATAGTTTTCCAATTTTGCTTTTCTAATTTTTGCTTTTTCATCCTATTAAGCAATGTTGAATTCAGAGGGTGGCCCGGGGATAATCCCCCCAAGAAGATTTGAGATTTTATACTTTTAATGGTTAAAAAGTGCAATTCCCCCCCTCCCTTGCATTTGGTATGGAAAAAGTGTTACTCACCAAATCACATATTTTATGCCAAATACTCGAATTTTTTTTTTTTTTTTTTTTAGATTTTCTACTGGGATTCTGCAGCTAAATTTGACTAATACTTTATAATGTCACATTAGTAGTAGCTTCATTAGCATTTTTTCTGAAATATTTTGAGGGTGAGTTTTAAGGAGACCTTCCTTGTCAAAGTATACATCTTCCCGAGGAAGCTATATTCTAGAACCTGAATACTGTAAAACTTCCGTAACAAACACTTTTTCAACCCCCAAATCTATATATTTGTATACTTTTAATTTTGAATAGTGGACAATTTTTGCTGTCCCGGGTGTCCACTACTTAGAGGTTTTACCCTACCATTGTTAATGTTAGGCCATTATTTAAAAGGGTGCAGCGACCAGCCCTGTTTTAAAATAGCGGAAAGCATCCATAGTTATACACTACACAGAGATCTTTTTAAAAAAATCTTCTGCAAACCACAGTATTTTAAAATCGGTGTGCCTGAAAGCTTGCAAAAATTAATAGAACTTTCTCATTTCATTAGGAAGAACACAGATTATTCAATCATGTTGTAATTTAAATGATTTTTAATTCATGAAATTAATGTTACCATGCCTAAAAATTACAACCCTGCTCTTCGTCTTTCTAGAATGATCACGAATGCGATTTCGCCTAGGCGGTTGCCTTCAACCGCGTGTTGTTTTTACACCTGATCAAAGATAAATTTTATACGATCCGAAACACCGCCGCTGTCTATTATATTATTCTTTATAGTGACAACAGTTTTCAACTTTAATTAAAGCTTTTATTTAGTCATATAATTTACGCATTCATAATTTAAAATCAAGATAAACAAGTTAAATCAAGAATTCTAAAGAGAAATAGTTGTAGGACCTATCTAGAAAGTTCGCTAAAATTGAAAATAGTAGTACAGTTGTAAATCCCATAAACGTAATCAGAAGTACCAAGATAAGAAATTATAACTTACTTTATATTTGGATGAGATGTTTTATCCATTTTTGTTAAAACAATTTGAGCGTGATTTCAATGCTAGGACTTATGAGCTTATGACTATGAATAACAATAACAAATTCAGCAAAATTGCAACAAAGCAATAGCCAGGAAGATAGAAAGAAGGAGAACAAAGATAATGTTTCTACTTATGGAACTAAAAGCGGTACCTAGTATGGCGGCGTTTCTGGTCTTTTGGGCCTTTAGGAAGTGTAGCGCCCTCTATCTCTTTACCATGCTCGAAACCAAAATGCAGGAAGAGCAGACGACAATTTGTCATGTTTGACAGGTCACATGACCGGCCTTTGGGAGCACCAGCGCCACAAACTGGGTACTAATTCCCGGTCCATGTTGTGATCTTGAAAGCCTATCCTCACTGTTCTCCTTCTTATTTCTATCTCCATGGCAATAGCAATGTTTATCAGACGGGCAGGCATGGGCTCACAGGACTTCCATTCCATGAATAGAAAACTTTTATGTTTTTTTTAAATTTCCTTTTCACTCTATGTTTTTCAATTTATAAAATAAATTAGAATATATTTTGAATTTATAACACTTTAATTTTTGTTTTCAAGCAATAATTTACAAATGAAAAAAAAAATAATAATCGCAAATCACCTTTTTATTTTCGCAAAGAATTGCGAAAGCATATTGACAAATGATGTCTTTCCACGTAAGCGATCTTTCGAAGCTGTGTGAAAAACTTACAGTCAAAAGTATCAACAAAATTTAAAATACTATTTTTTTTTTAATCATATCAATGTAGATATAACAAGTTTTCGTATATTACCTAAATTCACACAATTTTAATTATTCAAATTTCATCTTTAAGTGATTGCCCATTTTATTATAGGCATAATTTTTTAAATTATATCGTAATAAACCGGTATGTTTATGCGGCGTCCGAAATAACTCATCTTTCAAAAGGTTATTTTTACACTTATTTAATGCTTACTTGTCTAGACTATCTTACAAACTGTAGGCATAATTATAATTGTAATATTTAATTATTCTTTTAACACTTACAATTTAAGCAACTATGTCATATTTTAATACTATGCATTATTTTTTATTCATCTGCACCTCTAAATTTACTGTATTTCTTTATTTATATTTTAATTTGGAAAGTGTACTTATTAAGCAATTTTATCTTAAATAAAATATGATGTTCTCTGTCCATCATCCCATTCAATAAAAATAAATGTTAAGCTTTCCTTTTTTGTGTGTGTGCTTGAACCACAAAACTCTAAAGTATTAGCTATTTAAGTTTAGAATTAATCTACACTTTTCAGGTAAAAGTCAATATGCCTACATTGAAAAGACTGTCTGCATTCTTCCCTGTGACTCTTTCAAGAATTAAAACTTTAAATTTAAAATCTATTTTAGCATAACTTAAATCTTCCGTTACTTTCCCTTAAACCATATTTTCCACCTAAATTATATGTTCAAGACAACTGAGTAGTATACATTTTTATTTCACAATCTATTATGTGGGAAAGAAAAAAAGATATGACTTAATGTAATTTTTTTCCTCCTTTCAATCCTTTAAAAATTATGGTACTTTTCTGTTAGCCGGGTACCAGTAATATATATATATATATATTTCACTGGCTCCCGGTTAACCGAAAAGTACCAAAAATATTAATAAAGAATTGGAAAATTTTAGGGAGAAGTCCCATATCCTGTGACGGAAAATTTGGTGATAAATGTTTTGATGTGGTTGTTGCGATATTTCCGGCATTTGATAAGATAATTTTGTAAATTTATAAATAATATATAATACAACATTATAATATGTTATATATTATATTATAAAGAAATATATATGAATTATTACATAAATATATTTACAAATATATTTATGTAATATTTATGTACAATATAATATATTTTATTATATTGTACAATGCTTGAAATTTTCAGAAAATCTTACCAGCCAGCATGATACAACATACAATAGAAAATTTGGCACAGATCTCATATACGCACCACTTTGGCGCGATTTTTTTCCCCTGCCAATTTAGCAAAAACTTTGTTTTTGAATATTAGTTACAAATAGCACATGATTTTAAATTTCAATATAAAAAATAATGTAATAAATGAAATAGCTTCTATTGTTTTAAAAAAGATAATAAAAATAAATAAATGATAGTTTGATATAAATAAATATTGATACACATAATAAAAATAATTTATAGAATTAAAATAAAGTAAATTATAAACAACAATTTACATAACGCCAAATTGGCAGGGAAAAAAAATCACATTAACATGGTGCGTATATGACATTTGTACTGAAAATTTTTATGACAAAATGTACACGACTGCAGAATAGTTAATTACTACTGCTACAATGCATTTTCATGTATTTCTTTTCTTCTAAAAAATAAGAAATGTATACAATAAATGAAAGTTTAGTATATGATTGAACTTAGTATTATGTTTACATTGCGGTAAATTGAAAATTTGCAAAGCATAATGAACTAGTAAAATAAAGTTTTTGGCATATCTTATAGCTTGCAGTTTTCAAATTATACTACCTCAGGGATCTGTTTAAGAAAAAATTGGGTCCTTTAAAGGACTCTTCACAAAATTTTTCATTTCAAAACAGGACCCTTCACAAAATTATTTTCCCTAAAAAAGGACCCTTCACAAAATTCTTTGTCCTTAATGATAGGTTTTTCACAAAACTTTTCCATCTTTAAACATAACATTTCACAAATTAATCATTTAAAAGTAAAATCTGACCTGTCACTTTTACATAAAGAAAAAATATGTATTTTACATCCATATATCTTCTTAAAAATGTATAAACAAGAACTTGAATATAACGATCATTTCAAATTCACAAAATTATAATTAGATTTTTCACAAATCTAAAAAGCTGTTCACAATTTCACAAAAACAGGACCCTGAGAAAAAAGTCTGGACTTGTACATAAAAGTTCACTTGCACTGTCAGAAAATTCACTCCCCATTGACGAGTAAAATAATGTATTGCCCCACCCCTGATAATGTATATTATAATATATAATATGTAAATACAGTAGAAGTTCTTTATAACGCAGTTCTATATAACATAATTCTCCATATAACGCACATCTCAGACGTAAACAATGAATTTTGCAGTTAAAGAGCACCTGCATTCTACATTGTAAAAAAATTGCTACTCTCTAGAGGACTAAATTGGATACATTATTTCATCTTTATCTCCTCCTTTCAGAGCTTTTTAGTGAAAAAATTGTTAATATTACAATAATTGTTTTGGAAAATGAGTAATATATTGAATCATTTGGTCCAGGCATATTTGAGCCAAGTTTATATTGTAAATTTAACAATGTGTGAAATGATCTATATTCTACAAAAATTTGTAATCTGTACAACTCCTGGTCCCAAGGAATCCAATATAAAGATACTCAACTGTATTTTGATATGTTCCAGACATGGTTTGGTCATGTTTTCAATGTAAGTTTAATTATGTGTGAAATATGATCTATATAATGCAAAATTCCATATAACACACAATCTCATGTTTTTCTATTTGCTTTATAAAGATCTTCTACTGTATAATATAAATAAAATAAGGTACTTTTCGGTTATCCGGGCCGCAGTGATGTATATATACATGTACACTCATATGCATATCTATATCTACATGTATGTATGTATATATATAATGTATGTATATATATATATATTGATATATTTTTTGAAATTCAAAGATATTATAATTATATATATATATATATATATACATACATACATACATACATACATACATATATACATATATATTTATATATGTACTTGTACATACGCAAATGTCGAATTAAAAACCCTTGATGACATGATGACATAACAAACACATACAATATTTCTGACATCAAGTAAATGGAACTGCATTTTTGGCATTTAATCTTACAATTTGGTGATAGTTTTTTCTTATGAAAAGTGGCCAACGGGATAATAGAGAAGTACCGGAAATACTTTTATGAAATGTTACAGTTATATCAGATTTACATATTTTAATAGATCATATTGTATCTTTTCAGGTTACAATGGCATATTTATTTAAGTCCTATCTTGTTTATACTACTTGTCTTTATCTTTTACAATTGTGCTGGACACAAAATGTACAGAAATCTGTATCTATAGTTTTAGATTCTAAATGGCTGGAAACACCACTTCATATAGAAGCCAGGTAAATTTTTATTATGCAGGCATTTTTAATTGTGATTAATATTTACTTTGTTAACTAAAAAAATGTTTAATGATTGTTTGAATAAAATTATTCGGTTAATTTAGTTTATGTTAATAAAATCTTATATTCATGATTTCAGTAGTTATGTATCATTCAATGCCAGGAAGATAGTATACCAAAAATGTTAGCCAATGTTTACAATTATGTTTACTTGTGGGGTTCTGTTTCTGATTCAAAATCACTTTTTAACACTGCTCGAGAATTATTAAGTCTATTAAAAGATGTAACTAAATTTATATATGAAAGATCATCGCATTTTATAAATCTCGAAAAAAATAAACATACATTATCGAACATGGTTTTTATTATGTTAAATTTTGGTAAATATTTAAATTGATGTTTACGGCTTATTTATTAATAAAATTTTATACAAGAATGATTATTAAATATGTAAAACTAAAATATGACTAAAGAAAAAGCATCTGAATGACTAAAAAATAAATATCTCCTTTTTAAATATTTGTTTACTAAGTTAGCTAAGATGTATGGCAAAATGCATGAAATTTGGAGTTGCCAAGGCAGAAATCAATACAGTATAGCATCTGTTATCTGGAATGCTCGGGACCTAGGGTATTCTGGATAAGGGGGTTTTCCGTAATTCGGATTACTTTATTATAAGTTTATAAGAAATGTACAAAATAACTAATATCACAACTAGTGATAAACATGAATATGAATAATGTATGTAAATACATACTTAAAATTTGGTTAATTGGATAACTTATTTACATAGAATAAAAAACATTCTGAATTATTATTCAAATTATAAAAATATTACATTAACAAATAAGAATTAGTTTTGGGACCTGGGAGAAGAATCCTTTTATGTGGATTTTGGACTTCCATGATTTGCTGTTCATGGAAGTATCTTCAATGCTGCATTCCCCAAATCAGTTGTTCAGTGAAAAATATCAACTGCTCATCTGTTTTTAATGCTTTTTATCGTACTATTTTTTGCACCAGAATTTTTTATATTTATTTATTGAATTTGTAAATTAATGAATGCAATCAACACCATTATTTATTTTTTTCTTTGTATTGACTTTAGAACAAAAGGGCCACTGAACGTGAATTCTTAAAAAAAGGCACAATGTTCTCTAACACGGCACTCTTGCACCGCGTTTCAAAAATATATTTTTAGCTAGATTGTTTAAAGTCCCTTTTTATTAGTAGAATTTCATGACATTTTTTCGCGACTGATCGACGAATTTCGCGATTTTTCTTGTGACCACTTAAAGAATTCTAATTGCAATATTTGATATTTTCCCCCTCGATTTACAGATAAATTTAGTGATTTTTTCGCAGGACTGATTGAAGAATTTTGCGATTTTTTTTTTCTTCAATCGACTGACTAATTTGAGATTTTTCCCCCCACAATCGATTGAGGAATTTCACGATATTTGCTGCTATTGATTAGTGAATTTTGCTGCTTTATCTTGTGACTGATTGGCAGATTTCATGTTCTTCCTTGTGCCCAACTGCCGAATTTCGCGATATTTTCCTTCTACTGATGGACAAATTTTGTGGTTTTTCCCACGATAATCGATCAATGAATTTCACGTTCTTCATGCCTGACTGTCATATTTTACATGCGACAGATAACTGCCATATTTTCCCGTGAACAATCGGTGAATTTCTGGATTTTTTCCCACGATTTACTGGTGAAACTCGCAGGGTTTTTTCAGCAATCGATGGAAAAATTTTGCAATTTTTCCTGCGACTAACTAAAGAATTTCATGATTTTTTTTACGTTTTTGAAATGAAACAAATAAACTTTGGTTATCGTTTTGCATTATGGTTTTCGGAGCGTTCGGAATACGGGGACGCCAGATAACGGATCCCAAACTGTATTATATTTCAATTGAGGATATTCGTAACATAAAAATTTATTTTGTAATTTTGAAAATTTAATTTAATTTTTTTTTTCGGCTGGGTTGCAGTAGTAACACAGATGGAGACTCTTTGAAGTGGCTTGCAATCGAGGAAGAAATTTTTTTTTTCTTGCTCATGTCAGGATGTTTGCAATTCATTTATATATCAGCAATGAAAACCTGTGATCTTATACTTTGTGTTGAATTTTTTTTTAACCAATTTTTTTGCTGTTTTTTTCTGTTTACTAAATTGAATGTATCTGTGTACATATTTAAAACTCGTATTATGCAGGATGTTTGAAATGTTTAATAATTTAAATAAATATACTCAAATTTAATTTTAAAATGTAAGTTTATATTATAATTTTGAATCTGTTAATTGTAGTAGTGTTGATTTTATTCATAAATTGTATTTGCAAAAGCTCAGTAGAATTTTTAATCATTTTCTCTGTATACATTTAGTAGTCCTTTTAACTGAATAACACTTGAATTACTTAGAATGTAAAATATTATTTTTTCAATTGAGGATATCTGTATTTAATTGCAACTTAAAATTTTCTTTTATAATTTTAAAAGTTTAATTGCAGTATTAAGTTAAACTACTCCCATGCAGCTTATGTGGAATTTCGAATTATTAATAGTTGAGTATTTAATCAATGTTTTCATTTGGCTGAGTTGCAATAATAATACTTGTAATGCAGATTTCCGAGTGGACACTCTAAAGAAACATTATAGAGGGTGTTATGAATGAAATAAAAACAAAATTTAATTTTATTGTGCATCTCAAGTGAAAAGATTGTTTTCTGGGACTTTTAGGATCCTAGATGGATAAGTTTTATTGAACATACCCTGAAATCATATGTGCTGACTCAACATGTAAACTTTTGGACATATGAATTCCGGTGTTTGGTCTAATGGCCAAAGACAGCAATAGACAGAGTGAGGTTGTTTCCATTAGATTACTTGCCCATGAAGATAAACAAAGTTTAAAATGGTTTTTTGAAACTTTCAAAGTAGATAATAGTTAACTACAGATATTTTTTCATGTTTTAACCCCACATGTGTTTTATTTTGTTAGAAAGTAGTTAAAAGAGAGCAAAAAGCTCTCAGTTGAAAATATAACACAGGAAGTTACTGAACTTACATGCAATTTTAAATTCATGTTTTTTATGTGCTTTTCCTGCAAGCACATATTTTTTTAACGAAAGAACTCCTTCTTGCCCCTGTTTGATGAGAACAAACGGTGGACAAAAGAGTATTTCTTTGCAAATTTGAGCATGTTAAATGGTGAAAGTTTGACAACTCTTGTTCCTGATGTAACTATGATTCTCGAAATAACTGTTACTACAACAATTCAGTGAGAAGAAAGAATTTTAAGTACTCTAGAACAATTTAAAAAGGCTGTAATGGTGACTAATAAATTGGCTTCAGTTGCTGCTGAACAATCAAAGATTAATTTTGACAAGAAAATAGATTTTTTAGAAAATGTTTATAGGCTTTGAAGCCAAGGAAAAAATTTGGCGGTTGTAAAAATAACCGAGCAACCCCAAACCGATTTCAAAATTGTCACAGGACAATCAACAAATGTAAACAATAATGTTTCCAGTATAGCAAAATTGAATGATGAAGATTGTCTATCAGATGGCAGTAATAATAGAATTGTAAACAAAATTAAAATGCCTTCTAAGGTTCAGGTGCGGGGATGTCCCAAAGGGGCAACCATTACAGCAATATGCTTGAAAAAAAAAAAGATTCAAAGTTGATAATTTTTCAACTGGACAAAAAATGTCTGGGCCAGAATTCAAACCTGGAATACCTTCAAGATATCCCAGCCGAAGATTTTTCGTCCAGTTGGAAAATTACAATTCATGTTTTCTTTACCAATTTGAATAATTGTGTCAAAATTAATCAAAGTTGATATCCTTTGAAAAACAAAATTACATTGGGAAAAGAGACATCATGTTAGCATGGTTTCTCGATAAGAAAGTCATAGATAAAATAAAACAATAATTACATTGCTGAATAGGTAGTCGGTTTCATTGTTGGCCGGAAGAAATAACAAGGGCTATATTTAATGATGTTGTTGATCTTAATTTAATAAGATGGTTTTTTTTCCAACAGATCGCTGGAATATGTTACAATCTGTTACAGAAATTAAAAAGAGAAACTATATTGTGGTGTGCCCTGCATGTTCTGGTAACATAGGTGCTTAAAACACCAATTGTTGTTTATGTCTGTTGGTGTTGACCTATCATTGCAAATGTGTTGCAATAAAAACTCCAAAAAAGAAACAATGGTTTTGTTGCACGTGTAAAGGTTTTTATAATTAATTTTTATATCGACAATGTAAATCCATAATATTATGTTTTGTATTGAATTTTCTTTTTTTTTTTTTTCCCAGACCAATTTTTGCTCTAATTTTGTTTCAATTTACTAAATTAAATGTATCTGTGTACATATAAAACTATTATTGTGCAGCCTGTTTGAAATTTCAGATAATTTAAGTATGCATACTCAAATTTATTTATAAAATGTTAAATACAGTATAGGATCTGTTATCTGGAATGCTTGGGACCTAGGGTATTCTGGATAAGGGGTTTTTCCGTAATTCAGATTACTTTATTATAAGTATAAGAAACGTACAAAATAACTAATATCACAACTAGTGATAAACATGAATATGAATAATGTATGTAAATATATACTTACAATTTGGTTAATTTGATAATTTATTTACATAGAATAAAAAATATTCTGAATTATTATTCAAATTATAAAAATATTACATTAACAAGTAAGAATTAGTTTTGGGACCTAGGAGAAGAATCCTTTTATGTGGATTTTTGAGACATGATTTGCTGTTCATGGAAGTATCTTCAATGCTGCATTCCCCAAATCAGTTGTTCAGTGAAAAATATCAATTGCTCATCTGTTTTTAATGCTTTTTATCGTAATATTTTTTGCACTAGAATTTTTTATATTTATTTATTGAATTTGTAAATTAATGAATGCATTCAACACCATTATTTATTTTTTTCTTTGTATTAACTTTAGAACAAAAGGGCTACTGAGCTTGAATTCTTAAAAAAGGGCACAATGTTCTCAAACATGGCACTCTTGCACCACGTTTCAAAAATATATTTTTAGCTAGATTGTTTAAAGTCTCTTTTTATTAATAGAATTTCATGACTTTTTTTGCGACTGATTGACGAATTTCGCAATTTTTCTTGTGACCGCTTAACCAATTCTAATTGCAATATCTGATATTTCCCCCTCAATTTACAGATAAATTTAGTGATTTTTTTGCAAGACTGATTGAAGAATTTTACGATTTTTATCCCCAATCGACTGACGATTTTGAAATTTTTTTCTCCACGATCGATTGAGGAATTTCACGATATTTTGGTGCTATCAATTAGTGAATTTTGCTGCTTTATCTTGTGACTGATTGGCAGATTTCATGTTCTTCCTCAGGCCTGACTGCCGAATTTCGCGATATTTTCCTTCTACCGATGGACAAATTTTGTGGTTTTTCCTGCGATCGATCGATGGATTTCACGTTCTTCCTCATGCCCGACTGCTGTATTTTACATGCGACAGATAACTGCCATATTTTCCCATGAACAATCGGTGAATTTCTGGATTTTTTCCCACGATTTACTGGTGAAACTCGCAGGGTTTTTTCAGCGATCGATGGATAAATTTCACAATTTTCCCCGCGACTAACTAAAGAATTTCATGATTTTTTTCATGTTTTTGAAATGAAACAAGTAAAACTTTAGTTATCGTTTTGCATTCCAGTTTTCAGAGCATTCCGGATATGGGGACACTGGATAACGGATCCCAAACTCTATTTATTAGGCTTATTAGGCATCAGTGCATTGCTCCAGAAGTATATAAAATGTAACGCATTTGTGAATGAGTTTCTACTTACCCTCATATGAATTGTCATTTCTGATTCGAATATGCTGTCTGTATTTATCTACATTGCCTCTTCACATAATATAACTATTACTGTACAGTTTCATTTCATGAAAATTGAACACTCATGTATTTTTGGTACAATATTACATACCACATTCCTGCAAATAAAGAATAGCTTCCGTTTCAATTCTTTTGAAATCCTTCAAACACATTATTCAAAATGTGAAAGATAAAATAATGTAGAACGAAAATAAGTTAAAACACATGTCACAATTAAAAATACAGAATATATAATATTTCTTTTCTTCAGCTCCATTTCATGTGCCAAATTGTTTTATATGATTTTGAAATGTTCAATGTGACATCTATTAGTTGTTCTTTCTCTATTCTAGTGAATTTTTAGCTGAAGAAAATGTAGATAATTTTTGGAAGTTCATTGAAGATTCATCTAAATTAGATTCAAATTTTTTCAAAACAAGTAAGTATTAAATTTTGTCTTAATATTTATCTTAATATATTATAATACTCTACTCTATTAACCTTTTCAGTAGTACATTCATATATATATATATGTTTATTTTTTGTATGACCTGTGAAGTATACCTACACTTCTGGGTTCGATTCAGGATTTTTTTCTTGAACTTATTTGGGGAAAAGTAATTTTTGTGAAAGTTATATTTTTGTACAAAATAACATTTTGTAACGAGAGATGAAATCCAATTACTCAAATTCAAACCAAGCATTTATTAAAAATAGCCTCTTTAATCCTTCTGCTTAAAGTCTTCCTTTTGGTGAACTTGTTTAGTTTACTAGTTACACATCTTAATTGCAGTGTGGTCCAACTTGAATCAATATTTTCTTATAGAAATTTTCACCTTATTTAATCGTAGAATTTTTGCGAAAATCTAAAATTTCTGTAATACTGGCTCCAAGTTGGCTGCAGTCGGACCATGCTGCTTTACTGCATGAGGTGTAAAAATGTATTTTGTGACAATATAATGACGAATTAAACACAATATACATACTATAAGTGTAAAACAATGTGACCTTTTGAAAAGAAGTTTATATGTGCACATTTATATTGTAAAATAAAGTTTTCAAAATTTTCTCTTAAAAAAACATTGTTTTTGATATAATGAAAATAGGATGTCTAGCAACCTGAAAAAGCTTGAGATGTTTTTATGAACTGGAAAAATCATGGAAATTTACCATTCTTAAGGAAAAGTCTGGGGAAATTTGAAATTTCTGTGAAAAAAGTCAAAGAAATTTGAAACTTCCAAGAAAAATTCAGGAAAGATTTTCTAATTATAAAACTAAGAATTTGAAATTGCAGTGCCCTGTAAAATTTAACTTTGCTCTTCATAAGTATTGTAAAATAAGTTCCGCCTTATAATCCACAGATCAAAACATAATTTGTGTATAATCTGCAGATCAAACAATTCTGTTTCAACTCAGAAATTTTATTCAATACTTGAAGTAAAATATTTACAACGTAAGTTACATTTTATAAAATAAAATTTCTGAGTCGAAACATGATTGTTTGATCTGCGGATTATACTTTGGAAATTACGGTATGTCAATTTTTCACTGTCGAGAGCTTATGTAACCCCTTAACCCATTCAGGGCAAAGTACTTCTGTTGCTAAAATGTTGAGGGGATTGAATTACACCAGGATTTATGAACAAATTTATTTAGAAATAAGTGAAATATTTTCACGTGCATTATAAAAGCATAATTTTTTTCAACAATCATGATGCCATTGTGTCATTTGGGGATTAAAATTAAGTGGGGTATATAATATACCCCGCCCTTCAAGAGGAGGAGGGTTAAAGGGTTTAACATAAGAATGCCCAGAACTTTTTACAAAAGTATTTAACACCAGAATTTTTATTTAAATGTATTTAACACCAGAATTTTTATTTCAAACTATTTAACTTATTTATTTAACTAATTTTTGTGGGATTCAGATTTAACTTATTTTATCAAGAAAATTCTGGTTCAAATCGATATTTAATCATTTGTTTGTAGTCGAATCGACTCCTGCTGGGCGTTCTGGTGTTAAAGCTCAAATGTTTAAATTAAAAAAGTTTTTTTTTTATTTGGTCAGCTTCTATCCTTATGCAGTAGCATAGATTTTCTAGAGTGTTATTTTCATATTAAAAAAAAATAGATTTAGTGTGTTGTGGGTGTGAAAATTAATCAGGTTTAACCCATATTTTACCATCGTTGTAAATATAAAGCTGACTTTCTTCGTTTTTTAAAATGAAAATTAACATTTTGCATAAGTATTTCGAGTTGTTGATTTAAATTTTTTTAATGGTATTTTGTAATGCCTGTATTAATGTAATTCTTTAAATAGCATGTAAAATAATACGTAAAAATATTTCTTTCTCCCTCCCAAACAGTTCAACTTCCTTCCATTTATAAATGTTGGGAGGGAGGAAAAATTGAATTTCCCTTCCTAGGAAAAATTTAATTTCAAGCCCTGGAGAGATAGGAACAGTAATAAATAATAAGTAATTTGAAGTTCCAATCATCATCGTTTGATTCAAAGCTATCATCACTATTGTCTATGTCATCATCAAAGTGAGGAACATAATCACTGTCCATGTCTGGCATAATTCTATAATATCATTATCTATCAGAGATACAAACACAAAACCGAAAGCGAAGCTACAATTTATGAAAGACAACTGAACAGAATGATCAATGCATACATTAATGAATGACGAAGAAGGAAACAAAGCAGCGGGAAAACTAGTGAGTTTTTTGGACACATAATGCCATCTATTGGATGCAAAAATAATCTTTGCTGTAAAGCCTGTACAAAATGAATCACAATAGCAATTAGAGACTCAAAGAACCAGGTGCTTAGAACATTGCAGTCTGGGCTTAAAATGTGGACGTATGCACAATTAGAGTGTAAAAAAATTATGATTAAAAAAATAATAATAATTGGATTTTTATGATTTTTTCCCCTGCGTTAAAATGTAAAGAGTATTCAACATCTCAACAATTCCTGTTTACCCCTTTTCAATTCTTCTTTGTAACTCAGATATTTTTAATACCAGCTTCCCTTTTTATACCAGCTTCTTTGTGCAGTTTTGTAAGATTGCTTAGTTGATTCAATCTGCTTATTTATCCTTTTTTAAGAACTGATCATTTGTTAGTTTAATTTATTGAATATTTATAATCTTTAAATTGTGTAAAGCTTTTTTTTTTTTTTTTTTTTTTTTTTTGTATTAAAATATGTCAAAGCCATTCTGTGACTGATGTGATAAAGAATTCCATCTTGATTGGACAAAATACATGGAACCTGGTGCTAAAAGTTTGTATCTGCAAAATGTTTAGCATGTAATAAAAATATTCTCATTAAGAAATATACTGGCGTTAGGCAATTATTAACCATAAAATAAATATCTTGGTGAAATTTTGCAAAATTTGTTTAAAAAATCAGTAGTTTGTGCTTAAGAATCAATTGTGAAAGTTCCACTCTCAAATTCACAGCTTTCAAGATTTTTTATGCACAACATCACAAAATCTCAATACCTGGAAATTTTTTTATAGATATGAAAAACCTGGAAAAGTCGGGGAAATTTGTAATTAAGCTGGACTAGACACCCTGCGAAAAAACGTACTCCTGCAAATTTTATGAATCCTTTTTAACATACTTTTAAAAAATATTGAATATTGAATATTTATATAATATTACATTTCAAATTAGATTTTCTTTATATTATTTGATAAGAATTTGTAATATTTTTACTAATTTACATGTTATAATGATGGAAGTCCCATAATCCAAATTTCTCTTTAGAATCTATAAAATCCCAATATGAAGCTATCATTGACCTCACTAGTAATTATCTTTCATCGACGAAGATTGCACTACTAAAGTTCTCTCTAGCACTTAGAGCTTATTCACCTGCGGTTGAAGCCTTCCATCAGGTAATTGCAAATTTCAAAATAAAATTATTCATTAATTTATGTTCTATATATCTCTAAAAGTTTGAAACATGATTTAATTTTTTACTTGCTGAAGATACTTGATAAAGTGTTCGAAATCAGGCCGGAATTGTGTTGATGAAAAAATCCTGTCACTAATTTTGAAAACTTTTCAATTTTTTATATGATCCCTTGGTCCTATAAATTATATTTAGAAAAATGTTCTCTGTGCCCTGGCAAGTAAAACAAATTCTGTGAACAAAACTCACTGAATTATGATACTTTGAATTTTATGAAATTTTGGAACTGTCTGACACTAAAAAATTGTCTGTTCATTTTTAGCTTTGAAATGTCATAAAATTTAATGTATCATAACTTGGTGAGCTTTGGTTGTAGAAGAATAATATTTTTGTTGTTCTACTTGTCAAGGAGTGGAGAAAGTTTTTATAATTTTTTTTATAAGATCCAGAGACCATATAAAAAATTAAAAACTGTAATTTTTTGAAAATTGACAAGACTATTTCATCAACATAATATTAATTTCTACTTTATTTTGAACACTTTTGTGATTTACATTGCCCATGTATCCAGAGACGGATCTAGACTAAATTTTAGCCGGGGCAAGCTTGTAGATTTGCGCCCCCCCCCCCTTCTCCCAAGAATATAAGAATAAAATCTGCGTAAACAATTGCTTAATGAAGTAATATTAATACTCAATACTCAAAATCTGTATTTTTACTAGGCATTTTTTCTATATAAAAAGTACAATATTCATTACACAATACAAATATTACAGAAAATATACCTGTTTTAACATCTACAATAGCTATTAAAGATTTACTTTGCGAACTTTCTTTGATACAAAAGTTTTATTATGTCGCCATAAGGTAATTTACAAGCTAGCTCATTTTCTAAATTTATTATACATAAATTGGATAATCGTTGTTCTTTTGTTAAATTTCCTAGATATCTTTTAATCAATTTTAATTTACTGAAACTTCTTTCATTAGAAGCGACGGATACAGGTATTGTTAGAAATTTTTTAGACAAGTAGTTATATTTGGATAAGCATCCTGAAGTCTTTATAAATTTATGATTCTTAGCAGTTCAATAGTAAAACTTGACTTCATCTTTTCGTCTAACTCCAGTGCATGATATTTGAAGCTTTCGACTTCCAGAAGTTCCTCTTTACCTATATCATTTTTATACATATTTGTCAACTGCTCAGTTTGTGTTTGTAATTCTTCTTTTGACATTTTTAGGAAATGCCTTCCATGAAGAAAACTAAACATGACATTGAGATTTTGAATAGCTTCAAATCTGTTTCTTAATTCAGTTAGGATTCTGTCCACTGCTTCAACGATCTTTAGTTTGAATTTCTCCTCATCAGAAATAGCACTACTTTCATCGTCACAAAACTCATAAAAAAAACTCTTCTTTTTTTTCTTCCTCGCTACCCTAAATTTTGCCGCAATACCAATATCACTAGGTTACCATTTGCATCCTGTATTGTATTAGTTGCAATACTTGCCCTTTCTGAATCTAACATTTTAATGAGACCATTTAAGTGTTTTACAGACCTGTCAATCGTCATGTCTTCCCTTTGTAAAAGTTTGTTCACTATATGTAGTTGAGTCCGCACTTTATGCCAGAAGCATGTCATCACTATGAATTCAAATTTGATAATATTAAAGAGTAGTGAAGAAGCTTCTGTTTTTGTTTCAGGAGTTGCTAATGTGTCAGTTTACAATTCCTTTAGAACATTTATGATCTTTCTAATATGTTTATAAATTGCTGTTACAGCTTCACGTTTTGATGACCACCGAGTAGTACTTTGTAATTTTAGTGAAAGAGGAACATGTTTTCTTAGAATGTCCCATCTGCTAGTTGAGACACTAAAATATTTGTAAAGGCAATTTAAGACACCACAAAAGTCTCAGCTTCTGGTAAAATTTTGGCAGCATTTACACCAACAAGATTGAGGGTATGAGCAGAACAAGGAACAAAAAATGCTAAATCATTTGCTTGCAATATTAGGTTTTGGACTACTTTATATTTTCCGGACATATTGGAGCCATTGTCGTAGCATTGGCCCCTATAGTTATTTATATCTAGACCATTATTTACTAATTTCTGTAAAATGAGTTCAGTAAGGACGTCTCCAGTTTTCTGGCTTACATTGAAGAAGTCAATAAAACTTTCGATTATTTCAGGACCATTTTCACTCATCTTTACATATCTAACAACCTGTGACATTTGATCTAAATGACTTACACCAGGAGTAAAATCGACGTGATGGAGAAGTATTTTGCTTCTTTGATATCACTAAAAATATGTTCTCTTATTTTCACAGCAATAAACTCTAGAAATTCATTTTGAAATGCCATGTGAAAAGTAACTAACTTGACCTCTCTTATGACGGTTAATATAATCGCGAAGATCTGCATGATAACGTGATACTAGCTCAATTATATTTAAGAAATTCCCGCATTTAGGATTAGAGAAATCAAGATTTTCATGTCATCCTTTGCCAAATACATTATTACATCGACTATTACATACAGAACGGATTTCCAATAAGTCTCCTCTTCCAAAATTTTGTTTTGAAAATCTTTATTAATACTACCAACTTTAGAAAGTGAATTTTCGAGCGTGAATTTATTGCTATGTTAACCTACGCCGTTTAAATTTAATTAATGTACTTTTTTGCTTCAGAATTAGTACAAGTGGCGTGACTGCGAAGCACAACTTAAGTTAACATATTTTATTAGGTAAACATTTCTAATGAAAGATTTAATTAATTTTTAAAAAGTATAGGTGCGATATTTTGGAAATCAAAATTTAAAAGGTTTATTAACAACTGATATACATAAATAAAAACATAAAACTGAGTCACATGGATAGAAAACCTTTTTAACTACATAAATAAAATGGCTGTAAAGGGCCAGAACGCTTTGAATTCTCAACAAAGTATAAGTTTCGTTTTCATTTTTTAGGCAAAAATGTCTGTTAATTACAAAAATATCTAAATTTAGAAGAAATTAATAAAAAATTGATTTATAATTCTTTTTTTACATATCAGCTAAGTTATTGCATAGAAAAGGAGATTTTTAGAACAGAAATAATAGATATAAATTATTATATGGTGTAGCACGTATAAAAAAAACAAGTAACTTATTTGCTTATCTTCATGAATATCGTGCGGCTTAAGCCATGAGAACATACTAGATGATAGCTGTAAAGCCTCCCTTTCTCTTTTTTTAACCTTCTTTCTGTAAGAATCACCCAATGTCTTTTAGACATAACCGAAATAAAATACTGCACACGCTGCAAAACAACATAGAACAATGTCAGAAAAGAAATGGCTCAAAATGTTTGAATTTTAAATAAATAAAAATTTCTTAAAAATACTGGTAGCAATGGGATATTTTATATAATGTAGCACATATTAATTTATTTTTTATTTCTGATCCTTATGAAACGAAAGTAAACCGCCGTTTAACAAAATAAAATTGAATATATTTTGATGTGAATTTTTAATTTTCCTTTATTTTTAATCTTTTATGATTCCTCATTTTTGCGCCCTTCCAAGTCTTGCACCCGGGGCAGCTGCCCCGGCTAACCCCCCCTTAGATCCGTCACTGCATGTATCTCCAATAGGTAAAAAATTAAAGCATGTTTTAATCTTTTTGGGACACCCTGTGTATATATAATGTGTATCCAAATATTTTGTTTTAAAAACTTCTGTTTGTGAGGTTACTTAAATTAATGTTAAAAAAGTAGTAATAATTGTTTGGATGAATTTTAAGTTACTAAAGTAACTGTTTTTCTTATATACTCTTTCTGGACAAATGTGAATTGAAAATTACAATTAGATCTAAAAAAAAGTTTTTTCAAAATTTATTTAGTTTTAATTATTTTAATTCTTATATGGATATTTTTATTATGGTTTTGTTTATACATTGAATAAAATATGTTGTATAAAACTGTGCCTATATATATATAACCATAAATGAAACATTATCATAACACCAACTTAAACAATGAAATAATTAAGTATGAAATAATTAGTTGACAATGAAAGATTCCCCAACACACTTAATATGGAATCAAAAACATTGAAAGAATAAGAAATTAAATAAAAATTGAATAAATGGTATTAAATGAAATGAAATTTGTGGAATTTAGACAGAATTATCAAGTCCCAATTGCCTAAATACCACAAATAAAATGAAATGAGATGTTTCATCATCATATTAGCCATACATTGCTAAAAAATATGATATTGGGACTACATCTCAAATACAATGATTCAAATCAGTGATAAAATAAAAAATAAAATACAATATTAAAAAGGAAAGAAGCCATACTTATAAATTACAGAGAGAACATTTAATAGAGACATTAAGTATAAAATCCATAAAGATGAAAAGAGATATAAATAAGATACCTTGCAGTTCATGAACCATCATGAAAACTCCAACATGACTTGAAATATATATATATATATATATATATATATATATATATATATATATATATATATATATATACATATATATACACATTCATGATATTAACACATTGCTGATGGCTGACATGAATTAGCATCTTTTGGATTTGTGTAACTCCATCCAACTTTTGAATTCAGCAGCAAGTGAGTGCTGCAAATTATTTTAGATATTGCAGATTAATTTAAGTTAAAAATTAAAGCCCTTTTTAAAAAAAGTTAAAATTTGCTTCGTCTCTCTAGATTATTATACTTCTATAATCTCCATGAATCCAAATTTTCTATATGGTCCTATGTTAGGTTTTTTGTCAACATTTTCAGGGTCACAGATAAATTTTGGTTTGCTGCAGATTGAAGAAGAAAACTCTGCTACTGGGCTGTTGCATGTTACATGTTACATTATTTCTCAAAAATATACACAATATTCGTATGTATGCAATTAATGTACTATGCATCATAAACCAGAGTTTTAATAAAAAACCCAAAATACCCAGATAATTTTTCAATAAAACTCCTTGAAAAATCACATGAACTGGTGTTTTCAAAAACCCTGTTATAAATACTTCAATTAGATTATTATATACATTATTTTATAATCTAATTATGACCACTGGAAATCATTTTGTTAAATAATGCATCGTGCAAGAGTAATGCCCATAGGTGGGACTTACTGCTTAAAAGGCAAAAACTCATCAGCAATGTGCTAAGGTATTATTTTCAGAGATTTTTTGTGCAATTAATTTTATATAAAAAAAAATAAAATCTTGGAATTAGTTAAATTCTTAGTTTTATTAAAATAGACTTTAAATACATTCAATAAAAAAAAATCCTTAGCTTTTTTTTGTGTATAAAAGTTTACAAAAGTGAGCTTGAATACCATTTATGTTAAAAATTTCATTTATAAAAGTAACACAAAAGATTAAACAGAGGAAATCACTATTTTATTTTAACTCCTTTCATCAATTGGAATTTTATTATTATTATTATTATTATTATTATTATTATTATTATTTTCGGGGGGGGGGGGGGATTGGTAAAATAGGTGCTACCATACTTCTATTAAGAACTGTTAAGTACTTTAAATACAACACCATGAAGTACATGGCGATTAATCTTTAAATTATTACTGGTGAAGCTTTGAAATTTTGGCTAGAAGATAAATATAACTAAATCTTTAGTTAGCAAGAAAGATAATGCAACACAAAATTAGACATTGATATTTTTTAGATCTTGTATGTATTAATTTTATTATCTTGTATGTATTAATTGATAAAATACCAATGTTTACTATTAAATTCTGTAAACACTATTATAGACCACCTCTCAAAATCAAATTGATTTTTTGTTTTGGAATATTTAAATGTTAATTGCATTGACTTATTATGAGGAGGTCCTCCTGGAAAATTTTCAAAAATTAATTTTTTGTTTACTTTTAATGTGTAAAAAATATGCCCTCAAAATCATTTTTTGTGTCACGGCTGACAAAAGAGCGTACTGGACTTTAAATGGGTTTTTCTTGAAACAAGTTTTTTTTTAACTGTGTAGATTCTCATGCTTAAACCATTAAAGCTATTGACATTTTGTTTTTGCAAATTAAACTAGACTTTTTTAATTGGAGAATTAAATCTTAAAAAGTTAAATTTTACATAATTTTGAAACAGTTGTCAATTTTGATTTATCTTTGAATTTTAGATTTGGCCTCTGATTTAATCTGTGTGTTATGAACTTTACAGGGGTTTATATCGATTAAAATATAAATATTTTTATATGAGAATAGTCACACACTTAAGCAAAAATACAATAAATTTAATGCTAATTTTTTTTTTTTTTTTTTTTTTTTTGTGCATTATTAAAAAAAAACTTCCCAAAATTGCTTTAAAAATCCAATTTTATCAGGAGAACCTCCCCTTATGTCCATTCTAATCTTTGTTATTAAAAATAAATAAATAAAAACTTTTATTTTAGAAGAAAATGTAATATTTCTTTTCATACTAGATTGCATTTGACCAGCAATTTCCAGAAACCTGCAAAGTAATTGCTGTTGTGGGTGATGAGCATGCATGTGATGTCGAAGCTTTAAGAAGTCTTTTATCTTCTGCCAAGTAATTTTTCTTTATATTCTAATGATTATTGGTTAGACCAGACATACTCAGCCTGCAGTCTACATGAGGCTCCCCGACCTTTTCTGTGAAGTCTGAGACACACAGTCATTAATTTATATTTTGATATATGTATGAAAATTTGTTAAGGGTGTTAGTAATTGTTCAAGACCTTTATATATATTTATGGAAATATAAAATCTGCCCTGTTAATAATTAATTTAAGCTTATCTGAAAAGATCCTTAAATGTCATTTGCATTGCTTAGTCAATAGTTCCTTTTGGATGTACCCCTATTGTTACAGTGGCGTGTGCATACAGAGTTTCCCCCAGGTTTTAAAAGGGCAGGGTGCTGCTGGTGAGAAAAAGGCATTTTTTTATTCTTAAGTACACTTTTTTATTCTTAAGGGCAAATTTTGAATTCTTCAAGGCACTTTGCAGATTCTTAAGGGTATTTTTTTAATTGTTAAAGGTATTTTTTTGGTTTTTAAAGGCATTTTTTATATTTAAAAGTCAGGGCACTCTTTTCAAGACAACATTGAGTCAATTTTTATTATGAAAGTAATTTTTTTAATGCAAAAAGCAGAAAGGGCACTTTTTTTACTGAGGGGCAAGAAGGGTGCTAATTATTTTACTGGAGGGCAAGAAGGGTGCTATTTTGTAAACCAAAGCGCAGAGGATGCAGCACCCTTCTGAAACTGTCTGGGGGAAACTCTGGTGTGTATATATATATATATGTGTGTGTGTGTGTCTGTGTGTGTAATGTATGATCTTGTTACTTTACTTAACATCATCAACCTAAATTACCACGAAGTTGTCATGCAAGATTAGGTGAGTTTTGTAGTTCATAGTCAATAATTGAACAAAATATGTTGTGGATCTTTTTATTCTCCTTTCCATTACATGATAGTCCCTTTAAGTGAGGCCCAGAGCAGAGAATCTCCATATGCTTTTAACACTTTCATTTGACCTAGGGATTAGAAATAGAGTTACTTTTGATTAACAGGTTGCAATGTTCCAATGTTGAATAGGTAACAGGTTCCAACAACCTGTTAATTTTGTAATGTATAACTAATCACTATGTATGGTGGCAATGGACGTTTTAAGTAATAACCTTTAAATAGAATGTTTGAAATAATTTTGGGATGTAAGTATAGACGAGGGTTTTCGATTAGATAAATCCACATCATTAAAATCAGTTTATAAGATTAAAACTCAATTTTTGCACTACAAAAATTTATCTAATTATGATACTTTGAACTTCACGTATTTTCAGCATTTTTGGCTCTAAAAACACAATTTTCCATTTTTGGTGATTAAAATACTGAAAATTCATTAAATTCTAAGTATCATAGCTTGGTAAGTTTTGGTGATAGCAGAATAAACTTTTACTATTTTACTTGTTAGAACATGGAGAAACTATTTCTAAATAAAACTTATAGGACACAGATATTTTACAAAAATTCTAATTTCTTAACTATTTAAAGTAATTTTACCATAAATCAATTTTTATACGATACAAAACAAAATTTGAGGAATTTTTGAAGAACTATATTTCTAAGACTAGTGGTTTAGAAATTAGCTATTAAGAGGCTACTTC
The DNA here is from genome assembly GCA_963931845.1 of Maratus michaelseni. Classification (NCBI taxonomy): domain Eukaryota; kingdom Metazoa; phylum Arthropoda; class Arachnida; order Araneae; family Salticidae; genus Maratus; species Maratus michaelseni. Next base: position 45,990,554 of record OZ007588.1, on the reverse strand, counting down.
ACTCAGATGAAAACACCCGCTTGCGCTCGCTAATGTTAATCCTATGGAGGAAATATTTTAAGATATCTCATTCTCATTTCAATATTTTTAAATGATTTTTTTTTTGCATTGGATAGCTGAGGTCAATCTTTATGCATGCTCCTTTCTACTTTTTCGATTTTTGTTGCAGTTTTTTTTATTGAGGATACTTTCACTTTCGAAACCGGTTCCGAAAGTGAAAGTATCTTAATAAAAAAAACTTGTAATCAAAATCGAAAAAGTACGAAGGAGCATACATAGAGATGGACCTCAGCTATCCAATGCAATAAAAATCATTTTAAAATATTGAAATGTGAACGAGATATCTTAAAATATTTCCTCCATATGATTAACATTAGCAAGCAGGTGTTTTCGTCTGAGTGAAGTAGCCTCTTAATAAACGATAAGAAGAGACACCCTGTATAAAAATAAACACATTTTAACACATGATTTGTAGAAAAATGAAATTTGATCCCTGACTTTATTGCGACCCTATCGATCAATGCATATCCAAAGCGAATACCAGAAGAAAATAGAAATATTATTTACAAGCATACATTTTTAATCAAATGCAATACACTCAAACAAATTTTCCACAGGTTTTTCAAATTAATTACAATTATATTCAAATTAAGTGCCCACACTAATAATATGATGCTATTTTCTTTTCTTTCCTTCTTTTTTTTTCAGTAAAATAAAATCACAAAAATTTTAAATATTTTTCAACTCTCATTTCCTAAGAACACAGCCAAAATAAATAAAAATAAAATAAAAGCACATAGCCCAAAAATGAAAATTTTAGCATCTTAATAAAAAGGAAAAACTTAAAACTCCATGAGTATATAACATACAATATTCCTTTTTAAACATTCAAATTAAATAAAAACAATGAGATCATTAAAAATCACCTTCTCAACATATACTCGCAAATCCTTTACTAAAGAATATCTTTTCCTTTTCATTTAAAAAAACCTTACTAAGCCAAGCGATTGTAGACAACTGTATGCCTTTCCACAACAAATTGCAATTTTTTAAAGTTATTTCACTTAAGTGTTAAAATTACTCTTTTATTCATACTGAACGAAAGCAGTTATATGTTTAAAATTAACAATGATGATTACTTGTAATAAAATTACTGTCATGTTATTTGTCATTCTTTGAAACTGCAACACTTGCAGACTTGTGAGAGAAATAAAGTAAGCATTAAGCAGATGTTTTGAACAATGTCACAATAAGCTTTACCGCGAGCAGACTTCGATTGGTTACTCGTGAGCCGGGCTTCTCAGCTTCTAAGGTCTACTTATCTCCTGACAGCCTTGCTAGCCATTTATGATTTGGAATAGATTTTTGACTCTGTTTTTGGTTGGTTGTTCAAGATTTTGTTTTCATTTTTGTTTGACACATTCATAAGCATTCAAAGTAGGACTTTTTTTAAAGTACATTTTTTAAGCTTCTTTTTATTAAGATAGAAAACAAATTTTGGAAATTTTAATATTATTATAATTTGAATTGAATATGTATTTCTAAAATTAGGTTTTTCAGCCTTTTTAAAAAAAATAATTTGCAGGTAATACATTCCAAATTTAACAGGCACTTTCTGGTAATCTGTTATAAAATAATTAACTATAAAGCAATAACATTGTTATTCATCCTAATACATTAAATAATGTCCATCTCTAATTTGACCAAGAAAATGCATGTTTTACTTGTGGAGGCCGCTTTTCACATACTTCTAATAATTCTCCGTAGGGGACAAATTGGGAGGAAACTTAAACTTGGGAGGAAACTTAATTGGTTAAGAGCTTTTGATTGATATCTGGGCTTGTGATGAAAACAAACCCAGGTGCATCGCAAACCACAGATAAAAAAGAAAAGTTTTTGCTCAGCAATTTTTATTTTAAAGTTAAGTAGAATTTGTGGTCTGGAAGTAATAAATGTTAGTCTGAGAAACAAAGTTAACAGGGCAAACTAATTTTGAATATTAGATTTAAAAGTTAGAAAAAAGAATCTGGGAATTTCAATTTTGAATTTTAAAAAGGTTTTATTTTTTTATCCTTTCACACACACACGCACACATACTGTATTTACTTGCATATTTTGCACACTTTTTTACCATTTCTTCGATGCCAAAAGTAGAGAGTGTGAAAAATAAGCGGGTTATTTTTTAAAAGTATTTATTGAAATTAAACTTTCTTGAAGAAAAACTAGTAATTAAAGAAATGTATCACTTTAAGACAGTTATAAGATTTTTTTAAAAATAATTAATTAAAAAAAATAAATTAAATTTTCAGCAGTTATTTAAGTGACATTTTTGAACAGAGTGAACACAGTCTTTTTTTAGTTTTCAGAAGTATGCAAGAAAAATAATAAGGAGTGTAAAACCTTGGGCGCCAATGGGTTGATTGCCACTAGTAAATTTTTAGGATAATAAGATAATAAGACTATTTCACCTAATAAGAATACTAATACAATGTAGTCAAAGTATACTAATAAAATTTAGCAAAGAATACTAATGAAATTTAGTGGTGGCAAATGGCCCATTGGCACCCAGTTTTTTACACCCCTGGTAATAATAAAAACTAAGTTAGCAAGAGAGCGTTAACAAAATTAAAAAACTTTATTGCTATATTTTTCTACAAAGTGGACTGCTTTAAATTTAAAGTCTGCAGTAAAACTTATTTTTTTAGCTATTATAATGTCACAGTACAAACAATGTGATCAAATGTTTCAACTTAGACTGATTAATTTTCAACAGGAAGTATTAATGTATCACATGTCTGTTGATGCAGTATTATTAGTCATAAAATCAACCACACTCCTGGAACAAGTGAAAATAGAAAATCGCGGAATACAAGTACAAAAATCAGAATATGTTCTTTTGGATACACTGAATTAAGATGGGACACCCTTTTTTTTTGTTTATTATAATGCTGTGATAGAATAAGTAATAGTGATTTTATACTTTTTTTTCTGTAGCAATGAATCATCTTCATCAATATACCATATTGATCATGTGTACCCTAGCAGTTCCACCTCTGCCAATGTTATACTTTATGGAGAAATTGGCACTTCTGCCTTCAATGAATTGTATAAAATTCTTCGCAAGAGAGCTGATAAAGGAGAACTATCATTTGCTGTTCGTCATTTTGTCCATGTAAATTTCTTTTGTTAAATATTTTTAAATAAAATATATTGATCATTAGAACAAATTTTAAATGCCTTAAATATATGCTGTGCATATGTGTGTGCTGATATTGTTAATTTTTTTTTCTTTAAATTGCATTTTATTTAACTCTTTCCATTAATTTTTTGATTTTCCATATTATAATATTAAGTGTGTGTAGTTTAAATTACATTAAATTAATTATTAATTAAATTATTTTGATGATTTAAAAAAATTCTACCCTTTTAATTTAATGTTATAATTCCATCCAAATATGAACTTAGTTTAATTTAATGTTTGAATAATATTTTCTAACATAAAGTTATTCCTTTTAACCCTTTTGGGTGTGGCGTTCTAAAAATAGGACATGTCTTAAATTTACTGTTATTTTGTCTTTATAACTACTTTAGTTATTATCTGCATGTAGTAATGATAGTATATGTCTTTTACATTTGTAATTATAATATCATTTATGTTTTAGCACTTAAAAAAGGGGGAAAAAAAGTTTATTTAAGCTTTATACATCATTAATGAGACTCTTATTTCAAACATGTGTTTCATTCTTTATATTTAAAAATATATCTGTGTCACTTGTCCAAATGAATAATTTGTGATAAAAATTAAAAATACTGAAATAATTGTTATGTCTAATTTAATCCTGTTGTTAATATGACATTTTCCAAATCTCTTCAAAAATTCTTCCATACCTATTGTCATAAACACAAAATTATTATATTTGTTAGATTTCAGTAAAGTTTGTTTTTTGTCATTTGGGTAGCTACTGTTAATTTTTTAAATCTATAAATAATCCCCCCCCCCAAAAAAAAACAATAAATAAATAAATAAATAAAAGGTTAAGTTATTTTTGAGTATGTTTAAAATGGAAAGAAAGGGATATTAATAAATAAATAAATAAATTGAATTAAATTTGCTGTTTGTTTTCTATAAAGAAGGATTAATCAATATTTAAATGTAGTAAAAATATCATTTTTATTAAGCATCTGAATTGATGTTGTAAGTTTTAGAACATGAGAAAAGTGTGTTTTATTTAAATTAAACTTCATAAAATAAGTCTTGCAAGATCAAAAGACGATGATATAAGCATTAGAAGTTTAATATATAATTAATCACCAATGTAATATGCATTGTTGTTGTTGTGTCTATGGATAATGCAAGGTGTGTGTGTGTGTGTGGGGGGGGGGGGAAGCCTGGATAAAACGCAGTTGCTAGATCATGTGCTTGTGAGCTGTAGAGAAACTCATGACGTTGTAAGCGAAGTTAAAAAAGTTTTGTTTTGATGGCTGGGCAGTCAAAGTTAGATAGGTGTCTAGAGAATTTCTGCAATTAATATAGGATCTTGTATGGAGTGGATTTTCATAAAGTCCAATCTCTTCTAAGGTTTCTAAAGCACCATTCTTTTCTATGGTTAGTGCAATATATGCTGTGCATATGAGTGCGCTTATATTGTTAAATTAAAATTATGTTTTTTCTTTAAATTGCACTTTACTTAACTCTTTCCATTATTTTTTTGATTTTCCGTTTTATAATATTAAGTATGTGTAGTTTAAATTACTTTAAATGAATTATTAATTATTTAGATGATTTAAAAAAATTCTACCCTTTTAATTTAGATGATTTAAAAAAATTCTACCCTTTTAATTTAGATGATTAAATTTAATATTATAACTCCATCCAAATATGAACTCAGTTTAATTTAATATTTAAATAATGTTTTCTAACATGACACTTTTACAGTAAATTTTTACAAAACATTTTATAAGGGAAAGTATCATGTTCCTTTCATATAATTTTGTTTTCTTTATTGTTGTTTTTTCAGAAACGACGTAACAAAAAAGTGAGATTGTCTGGTTATGGTGTTGAATTAGCTATTAAAAGCACAGAGTATAAAGCTCAGGATGATACTAAAGTGAAAGGTAATCTTTTTGAAAATCTTATAATAATGTAACAAACTTTTAATTATCTAAAAATTTTAAATTATTGTTTGTACATGAATTACGCCCATTTTTAGTACTTTTTGTGATTTCATCTCATTTTACAGAAAATAAAGTAAGATTTGAAAATTTTGCTAATATATCTTCCATACTGTTTCAGTTATAAACAAAAAATCTGGGTCTATTGCAACTTTGGTTTCCTATGCAAAAGTTGTTTGGCTTGATATGTATTATCACACCTTATGGTTCTGACTGTCAGTATAGATACACCTTGTATATTGTACATTTTTATTTAACATGTTCAGTTTGTTCAACGAATAAAATATAAAAAAAAGAAAAACACCCGGTACCTTTTAATCATAAAATTGTTACAGAGAGACGTGAAGGACAGTAGGGAATTGTCTTCTATATTTATTTATGATAAGAAAAAAAGCAAAGGAGCTTATCTCCATATTGAAATAGAAACAAAATTTTTAAAACTTACAATAACAATATTCAAATTTGACCTCATTATTTTGATTCTAGTGTTTATTTTAACTTCAGATGACAAATTTAAAGCCATTTAGTGAAATAAAGATGTGAAAATTTCAGCTCCTTCAGATTATTAAATAAATTTTTAATATTTTCATTCATACTTCCTGTAATTGCTATTTTTCATGCTGATTTTTTCAGCTAGGTTAGTTTTAAGTATTCTGAGCACATTTATTTGATTTTCACTTATTTTTTCATACACAATAGGAATACATGATATTTTCTATTTCTGATTAAGGACAACCTTTGATGTGATTTCTCACACTCTTTGTAGTTGTTAGAGAATGTTATTTAATTCCTGTGAAAAAGGGATATAGTGCATTCAAGTACTGAATAAACTGGTGTGATACTATAAAAGCATAAAAAACTTCTTAATAACACCATAAAATAAGGAATGCACTAGGCCTTTATAAAGAACTTTGTATTTCTTTGTCAGGCACAGAGAGGGAGTGGGAGGTAAAGGGGGACAAGTTAAGGGAACAGCCAATATGAAAGCAGAAGGCATCAGCCAATCACAGAAAAGAAAGAAAATTATGAAGAAAATTGGAAAAAAAAAAAAAAAAAACCAGAGTGATTAAAAAAAAAAAAAGATGCATAAAAAAGAAAGTATATATTATTCTGATTTCGCAGCTAAAAAAAACTTGTTCAGCTCAACCATATATATATTTTTTTAATTCATTTTTATGTTAGTTTATGTAATGAACCTGTAATCTCTATTTTACTATCATTTTTTATGCATTTAATTTTTTTTTTATCATTCTGTTTTTTTTTTCAAATATTTATCATAAATTTTCTTTCTCTATCACATTCTAGATAATTGTCTTATGTGATTGGCTGATGCCTTCTGCATTCCTATTGGCTGTTCCCTTAATTTGTTCCTCTTTCCTTCCCATTTCCTTTCAGTCTTGTTCCTGCCTTAAAAGTAATTGCACATCTTCTTTGCACCTGACGAAGAAAGACAAAATTCTTTTGAATAGCTTAGCACATTCTTTATTTTATGGTGTTATTAAGAAGTTTTCTTTTATGCTTTTATAGATATAGTGCAGTCCAAATGTTACCTCCTACGGAAAGTTGTAAGAACAACTGAATAATACCAGACTCATGCACTGGATTTTGTTTTTTTTAAAAAAGGGTTAAGTTATAAAGAATTCACTGTCACATATCCAAAAGATCTGTATGAAGCCATCATTTTCGTGGCACAAAATGATGTGCTCCATGTTCTGTGTGATATTTTGCAACAAGTTGCTATGATGATTGTCACAAAGGCTGCCTGAACTGTTAGATCCTTCAACTGTTATATTGTCTGTAGAATTCCTTGTAAGAAACACTGCTTCTACAAAATATGTAGAAGATTACAACTTATTCACATACATTTCCAAAAACATTACAAAGATTGACAAGACATTTGACAATATTCTGTATATCTGACATTATGTGATATATTTTCATCATAGCGTTTGCTAAAAATTGACCTCATGCTATCAGTTGGCATGTAATCCATAGTCAAATTATCTTTTTAAAAATTTTGGACATTTTCTTGTGGCCAATCATTTTTTCTTTCTTTTTTTTCTTTTCTTTTTTTTTTTTTTTTTGTAAATCAGAATAATGTATGATATTTGCATTTATAATGTTCATTGCTGTGTTTTACATGCCAAGGCATTTAATCCTTTTTTTCCTTTGCAATTTTGATGCAGATTTCAAATTGTTTATGCTGTTTTATTATTATCGTTTTTAAGCATGTGATTCTTAATAAGCATGCAAAGATATTTTTTCTAATTAAACTGCATTATTAAACGTAAGTTAAAAGCATTTGAAATTCATTGTAGAAAAAAGTGATTACGTTGTTTTTGTATCAAAATAACACCAACAGTCTGCTGCCAATTAATGCTGCAAAAATTTTATTCCAGTTGAGGAAAGTCAAGAACAAGAAGAAATTGATAGGTATGAAGAACTTGAAGGATTCATCTTTAGCAAATTAAAGTATGTTGACCATTTTAATCTTTCTCTCTTTGTGCATGTAGTATATAATCATGTAGAATTTGAAAACATTCTGTGAAAATTTTATTTCAAATATAAAAATTTTTCCTTCTCTTAAAAAAGTCATCCCTTTTTTATGAATATTTTAATAGTTTTAATCCATATAGCTATAATTACATATTATCAGTTTCATAATTTATAAATGTTGAGATATTTCTTCAATTATTTTTAGGAAAATATATTCAATATGAGTAAATGCAGTGTTAGCTATTTTATTACTTTTAATAAAACAATGCTTGCTAATTCTAACTTTGCAATAAAGGCATGCTGGTCAAATCATGCAGAAATTAAACATAAATTTTGATGAGAAGGGATCATTAATTAAATACAAAAAGAGATAATATGTAAAAATATTTTTGCTTAATACATTATATAGGACTATGAATTACTATGCATTAGGTGTTGAAACTAGAGGACAAAATTGGAAAATTTCATTAGTGGCCAGTAGTAGCAGTTTATAAGTGGCCACTGTCTTTAAATTAGTAGCCACGTTTCTATTTAAAAGTGCTAAACAGTAAACTCTTGTTAAAATGATATTAGTATTAATTTAAAATTAAATAGCCCAAATAAATATGTTAATATAAACATATTGCAACCAGCAAAAGTAGAATCCTTGATAGAGTGCAAGAAAATTTTACTCTCTTTTTGTAGGAAAGTGGCCATAAGGTGGTGTTAACAGACAGTTTTGTAATAGCCACTTTTTTCATTTAGTGGCTGGTGGCTAGTGCTAATTTTGCCCTTTAGTAGAAACTACACATCGTTCCAGTAACAGATTTTTCTGTATCAATCTGCAGCTAACCAAAATTTATATGCAGCTAACCAAAGTTTATCTGCAGTTCAAAATGCTGGACCAAACTTACTATCACAATAAATAATAGTAATCCATAAAAATAAGCAAAAATTAAAAAATAAATAAATAAATCTAGAACAACCTTAAAGTATATTTTAGCAGTTTTTTTAGGCTCAGCATTTCTTTTTAAGCTGTTATATTAATCTGCAAGGTATAAAATAATCTGCAGTGCTTGCTACAGTATTTTGGTTACTGGCCACATTGGTCTGTTTCTGTTATACACTACACATTAGTTACTTGAAACGTTATATTTCATCAACACTTAGTTTTTAGCAAACACATGCTCTTGTCAAGTATTTGTTTTTTTTTTTAGTTTTTTTAGCATGTGCAAATTTTGAATTCAAAGTTTTTCTTAATTTGCATTTAATATAGTTTATATCAAGTTTTTATATTTTATTTTTTTCACCATCTACACTAGCAGTTTCTGATGTTAGAATTAGTTGAAATTTTCTGTTAAGTATTTCAATAGTGAATTTATATTTGCTTAATTGAATATATGTGTGTTTTTATATTTGTTAATAAAGATTTGACATTCCTTCTGCACTGCTGTAGTGTTCCCCAGTATTTATATACTTTTAGTTCAGTTTTGACTTTATATTTACAGAGAACTACACCCTTCTAAAATAGAAGATTTAGAACAGTTAAAGACTCACATTTTGGAGAGCTCCAAAGAAATACCCACTTTAAAAGTCTGGGAATTACAAGGTACTGTTTAAACATTCATTTATTTCCACTTTTATTTTTTTTTATTAATCTGAAGTTTGCAAATTAATAATATGGATTGACAGATTTTAAATATTAGTTTTGTTTTTTCAACATTTTCTACTTTAATTGTAAAAAATATTTAAAAATTGATTTTAACTGAGACATTTTCAACTCATACCTAAATGTGTTTATTATATAAAGGCCTGTTGTTATCTTATTGCTGTATCATGGAAATTGAAACAACATTTCTCTGATTAATTTACAAGTGCATTCTATTTTATACATAAGAACTTGAAGTTGATGTAGCCTTCTCTTCTCTAAATGCTTTTGTGATATTTTGCATATTATTAATAATGATGATGCTACTCTATTTATAAATACCTAAAAAGAAGATAGTTTATTAAATCATTTAATTAATCATTTAGTAATATAATCATATCGTTTTAAATATTAGGGATTGACTTATTAACCCGGTGTCCCTTTGAGAGTGGCTCACCTGTGTATCTAATTGTTAGGGCACTGGCTACTAGACGAAGAATAGTGGGTTCAAACTCTGACTCAGGCCTGAATGTTTCTAGTGGGTCGAATTCCAGTTTAAATGGAGGTCCCGGTCTGTTTAGCTTTTATGTGCAACAGATTACTGTAGTGTCTCTGACAAACCAACTAATCCTTTAAGAGTGGTGACCCAGGATACGTGCTTTGAATGCCTTGCTTTAAGTCAGTCTCTTTTAGCATTGTCTTTATTACCTTCATTACCATTGTCATTTGGGGGTGTAGTAAAATCATAAATTTTGATTTAGTGATATGCCAATCTAAGTTTTGGAACTCCTGATAAAGATGAAAACAACTTCATACTTCTTCATGTATATGGGTCACCAAAGTGAAAATGGCACTACAGTCGGTTTGAGAAATGGTTTAATAGTATTAATATAAATTAGTATACAAAAGAAAGAAGTAATACAGATGTAACAGATAGGCTAGATAAAGCCATCTTGTTTGTTGAAACAAGTGTCCCAGCAGTCAATGAGACGATGGATACCCTGGGTGAAGAAGCTCCATGGTTGATTGGGGAACCAATTTTCAATGGCAGCTTGGACCTCATTATCATCAGCACATCGCTGTCCCTTCAGACTTTCTTGAGTGGAACAAAGATGTGATAGTCGCACAGCGAGAGGTCTGGGCTGTAAGAGGGATGTTCGAGAACCTCCCAGCGGAATTGCCCCCTTACGAAAATCCTTACACCATCGAAAATGTCGATCTGCGTGACATACACTCCATGCCATACACATTTTGCATTCGATGATAGATTTCACTAGCACTCACATTTTCTGCTGTTAAAAATTGCACAACCCTGCGTTGACACCATTTGGACGCATCCATGATGCGAATGATGCCTTTTAACATGCTCCCATGCTATCACACATGCACCTAGTGGGATCTGACGATATCGCATGCATTCCCAGCACTTTGAGCACTCTATAGCGAGATTTAAGGGATCGGAGAACTTATACCGGGAAAAATTAATGAAGTGACGATTCACTCGAAAAATATTCCGATTGAATCCAAACCTGAAAATTCAATTTTGAAAATAGTACAAGTTAACTATCCCAAAATCTCTCTATATGGCGTAATCTTAAGTGGCAGTAACATTGCGTTGTAAAATAAGTTAAATTAAAATGGTTAAAATTTAATGTTGGAATATTAGAATTTAAGTTAAAAGCTTAATGGTAAAATTTAAGAATGATAAACATTTTCACAAAAGTTGATCCATCTGAAATAGGTGAAAAATAAATTAAGAAAATAAATAACTCACCAAATAGATGACACAGTATTTTATTCGATATGAAATCGTGCACTCAAATCATTTCAAATAAATATAAAACTATACTTATAAATATTTCACAATTTTCTGCCTTCTACTTCACCATGCTTTTAATAAATCACAACTTATGAAGATATTTCAATCTATCAAATATGAGTCGAATAAGAATGTTCAGTTCTTAAAAGTTGAAATCACAATGCTGTACGTTTAAATAAGGATAATGTCTATTGATATTTTAACATCGCTGCAATAGGAGAGTTTATGAATTTTGATATTGTCCGTTAAAATTATAGAAAAGTTTATGAAGATTGTAATTGTCCGTTAAAATTATAGCTGAATCTGAAATTTGTCAACCATTGTTCGTTAGTTGTTTAAGTTCAAAGTTATGATTCTATCAATGGCGATGGGAAGAACTGGATTGAAGATATATTCGCTGACTGAATCGGCACATAGAAGCGACCCAAACGTAAGATTGAAAGAGATGATTATTTCTCACAAGAACCGCTTGCTTCAGACTATCGAGAAATCTTCGCAGGAATGAATAATAAATACTGGCATTGCATTTCGAAGATCTGATGTTGAAGTTGTAGAATGAAATAATTTTCTTCGTAATAAGAAATCAAAGACCTAAGTTTGGCCTAGATTATAAAAGAACATAGCGAGTATACTGGAACTTGACTGTTGCTAGAAGTTTAATACGCCAGAATTATCTCGCCAAAATTCAGCGAAGAGAATAATATCAGAAGTGCAGATGAATATGACAGATCATAGAAATTGTAAAAATTTATATTGTAAGCCTTTGCGCAGCATCTAAAAGTTTAATGAAAAAATTTTTTCCATTGCCTGCATGCTTCGAAGATTGCGACTGAAAACTGCAGATCTAGCTGGAGAACCTCTTCCACAGCCGTATAAAACTCAACTGCCGCCAGGCCAGAGGCCCGACAGCTTAAAAAAAAACGTTGTTCCTCTATCAAGAGTATCTGGCGAAGTGATTCTCCTTCAACTCTCAAAGTACGATCTCTCTCTGAGATTTGAAATCTCCGCCAATCAGAAAAGAGCATTACCCAACGGTTCCGAATCTAACTGTCGCACTTGTGACACCACCTGATGGATTTTTTGAAGAAGCTCACCCACGCGGTCAAAGTCAAATATTAACTGTTGACGACACGTCATTGCGAATGTTCTATGAGCTTCTATCTGTCACCTTGAATCGGACTGATAATGACCTTGCCTCTCGTGAGTCACTGACCCAGCTACAAATGCGCGGGAACTAGGAAATAACGCCTGCTTGTTTACCCGAAACATCTAAATACTCATCAATGGCGTCTGGTCGCAAATCTCGACGAAATTCAAAACAGAAAAAACGAAAGCAATTAAAAATCTATAACTGCCAAACTAATGGATGAAAACAAATGAAATTTTAGCAATTCTAAATAAAAATAAAATTTCTTTCCACTAGATATGTTTTTGAAAGTAAAATATTTAAATTAAGAAATTTTGAAAAATGATTATTGGACTTAGAAATTTTGAAATGATATATGGAAAAGTTCGTTATTCTGAGAGAATTTGCCTGAATTAAAATAAATGAATTTGAACTTTCTGAAAAGAATAAAATTAACAATTAACCAATTTTTTAATCAATATTATTAAAAAGGAAACACACTATATTTTAGAATAATTTATTAAATTTAGACTGTGTGTTATTTAAGAAAAATGGACATTATTTAAAAGTTAGAAAAAGTAAGTCAGAAATATTTTTATTTTAGCTAATTTGAAATGAAGTTTAATTAATATTGCAAAGTGAATAAAATGTAAATTAAATTGAATGAATAAATATCCTAAAACATATGTAATGGAAAGATTCTGAAATTAATTTATATTCACCAAAAGTAAACAATTTAAAAAGAATGTTTGATTTAAAATGCAAAAAATGAAATTTAGCTGAATTAATTTAATGAGTTTAATTAAATTGATGAATAAATTAAAGTTAAATGTAAAATACTGAATAAATTAAGAGTCAAATTTTTAAATCATAACACCCTCTATAGGAGCATGCACAGTCATCTTTCTCTTCAAATGGTGGAGTTATTACAGCAATGTCACTTTCATTTGGGTGACCCTTATAGTAACAACCTGTTATATAACATTAATAATGAAATGCACGAATGTATAGTGCTTAGCTAAGGAATTTAAGTGATGATCCTCTATTCACTTTTGTTTTGAGTTTTTAAAATATTTTATTGATTTTTTTTCTTTTTAAATTACTTTTAAAACTTTAGTTTCTTTTACATATTTCTTATTTGTTGTTTAGAATTGAGTTTACAAGCTGCACAGAGAATTGTGGATACGCCAGTTGAAGAAAGTCTTAGAGTTATGAGGGACATTGCTCAGAATTTTCCAATTCAAGCTCGTTCTTTAATTCATATTTCAGTCTCAAATGATATGAAGAAGGAAATACAGAGAAATCAACAGATGTTTCTGCATCATCATAATCTTGGACCATCAGATGCTGCTTTGTTTTTAAATGGAATGTTCTTCGATATGGAAATGACAGACATTTTTACGTTATTGCAAGTATTGAAGCAAGAAACAAGAGTGCTTGAAGCACTGCATAAAATCAAAATAAAGGACGAACTGCTCACAAAATTACTGAAAATTGATTTTGCCCTAGATAAAGAAGAGTATGCTGTTGATATTAGAGATACTGCTATTCAGGTATAGAATTACCATTGTCATGGTTATTTATTCATAAATTAAAATGTTAGTGTATTATGTACTTTTGTTGCAGGATATGTGTTTCAGTTCGTAAGCCATCCTATCATCTTGTTACTTGCTTACAGTTTTGCTCTCATTTTAATGTACTATAAAAGTAATGTAAAATGCTACTAACACTGTCTTACATTTCTATTAAGTAACATTGTAACAGGGATTGAGAAATCTCTTGAAATGTTAGTATCCAAGCTAGACATTTTAGGCACAACAAAATAATTGCACTGTTTAATAAATAACAATAAGTTTAATATATTAAGTAATTAAAAAGTAAATTTATGCTCACTTTATGCATAAACTTTATGGCCATTTAATTTAAAAGAAGTCCTTCCGGCCTGTACCGGGAGGAAAAGGTAGCTTTCTTATATCTTCGTTTTAAAATTTTAGCTAATGTTACACGAAAACAGCAAGTTAAAATGCAAAGAAACGGTTACAAAAGATTCGTTAATACTGAATTTGAATAAGAAATTCGCCAAATTATTGAGCAATAGCCAAATTGGCTTCATTTATGAAGACTTGTTTTGGTTGCCAAATTTGGCGATATTTTGCCAAATGTTGCCAAGTTTGGCGAGAATTTGGCGCTAACGGATATGAATATATAGTTTTATGCATATGATTAGGAAAATTATTACAACAATGAAAGAAAATAATTTGCGAGTAATCGCGTTAATGTGCTGTTTTGTTTCAAAATGTCAGCCACCCTAGAATTTCAAACTGCTCTATCTCAGCCATTTTTTAAGATAGAGGTAAACCAAAAAAAGCTCTGGAATCCTTGTATCAAGGCCTAACACTTAATTAAAAAATAAATTTGAATTTTTAACTTTTTTGTATATTTATTTTAGTTTTAAATTTTGAAATGGCCGCCATCTTGAAACAAAATGGCGGACCAAGCTGGCCAACGAACTCGGTCGAGACATTAGTGACCTTAATACACACAATCAGTTTCATCAAAATCGATTTATAAATACGGGCGTTATCGTATGACATAGGTCAGATATATATATATATATATATATGGAGATATATATATATATATATATATATATATATATATATATATATATAAATCAACATTTGAACGGAGGGTGGTTTTGGGGTCTGGGGGTCATGATCGGTGAAAATATATCAAAATTTTCCGGAATTGCTTTCCTCCGAACGGCTGCAATAGGTAGCTTTATACTTTTTTGTATTGAAAGCTACCTAATATCAAGTGTTAACAGCTTTCTCAGGGTTAAGATTCTTTAAATGAGTTCCTCTCAGATTAACCATATTAAATTTTGTAAATTCTCTCTGTTTTTCATTGGTTTCTTTTATTTCTAATCAAGTTCATATGAGAAAATCCTGTCTCACACAAAATTATGCTATTCTCTTAATAAGTTTACTTAAATATGAAAGTGGTCTTTCAAAGCTTGAGCTAAGTAGTGTTTTCTTTATGTGTATATCAACTGAAGATAGCAGTTGGTTATATTTTCAAAAAAGTGAAATGTTAATGAATTAAAACTTTTAAAGAAATCTAACAAAAAGTGTACAAATATCTCAAAATGAAATTATCTGTTAAGCTTCAATAAATCCTTGTCAATGCCTCTTCCATAGAACCACTTGATAGTTCTACTCAATTTAAAGAGAAAAAAAAATGTATATTTCTTATCAGTGCAGCCACAGAATTTCACTTGCAAACCACCCAACATTATAAAGATATTGGAATTTCAAAATTTCAGATTCTTTAAAGGTTTTTCTAAGCTGTTTTAATATTTTATGTGAATTCTGATAAAAATTATACAGTTGCTTTGGTATGTTGTTAATTTTTGAAAGGTATATTGTGCCTTTTAATTGAGTTTATCGCATACAAATTCAGTCTATTAGTAATTCAATGATTTGTAATTAAATGCATCTTGCCTGCTATAGAGCCCAATTTTGTTACCAAATAATTTTTTTTCCTACCACTGTCACTACAATGTAATAACAAATTGTTTCTCAAAATAATTCAGATTACTTAATTTACCGCTAAAACAGTGATCTTAAATTTTTGGTGACCTTACGCCAGGGATTTTTCATGCCCTGTAACGAACAATAGTAATTCAGTTAATGAGCCACTTAATAGTGTTATACTATGTAATAAAGTTTCTTCCCATTATGCAATTCAGATATTTATAAAGAATTATTTATTATTTGGGGAAATAAGAAAAAAAAAATGCTTAAATTAAAAAATGTTTACACTGATTTTTTTCTTTTCTTTTTTAAAATCTGTATTTAGTTATAATCATAATGTGAGTGGAACACTTTATAAGTGTATTTCTGTTTTCTGTGATGTTATTAATAGCGAATGATAATAATTTATGAAAATTAGTGAAAATTTATAACTAATTATATTATTTATGAACCTTCCATTATAGTGCATTTAGGGAAGACGGAAAAACCCATAATACAGTTTAAAGTGCGGTAAAACTGAGGGCTTAAAAAATTAAGATTCATAACTTACTAGCAAATGAAGTAGAAAAGTACCATGAAATTGATATAAATAAGAACTAACTGACCCGCTTGGCGTTGCCTGGGCCTGTGATAATAAATTAAAAAACAAATCAAGTTTTTATTATTTTATATCTTTAACCTGATTTTATATGAAATTATGTTTTTAAATGAAAAATTCGCAAAAAAAAAAAATATTAATGTTTAGTGATAAAATGTGCCCATTTTCTTGTTCTTTTTGTCCAAACTCTTTGAAATCTTCATTATTTATAAATAAAACAGTTTCACAGCCCGTGTAAAAATTTCGTGAAAAAATATTGTTATTTAGTTGTAAAAGAAATGTTTTCTTCTCGCTTATTTGTTTGTTTGTTTGTTTTCACGTCGGCTCCTTTAACATAGCAATAAAAAAATAGTTCTCATCTTTCAAGGGAATGGCCTTATTACACCATCCATTTTCAATCAACCCGTTTCAATTCTTCTAGGCTAAACAGGTGAGGCCTTAACCCATTTCCCGTTTCTGAGGGTAGAAGCCTTAAAAAAAATGTCGAAGCATGTGCAAAGAGACGAAACATCATATTAATTTATTTGGTTTCTTTACATTTAAAGTATTTTATACTTATTACAAAAAAAAAATGTCATATTTGTTACCAAAATGTTAGTGCATATCATATGCATATTACAATTTTCTTTATATAATTGTGTATTATTAATTTTATTAAGTTACTTAAAATGACTTACCGTATTTTCTGGGAATAATGCCGCACCGAGTATAACACCGCACTTACTTAAAAAAAAAATTAGTTTAACGCTGCATCTTGTTTAATGCTGTGCCGGTTATACCCCCCACATGGAATATTAGAGAAATTAATTAAAATTATTAACTGATATAAAATAAAACATTTTGAACACAAATAAATAACTTACCTTTTAATTGACTGTACAATTAATTCTACTATGAACATTTATTTATTTTAACAAACAAAAAAATAAGAGAGCACTGAATAATTTTACTATATAGTATCAGAAAAGCCATCAAAATCGTTGTCTTCGGAATCGCTGTTAAACAATTTTAAAATTTCAGGTGGCAAATTATGATCGTCATTTACAAAATCATCTGCATCACTATCTTGAAAGCAATCCTGATCGAATGTTATGTTGGACTGCACATCATCATCACGCTAGAATTATTTCCGATTTTCTGAATGCATTTTTAACCATTTCCTTAGGAATTTTTTCCCAAGTGTCAACAATCCATTGACAAACTAGCACATGCGTTGCTTTGCGCATTCAACCACCTTTAGTAAATGTATGATCTTCTGAAGACATCCACTGTTCCCAAAAATGGTGTATTTGCGCTTTGAAAGCACGATTTAAACTTACATCTAATCTCTAATGGTTGTAATAATTTTGTAAATCTGCCTGGGATGATAGCTAGTTGAGATTTTTGTGAAGCTAGACATTTTTTTAGTTTTGTTTGTTAGATGAGCTTTCATCGAATAATCCATAATCAAAATACAGTTCTTTTGAAAAATGAATTGGGCCTTTTTCATCAGCATTTTTCTGCCCATTCGAGCATAATCTGTTGATTCATCCAACCCTTTACATTGCACAGCATGATTATACCATTCGGAAATGTTTCTTTTAGAACAGTCTTTGGTTTAAAAATTACCATGGGTGGTAATTTATCCCCAGACCCCATACACGAAAGCACCACCGTGAAACTGTTTTTTTTCTTTCCCAGTTGTTATGACTGGGACCGATTTTACGCTGATAAAATCAGCAGTGCGGGATATCGGCATATCAAATGACACGGGAACCACATCCATAGTGCCAATCTGAGATGGATTTAGTCCTAACTGTTCAATCTTTTCTTTCACGAATTTAAGAAAGGACGTTTTCTTTTCTACCCAATCATTGGGTAGGTTTTGACCCACTGTTGTTCGTGTTCACATAGTTAATTTGTTTCATTTAAAGAAACGATTGCACCAGGATGGACCACCTCGAAAATTCTCATATCCTTTTTCACTTGCAATTTGCTTTGCCTTTATCCGTATTAAAACGGTGGATAAAGAACGCCCGTTCTTACGTTGATCTTCTATCCAAGAACAGAGTTCATTTTCTAAATCGGGCCACTGCACCTCTGGCCCCCCGACGCTGAGCTCACTTCTCTTTCAGCATTTCTTGAACCACAGACTCTTGCTTTCGCATTCTTTTATTCTCTTTTCATTTACGTTTAGCTCTCTTGCTGTACTACGATTTCCGTTAAATTTGCTAATCTAATAGCATTGAGTTTGAATTTTGCTGGGTAGCTACGGCGCTTAGAACTCACATTAGACGAGATCTTAAAAGAAAAAATTATATCGGTAAGTAAAAACCAAATAAAAGCATGAGATTCTTAAAACCTTGTTTCTATAATTCCATGTGCACGTGTACAGAATATTGAAAGTTTAAGATTACAATTAGTCGAGCTGTTGCCAAACCATATGTTATTGCCGAAAAAAAATTAATGAACATGGAGTAAAACAGATTCCCGTAGTTAGGATTCAGCGCTGGCGAAGATTGAAGGAGTGAGAAAATGGGAGGAGTTATTCCTAATATGGCATGCAAATCATTGTGACGTGAACTTAAGGAGAGCAATTGTGATTGGATGTGATGTCCGGTCAAAGTGCAATTTTTTACTCCTGAAATTAATTGTTTGTAAACACGCAGATACGTTTCTTCCGTGTGAGACTTTTTTTTTTCCACGATGACATTAGGTTATGGATTTTTTTTTTAACCAGATTTCCAAATTTTTAAATAAAGATCAGAAATACCATTTATAAGCCGCATCTAGTTATTGGCCGCATTTTTGTTTTCAAAATAGTAAAATCTAGTTAATACCGCAGCATTATTCCTGAAAAATACGGTACATACAAAGTCACTCTAAAAGTGCAGTTAAGGTAGAATATATTCTTTTCTAGAGATACGTAAAAAGAATTATCCAAATAAGTTATGTAACAACACATAATATCGCTCAACTGCAAGAAAATTGACACAACTCAAAAATACCACATTTCAGAGGAGATGCAAAAGAAGAGTTAGTAGTGTTTAACTGTAATATAAAACTGTAATACTTAGCTCTGCATACTTAAGAATCAAGACATAGAAGAGATAGGGAGGATTGAGTAAATTTATCCCACCACACAAATTGCTCTCCTTCTGTAATGACAAAATGATATACAGGGTGACTTTTAATTAATCTACAACTTTTAACTGAAATAACTCTCGAGTCATTGCAGATAGCACTACAAATATTTTTTTTTTATTGAAAAGAACGTGGAAAAGGATTTTAAATGATAAGGTTTTCAAATTGAGAACCTTCAGAGGTCATACAATAGTGTAACTTAATCGTCAGTAACAAAATCGAGTGTTTCTTTTTTTGATGCTTGAAAATGAATCAGTTATGGAACTTTTGAGGCTAATAATGTCTGTTGGCTTCTTTTTGTAAACCAAATCTTTCATATGACTCCAAATATAGAAATCATTGATTCATATTTGGTAAATAAGGTGACCAATGCAATGCATCAGGATAACCATTTGGGTATTGATAGGTGATAACTCGGGTTCCAAACTCATTGTTAACGGTGTCAAAAACACTTCTTTAGAAATAGTGTTGCATTATTACCATATAAATACAAATTTTTAACAATAAAAATACGATCTTCAGTTGAATATGACGCTTTGGGAGACATTTTCAAAATTGCATGGAACTGGCACTAAACAAATTCCTTTTATGTCCTCTCTCACTGCATGCATTCATGCCATCTAGTGAGGCTCTGAGAAGTTATTTCAGTTTAAAGTTGTAGGATAGTTAAAAGTCACTCTGTATGCAGCATAATCTAGCTGTTTTATGAATAACCACACATAGACAATTTTCTTGTGCAAGATGCACCTAAGTTAGGCCTATTAGTGCAATAATATGCAAAATGAATTTTTTGGAGTTGCCTCTTTTCTTGCAGATGGCTACTGTATTTTTTGTTCTTTAACAGCATTTGTTTATTTTACTGTAAAATTATTGTTGTAACAGTTTTTTCAGGAAAAGAACGAAATATATTTTGAATGATACATAATTAGCAGTTTGTCATAAGAAATAATTAAGACATAATTTATCATGTCATACATATTTTTAAATGTTGTCTGACAGAAAGGAGCCATTTAGAATAATATGATGTGCAGTTAGAAAAAAACAACATCCACATTTAAACTAATCAAAATGAATATTTTAAAATTATTTTTATAGCTGTTTGTACCACTTAGATTTATTGGCATGTAGGTAAATTATTTAAATATTAGTTTTAGGATTTAAAAAATAATGACTATGCTTTGTTAAAATGATACTATTTTATTTAATAGATATGTTTATATAGCTAAATTTTTGTTTCTTACAGTATATAAACAATATTGGAACAGATCGTCTATTTTTTATTTTATTTTTTTATTAACAATCCTTTGTAGATATCTCAACTGCATAATGTGAAGAAACATTATTATTCAGAAGTTGGCAATAATAACCTGGCAATTGAACCTGGGTACTTTGGCTTGCTGTGCCAACGCCTTTCCTACTGAGCTATCCCAACAGTATCCTGGTTGGCATATTTCACTCTTATTTGTAGGTTCGAGTCCTGGTCCTGGCATTTTTCGCTGTGTTGGAATAAATCTCATCTATGATACTCCAACCATTGAATATAATTTACCTAGTTGAAAAATACTTTCCTCTGTTCACTATGACCTAATTACCTGGTACACAGGAGCTTCCGTGTTATTTCAGATTCATCATGCAAAAAATTCTAGTCGCCAGTTAAAAAATCTTTATCTGCCCACTTCCCAGTCATTTATTTTCAAAAAGCACAAAATTTTTTTATGATGCATTGAGAAAAAAATAATAACAAGCGTAGTTTAGTATTATCAGTTACATAGTTTAGAATAGTAGATAATTTAGAAAGATAATGTAAACTAAGTTTACTAATGAAACTTATCAAAATTACATATATCTGGAAAAAAAAAAAAGAAAGACTGTACAGACAGAATTAACCGGCATGTAAGGGAAATGCTGATTCCCGAATGCTTCAAATGTCAAGATAGTTGAATGCTACAAAATCCATATTTGATGAGAGGGGCATTGGTCAAGCAGGAAAATTACCTATTTTCTGGTAAAAAAAATTCTGATTTTATTATTTTAAAATTTGCATTTGATGAACATATTTTTGCCAAATAAAAAATGAAAGTCAAACATATGTTTTGTTTAAAGATTTAAAAAACTTGGTCGCCAGATAGAAAAACCTGGTCACCAGTGGCGACCGCATTTGTCAAGCCCTGATCACAATATATGAACCAATTAATATTGATATTGGTGATATATTGTGATAACTACCTCTTAAAGTGTGTGGGAATAGAAAAATTCTTAATTTCGAAAGATAAATGGTATGGTAGTAGTAATTTAACTAAAAACAGGTGTAGAAAACAATGAATCAATGTTTTACACCATTTTCTCACACAGCATCCTTTAAATGTTATAGTTTCATATTTGTACAAAATAGAAATATTTTAGGAAAAGGTAGCATTGTTCCATATCTATTTGCACTTATACCATTTCTTGCATAGTGTTTTTCTTTAAAAATAGTATATTCCGTATTCTTCCTATTTTATGCATTATTTATTAATAACATTTTAATATTTAATTTCCTCGTGTATAACTGAGAATTTTATAAAAAGAAATTAAAATAAAATGTTCTTAAATTTAGTATGTTGCTGATTTTAATATGATTAAAATAAGTGAAAAGTAAAAGCAAAAACTGAAATTAATTTAATGTTACATGTGATGTTAGATATTTTTCAATCTTTCTCTAGGGTATCAATGCATTCTTAATAATATAAAAAAATTCACTGTATTTATACCTTTCTATCTATTTACTACCGGAATACAACACTGAAACCTTTTTTTAAATATAAATATTCAAATTCCATTTGGAAATAGTTTTATTTAAAATTTACTTTTTTGGTAAATATTCATTTTAAGCAGAATTATTAAGACAGGTTATATTAAATTCACTCTACCGATAATACGACAGAGAAGATTTGAGTGCAGCATAGGTAATACTAGACATTAGTAGCTTGGAAGCTCAAATCAAAAACAACCAATCACAGTGAACGAGCGCAGAGGCTTCGCTTTGCCAATGTGATGAAAAGAGAAACCTTACCATTAGTAGACTACGATTGGTTGCTCACGAGCTGAGATTCCCAGCTGCTAAGCTCTAGTTATAACCAGCACATATTTTAACACATGTTTATTGGTTTGTTATATCAATTTCTTGATATATTGCAATGTATCAGGACCAATAGCAGCAGCAGAATTAAAACACAGACTATTACAGTATTATTCAGTAACGAACAGACAGTATAATTTGTGGTTTTCTCATATACTGAACTATTGTGATATATCGGGATATTAACGGAAAGATGATCACTGTAGGGGATATTCTGGTTTGAATGGAGCAGGTCAGCAAATAAATATTATCAGGTGAAAGAAAGGATTGAAGAAGATATCATGATACTACAGATGATAGGTACAGAATATTGGATCCTTTTCTCAAGTTTCAAAGTCGCAGTGGAAAGAGAAAGGGGGTATTGCATTATATCGGTAGAGTCAGAGCTTAGATATCATTATTGGGATATATCGTCAGAATCAGAGCTTAGATATCGTTATTGTGATAGTTTAAAAATATCAATATTTGACCAATGTATTGATAAATAATCTAGCCCTATAAGTGATGCTATTTTATATAATAAATATGTGTATATAGCTATATTTTTGTTTCTTGTAGTACATAAACAATATTGAAACAGATCGTCCTTATCGTAATTGGCCTGGCAGCGTCCAAGATCTTTTAAGACCTACATATCCCGGAATGCTTCGCAGTGTGAAGAAGAATATTTATCATCTTGTAAGTTATTTTGTTTTTTTTTTTAATTCAAAAAATGCATATTTGTATAAAATCTTTTTTATTTATTAAATTATTGAATTTGATTTAAATTCATGTTAGGTTATGATATTAGTCAAAGCACTTTACAATCCCTGAACTTTGTTATTGAATTTCTAAAGTTTGTAAAATAAGGAAAAATTGGATTTTATTTTTTTTATTTTTAAAAAGACATTTATTATATATATATATATATATGAATGATTATAAAAAAAATAATAATCCTTAATCAAACTTTGTAATATTTTATTTATGTTAACCTCTTTATTACGTGTGTAATATTTTTAAATTTTTTACCCTTTTCTTGTTTGCACATTCTCTTAAAAATCCATACATTTAAAATATGGCAATATGAGTAATTTTCTTTTGAAAAATCCTCATCAATGTTGAGTTGTTTTATTTTTTCTAATTGAAATTATTAATTTATCAATGTCATGTAATATTTAAAAAAAAAAAAAAAAAAAGAAAGAAAGAAAGAAAGAAATTATATCATCCATTGTTGTGGGGAAATAAGGATTTTTTACCATACACTCAATGATGCCATTTCCATACAAAATTTTTAAATGTATCTTTTAAGTTGATTACTTGTTATTTTTAAAGGATCATCATGATAATTTTTCAATTTTTTATTAAAAAATTTACCTGACTTTGGTTTAATTAGACTAGTAAATTATTAGTTTGCTCATCATGTTTATTTATATAGCAGGACACTAGAGGTTTTTTAGCATATTCCGTCTGAATTTCTCAAATACTTGCTGTTTAAAATTCATATTTAAAAAACTGTATAAAATCTCACAATTATAAAAGTTCATTTAAAAAAAATACTAGGAAGCTCTTCTCGCTAATCTCTGTCTGGAACATGCAGGCTCTTAAAACATGCTAGTTTGCTCTGTTTTAAAATATCATCCAATTATAGAAGATTAAATGATATTATCACAACCAGTTGTCAATCTTCTGTAATCAGGTTGCTATTCATTTCCCTTTGACTAGGGGATTTTTCAGTACCCAAGGCTGCATCGACTGTTGTCGTGACAACTGATGGTGGTTTTCATGATTAAGAAAGATAAATTACACACTTGAAAATCAGCTTATACTATAAAATGGTTAAATAAAAAAGGTGCTGCTTTCCGGACTTCTACAACATTTAGAAGAAAGGTTTCCTTTTAAATGCTCTAAGATAATCATTTTAAATATATCATTTTCATCAACTACTTTTTTTTTTAGAATAGGGAGATTAGTTTGATTTTCAAGTGCTTTCCAATGTATATTTTTGAAGACTTTTATAATTGTACTTTATATTGTACAATTGGCCTTCTATTTTTGATTTGCAATGTCATTGAATTACCCTATCTTATTTTAAATCCGAGATTAATTTAATGATGTTCAATGTATGCTAACTGTATTTTAAAATAGTAGTAGTGTCAGGAAGTATATATAATATGTTATTTATTGCAGTTTTGTTGCTTTTCGGGGCTTATTGTAAGTTATTGCAGTTTTTTTTCTAAATTTTTGTATTTCCTGAAATATCAGTAGATTTAGCTTAGCCATTATTAAAATATTCTAAATAATTCAATGTCACTGAAATATTGATTTAAATTATAATTTAAAAAATGTTTTGAAGATAATTTTAAGAATAAATTTTAATGCAAATTTTTGTTAATAAAAAGTAGAACAGTAATCTGTAATATGTTTTTTTTAACACAATTTTTCAAAAATAAAATTTACTTAAAAATGTTTATATATTTTTAAGGGAACATTTTACCTGGTTACATTTGTCTCTTGCTTTTTTTTTTATATGTTGTGGTAGCACATACAATGTATGATTTAAAATATTTTTAGGTTATTATTGCCGATCCTTCCCAAAGTAATGCAAGAGATATTTTCAAGCTGGCTGAGTCTTTCTTTGTTCATAAAGCTCCAATCAGGTAATATAATAACAGTTGATGTCAAATGTTTTTACTTTAAATATTACTAAACTGCACTTTTCTATTTTTTTTTTTTTTTTTTTAAATTCTAAAATCAAAATTTTATTTCAGACTTTTAATAAAAATTCTGAGTTTATAATACTTATTTTTTATTTTGTAATTTATTGTGTATTGAAAGTTTAAGTTGTTTTGTATTCTCCACCTTATACTTTGTGCTTGTGTGTTTGATTTGACCATCAATTCATAATAATAAAAGTTGATTGCACTTCCACAACTATCCCTTGGTTTTAAAGTCTTACCTGTGCCATTTGGTTCAACAAATAGGGTATTTGAAGTTATCTTAAGATTTTTTTCTTTTTTGCTGTTTTTTTTAATTTGGCTAATGAATGTTTTATTGTATGCATGTGCTAACATAACACAGTTGCTTTGAAATTTAATTGGATATTTTGGTTAACAAATATTTCAGCTAACAAATGTGATTCTGGAACAAATTATTTTTGTTAACTGAGGCGGCATCATAGTTAGTTATTAAAAGTCTCCATGGAAGAGAATTTCACTTGCTTACTCTGAATAAACTTACATATAAATTATCAATTTTTGAATTAAAAAAAATAGAATTGATATTTTTTTTTATCTTGATTAAATAATCTATGAGAAGTCTTTATTGTGTGTGTGTGTATATATATATATTTTTTCAAATAGTCTATGAATGTGTGTGTGTGTATATATATATATTTTTTCAAATAGTCTATGAATGTGTGTGATTTCTTCTATCTGTTAAAATCTTTTGTAGGTAGATCATGCATTTTCTTCATTACTTGCGTCCTTGCGTGTATGTTTCTGTATGTACACATTTCTATGTACATAAACATATTTAACATTTTATTGATATAAGACATTCAGAGTTAAAGTAGATCAAGTACATTAAAACAGTATCCAGAGGTATTGGGAAATTAAAGTTAGTCTCATGCATTTCACCCAGAATCGTTGGAGACTAGTGCCGTTTGTTGTTCACATTTTCAACATAGGACTTGGTTTATTACAGCACTAAACAAATTACTGTCTTTAGAAGAAGAATTCACTGAAAAAGTGGACTTGATCCACTTTGATTCTGGATGACTCATATGTCAAAATCATTCCTTGAAAATACTATATGATATTGTTTTTATAATGCTTTTGTATTTATGTCAGTTTTTTCATGAACATTCTGTTTTCTACTTAAGGATTGGTCTTCTGTTTGCTGTGAATACGAATTCATCTGTAAATGGTTTTCACGATGCAGGTGTTGCTTTCATGAATGCATTTAACTTCATCAGCCAAGAAAAAACACCCTATGATGGATTATCATTCATAACAGATGTAATATATTATTTATTTAGTTACATTGTATATTTTAATTGCTTAGAAGTTTTTGTCACTTTTGCTGTGTGCAACTCTTCTCTTTTTCTTTTCTTTCTAACTGTGTCAGTAATTAAAAAGTTTCTTATCAGTCATTATTTTTTTTAGTATTTTAATTGACTATTTAGTAAATTTAGATTTAATTTATTATTAAAACCAATCTAGTTCATTGTTTCTAGAAAAATCTTATCTATTATGATACTTTAGTTTTTTTGTGCATGTGTAGTGATGATTCCCCCATGTGTTTAAAATCTGTTTGTATATTACTCCCTTTTCTCGGATAGGTGATCTCTTCTCCGCCTGATGAAGGGATCTACTAATTAATAATTCTTGAAGCTAAAGTTTTAGTTTTAACTGAATTTTATGTTACAAGTTCCCCTTATTATATAAACTTTTAACAGAACTATCAAGTATCTAGAATTCTTGAATAATTATCACATGATTATTAAAGTTATACCATAAATTCCTCGGATGTCTGTACAAAAGATGCACTGAAATCATATAATACCAAATTTTATTACCATTTCTTCAAAGTTTTACATTTATTTGAAAAAATATCAAATCAAAAATTATTACAATATTCCATGAGATAATAACAATATCCAGTTTATAGATGGCTGCCACAATAGTTGGTGTAACGTCCGTAATCATGATTCCTACTGCAAATATTTCAGGTATTTGCACCTAAGTTCACAATTATCCCCGTACAGTCTTAAGAATAAGACACTTTGAGATGCCTTCAAAATTTTTGTGCTTATACATTTTCTTTCTTATTTGTGATTAGATATATGTTGGTTTATGTTCACCAGCTTAATGGTACTGAAGGTAGTGTAATTTTTTTTAGGTTTATGCCAACACTGAAGAAAAAGATATAACTTCAGAAAAAATTATTTCACATTTCAAGACTCTGTACTCCAATGAAGATCTGGACTTAATCTTTGGATTCGAGACCGACTATGATGCTGGCAGAAAGGTAAACTTCCATCTCAAGTTTTACTAAATGAGTTAAGTTTGAGGATAGAATTAGTTTTTGTGTATAAAACTGTTTCCTAATAATTTTATTTCTTAACATATTAAGATTAGATTGCATTTATATATATAGATTACTCAGAACTCTCACACTTTTATGTGTTGCTTAAAAGATTTTTGTATGTGTAAGCTTCTTAAAGGTTTTATGTAAAATTATGTAAATGAATTATGCAAGTTCTGTTGAAAAGTAATATGCTATACCTTTCAGAATTTTAGTACAATCTTAATACATACCTGCCGAGTCATTTTTTAAGGGAGACTTCCATATTTTGAGGTCATCTCCCATATTCCTATTTGAAAATTACTGAGGCAAATAATTTTTTTTTATCTGGAGGCACGGCAGTGCCTCCGCCAAGTCGAGAGAGGACAGCCGTAAGCATACTTTTCTGGAAGCAACTCAGGGCACTTTTGACCCCCCCCCCCCATATCTGCGCGCTGGAGTATCCCAAAAATTTGAAACTTCGTTTTTCTAGAGTATTTGGCACACAGGACCAAAATTTAAAATTACAACTTTCTGTCTTTTCTAGTTCAGACGATATATGAACTCAAACATTCGATTTTTTGTCACTCACTCACTCACTCGTTCACGCGTCATCAAAAAGATTAGGTAGATCCCGTAGCCCTAGAAACTTGACATATGGAAAAAAAGGTAGTGTTTAGGATACAAAGAAAGGAAAAATTATAAAATCCGGAAAATTCGAAAAAAAAACATTCGAAAATTCAACAAATTCCATCAAAATTGAAAATTGAAAATAATACGATCTTGTAGTCTTAAAAACTTAAGATTCGGTGTGAAGGTAGAGTTTAGTATCCAGAAAAAGAAAACATCAAAAACACCAAAAAAATCGAAAAATTTAAAATAATCCGATTTTGTTGCGCTAGAAAATTGGAATTCGGAATAAAGGTAATATTTAGGATGCAAAATAAGAAAAATTAAAAATTCCGGAAAATTCAAAAAAAGAAATTCAGAAATTCGAAAAATTCGCAAAAAAATTTGAAAAAATTAAAATAATTTGATTTTTTAGCCTTAGAAACTTAAATTTCACAGTAAAGATAGTGTTTAGGATTCAGAATAGGTTAAAATAAAAAGCGCAATAAAATTCGAAAATAAAATCAAAAAATCGGAAAAATCTAAAAATAAGGAAAATTTGAAAATAATTCGATTTTATAGCGCTAGAAACTTGAAATTTGGAATAAAGGTAATATTTAAGATACTAAATAAGGAAAAATTCAAAAATATGGATAATTCAAAAAATACCCATAAATTAGTGCAGACGATATATGAACTCAAAGTTTCGATTTTTTGTCACTCACATACTCACTCACTCTCGCGTCATCAAAAAGATTGGGTAGATCCCGCAGCCACAGAAACTTAAAATTTGGAATAAAGCTAGTGTTTTGGAAACAAAGAAAGGAAAAATTATAAAATCCGGAAAATTAAAAAAAAAAAAAACATTCGAAAATTCAAAAAAAATCAAACAAAATTGAAAATTGAAAATAACACGATCTTGTAGTCTTAAAAACTTAAAATTTGGTGTGAAGGTAGTGTTGAGAATTCAGAAAAAGAAAACATCAAAAACACAAAAATAAATTGAAAATAAAATCGAAAAATTTCAAATAATCCAATTTTGTTGAGCTAGAAACTTGGAATTCGGAATAAAGGTAGTTATTAGCATGCAAAATATGGAAAAATTATTGAAAAAAAATTAAATAATTTGATCTTTTCGCCTTAGAAACTTAAAATTCGTGGTAAAGAAAGTGCTTAGGATTCAGAATAAGTTAAAATAAAAACGCAATAAAATTCGAAAATAAAATAAAAAAATCGAAAGAAATCGAAAAATAAGGACATTTTGAAAATAATTCGATATCATAGCGCTAGAAACTTGAAATCTATACTATTATATAAAGAGGAAACGGTGACTGACTGACTGAGTGACTCATCAACGCCCAGCCGAAACTACTAAAGTCAGGGTCACGCAATTTGGACTGTAGATTGCTGTTATGGCCTAGGCAAGCAATAAGAAGGGATTTTTGAAAATTCCCCCCCCCCTCTCCCCCCCCGAAGGGGGTTAAAGGGGGGTTCGAATGTTTTAGTTCATTTTGCCATATCTCAGCAGCAGTTATATGTAGGAGCTTGAAATTCCAGAAAACAAATCTACTAGAAAAATGATTAAACACCTATTTCAGCGATTTTAGAAATTCCCCCCAGAAGGGTGTTAAAGGGGGGTGGTCGAATGTTTTAGGTCATTTTGCCATATCTCAGCAGCAGTTATAGGTAGGAGCTTGAAATTCCAGAAAACAAATCTACTAAAAAAATGATTAAACACCTATTTCAGTGATTTTAGAAATTCCCCCCAGAAGGGGGTTAAAGGGGGATGGTCGAATGTTTTAGGTCATTTCGCCATATTTCAGCAGCAGTTATAGGTAGGAACGCGGAAATCAGGAAAACATATCTACTAAAAAATGATTAAACATGTATTTCAGCAATTTTAGAAATTCCCCTCCCGGAGGGGGTTAAAGGGGGGAGGTCGAATGTTTTACGTCATTTCGCCATATCTCAGCAGCAGTTATAGGTAGGAGCACGAAAATCGGGAAATTAAATCTACTAAAAAATGATTAAACACGTATTTCAACGATTTTAGAAATTCCCCCCCTGAAGGTGGTTAAAGGGGGTGATCAAATGTTTTAGATCATTTCGCCATATCTCTGCAGCAGTTTTAGTTAGGAGCACGAAAATCAGGAAAACAAATCTACTAAAAAATGAATAAAACACATATTTCAGCAATTTTGGAAATTCCCCCCAGAAGGTGGTTAAATGGGGGGGGGGGGGGGGGGTCGAATTTTTTAGCTCATTTCGCCATATCTCAGCTTTTATGTAAGAGGGCGAAATTAATTAAAACAAATCTACTAAAAAATTGGTTAAACACGTATTTCGGTGATTTTGGAAACTCCCCCCAGATGGTGGCTAAAGGGGTATTCAAAAGTTTCGGGTCATTTCGCCATATCTCAGCAGCGGATTTAGGTAGGAGCGTGAAATTCAGGAAAACACATCTACTAAAAAATGGATAAACACGCATTTCAGTGATTTTAGAAATTCCCCCTGAAGGGTTTTAAAGGGGGTGGTTTTGAAAATTTTAGAACATTTTGCCAAATCTCAGCAGCTGTTTTATGTAGGTGCGCGAAATTCAGGAAAACAAATGATTAAACACGTATTTCAGTGAATTTAGAAATCCCCCCCACCCCTCGAAGGTGGTTAAAAGGGGATTCGAAAGTTTTAGGTCATTTCGCCATATCTCAGCAACAGTTTTAGGTTTCAGCGCGAAATTCAGGAAAACGAATGTAATAAAAAAATTACATTGTCACCCGTGCAAAGCCGGGACGGGCCGCTAGTTTGGAATAAAGGTAATATTTAAGATACTAAATAAGGAACCATTAAAAAATATGGATAATTAAAAAAAAAATAGAAAGAAAGAAAGAAAAAGAAAAAGTGAGAAATTGAAAATAATATGATCTCGTAGTCTTAAAAACGGAAAATTTGGTGTAAAGGTAGTGTTTAGGATTCAGAAAAAGAAAAAATTAAAAACACAACAAAAATTGAAAATAAAATCAAAAAATCGAAAAAAAAAAAAACGAAAATTTGAAAATAATTCGATTTTGTAAAGCTAGAAACTTAAAATTTGGAATAAAGGTAGTATTTATTATACAAAAATAAAAAAATAAAAAAAAAATCTGTAAAATTCGAAAAAATGAAAAAAATTCGATTTTGTAGCTTTAGAACTTAAAACTCAGCGTAAACTTATTGTTTAGGATACAGAAAAAGGAAAAATTAAAACACAATAAATTCGAAAATAGAATAAAAAACTCGAAAAAGATCGGAAATTTCAAAATAATTCGATTTTGTAGCGCTAGAAACTTGAAATTTGTAATAAAGGATACAAAATAAGGAAAAACTAAAAAATACAGAAAATTATAAAAAAAAATTCAAAAAAATCAAAAATTGAAAATAATTTTATCTTGTAGTCTTAGAAACTTAAAACTTGGTGTAAAGGTAGTATTTACTATTCAATAAAAGGAACAATTAAAATATTCGTTAAATTCGAAAATAAAACCGAAAAATCGAAATATCTTTAAGAAATCGAAAATTTGAAAACAATTTGATTTTGTACTGCTAGAAACATTAGTTTTAAGATAATTGTCCTATTAGCTAGTACAACGCCCCTAATTGTTTTATGTTATTTCCCCCGGATTATGGTTTTCTTTTCTTTCGTTATAGAAAAGTTCTGCTATAGACTGGCTACGATATAGGCGATTTCTTTATAGACAGGTTTGTTTTCTTTCACAGGTTGTACTCTATTTACTTCACATATGAAATATGGATTGTTAAATGATGTTAGCCCCACAAAAATTTTCACAGCTCCCCCTACCCTCCCGACATTACTGGCTGGTTTTGGCTTGATAGTCCTTTCTAAATAAAATCATGGTGACCCTAGGATTCACTTGATTTATCTCTAAATTGAACCTAAATGATCCTAAGAAGACGGATCAAATAATTACTATATTGGCATGACAATCAGGTAACTTAGAATTAAAATCGAAAAATCAATAAATTTATAAAAAGTCGAAAATTTGAAAATAATTCGATTTTGTAGTCCTAGAAGCTTGACATTTGGCAGAAAGGCAGGGTTTACTACACAAAGTAAGGAACAATAAAAAAAATCTGTAAATAATAAAAAAAAGACTAAAAAAAAAACGAAAAAAAATACATCGAAAAACGGAATATAGTTTGATTTATTGGAAATTTCCGGAAATTTTAATTTTGGCTTTCTTTTTATACTAAAAAGTTCTTTTATGTTAAATATCAAGTATCTAGGGCTGCGAGTAATATCTAAGATGGATAGCACCTATCCTGGAAGCAATTGAGAGTAGTTTTGACACTCCCCCTCCCATAACTTAGTGCTTGCCTAGGAACCTGAAATCTCTTTTTATCTACAGTACTTTGCGAACGAAACTAAAATTTCAAATTTTTGATACCTGTAAATTATAGGGACAGAATGTGGGCTTAGCGAAAATCAGTGGATGATCTCGAAAAAGAACCCAAAATCAAGAAAAGAAGGATTACTTACAAAAAGAAGTGAAATCTCATCAAAAAATCACCTGTAAAAAATGCAGCCAAGTCTCGTAACTCATTTACCGTAAAAAGTACTGAGATCGTATAAAGCCAAGTTTAACTATCTTATTAACTCTGAAATTTTCATTCACAAATCACTCCTAGTCTCTACATCTTTAGTTAATTATTATTTTGTGACTTGGCAATTACGCAGCACAGGGAATTTATTACACCTTACTATGTTATGGGATGGGATGGGATAATTTAATTAAGGCAAATTATATACGCACAGGGAAGTTATTACACTTTAATATGTTATAGTATTATTTGATTAAGACTAACTATATACATCACATTCTCGTGCTACGTAATTGCCAAGTCACAAAATAATAATTAACTAGAGACTAGGAGTGATTTGTGAATGAAAATATCAGAGTTAATAAGATAGTTAAACTTGGCTTTATACGATCTCAGTACTTTTTACGGTAAATGAGTTACGAGACTTGGCTGCATTTTTTACAGGTGACTTTTTGATGAGATATAATGTACATACTACATGGGAATGGGAAATAGCCTTAAAATATGGGATTATCCCTTAAAAAACAGAAGGCAGTTTTCTTAATAGAATATTATGTATGAATTATGTTTGGTTAAACAGCATTTCTTTATTTGTGTGAGATGAAATATGATTTTGTGACAACTTTTTTGAAAGACGTAAGGAAAATGCATGTCTTATTTCAAAAACTAGAATTGTCAGTGATATTTCTGAATAAAAATTGTACAATTTTTCCTTTAAATTTGAATAGATGCACTACTTTTTATTTTTTTATTTTATATTTTAAACTAGTGTGTGTGTGTATGCTTTTGGAAAGCTAAAATTTTTTTGATGGTCCATGTAATTTTTATTGGGAATTGGTTCTGATTCAAATTGTCCCAACTTTAATCATCTTTTTAAAGTGAAATGCAGCATTTTCCATTTTAGAATGGATCACTCTTACTTTTAAAAAAAAAAAGGGGGGGGGGGGGGTGTTCCTAAAAAATTTAATTATTTAATGTTTGTTTACGAGTATAATTTCTAGACCTCTCAAATAAATTTTGTTTGTCAGACTATTTGTTCTCTGACTTTTCTTTGAACTGCTCGGAAGGACTCAAAATTCAGATAATTATTTACATTTTTTTTTGTTTTGTTTTAAATGGGGTTGTAAAAAATTGAAATATAATTTATTTGATTAGTATAATATTTGAACAGTTATTTCATGAATAATATGAGTAGTGATAAGTACCATACTCCATCTTATGCAGTGATTATCATAAGATGGTTGCTATATTTAGTATTTAGAATTAGAGTTCTTTTAATGTTTTTTGTATATATATATATATATATATATATATATACAATGTATGTATATATATGTATAATGTATATATATATATATATATAATGTATATATATATATATATATATATATATATATATATAATAATAATATATCTAATAATAATTAATATAATAATAATAATATATCTAGAAAAGTGTTCAATTTGAAGGGGCTTTTTTTTCTTATTAATGATGTTTTTTCTTTTAACTCAGACTGCTTGGGAATTCATAAATAGAACAGGAATCGGGAAGCCACCCCAAGTTTTGATGAATGGCGTCATGCTGAAACAGATGCAGGTAATTTCTTTTACTATTTGTTTAAATATTCCTTTTTTATAAAAGCTCATTTCAAGCATTTTTTGTGTGTTATAGGTGATATATTTTAATTTTACATATACTTATAAAAAAGTGAAAATTTTAAATTTTTTAAAAAATAGTGAAACTGGTAGAGCCATTTTATTTGATTATCATTCAAAATAAATCATAATGCACACAGTTTTAGACAGACTAATTAACTTATCAATAAATGAATACAACAAAGGCATTATTTTTTTTTTCTATGCACTGCGACCACAGATCCAGTGTAAAAAGACAAATTCTTACACATGAATCATGGGAAATGTATAGAATAATGTTGTTTTGATTAACAGTTGATAAGGATTAAAAATAAAGTCATTATCAAGGGAATTCCTAAAAGTTAATAAATATAGCCAAAATATTTATTATTATTGTTTTTCATTACTTAAAATTCTATCTTTCTTATATAACTAGAAGATAGCCGTCAGAACGACGTGTTTGCATTTTTAAAAGAGTGATATAGCATTGCATTATTTCATCTTCATTCATTGCATTTTAAAAAGTCTATAACCTTCAGTTTCTTATAAATAATAATAATAATAAAACTGCAAGTCCTAATATATTTGTTAGCTAATTGTAAAAAAAAAAAAAAAACACATTATAAGATTGAAAAATCAAGTCTAAACAGTAAACATTCACTTGTGATGCCACTCGAAATAATATATTTTTTAGGAATAACAATGGAGCAAAAATCATTCACGGCTGGAAAAAAAAAAAAAAAAAAAAAAAAAAAAAAAAAAAAAAAATTCAAATAGGCCGAATATAAAAATTTTAACAATATTTCATTTAATACAGACTTTCGCCTGCCTTAAATTGGCATTTTTAAAGAAAGTTTTAATGGAGTTCGTTCAGATCACCTAATTGCCAATGAGCTCCACTGTCTATATTTTAATAATCTCAAAGGAATGAATCGGAAACATTCATAATCATACATTGTTTTTGAAATCGTGAAATGATTGCAAAACTGTTTTTAGTTTTGCATGTTTTATATTGCCATTGAGCAAAATTATTGCATCCATGGTCTATATTTTAATGAATCTCAAAGGAACAAATCGCATATTGTTTACCATCGCTGATTGCTGGGTGATACAATTTTCAACGCAAGATATATCGAAAAACATGCATATTTCGATGTAACTCATCACTCAAGTTGTTTTTTGTTTTTCACAATCTTACTGAAAACGTTAATCTTTTGCAGTTTTATTGAAAAAATTAAATCTCTGAAAATTAAAATAAAATGGCTGATTTCAATGAAAGATTATCGGGATCCGGATGAATTCACTCCGGAAGTGTTATACACTTAGTACTATTATATATATAATAAAGTTAAAATTTCAATACTATATCTGTATAATTTAGAAGTTATAAAGTTTTTATTTACAATTATTATTTTTAAAAAATATTATTGAATGATTTGTTTTATACTAGCTTACTGCTGACATGTTTGAAGAAGCCATATTAACAGAAGTGATGCGCCAGACTCCATTCATCCAAAAGAGTGTCTATAAGGTATTTATTTTCAAAAATATTTTTGAGTTTTTGCTTGACTTTTAGCTGTTTAATTGTTTTGTAGCATTTATATGTGGGCACAATATGGTGGGATGATAATCCAATCTCCAAGCTAATATTTAACTCTGTATTTTCATAAATTGGCACGGCAAACTTTTTTATGTGTGTATGTGCCAAAAATTCACGAACAATAGCAAAACAACATTGTAATGCACCAAACTTTTTTGCAGAAGAAAGTTGCAGCGTATGTTATTTATGCAAAAAATGGGTTCAGCCATTTTCATGCATTAAAACAACTATGAAACTTTTTTTTTTTTACTGACTTTCTTTTAAAATCCTACATGTATTTAAACCTAATGTAGGAATCAGAGTAAAATCATTGACATTTAGAAATATGATTAAACAGACAAAAAGCTTTAATTAGTTAGATACATGAGTTTTTTTTTTTTTTAATAAAAAAAAAAATCTAATCTTTTGTCTTTATCATTTTTTGGGAGACTGACTAAGGCAAATGCTAAAAGTAGTTAATAAAGAGTAGAAGGTTAGAATATTTAGATAATTATTGTTGGTAGTAAGTAAAAAATAGGGCAAAAAATGAAAACAAGTCCTTCTGGTTCAGCTTAAAGAGTAGATTTATTTATTTAAGTACATGTGACACATTTAATACAAATTAAACAAAAGTGGCCTTATAAATGAACTATAAGAGCAACATACTTGAATAATGAATTCATCCAAGATACTTGCAAGATCAGTACACTGTCTGAATTAGGTTTGAATTGGTTCAGTATTTAAGATGTTATTATAATGACAAGATTTTACATGCTTTGCTTTTGTGTGTCCCTGTACTGTAAGAGTTTCATGGTTGATTAACTATCTCATGCTAGATACTTGCAATACACTTCCCCAATTTGATTCGAATTTGCTCACTATTTTGAACGTTATTGTGATAGAAAATTTTTATTTTTTGCTTTTATGTGTCTTTGTAAACAAACTATGAGAGCTACATACTTTATTAACAAACTCATCCAAGATATTTTCAAAATCAATACATTATTCCAATTAGATTCAAATTGGTTCAGTATTTCGAATGCTATCATGGTGACAAATTTTCATGTTTTTTGCTTTTGTGTGTTCTTGTAAGCAAATTATACCTGGTTTACGAACTCATGCAAGATACTGGCAAGATCAATACAATGTCTTAATTAGGTTCAGTAATGCGAACGTTATTGTGATGACAAGATTTGCATCACAGTGAACTCCTGTTAGTGCAGACTTCCAAGGGAGGTGGAGGTCATTTTTCACCTGCATTAAACAATGTAAATATTTGAAAGGTGTAAAATAATCCCTTGTGTTGAATACATTTAATTAAGTTTTTGGCAAAAATCAGATATAATACCAATTTTCGGATAAAAGAAATACCTTTTTCTTTAATTTAGTAATTTTTTAGTAAAAAAAAAGCTAATTATGACAATTTGTTAATACAAAAGAATGAATTTCTCAGATCAAACAAAACATCCAGATAAATTGCTGTGCTTAAATAATTTCATTATAATTAGTGTAGTCTCTTACTTTTCGTTGTGATGGTTGAACAATAAATCTTTATACCTCACCATTTTCTTGTTTTGCAACATACTCGAACATTTGGTCTATTTCATCACATTTTGATTTTGTAATAGCTACAGAGTAAAGAGAAAAATAGAGGTGAAATGTTTACGTTTGGTCTGATGCTAAAAATGCAGCCCTAAAGTCGGCCCAAACAACTGGTGGCTTGCTTTGAAAACCTATCCCCGTCCAATGAATCCAGTCCTTGTTCCATGTGTAGCCTCTCTCCATGAAATGAAGTGGCTTGTTTGGGCCTAATGATTTGAGCAATAACCGGCTTCATATTGCAAGCCGTTTTCATGGTCTATACCTCTCTTTTCTCTGTGGGTAATATCAGAGAACAGCCATTAACAATTTTTTAACAGCTCACATTTTTCCTAAGAGCTTTGGTAGTGAAATGTTTTCTTTCTCTTCATCACTGTCACTAACAATTTTTTGTTCTCTCAATAACCAAAGTTACACCAAGTTTGCTTTTGAAGAAATAATGTACAAAACCAGTTTTTTACTGATATATTTTCTCAATATATTATTATTTAAGGCTGTTCTCAAATCCAAACTGGCTACTTTATGACATTTTTCAATTCATTTTTGTTCAGAAATGCATGAAATTGGCAGGTGTTTCAGAAATTTTGTAATCAAAAGATGTTTTCCATTTTTTGGTAAAGGTAGAAGATATTTCAGAAAGTACTGTCAAAGTCTGTGTTTTGAACCAAATTTCTGATGCTGCAGCATGAAAAAGGAGAAAAACATGTTGTCACAGACACACATCACTTATAACTCGATAAGTAATTTATTCATCAAAAAATGGAAAACTTATTTCGATTCCAAATTACTTCCACAGTCAGGTCTGCCAATTTTATGCCTTTGCATTTAAAAATGAGTCCAGTGGGTTCAGGTTAAGAAATTTAGAATTAAGACAAGTTTAATACATAGAGATGTGACATTTTTTTTAAATGTGTATGATTTGAAATAAAAATGTTCAAAACCAATTTACCGCAAAATATTTAAATCCTTCAGTCAGTCATTGGAATAAATTGCTATAACATGTAAGGGATTATTTGACATTTCCTGATTGAAGATTGTTACTTACCAAATATAATTCTTTACTTCATGTTATTAATATTACTTTTCATTAGATATCAACATTAAATTAAGTCATATTTCCTAAGATAAGTCAATACCATTTTGTTGTTTAGAGAATAACTTTGTTTATTGACTGTACAGATAGCATAAAAAAGAAAAGTGTAGTATGAGTTAATTTAAATCAGAAATGGTCAAATTAACTATCACAGTCTTTAGTTGGTTATTACAAGAATATTATTTAGTTATTATTACAAGAATATTATTTAGTTATTATTATTACAAGAATATTATATGGTTATTACCTAGAAAGAATAGTTTAACTTTTTAAAAAATTATATTTTTAACCTAATCCTTTACAGCAAATAGATCTGTAATTTTGTTTCCCATTTAATTTTTAAACTATTATTTATAATTAATTTAAAGGATGTAATTTTAATTGTAAAAATTTTTAAAAGCTAGAAAAAATAAAGATTTTTGAATCAATTCTTTTAAGAGGTTAAATATTGTTTAATTGTCAGAATTTCGATTTTTAACCCCCCCCCCCCCCTCAAAAAAAAAAGTTTAAAAATAAGACTGTACAAGAATTACCAGTCGATTTTATTGAACTTGTATGTAAATATATAGTTATCAAAATACAAATAAACTTCTGATTTATATTGAGTATCATAATAAATTATGCACATAATCTATATCAAACACATACAATTTATATAAATATATATATATATATATATATATATATATATATATATATATATATATATATATATATATATATAAGCAAAATCTATATGTTATAATTCGATGGAATCGTTGAAGAAAATTCACGATAAGCTGTACGGAATTGCAGTTGAATTATATAAGTGAAGTGAGTTGTTCTTTCAATGAATAAAGCTGGACGCAGTCGTCGATTATCTGAAGAATAAATATAGTGGCAGTCGTCGTAGTGGATCCAGGCAATGAATTGACATCGTGGGTGTTCCTCCAGTATGAAGAAAAAACAACTTATTCAGAAGTCTATGTTTCATTTTAAAAATCAACATGGAAGCAGTTCTCACATGATTCGAATGTGCAGTGCTGTCTCTCACTGAAATAGTTGTCACAAGCTGTTATTAAAATACATCGAATATGATCATACTTCTCGACAACTATTAGGTTTAATTATTTAGAATACAGGATGAGTAAAAGACGCAGCCAGGGGACTGTTAACATTTGCAAAACGGCCAAAAAAACTGAGGGAAGCACGGTTACACTCACTTTTTGTGAATAAGCGGAAAGGTACCAGATCATGACGCAATGCTTGTTCTAACCAATGAGAGAATAAGGGATACGTGTACAATCTACGTCATGACCAATGAGGATGATAAAGTAAATAGTTCTAACATATTCTAAGCGGACGTATTTTATAGTGAAAAGAAATGAGTGCGGGAAAACTCGGAAAGAGGAAAAGGAAAAATAAAATAAAATGGCTTTCGAAAAAACATTCAAATTCACAGAAATGATCAGAATTTATTATATAATTTTAGAGTAACTGAGAGCTTTTATATTTAAGTATATTGGGCAAAATAATAATGAATTTGAGGGGAATTTAATAGAATTAAATAGAATTAATGATAGATATTATTAAGGAATAAGGAAATAGTGAAACTGGTGATAATTTATTATAAAACAGAGAAACATCGCGAAGGAAGATTTAATAATGTAACACACACACACATATATATATATATATATATATATATATATTGTAAGGATATAGACATTTAATTAATATTTTCATTTTTTGTATGTATGAGGTACAAATGAACAAATATTGCTTTCTGATCCATTTGACTCATATTGGTAGTCAGAAGGTTAATTACTTCTTATCTTTGATAAAATAATATATTTGCTTTCTGCTTATTCTTCATATTCTGCTCCCCTCCCCTTCCTTCTTTTGTCTACAAATATAACATTTTATTTTATTTTATTACATACAGGGTGAACTTACTGATTCACATAATATTTTGGATTTCCTCATGGATCAAAAGAATGTGATGCCACGTCTTAACCAGAGAGTGCTGAATTCAGAGTCCACTTACATCGATCTTATTTCATCCAATAGTATGTTGAATCTTTATTTCTGAATACTATTTATTGATGGCTTTGAAATTTAAATTATGATATTTCAGATTTTTGTATATTAGTTACATAGTCATTGTATAGTATTTTTTACATAGAAAAAAACTGTTTTTCACTTTAGTGAAAAAATACTTTGTAATATTTCACTTTATAGAAAAAATATTTTATTTTTATCATGTGTTGCAGATTTAAATAATTTGAATGCAATTATGTATTTTTCAAGAGATACATAGTATCTAAATTTTTATTATAATTATTTTCTAAACAAAAATTTTAATCGTTTTTTTTAATAACTAAAAAAAAGATTAATTAAGTTTTAATGGATTAGCAAACAATAGTTTTTCTTTGTTTTTATTCAAGATTGCAAAAATAACTGTGTGCTTTTCACCTAACATTGTTATATTTTTAAATAATAGATCCATGTTTGTTTTTAACAAAAACTTATCAATTTAAATATTGATACAGTAAAACTTATGAAAACAGAACCTTTTTATAATGAGTATTCTGCTTTAAAGCTGTTCTTAAATTGAACTAGCTACTTTTTGGCACATTCCTGAATTTAATTTTATCCATAAATGCATAAAATTAGCAGGTGCTCTTATTCAGAAGCTTATGAAATCAAAGAGTGTTTTCCATTCTTTGATACAGCGATTTTTCAGATAATGCTATCAAAGTAGGAGTTTTGAATCATATTTCAGGATGTAACTGCCCATTGAATGTTGCC
This sequence comes from Maratus michaelseni, assembly GCA_963931845.1. NCBI lineage: Eukaryota > Metazoa > Arthropoda > Arachnida > Araneae > Salticidae > Maratus > Maratus michaelseni. The sequence continues at coordinate 45,948,992 of OZ007588.1, read as the reverse complement.
ATGAGACAACAATTGCTTATAACTCAAGATGTAATCCAATTATCGAAAAATTCAAAATGCTATTATTTTCCAAATCACTTCAAAGCCTGCTAGTTTTATGCTTTAACCTTTAAAAATGAGTATGTGAAAATGTTAGAAAGTTTTGCATTGTTTCAAAAGGTAAAATATTTTTTGAGACTAGCTTTAAATAGAATATTTCATGGACCTGACAAAAAAGATACAGTATTATTATAACATATAGATTAAGTACTAAGTATGGCAGAAACTTGTTTTATGATTTTTTTTTTCTTCATGTATGACTTTAGACACATTATCAGGTTTTACTCTATTAAAAATAAATTTGGGCTCTTAGAAAGTAATAATTTTTGGAGTACAATTCAATTTTCTTATGCATTTAGTTTAAAATAAAAGCTGAAAGTTGATTTTCTATAAATTTATTATATGATATAATTGGTTGCTGTTTAGTCTTTTTTTTAATTTATTTTACTAATTAAATATACGTTAGCAAACAGTTTACAAACACTGTCTTTTGAAGATCTCTATCATCTTTAATCCTTAGACTACAGACAATACATGTGTGTACCTACCAACCAGTGTGGAAAATTGTATTCTAAGGCAGTGGTGCATCCAGGATCTTCTTCTAGGAGGGGCTTTGGACCATTATTACTCATAAAATGAAAAATTTCATTGTGTGACTCAATATGTGACATTTAAAAACCGACGTAATGAAAACCACAAACAACCATAATAAATAAGCTTGCACTTGTGTGTTTAAAGGTTTCATAAAAGAGCATCTTTTTTAATCTTCAGAGAAAAAAAAAGAGAGTGAGAAAGAACAGTAACATAAATACTACTTTGCTGCTATTGCTCATAACCTTTTCTTTCATTAATTTTGTGTTGAAATAGAAGTTTCTCTTAAAGCCTTGAAACAGTTGAATGTTAAACAATTTATGCTGCTTATGCTTTTCTTAACGTTGGTTTTTACACATCATATTTTTACCTTAACACATAGGGTTTGCTATGCATCTTTTCAGTTTTTTAAATACTCTGGGAAGGGTTTTAACCCTGAAATCCCCCCCTTTGCTGCAACAGTGTCTAAGGGTTAATATCAATTCAGAGATTCCAATATTTATGGATTCTCTGTAATTGTTGAATTTGTTTACCCTAAATTAAAACATGTTCTTATTTGTACTAAAAAAAAAATCTGGTCATCTTAGATTACTGACAAAAATTATTGCAGAGTCGAGGGTGATTAATGAATATTGTGGTTCTTATTATTAAGAGAATTTTTAACAGTTGGTCTTTCCATCAATATATAAATTTTCATTTGCTCTAATGTTCTTTCATTTCACAAATTAATTGGTCTTTCTTTTATTTAGCTCCTACTGAAGTCATGATGAAAAATTTAAAATATTTTGTGAAAAGAGGTAAGTTTTGCAATACATGTTTATTTCACAATATTATTACTTGTATAACGGTATTTGGGGATCGCGATGAATATAAAGGAAAAACTTAAGGAAGAGTGAATCACCAGTGACTATCACCGGAGTGATTCCGAGTACCTAGAAAAATTTAGACAAAACATATATTCAACACTTTCCCCAAACACCATTATAGGCATGATCGTAAGTAGCAGCACATAATGCGACGCCATAAAAGTTAAGCTTAAAATTACGTTAAAAGCATCTAAGAATTTATAAAAGTTAATTCTTAAGCAAAAATATACTTTTAGAAAATAGTAAATAGAACTTATTCCAACATTTCAATAAGAGCTGAAAAACAATATAAAAAGAAAAAGACAAACTCACCAAGATGAAGTTAAACTGTAATTTATTCACAAAATAGTGCACCAAAATAAATAAAACACTTAATAACTTCAAACGTAATATCATTATCACAACATTGCTGATTGTACTTCCTTTTAACAATATTATTGAATTATGAAAATACAAGATTGTAAAATTTATACCACATTCCTAGTTGTCAGCATCAAGAGAAATCTCTATTATTCATTATTACATTTTATTCTATTATATCTACTCTATACAAAGTAATTAATTCTCCATGTATGTGATAAAGTGAGTCATAAGAATCAATGGTCCGATTCAGATTAGAGTATGGTATATTATTATAGAGATCGAAGTTAGTTCATCTTATCAAATCAGGAAATTTAAAGTTAAAAGTTATTGTTGAAGTAAGTTCATCTTAACAGAACGAGATATTCAAAGTTAAAAGTTATTATCGAAATAAGTTCATCTTAGCAGATCGGGATATTCGAAGTTCAGGGTTATTATTTATGTTTAGGAAGATATGGCTGTAGTACATCGTTAGTGAACTAAAGAAACGCTCCGTCAGTAAGGTGAAGAAAACCATACACTAAATACGAAATGCATCTCGAATACAGAAGGATGAAGGATTAATCCAATAATCTTACTATTGACGGTAGGTGAACATCTTGACAGGAGAATGAAAATCTATGAAGAAGGAATACTGAATTATCACTAAAAACGGACATCTTGAGATGAAAGCCAAAAAGTAATTCACAGAGTAAGTCATATCAAACTTCTATAACCTCTATTGTTATTCATCATTCCTAACTCTCGCCAACAATGGCTCAAGCCCGGAGAACAAGATTTTCTGCCTTGCTACATCTTGTAGATTTTTTTAGAAGACTGACTCAGTCTTTACAGTTTACCACTCAGGTAAAACTTTCCGGCGGTTACGGAACAACCAATGAGAAAATCCGAACCGTTTGAATGTCACTGATCAAGCCCCAACCGACCATACTCAAAGTTACAGTCAGACGTTTCACTGACACTTCCAACCCTAGCAACAGCATTAAATAGTATTTAGAACATTCGATCGCGACCTTGGAGTGCTGTCAAAACGACCTTGTTCAAAATCCGCGGGAAGAAAGGTTCTTGTTTACTTGAAACATCTAAACACCCATCAATGGCGTCTCCTAGCGAATCGCGACGATCTTCAAAACAGAATAAACGAAAGTAATTAAAAATCGATAACTGCCAAGCTAATGGATGAAAATAAATGAAATTTTAGCAATCTAAATAAAATTAAAATTTCTTTCCACCAGATATGTTTTGAAAGTAAAAATATTTAATTTAAGAAATTTTGAAAAATGATTATTGAACTTAGAAATTTTGAAATGATATATGGAAAAGTTCGTTATTCTGAAAGAATTTGCCTGAATTAAAATAAATGAATTTGAACTTTCTGAAAAGAATAAAATTAACAATTAACCAATTTTTAATCAATATTATTAAAAAGGAAATACACTATATTTTAGAATAATTTATTAAATTTAGACTGTGTGTTATTTAAGAAAAATGGACATTATTTAAAAGTTAGAAAAAGTAAGTCAGAAATATTTTTATTTTAGATAATTTGAAATGAAGTTTAATTACTATTGCAAAGTGAATAAAATGTAAATTAAATTGAATGAATAAATCCTAAAACATATGTAATGGAAAGATTCTGAAATTAATTTATATTCTCACCAAAAGTAAACAATTTAAAAAGAATGTTTGATTTAAAATTGCCATAAAAGTTAAGCTTAAAATTACGTTAAAAGCATCTAAGAATTTATAAAAGTTAATTCTTAAGCAAAAATATACTTTTACAAAATAGTAAATAGAACTTATTCCAACATTTCAATAAGAGCTGAAAAACAATATAAAAAGAAAAAGACAAACTCACCAAGATGAAGTTAAACTGTAATTTATTCACAAAATAGTGCACCAAAATAAATAAAACACTTAATAACTTCAAACGTAATATCATTATCACAACATTGCTGATTGTACTTCCTTTTAACAATATTATTGAATTATGAAAATACAAGATTGTAAAATTTATACCACATTCCTAGTTGTCAGCATCTAGAGAAATCTCTATTATTCATTATTACATTTTATTCTATTATATCTACTCTATACAAAGTAATTAATTCTCCATGTATGTGATAAAGTGAGTCATAAGAATCAATGGTCCGATTCAGATTAGAGTATGGTATATTATTATAGAGATCGAAGTTAGTTCATCTTATCAAATCAGGATATTTAAAGTTAAAAGTTATTGTTGAAGTAAGTTCATCTTAACAGAACGAGATATTCAAAGTTAAAAGTTATTATCGAAATAAGTTCATCTTAGCAGATCGGGATATTCGAAGTTCAGAGTTATTATTTATGTTTAGGAAGATATGGCTGTAGTACATCGTTAGTGAACTAAAGAAACGCTCCGTCAGTAAGGTGAAGAAAACCATACACTAAATACGAAATGCATCTCGAATACAGAAGGATGAAGGATTAATCCAATAATCTTACTATTGACGGTAGGTGAACATCTTGACAGGAGAATGAGAATCTATGAAGAAGGAATACTGAATTATCACTAAAAACGGACATCTTGAGATGAAAGCCAAAAAGTAATTCACAGAGTAAGTCATATCAAACTTCTATAACCTCTATTGTTATTCATCATTCCTAACTCTCGCCAACAATGGCTCAAGCCCGGAGAACAAGATTTTCTGCCTTGCTACATCTTGTAGATTTTTTTAGAAGACTGACTCAGTCTTTACAGTTTACCACTCAGGTAAAACTTTCCGGCGGTTACGGAACAACCAATGAGAAAATCCGAACCGTTTGAATGTCACTGATCAAGCCCCAACCGACCATAGTCAAAGTTACAGTCAGACGTTTCACTGACACTTCCAACCCTAGCAACAGCATTAAATAGTATTTAGAACATTCGATCGCGACCTTGGAGTGCTGTCAAAACGACCTTGTTCAAAATCCGTGGGAAGAAAGGTTCTTGTTTACTTGAAACATCTAAACACCCATCAATGGCGTCTCCTAGCGAATCTCGACGATCTTCAAAACAGAATAAACGAAAGTAATTAAAAATCGATAACTGCCAAGCTAATGGATGAAAATAAATGAAATTTTAGCAATCTAAATAAAATTAAAATTTCTTTCCACCAGATATGTTTTGAAAGTAAAAATATTTAATTTAAGAAATTTTGAAAAATGATTATTGAACTTAGAAATTTTGAAATGATATATGGAAAAGTTCATTATTCTGAAAGAATTTGCCTGAATTAAAATAAATGAATTTGAACTTTCTGAAAAGAATAAAATTAACAATTAACCAATTTTTAATCAATATTATTAAAAAGGAAATACACTATGTTTTAGAATAATTTATTAAATTTAGACTGTGTGTTATTTAAGAAAAATGGACATTATTTAAAAGTTAGAAAAAGTAAGTCAGAAATATTTTTATTTTAGATAATTTGAAATGAAGTTTAATTACTATTGCAAAGTGAATAAAATGTAAATTAAATTGAATGAATAAATATCCTAAAACATATGTAATGGAAAGATTCTGAAATTAATTTATATTCTCACCAAAAGTAAACAATTTAAAAAGAATGTTTGATTTAAAATGCAAAAATGAAATCTAGCTTAATTAATTTAAATGAATTTTAATGAGTTGAATTAAATGGATGAATAAATTAAAGTTAAATATTAAAATACTGAATAAAATAAGATTAAAATTTTAAATCATAACAACTTGCATTAATAGTAAAATTAATGATTTTAAAAATTATTCTTTATAATAGATGATGATGAATTTCGTCCTTTGACCATATGGGTTGTTGGTGATATGGACACCACTGAAGGACAAGCTCTACTTGCTTCTGCACTTTCACATCTTGTAAGTCTGTTTGTAATTGTTACTCTTTTCATTAATCCATATTATGAGTTTTTCAAAATTTCTACATTCTTTTGTAAAAGTTACTATAGTCTACTTCAATATTTTATTCTATTTAGAAAACCAGTGTACATTCCCGTATTGGCATAATCCATAATCCTAAGAGTAAAAGTGCCAGCAGTAATTTAATCCGCAAGTCTATTCAAGTAGCTTTGGATGTCCTTGATCGACACACAGCAAAATTGTTCATCACAAAGTTATTGAAGCCATCCAATGTACAGCAGCTACTCAGTGGAGAAAAAACAGTCTTGGACTTTGCTATATCTGTAAGTAAGCATTTATTAAATTTATTTGAATTCCCTTAACCATGTTTATGTATTTTTTTTTTTTTTTTTTTTTTTTTTTTTTATGAAATGTTAAATAGCATATTTCCAGTTTTATTGGGCAAATTATTTCTTTTTCTTTTTCAAGAATGCTTTATTTGTGAAACAAAATTATAATGCTTTCAGTTTTTTTTGTTGTTGTTGTTATCGTAAAAGTTCATATTTTTTTCATTTGAGGGTCCCTTTATGTTATTTAAGATCTATAACATTAGAAGCATTTGCTTCCTGTCACATTGAAAATGCGACATTCATATCCCTAATGTGTAACCATGTGTTTAATTTCCCATTTATAATCTTAATTTTAATTATTTTAATAGTTTATCTTTCTTTTTCATTTAATTCGTATTTTCATTATTCAGCATTTTTAATTTTCTTTAATTTAACATATAATTTATCTTTTTACAATGTTGAGTTTGATTTTTGAGTTTTCCATCTGAACGACACCTATCTAACTTTTATTATTCAGTCAGTTTCCCATTTTAAGCAGCTGTCATTACTCCCATGGATTCCACGTGGTCGAAAAATAGCTTTCTTCCTCGTGAAGTTGCCCGGAGCATGGTAGCACCTGCTTCTCTACATTGACACATGTGCAGCAGTTTTGACTCGCCTTTACTGATTGGTCAAATCTCTGGTCAATCGACTACAGTTTTTAGAGCGGGTCAGTTCAGTTAAGTGAAAACCATCAACGAGTGCAGACGTGTCTTGTCTTCGGCACCACGGTCGCCATGCGGTGCCATGGATTGCCATGAATCTACAGCTCAACACAATCTACACATTTTTAGTGATTGCTTCCTTGTCACCAGTATTTTTCCTGAACATCTTTAAAACTCTTAATGGAATTAAAAAAGTAGTTAGCTAGTTCAAATGGTGTGTGTCCTTTTCATTTGTGCCTGTGTGATGTAACTTCCAATTCATCGACACAATCTTCAATTTCAGGATTCATTATCTTTGTCTATGGGTAAGACCCATCCAAACTGTGAGTATCTTTTTCTTAATTATCTCGTCACTGTATTAAAACATCAGCGAGCCAAGAATCTGGAAGTTATCGTGTCATCATAGAAACCCATGCGGTCACAATGTGCCCCTTTACGCTTAGAGAGTCAAGCACATGGCCAAGCAAAATTTTATTGGACTCATTTTAAGATCCTCGAATTCACTATTTGACATTTCTACAAAAAGAAAAGAAAAATTGGGTTATTATTTTCAAATTATGATTTTGCTTTTAATGTTAGCCTTTTTTTTCCTTAATTTTTTTTTATTTAGCCAAAATGGCTACCTGTTTACGTTTATTACTAGCTCTAATCCATGACTTGTGACGTGTTTGTGTGAGATGTGAAGAATCAATGCTATAAATACATTTAAAAAAAAATTGTATTATTAGGAAAAAATAAAATGAAATGAAAAATTAAAAAAAGCATCTACAAAAGAAATGGCATTTCAATTAGTGTGGGGGTAAAAGTACAGTCGAACCTGGCTCAGACACTCATGTTTAAAACATGATCCTGCTTAATATGCAGATTTTTCCAGCTCCTTGAACACTGCCCATAAGACTAATGCAAAAATATCATATTTAATATGCAAACAGTTACTATGCAATCCTGCTTAACACGCTGTGACATTTTCCCATATCCCAGCGAAGGTACCTTGTAACCGTTACTATAGACCTCCGGAGTTGTCGGGCCAAACCTAAAGAAACGATTGATCTCCTATGCTGAATGGTTTGGACATTGTAGAAACAATACCTGAGACTGGCTGGCGCCTAGCCTGACGTTAACAAAGTGATTACTCTCCTTGGGAGGTCGGGGATGGAAAAGTTTTCCCAGACTGTCGGACTCCAAGGGAGCTCCTTTTAATCTGCGAATAAGAACCGTATGTCACCCAGGAGAGGCTACCGAAAGTTCAGGAGGCCGAGATTAATATTTGCCCCCGCCCCTCCTTTTTTCTGATGCTGGAAGAACGAGACAGGACGGAGAGGAGATGGGTTTTTGGAAGCGAGAGAGGGAGACGTGACCCTGAGAAATGGTGTGAGGCAGGAAAACGGAGAACGAAGGAGACCTAAGGAGATAGGTCTTGGGTGAAAACTGAAATGGAGGGACAGCCCGTCTGTGAGAGAGGAGTCCCGGAGAGCATTCGGCTCGACATCCATTGGACATCCGGTCCAAATCAACAGCATCACCTAATGCAAAGACTGAGCCCACTATCTGAACCAGAGATCGTGAATCAGAGATCTAGGACTTTATTGCAATTGTTTAACATTCACAGAACTCACGCATTTTATTTTATTTTATTTTATTTTATTTAAATACTGAAACCTGTAGAAGGAATACTCTAAACTTCGATGTCCGAATAAAGAAATATTTCTTTCTACAAATCAACTAGAGTAATTACTCCGGCTAACCACGGCTACCAGATCACATTATATAAATCCCACCAGAGTTTTTACAACGCGATAAAATTTCGATCTCTTGAGGCAAAAAATCTTGCTTAATACACAAATTCATAGATTAAGAAACAAATTTCTTCTCTATATTCTAGTGTTGCCAATTTAGTGGAATTTTTTTATTCAGATATCTACCACTATTTCCAAATAGTGATATTCAGCTTATTGAATGACAGATTAATTAAGGTGAATATTACTAATCGGAAATGGTGGTAACTATTTTATTAAAAAAACCTCATTAAATTAACAACATTGGAACTTCTCTGTGATCCTGCTTCTTATATTCTTTGTCTGTCGCTTCGTGTATGTTTTTACTTGAAGTAGAAAAAGACAGATGAATTTTTATCGCTTTTTGTTATTTATTCTTCTTTCTTTGCTTGGTATATGTTGTCAATTTTTCTTTTTTTTTTTTCTCTCGTACGCTTTAGTAAATAAAGTCTCCCTGGTACTGTGTTCTCTTAAATGTGTTTGAAGAAAAATGGAAACGTTTTTCCGTTTTTATTCTTTTTCTTCATTATTTTCTTCTGATTCTTACCTTCTCCTGTTTTATTCAAGTCCAGTCTGTTACTTTCATCATGAGTTTCATGGAATCAAGTCATCTCTGATTGTGTGTGTCGAGTTTTGGCAAATTTTCTGTGGAGAATAGTCATAAAATCAAAAGAAAGACATTACTCGTTCGTTATCACAAGTAATAAATATGATTTTGATAACTGGGTTGTTCTGTCAAGATTTAATGTTTTTGGGTGTGTTTCAAAAAATAGACTAGCAAGAAATTTATTTTTGTTGTAACGTACACGTTAAAGTCATATATGAATCCATATTTTTTTTCAGTTAATTTTTTTAGTCAGTCCTAAAAAACACATTGAATTAAACTTTAATACATTTTAATCTAAATATGCCTAAAAGACACTATTTTCAAAGGTTCATTCAGACGATTAGATGTGCAAATAAGCTAAGTTCTTGCAGCATTATGGAAATCACGTTTAATACATGATCTCGCTTAACACACTATTTTTGTCCAGTCCCTTGAACACGTTTTAAACGGGTTCGATTGTAGTAAAAATCCCTTTAAAGTTAATTTTAAAAAATTTAAACCGGTTTCTAAAAAATATGTTTCTTAGAGTATCTTTTTGTCGACTTTCATAGTGGTAGGCCTTCTCATCACAGCACTTGATTGTCAGTAGACAGATACTTTTTCTTTTATTATTATTTGTTATTGAGATTTTATGCTGTCACAAAATAAATAAATTAGTGTTACATAGAATAAGTAAACTAGTTGTATATTATATCACATAGTGTTGCTGTAGAAATATTAGGGTCTGAAATGAGATAGGGAACAACACATGATGACCATGTGATCAAGGATGTATAGTGAAATTTTCATAGATATTCAAAATCTAAAATATCTGCAATTAATGTTCTTTATATGTAATAAAATTAGGCAGTTAAGCTTTGGAATTTGTGTATGAGCAAGGGTGGGAAATTTTCATAAAATCTTACCAGATTTATGGACGCAGTGTAACGCCTAGACAGTGTGAACTTCCAAATGTGCTAGAGATACTGTTATTTAAGAATTTCCATCAAAGGGTCAAAATTCTTTCATTGGACATAAAAATTAAGATTGTCTGTTAATTTTATTTTCATATTTTCAAAAGAATAATGTTATAATTTACATACATGCAATTCTTAATACATTCGTAAAAACAAGTGAAAGCATTCAACTGATAATAAGAAATTAAAGAAACAGATAATAATTTTTAAAAAATCAGAAATTCGGAGAGGTGGGGAGGCAGTTGCCCTACCCTGCCCTCTCTAAATGATGCCTCTGCCTTGAAACAAAGCAGCAATCATCCCAATTGAGATTTGACATGATGGGTGAGAATCAACGAGGTAAAATTCTGCCTTGAACACAATGACAGAAAATGACTTCCAGTTGCACTTCTTATGGTTGAAATTGCTGTGATTGATGTATAAATTTAGGAAAGGATTACTTTATAGGATCTGGTGACAATTAATTTTTATTTTATATGCATATTTTTAAATAAATGCATTCCACAAACTTTTGGATCACACCACATATTTTATAAGTAAAATTATATATTGCCTTCATTGAATTTTTTCAGTATGTTTTCTGGTCCAATATCCCATCGACCAAGTTCTATTTTTAAAAAAATCAGTATATATAAAACTATAGGATTTAATGCCAAAAATGCATGATCGTGACATCACATTCACTTTACTTCAGATGCATTACATCTGTTTGATATGTCATTAAGTGAATTTTAATTCGCCGTTTTTCTGTATTTTTAATGATGTTTCACAGATTTATTAAGTATTTTGTTAATTAAAATAACAATTATGTCATTCAACAGTGACATCATGATATTAAAAGAGAAAAAGCACTGAAAAATATGTTGCGATTCATAGTTACATACGAATAAATATATCAGTTTAAACTGACCTAGCAAACATTTATCCACCAGCTGAGAGAGACAATTAAGAAATATGATATAAATAATTAAATATTCGAGATTATTTTTTTCTGTTTTTATTAATATATTGTAAATTTTATTGCTTAAAGTTACTGATAGTTGATGCTTTATTCAAACAGGCTCCTCTGATTTTTTATTTGTTTATTTTTTTGTTGAGATTCTAATGGCAACATTCTTCCATTTGTTTATTGGCTTTGGCATTATAGTTTGGCGATAGTTTTTTTTCTTTTTTTTAAAAATGAAAAGCATTTGATTGGATAATTGAGCACTACCGTTTTCTGTTTATAACTATCCCTCCTCCTTATGTTTGACAGATCTTTAACTTTAAATATTTTCTTAATTTTGTATCAAGTTTATATGTGAATGGATATTTAATTTTTTATTCATGGAAGTGCTTTGATGTAAATTCAGTAAATTTCTATGTTTGATATTATTGTTAAATTATTCTTAAATATTTTCAGAACATGGATACGGAAATGTTTGAGAAAAAATTGAATAACTTTGAGGACAAGTCTTTAAATTACCATAAAGTCTTCTGCAAGCAAGTGTTAAAGATACCTTCTGGTGCAAGAGCCATTGTTGTTAATGGCAGGGTTTGTAAAATATTTATTACTTCCATTTCATACCATCCGTTATCTTAGAATTTTTAGATTTATATAAATGTGTGTTTTATGTGTTTGGAATGTTATTAAGAATTTCATTTTAATGGTATATTTATAAAATACAAAATAGCATTTGATAAAATTTTAATCTTAGTTTCTATGTACCTGTTTGGCGTATACTTATACAGGATGTTTCCTTCTTATTGTCGACCAGTAGCTTATTCTTAAACCATTAGTTTTAGACATTTCAAATGTTTTTCTACATCATATTAAAATCTATTCATGTCAAAAAAGTTTTGTAAAACATATGAAATTTAAATTTTATACGGTCCCTGGGTTCTATAAGTTATATTTAGAAGAGCTGCATCAGGCTGACAACTTGACCAAGGCATATGCCATATTTCGCCCCAAGTCCATGTCCGTGGAATTGGGCACAGAAAACCAAATTCCTACAGGGATTGTAGCACTGTAGAGTTGAGTTTTTACCTCAAAATCAACTTACATTGTTTTTTTACTCTGTTTCATTAATAGCAAATCAATTTAATTCTCAGATTTTAATGTTTGGAATATAAGTTATTAAATAATTTCCTGATTGTAGGTAACTAAATGTGTATTTTTAACATTTTAGGTTATAGGACCTTTTGAGGAAAATGAATCCTTCAATCAAGAAGATTTCCATCTTCTAGAAATATATTCAAATGGTCTGTATGGAGAGAAGTTAGTTAAGGAATTGAAAAGTGGTTTGAATGCAGTTGAAATGAGCAGGTAAATGTTTTCACACTCACACTGATCTATGCTTGGTGTATGATTTTTCTTTCTTATTATTTTTATATCAAATGTATGCTTAATAATCAGCAAGATCTTTAATGTATGGGTGTATTTGTTTACCTTCCCATTATTTCTGGAATGCTTGTAGTCAATTTGCTGATGTAGAGTTGCAGCTTATCTTCAACATCTAGTGTATTTTTATACATAGTTTTTAAAATAGTCAGTGCAAAAAATCTTTTTCACTGATTCCTTTAACTGTGTTTTTGCCACAGGCTCTTTGCATATCCTTTTTTCAGTAACACTGCTTTAGATAATGCTCCACAGTGGAACTGATGTCAAAAATGGGTATTTTTCATGCTAATGTTTTCAATAAATGATCATAATATAAATCAAGTATTTTATTCATTTGTCCAAATAAAACTGTATTTAGTGCTGAGTTTCCATGTTTTTTCATAAATACTCTGTTGGGATGTGTATGAAAAACATGAAAATTCTATCTTACTGGTACGTTTTATAGAAAATTATTTTAAGAATAAAAATTTATTGTTTTTTGTTATAGTGAATTGATAATGAAAGTGACTTCCGTGTTGCTGTCTCATGTCCAGCCTAAAGTTCGCCATGAAATTAAATTTTATGGTGATAAACATAGGTTAGTAAGTTATGTTATGTTTCTCTGACTGAGTAAAAATTTGATCTGATTTTTCCATAAATTATTTTTTATTATGTTGTGGTAGAACTTAAAGTTAACAATGAACAGAATTCAAAACTGAATCATGCATGTTTACTAAGAATTCGTTAAATGAATGTTTTCTCTAATTTTGTTTGTTTGAAGTTTAGACAATTTTCTGTTGTATGCAGTACATGATTAGCATATTTGGAAGATCCAACACTGGCCAACAATTTAAAGAATTTCAAGTCTTTCAAATTGTAACTAAAAAACAACTTTAAAAGAAGAAGAAAAAAACCCCCCAAAATATTCAATTTCAAAGATAATGTGTAATTATTGAGTAAATGTTAGTACAACAAGCTTTCAAAATTAAATTAAACAACAGTTTTGAGAACAATTTCAGTGACGTTTCTTTGGATTGTTATGTCAGTTAAAGTTTATCTTTAACCGTGAGTGAGCTTTTTGCTAAGAACATTTTGGAGTTTTACTTCTTGTTTGGCCTTGCTTCGCGATGTATTATGTCGTAACGATCAGTTTGCCATTCTCTCATTGGATAGAAGTTTGATTTTCAAAACTCAATGGTAGAAAATTCGTGGCTGAAAAAGGGCAGTTATCGACAAGTTTTTAACGCAAGAGGTAGCAGTGATATAGGCTGCAGGGCCTCTGATCCAGCAGCGGAGTGCAGAATTTTTTGTTGTCTGATCCTCCGTACTAGGTGTCTCCTGCAAATGGCGTCAAGTTGTTTTTTAAATATTTTTAACATCGTTTACAAGATTTGAAAGTTCATCTACAAATTCATATGGCTTTCTGATTATATTTAAGGAACCTCCTTCGAATTTTTATAAAATTACTAAGGCATTCGCTCATTTTTTGGAAGTGGATTCATAGTGCAAAGTCGTTCGATATTGTCCTGATGTTTTTGGTAGATCTGCGATCTCTGATAAAATTCTTCACATCAATAGCCGTGAACGCTCCATCTAAATGAATCTTTCTCAGTTGCTTTGAGTCCTCAGCCGGAGAGAAGTATTATAAACTTTATGACTGCTCATCTATCCTACTTGTTCTAGTTTGTGTGAGGTTATCTGCGTTTTTTTGAAAAGATCATAAGTATCGTACCTGCTTCAGTTTCATTTGAGATAAGAACTTGATTATTGAATTAAGCTTTATAAATACAATAGACTGGACTTACAACTTCAGTGTCAATATAATCAACAAACTATTTATCGATGAACTGAAAAATATTATTAGCTTTAAAGAACTAATTACAAGTAAAAAAATTAAAATGATTTCAAGAGAGCAGTTTTCGAAAATATAATAATCATGATAAAGTTACTAAGGCATTGATCAATTTACGGAATAAATTAAAATTTATTAATTAAAGCTATTATGTCAATATTATATTTATAATTCAATGATCTTGTGAAGCTTCCAGGAAATTTTATTAGTCATATTTTTAAATATAAATAACAATACTATAAATAAAAGAAGTCTTGTTCTTGAAGTTCAATGTTTAGTAATTGAATAAAATATAGTTTTTGTTTACAATCGTCTGTTTGGTGAGTTATTATTTTTTTCTTTTTCTTATTTTTAAAGTACACAGTTTGAATTTAATAAGTTATATAAGATTTTAATTCATATTTTAAATCTCAGATACAATGTTTTCAGGTAGCTTAAATTTAATTCTGACTCAATGTACTAGCCAATTTATACGTCTGGCTATATAGTGAGATTTTGAGATGAAATAGATATATTTGTTTTTCAAAATTATTTTAGGTTATCTGATTCACTCCGGTGCAGGTCACTGGTGAGTCTTTTATTTAAATTTAAATATATTCTGTCTTGTCATGGAATTTCATTATAGATCACATGGCAATTTAACAATTAATGAAAATCAGCTTATCATGATCATGGGACAACCAAAAGTGGTGAAACTATTGTGCCCTGTCTATTTCATTAGCTGTGGAGCTCCCTGTATTATTGGACATTTCTGAATTTAAATTCAGATTTGTGAAAATTTAAGTTTAATCTAATTATTGAATTTATTAACTTTATTTCAATTTCATGTTTATATGTTTAGTGTTGTCAAAATTCCTGCTGCTGATTCTGAGGAGCCTGCTCATGAAGTTACTGTTATTGTTGATCCTGTATCGAAAGGTGCTGCCAAATTATCTTCAATGTTGTCAGTTTTGCAGCGAGTTATCAATGCAAATTTCAAAATCTATCTCAACTGCATTGACAAGCACTCTGCCATGCCTTTACAAAGGTAATTAAATAACAGTTTTATCTATTTGCTTGGTGGATTAACAAGACGCTAATTTTTATTTTATCTTTTAATAGTTTTTACCGTTTTGTACTGAATGAAGAGCCCCAGTTTGGAAGTAATGGTGATTACAGTGTTGCTCCTTTGGCAAAGTTTTCGGGGCTTCCTACATCACCTCTTTTCACTCTTGCTATGATTACTCCAGAAAATTGGCTGGTAGAAGTAGTCAAGTCTCCGTATGATCTTGATAATATTCATTTAGAACAGGTAATTAAAAATAACATAAAGAATTTGATTTGACAAACTGAATTCCTTTAATGTATCACTGCATGCTGGACTAAACATAATTTTTTGTTTAAAATTATACACATATAATTTTCATTTTTATATATTTTTATAATAATTTTTAGTCAATAGTTAAACTTTTGAATGTTAACCTTTAGACCTGTGGTTCCCAAAATGGAATGCATACCCCACATGAGGGCAGTTAGATTTTTAAAAGGGCAATTTGAGAGTAAGTATTAAAAGTGAAGAGTTTATAGTTCTGGTGAAAGGAGGTGGACAGGGGGGGGGGGGGGGGTATCATACACAGTATGTAGACATATAGTATTGAGAAAAACAGTTTTTTAATATGGCACACCAGCTGTCTCCTTCCTCTATATGTTCTTTTTATTCACAGTAGTTCCAAACTTAATAATGTTACCAAATCTAATGGATTCAACAAATTTAAGTTCCACCAATCACACAGCATACATGTTGCCAGATCTGTAATCTGCCATAAATTCAATGAAATAGTAATATAATTTTGTTAGATATCTGCAATTGTTCAGTCAAATGACCGTTACAGTCATGAAAATTGTATTTTTGTATCATTTATATTTAGATTGGCAATGATAGCTAAGCATTCAGGAATGCAAGGAATCTGGTTTATGAATTTGGCGTAAACAGGTGCATGGTACAGAATATACAGTATGTCAGCAAAAGTTGTACTTTTTAGCTGTAAAACAAACAGAGCTGTTCCCAAACTACATGGAAGAAACAAAACTTCAAAATGGCAGAGGCAAAGTTTGAAATTGTAAATAAATTGTTATTATTTATTTTGGGAATTATAAGTCAAATTTTGAATGATATCATGTCAAATTAATCAGAAAAATAGAGATAATTTAGTTTTTTTTTTTCTAAAATAAAAGCAATTTAAATTATTATTATTACTGTGTGGCTTTTCATACAGACTTTGATTTTAAATTATTTATTTAATCAGGAAAATTACTCATTTAAAATAAGAATAAAGTTTAAAAGCTCGTTGAAAATAATAAATTTTGATTTAAATATTTAATTGAAATCAGAAGAATTAAGATTTTAGTTAAGAAGTTTATAATGAAGTTTGGACCTGTAAAAAATAATAACAAATGTTATATTATTTTATAACAATCATCATTGTTTATCCATTCTGAGACAGTCTCATATCATGCCCATTCTTGCACACTATTTTTTATGGCTGAAACACATAATCTTGGAAATAATTTATTGCATCAAGTTCTATAGATGGACGATCCCAGATCTTTATATATATATATATTTCCAAAATGCGAGGTAAAACAGAGAAATAGCAGTTAACATAACCATTCATTAGAAAACTAAACTGACTTATCCACAAAATAAATAAACATGGTATATGTACATTGCGTGCCAGTACTGCATTTGATATCAAACATGACATCACACTTTTGTATCATTAAATCACATTGTTTGGTGACAGCTTTAAAAAAAAAAAAAGAAAGTGGTCGACAGATAAGTACTGAAAATAATAATAATAAAATAAAGAAGACATTATTCTCACTATTTATAGTCTATAATTTCCTTTGTTTATTGCATTTGCAAGATTATTTGTACATTTTTTTTCTGAATCATTCTTTATCAATTTTTAGATGACTATCATGAGGGCCACTCTATGTAAAATGTTAACTCCTGTCGCGCTCATCAACTTAACTGTTCGGAGTTTTCCATGGTTTTCTTCGAACGTTGTCATAAATACGGGTTAAGATCCCTTAGAAAGACACCCACGGAGGGCACTCTTCCTAGGGCCTAAATCCCTCGAGTAGATAATCGGCCGTCATAAATCAACTAACCAACCTATGTAAAATGATATCTTCTGAGTGTAAAAATTTCAATAAAAAACGTAAACCAAACAAATATATATTAATATTAATAGTTTATCTTTCATCTCTTTTAAGATTTATATAGGTAGTCATATTCGTTTTTCATTTTTTGGTGCTTGATTTATTTTTTAATGATTTAGGGGGTAATTTCTTTAATAATATTGTTCCAGAGGATGCATCTAAGGAGAATACAACTACACAATGTTTAGTTTTATAATGCTACGCTTATTTAGGATAGGATATGAAACTTAAAGTAAATATCTAAAAAAGCTTTCTGTACATGAATTAAAAATTTATTTTTCCTAAATAAATTAAGCTTATGTTTTAAATCAAGAACGGAGAATACATAATGTTCATGATCATTTTTAGTTCAGCGAGAATATTTCAAAATTAATGAGAAACAACAATGTGCACATTCACGGCTAACAACTGAAATTGAAAAGGTATGCCTCTTACATCTGAATTTTCTTGTAATGGAGGATGCAAGAAAGTGTTAATAACAGTAGTTCAAACATAATTTTGGGAAAAAAGACATGATTGAATGAATAATATATTTATCATAACATTAACAAAATAAGTGAAGATGCTAATAGAGAAAATTGGGTTCAACATGTAATGGAGGTATATAAGTATACTTCTGTATATCTCCTCCACAAGTATATCGTTCATTAAAAAAAAAAATCACAAATTATTATTTTCCATCAAATATATATTTCTAATTTGTTCTATTACCTAAAACCTCTAAAATTTTTTTGAAAAATATATCCTGTCCAAAATTAAGTACCATATACTGAAAAAGTAACTGTTTTTGTAGAATGACCTTTGGATTTCATTTTATCAGCCTTATTATAGTTTTTTCTATCAAACTTTATTTCAGGTGGAGAGTAATGTAAATGCTGATTTTGAACTGGAGCATCTTCTTATTGAAGGTTTGGTGATATATATTTTTTTCTGAATGGCTCAAATTTATCTAAATTTTTTTGTATGAATTTTAATTGAACTGCTTTGTATATTATACCAATATTCTGAAGTACAAAAGTAAAAAACAGTTGACTGTTTCTTATAACTAAGTATCGTATATATTATTTCTCCTGTCAACATCCCTTTTTCTAAGCAAATACGAAACGCAGAACGACGATGAGATACCATATGAAAGGATTTTGAACAGGCTTCTGGCATAGTACAAATACATTTTTCTAAAACATGTTTTTAGATTAAAATTTGCTGATACTTAAAATTTAAATCAGCATTGTTTTCATAAAGGAAATGAAACGTTTTCTTCAAATTAATGTTGCCACAAAAATAAAGAACCGCATTATATCGTGCTCAGCAATAATTATATGAAAAAAATGTAAAATAAAGATTGCTGCACAGGTTTATTTTATATTTATGATTAAAGAACAAAAATTCAAATGCTCAATTTATTTTTCTTTGTCCCATGTTTTTTCCTGAAACAGATGATGTTATCTTCTAATGCAGTTAAAATACGATTGATAATTTTTTTTTTTTTTTGCCTTAGCTATCAGCAGTCAATTTTTAGTGTAACTTTGATGGGATAAATGAGACGATATTCTGTCGTCTTGACTAATGTTGTTTGCATATATTTTTAGTCCTTATTTTTTATGTATATATAAATTTAAACTTGCATCTAAAAAGCATTAAAATGCAGTGCGAAATTTTCGCATGGGTCCACTGGTATATATTTATTTTTCTATTGCTATTATTAGTGTTGGGCATTTCTGATATGTTTTAATCGATTGTCTTAATGGCTTCCAATTGTTGACTCGATGCTTCTTTCCAAGTGAGAGGCTTAGTCAATGAGTAATTATTAATTTCCAAGAGCACTCAATAAGAAGGATCTCAAGCCCCCTCTACCTAAGAATAAGTACTAGTGCAGCCCAAATCTGCCAATATATATATATATATATATATCTGGGCTTATGCAGATTTCTATTTCTTTCATCAAAAGCATAAATTTTATCAACTTCTTTCACTTCTCCCAAAAGCATAATAATAATAATAATAATAAAACTTTTTACATGATTCATCAGTCCAAGCTCTAACCTGAGCAGTGATCAGAAAAAATAAACAACTTTAAAAACACAAATGTCACCCAAACAAATCAGCAACTGAAGTATGACATTACATGCACGTTGGTCTATCAGCACGATCCCAGGCAGAAATAAACAGCTACAATGAACGCTGAACGTATGACTATCATTATTTTCTCTTCAAACCTTAATCATCAGTACATTGTTCCAATTATGTAATAATTGAGCAACTGCTCGTCACTTAGATCACATTTCCTCTCACAATAATCGCTAAGTTTTGCAACTGTGGTTTTTAGAAGTTTCAATAAAACAATCTATTGTAGAACATCTCAATTTCAGAATTTGAGAACAAATTGATGAATGTCTCAATTGTTATTTTCAATGATGGCAATTGTTCTCCATTGTAGAATTATTCAGCTACTGCACATCACTAGTTATCATAAACTATTTTCTGTTGATAAAAGTTTTGTAATATCTTGCCATTGTTGCAGTTCATATTTTTGATTCAGTATTTATGGAGTTCTTGAGCTATTGTTATTTGAAGATTCAATAACCTTTTTAATTATTATTTTTGTTATTTTTAAAAATTAGTCTTTGGGAGTGTTTCTTCTCCAAAATTGATCCAATTGATAAGATTTTACTTTGGAAATGTCTTGAAAATTAAATATAATGTTATTAGTCATTAATTATAAATTTTCTTAATTTGTATCAATACTCTAAATATTAATCTTATTTTTAAATGTTTTACAACCTTATAACGGAGAGCATGGTTCACACACCAGAGTGAGTTTTTGATATAATTGCGTATGCCTAATCATAAGAAAAATTTTATCAGTAAATGAGGTATAAAGAAAAATTAACCATCATATCATTAAAATGGGTAGAGGGGATAATGTTTGTAACCTTTATCAGTATGTGCTGTGATGTGGTTATTTAGTAACACCCAAAATTACCATAATACTGTATGACACATAATTATGGGATACATTGCTATCCATTCTATTGAAGTGGTTAGTTGCACTGTAAAAAAGTATGTGTAAACTTCAAACTTATCTGTGAAATTTTATTTTAACTGTCAAATTTTTCTGAAAGCTTCTATTATGGGTGCAAACAAAAGCAATGCATTAGGTGAATCATATGAGAGGGCATTAGTTTATTATACTGTACATTTAATGTGAGAAGAAGTAAAGTAAAAAAGTTAATTCTAAGACTCCAAAATGTTCCTTTATATATTTATATGAAAAAAAGACTTTTTATCAAAAATACATTAAATACCTTTCTATGTTATAAAAATATTGAATGTAAAACTTATCTAGAGTCTACATTTTAATTTATTCTTATGCTTATTAAAAATAATAATTTTAATTGTTAAACATATACTAGCAAATGGAAGTTTAATTTTAACATAGTGTTTTGCACCAGTTAGTTATGGGGGAAAAAAAATCATAACATAAAATTGAAAAGATGAGATTATTTTGACGGAAATTGAAGTATATACATTACAAAATAACTAAAGGGTTTTTACCAGTGAAAAACATTTTAAGTAATTTCCTTTTACTTATTAAAAAGTTTTTAATAATAATTTGGAAATAAAAATACTTGTTTAAAATTGAGTTATGAAATATATCACTCTACAAAAGCAGATTATATCAAGGTTTTATTGTATATAAGTATGACACTAAGGAAAAATGTAACTTAATGATTTTCATACTAATGATTTCTTATGTTTGCAGGGCATTGCTTTGAACAGTCTTCAGGCAATCCACCTAGAGGTATGCAGTTTATTCTTGGAACCAAGACATCACCTCAAGTAGTTGATACTATAGTCATGGCTAATCTGGTGAGTTTTTTTGTTTTGTTTTCTTTTTTTTTATATATAAATTATTGTTGATGTTAAGTTTTATACTATTTTTATGTATCTTCTTTTACCTCTTTAGGGATACTTTCAATTAAAAGCCAATCCTGGAGCTTGGAATTTGAAGCTACGTCAGGGTAGATCAGCAGAAATCTATGAAATTGTTGGGTAATTTACAGTATCATTTGTATATTGTCTAGCAATCATAATGTACAGTGAATTCTGTCTAAGGCGGACTCTGTGTAAGCCGGAATTTTGCCTAACGCGGAAAAATGTTCAAGTCCCGGCAAACACATAAGAAATAACATTAATTCATGCTCCATAAGCCGGAATTCGCCTAACGCGGAAACGGAAAGGTTTTTAAAGTCCCATCAAAATCAAAATTTTGCATAAGACGGAAAAAAAAAATTAAAAAATGATAGGCATTTGGTTTATGAAATTTCAAAACTGATGTTAACTGATGATACAGCGAATGTCATCAGAACGGAAAATGATTAAACATTTAAGGAATAAATTTTTATTACATTATTTCTCATATATAAGCAAAATGTTTTTCCTCTTAAAAAAAGGAAAGAAAAAACATCATACCAAGTACATTTTTTACATTATCTCAATTAATTAGAGAGGGAGAGGGGGGGAAGCTACAATCATTTACATAATGTATGAGCGCTGGTTGTGGTTTCAGAGGGGGAAGGGGATGGAAGATGAATTCGAAGTGACATATGTTTTATTTCAAATAAATCACATGGTCAGAAAACGAGGTCGCTGCACGTGTTATTTGTTCTTCCTCATTTTATATTGTCTACTGATATTACTAAGTGATAGTAAAAAATGGCTTCAAAATCTAAACTCAATACGCTATCTTCGCGGGATAAAATAGAAGTTATTAAATTAAAAGAAAAAAATATATTCTGTAAAAATCTTTGTTTTAAATTTAAATGCGGTAAAACACAAATTTATGATGCTATAAAACGAAGAACAGGGTTGGAAAAGGAATGGGGAAGCAAACCATCCAACAGAAACCGGAAAGGTGCTGTGAAAAATGAAGACATTAATGCATTAACACTTGAATGTTTTTCTAACGTTAAGAGTTAAAAATTTGCCCATACCTGGAACACTGTTGCGTGAAAAGGCGAAAGAGATTGTCGAAAAATTAGGTAAAACGGATTTCAAGGCTTCTACTGGATGGTTAATGAGTTTCTTTAATCGACACAATATTGCCATGAAGCAAGTTTGCGGAGCGTCGAAAGACGTCCCAGACCAAGAAATTCAGGAATGGAAAATAAATTTTCCGCTACTGATTGAAGGATATCAAGCTAAGGACATATACAATTGCGACGCAACGGGACTTTTTTATCGTGCGTTGCCCACTAAGTCCCTTGCAAAAAGAGGAAGTGAATGCCACGGTGGTAAAAACTCCAAGTGCGTGTCACTGTTTTGTTTTGCACGAATATGGAAGGCAGTTTAGAAAAGCCCTTAGAGATAGGTAAACCGCAAAAGCCGCGATGTTTTAAGAATGTGAACATTCATAAACTGTCTGTGATTTGGAGATCTAAAAAAAATCGTGGTTGTCGACTGCCATAATGGTGGGATGGCTGGCTGAATTCAATAACCGTATGATCAAAGAAAATCGAAAAATTTTGTTATTTTTCGACAATGCACCTTGCCATGCCAATTTCGAACTATCGAATATAAAATTAAAATTTTTTCCCGCAAATACTACTGCAGTAACACAGCCTATGGATCAAAGAGTTATAAAAATGATGAAAACCCATTACAAAAAATATCTCTTGCGGTCCATTATTGCGTCTTTAGATAATTGCTCTTCTGCCACTGAAATGGCAAAAAATATGTGTTTTAGATGCTGTCAAATGGATTGCCAAATCCTGTTCAGAAATGTCGCCTGAAAAAATTGTTCATTGTTTTAGAAAAGCTGGTTTTGTTTCAGAAAATGACCATGAGTCAGTTGACCAGTTGGGGGAAAATGAGTTACAAAATCTAATAGATGACTTAAAATGTGTTCACAGCAGTGAAAAAATTAATGAAGAATACGTATCAGCTGACAATATAGTGTGTACTACTGAAGATAACACTACTGAAGATAACACTTCTGTGGACATTTTGATTCAGCGATATCAAGATTTGGAAAGTGCTAGTGAAAATGAAGATGAGCACGATTATGAAAACCATGAAGACAATGGAGGAATTCAAACGTATCAAGACGCCTTGAGAAGCATTAGGTACCTCAAAAAATGAAGAATTGATACCCATAATAACGGACTTGCAATGTGCTACTGAAAAATGCTTGGTAAAAAGAAAGACAAAACAAGCATCGATAAAAAATTATTTTTCGACTGTTTAAAAATACTATGCCACTATGTGAAATATGAAGTAGTTGTTAAGGTAAATGATTTTCATTAACTTTTAAAATGGAAGAAATTTATCATTGGTACTACTATTTATTTTATTATTCATATAATGTGTTTGAGATTAATAATACATTTAATAAGACATATAATTTCATTTAAAAAACGGTACTAAAGATTATAAACGTAAAAATAGGACTTGCGCATGTGTATTTTATTTATTTATTTTGGCTGTTTTGCATAAGGCGGAATATTGTCTACGGCGGAAAATTTTTCCGGTCCCGATCGATTCCGCCTTAGACAGAGTTTACTGTATTTCTTTGTGATTTTTATTAAGTTTTATTGTTTATTATCAAAGTTCATGAAATGTGAAGTTTTAAATTACCATCATACATATTCTGTGTAAACCTCTTTCATAAGGATTTTTTTCTCTTTTAAATGAGTAATTCCTTAAATATTTTTTCATAGTATTACATTTTTTAGCAACTTCACTGGAATTATAACATTATTGACATTGTTAGCTAATGTTATGTGCTTTTAGAAAGTTATTTTTTTTAACATACTTAATTTGATGAGAAGTGCTTTATAAATATATTATATATTTAAATAATTGAAAAGCCCTTAAAATTGAAGCTTGTCTGTAATAGAATCCTGTCTTAATGGAAAATTTAATCGTTCTGTCAAAAGAATAAAATTCAACTTTTATGTATCTACTGTGGCAGAAGCCTGTTTAAAATAGAAATTTTCTGGTCTTTTGCAATTCTGTCTTAGCAGATTTGACTGTATTTTGATGTCAATAATCTTTAATCTTGTTTAAAATTGCTTTAAAATATTTTAAATCATTGAAGCTAAAATATTCAAAATTCAAATAGCAATGTGTAAATTTTAAAATATAGGTAAAAGATTAAAAAATACAGTTTTTTAAAACCTGTTCCCTTTTTAACAAACTTAAAAAAAGGAGGAGGTTATCAGTTCTACCCGTATGTATGTATTATGTTGTTCACGCATAACTCTCGTAAATGTGCGATTTTGATAATTTTTATTTTGTTTTAAAGAGTAAGGCCCCAAGGTGGTCCCATTTCAATTTCGTCAAAATCTGATCATTAGAACAAATTATTTCAATTTTTTTTAATTCAAATTTCCATTATTTTATATTTTAAAAAGTCCATTATTTGAACTGTTGCCAATTTGTAAAATAGCGCACATAATAATATTCCCTTTCAATTAAAAAAATGTATTTACACGTGACTATTGAAAACAGAAATATAACTTTAAAATAATAATTAAATGATCACGTGTTAAAAGCAGTAAATGTAGAAAATTACATAATAAAAAATATTACTTGCGCATGAATATTAAAAAAGAGAAATAATTAAAATATTACACGTTCAAAGCATTAAATGGGGAAACTTATGTCATATTTAAAATGCTCAAATAACAATATTTCCATTCATTCACAGATTCATTCACAGTTCTCGTCAATATTGAATTTGAATCAGAATTTCGTAAAATATGCTAGCTATAGCCAAGTTGGCTTCATTTATGGCAACTTATTTTTGTCACCAAATTTGGCGATATTTTGCCAAATATTGCCTATCTTGGCGAGAATTTGACGCTGGTGAATATGAATATATAGTGTTATGCATATAAGACTTGGAATAATGGATACAAAATGAAATAAAATTTGCAAGAAAGCATGTTCAGTAAAACTCTTAAATTGAAACCTTATATGAGGGAATCCTGCTGTCTTGTTTCAAAATGTCAGCCACCCTAAAATTTCAAACTGCTATATCTCAGCCATTTTTTAAGGTAAAGGCAAAACAAAAATTGTTCCGGAATCCTTGGATTTGGATCAAAACTGAACATTTAATTGACAAAACTTTTAGGATTTCTTATATTTTTAATGACTTAATTGTACTTACATCTTTTTGAATTTGAAATCTATAAGTGGCTATCATAGCGCCCCCTTCTTGCCGAATATCGACAAATTCAACTGGGAGCTACAGACCATAGGAAAAACACATACAAAAATGTGGTTTAATACTGTGGATAACTTCATACACTTTTTGGTCATACAATAATTAAAATGGAACAAAAATCACTTTCACAGCGCCCGCTTCCGGCAGAATATTCCCGAATTCAAGTGAGGTCTGCTGGCCACAACCAAAAACCTATAAATGAAATTAGGTTCAATTCTAGGTTGCTTTATAACTTCCCACTCTTTTCGATGATACAAAGGCCCCACCAGTGGCTGAGAGTTTCTGATCTCAAAGCTGGTAGACGGGAGGTGCTGGGTTCAAACCCCTGTTGCATTCGTCGACCTAACCGTTCGGAGTTTTCCTTGGTTTTCTTCGAACCTTGCCGTAAATACGGGTTAGGATCCCTTAAAAAGACCCCCATGGAGGGCACCCCCCTATGGCCTATATCCCTCAAGTAGATAATCGAACGTCATAAATCAACCAACCAATTGATTATACAAAGAGAACACACACAAGGACAGATATTTTGTAAAAACATGTTTTTCGGAAGCTCTGAACCCTAAAACATATAAATCCGGCGAAAACCGGAGGTCGAAAAAAATTTAGATTACAATACTTTCTTCTATTATTATATATAATCTATATTTACATTATCTATATTATCTATAATTATATTTCTACTTTTTTCACTCAGGTGAAAAAAGTAGGATGTTAATAATTTGACTTTATGTATGTATGATTTAGTCTTTTTCACACATAACTTTCGTAAATGTGCACCGATTTTGATTGTTTTTTTTTGTTTGAAAGTGTAAGACAGTCTGGTGGTCCCATTTGAATTTTGTAAAACTCTGATGATTAGAACAAATTTGATTTTTAGAAAAATTTCAAAATTAAAAACTTTAACTCAAAGTGAGATTGTAATAACTCTTTTAAAAATCAAAGAAATATTAAATTAAAAAGTGTATGAAATAAATTTCGCAGAAAGGTTGGACCAGCCAAAAAAAAAAAAAAAAAATATTTCGCACAATTTCAGCATTTAATACGTTGAAATTATATTAAAAGTTCCTGATAAAGGACAATGGCTTCTAACTCAGAGTTGTAAATATTTTTATCACCTCTATAAACTTTATTATTTAAATAATTCGACATTTAGTGCAGAAAACATTGTCTTTTTCTGGTTGTACACTCAACACATTAAGTAGACAGTGCTCATAGTCTTTGCATCTCAGCTAGTGACTTGTGATCGTGTGGTTTATTTAGAAGTTTGTTTGGCTCCAAATCACACAAAGCTAATCATTCTAAGCTCTTAGCTCGAATTAAAGCATATAAGCTTGTTCTTTTGAAAAAACATTTTTTTTATTGGAAAACGGAAGCTAAAATGCGTGGAACCAGATTACAGAAGATTCATTCACACAAGTTGTAAATTTCCAACTGGACGAAAAATGTCAGGGCCAGGATTCGAACCTGGGATCGCTTGGCTGAAGCCGCCATGCTCTACCACTGAGCTATCCCGGTAGAATCTGGAGGGCATAATTCATCCAGTTAACCTTATTGATCAAAGCATCTGGTCTGATATTTTAATCAGCTCAACAGAAAAGATCGCAGGTAATGGAACTCCAGTAAACGCTGGATATGTGAATACACTAGATTATTTTTTAACACAATTTTTCAAATTGGTAAAGTAATCATACAATGTATGATTACTTATGATTGATTCGAATCCTGGCCCGGACATTTTTCGTCCAGTTGGAAATTTACAACTTGTATGATTACTTTACCAATTTGAAAAATTGTGTTAAAAAATAATCTAGTGGATTCATTCACAGTTCTCGTCAGCTTGAATGAGAATTTCGTCAAATTAGTCAACTATAGCCATGTTGGCTTCATTTATGGCAACCTATTTTTATCGCCAAATTTGGCGATATTTCGCCAACTGTCGTTTAGATTGACAAGAATTTGATTCTGTTAAAAATTTTATTAAATATTTAATGATTAATTTTGGTAAATTATAATTTCTATTACAAATTACTTATTTATTCAGCAGATGTTGAAATCAAGATAATTGTGTATTACTGTGTTAATAACAAAAAATAAGAAAAAAAAATAAACTTTTACAAAAAAAATATTAACCGACTTAAAAAAAAGCACTAAAAAGTATTAAATAATTCTTTAAAATTCTCTAATGACAAAATGTTATCCATTAACCACAAATACGATATCATGTGTTGGAATAAAAATGATAAATTTAATATGTACAGTTTAATACCCATCAAATATGGATTTTCGAGAGAATATATTTTACAAGAAATGAATTTACAGACTTATGATTTCGTTTATGAATATATACATATGAAAAGCAGTCAATTATTTTTTGAAGTCTATGCCAAACAGCCCCAATCGATAAATTAGTAGATACTAGTTACAATACATTCACAATTCTTACTATACTTAAGGTAGTTTGGTACCGACTTCAAAAAGTAATTGACTGCTTTTCATATGTATATATTCGTAAACGAAATCATAAGTGTGTCAATTCATCTGTTGTAAAATATATTCTCTCGAAAATCCGTATTTGATGGGTATTAAACTGTACATATTAAACTTATCATTTTTATTCCAACACATGATATCGTATTTGTGGTTAATGGATAACATTTTGTCATTAGAGAATTTTAAAGAATTATTTAATACTTTTTAGTGCTTTTTTTTAAGCCTGTTAGTATTTTTTTTGTAAAAGTTTATTTTATTCCTAAGTACAGTATGGGATCTCAAATTTTGAGTTTGCCGAATTTTAGGTCTCGTACTGTATATTATTATGATTATTATATTAATATTATGAAAACATTTTATTATGTATATATTCTGACTTCCTATTATGATTTTTAGGAGTGAAAACACTGATACAAAACCTGGATCACTTGATGTGAAAATTCTCATCAGTCACTTCCGAAGCAACATCATTAAAGTTAAAGTAGGTTTTAAATTAATAGAATAAAATTAATGTTGTTTTATATTATAATTTTAAATTTCTCAAAATCAATATTAAGTTGTTACAATTTCCAAATATTAAATAGTAGTAACAGAGTTTAGAGGGTTAAATTATATTTATATATTAAATCTCATAAAATGCAATGAAAGTATTTTCCCAAATATAAAATTTTACGAGGTGTTTCTAAAGTAACACAATCCATATTTCTGTTCATATTTCACAAAACAAGAAAAAAAAATAACAAAATACTCACTGTAAATGCTTTAATGCCTGCATAACTTCGTACATTATAGCAAATACTGAAAATGACAACCATTTTGTGTCAAGCACAGTTCTACTCGACGACAGGTATTTGCAGCCACATGATGCAGCATATTGGTAGGAATGGATGCAGTGATGTTGCAGATGTCCTTTAAGGCTTTAATCCTCTATAGATTGAGATTGAGATAAGACCATAGGAAGAAAATCAGGGGATCGAAGTGGCCGTAGTCCACGTGAAATGACTCTATTGTCAAACACTGATTCAACGACTGCAAGGGTTTTTCTGGAGGTGTGTGCAGTGACTCCATCTTGTTGAAAATATCGGATTTGATATTCTTCGTGCATTAACTGCTCAAAAACACTGATAATAGATAATGGCTGAAGTGTGGGTTGCATGACTTTAGAAACACCCTGTGTAAATACAAGTGTCATAGATAATTTTATTTATATTACCTAAAGCTTGCTATTAGACCATTTAGTTTTAATGATTGTTTTATTCTTTTGTTCAAGTGTGTTTGTGCATTATGATTTATACGATTTCTAATTCTTATATTAACAAACATATTTTTCTTTTTTTTTTCTCTTAATTATGTTTAATATATAACTCATAATTATGCAAGCAGTGTTCAGTTAAAGATAAAGATTGACCTTTTTCTTTCTTTTTTTATGGAAGAGAAAGAGGTTAGGGTGATAATTTTTTATCATCTTTATCAATGTGTGATGAAAATGGTTATCATTTTTAATGAAATGATTTGGTAAAATAATCATTTTAATAAAATAATTATTTTATTAACATGATTGATAAAAATCATATGTTTGGCAGGTTTTTTCCAATTTTTTATTAAACATTCTTTCCATTAAATTTTATTTTGCGTAACAATCATTCTGGGTTAACAATCACTCTTTTCCTTGTTTTCTGACTCAGCTTACAATTTTCTTGTATACATGCACTAACATAATGCAGCAACAATGCTTTTTAATTAGACTAGTAATCAGTTTTGGTTGTAGCAGATTTCGACTAATGAATGTAATTCCAGAATGAATTATATTTGTTAGCCAAGATATCACTGTCTTGGTGATTAACCTAATAATATTTGTAATTTTATGAAGAAATATGAAAATATATCTTAAGAAAATTTCATATTTCATTCTGTAAATGTTATAAAATAAATAATGTACATGTAATAACTTACTTTAAAATCTTTTTGTGTTTATCGTTAAAATATTTATATGCATTACTATGTATCACAGTATGTAAATTTTATTTATAACTATCAAATTTTAAAAAAGTGGTATTCAAAGAAATTTTATAAACTTTTAGACTGAGAAAAATAAGTATAAAAGTAAAAATAGTTTTTTTTTTTTTTTTTTTTTTTAAATACACTCTTTTATAGGCATTCAATTTTATCTTGAAAATCATGTCTAATTTCATGACTACAATTCATGATTTTTCCAAAAAAAATTCTGTTATATATTCTGTTATATGTTATAAAATTCTGTTTTATGCATTAATTTAGTGTGGGCATCGAACATGATTATGGAAAATTCACTAATTTTTTTTACACTTGGTAGAAAGTGTGAGCTAGTGACTTTATTTAAAAAAATATAATTTTTGTTCCCCAATTCTAGGTTTGTTTGGATAGATTTTCATTTAAATCTATTTCAACTGTGTGTACTGCTGAAGGCAGTGAGGCCCTCAACGTTAGGTTTGTTCGGAAAGAGTTTCCTTTAAAAATATAAAATCATTCAACATTGATTTTAGATATATTTAAAGTTATTATCATGGGCACAGGCAATGGCGAATGTGTCTGCTAGTCTTGAATAAAATATTAAAAGTACATGAGATAATTAAAAATTATTACTTAAACATTTGTATCTATAAAAGGCTATATGATCGTTTTACCATGTATCTCTTTGAATTCTGTTGAAGTACTCAGTCTGAAATGAATTGTTGCTCTTCATTCGTTGAATGTAATTCAACTATCTTGTATTCAAACTATCTTGTTTTTGTCTACTAACAGTTTTCTGTAACCTTTTTTGCTTACAAATATAATTCTTTATAACTGCAATAAAACCTGTGAAAACAAAACTTGTTTTTTAAAAAAAATATTGCTTTAAATGGAAAATTTCATCGTCTCTCTGTTAAAAAGATTATAAAATTGTCAGGGATAGCACTTGCTAAGATGGAAACTTGCATAAAAAGAAATTTTTTCTAGTCCCTTACCAACCTGTCTTAGCAAGTTTTGTTATATTTTATTTCAAAATTGATAATTATTAAAACAAAAAAAGATTTTGTGCTCCAAATAATGTTTGGTATCAATTAAAGTTTAAGAACTTTGAGATTTCATAATGTATGATGTTGAGAGAGTGTGTATGGAGGTGGAGGGATACATGGTTATTGAAGATTTATTCCAAACTAGCTGACCTACCCAGCTCAGGATAATAAATAAACTTAAATATATCCCCCCCCCCTCCCAAAAAAAAAGTGTTGAATTCAGATATTTTCTTTGGGAGGAATTTTTGTTGGGGCGTTGGGGGTCCTACTTACTCCAGCAGTGTACACTCTTGAATTTGTGTGATATTATATTTTTAAATGAAAATCTATCCAAGTGCACATAGAGTTGGCTTACCCACAGCCTTCGGCAGCAAATACCCAAACACACGCTTCAGTCTGTTTTTACAAATGACCCTCAGATTTGTGTGATTTTATATTTTAAAATGAAAATCCTTCCAAATGAACTTAATGTTGAGGGCTCCACTGTACAGAAGTAGGCGTACACTGCAAATAGCACATACACTGTCAAATTTGTATGACTTCAGATTTTTAAGCTAAAATCTATCCAAACGAGCCCAGAGTTAGAGGCCACACTGTCTTTGAAGCTTGGTCTGTTTTAACAAACAAACCTTTATTAAATAAAATCTTTCTAAACGAACTAAGTAGCCCCCATTATAGTGATTGCCGATTTAATTTCTGATATATTGATATTAAACTTTCAATTATGACCAAAAGTTCAAGTGAAAACCTAAATAATAAAAAACATGTCCCTGTCCCTCACTCTTTTAAAACACAAATCGATATTGTCTAGTATTGACAACCTGTCCCAAAAGCACATTTCTTTTAAAAAGCAAAGTGATACTTGAAGAAAAACAAAAAAAAAAGTCTGGTGATTTTCTGAAATGACATCCAGAAAATAATTTTTTTGAAATGGTAAATATTAATATTATTTTAAAACAAAGATATTGTTAGAACCAAAAAGGAGTTCCAAATAAGTGTGTTTTATTTCCATCTGGGAAAATGGGATTGCATTTTAAAACTGCAGAAAAAACAGAAACTATGAAAAGTAACCCATTCTGAAAGTGAAAGTACCCTCATAAAAAAAAAAAAAAAAAAACCTGCAAACAAAATCTAAAACATAAAAAGTGATGATCATAGAGATCAACCTCAGCTATCCAATGCAAAAAAAAAGTTTTAAAAATATTGAAATGCAGACAAGATATTTTCAAATAACTTTCATATAGGATTAACATTAGCAAGCAGGTGTTTTTTACATAAGTGAAGTAGCCTCTTAAAAGGCTTGCCCCATGCATTTTAATGAAACAAGTTGTAAAAAGTCTACGTCTAATTATCTTGATTAAGGGATTCTTTCTAATAATTTTATGTATGCTAGATCTAGTATTAATTGTGAAATTTCTTTGAAATTTACCATATACATTTTGTTTTAGGTCGCTAAGAAGCCTGGCAAACAATATGAAGAACTTTTGTATGATGAAGGGGAAAGTGATAATGGCCTATGGAGCACAATAACTAGGTTTGCATAGTTTATTATATTTATTTTTTTCAACTTCCATATTTCTTTAGTGAGTTGTGCATTTTGAAATACTTAAATTTAGGGATGAGCTTTCCTTGTTGTTTTTATTGGACTCATGTGCTGATCTGACATATTTTGAGGTTACTTTTTGGTTATCTGAATAAAATAATGTGAGACATCTATAAATAGGAAGCAAGGGAAAATATTTTAGTTATTTCTTCTGTTTCATACAGTGCGACAATGGTCTAACTTTCTAAATGATATTATTACTATTATTACTCTTTCTTTATTATTCTGAATGTACCATTCACTGTGTATTTTTTTATATTATGATTATTAATCATTTCTTTAATTTTCAACCTCTCTTCCAACCTAAAAATTAAAGATACTGCAATGGCTATATTTATAAACTACTTTTATATCTAAGTAAGAAGTAATTACAGGAGTTGAATTTATTTTAACCCTCTGAGCATCTGAGGGCTTTCCTGCATTTTCATAAAAATATTCATAAAACTAAAGTTAATTTAAATTTTCTTTCACTGTTTGTTTCTAAAATACACTTCCTATCTCTTTACTTAACTTATATTTTTAAATTCAATTCTGTTAAAAATATTACTGCCTACAGCCCATTTAAGCTGTTTTTTGAAAACTGAAAATACAGGGAAAATGCTTCGAGGGTGTTTATAATCAGGGATCTGTCCAGACATTTTTCCCAGGGTCCTGTTTTTGTGAAATTGTGAACAGTTTTTTATGAAAAATCTAATCATAATTTTGTGAATTTGAATTAGTTGTTATATTCAGGTTCTTATTTATGCGTTTTTAAGAAGGTATATGGATGTAAAATACATATATTTTCTTTATATATGTAAAATTGACAGGTCAGATTTTACTTTTAAATGATTAATTAGTGAAATGTTCGGTTTAAAGATGGAAAAATATTATGAAAAACCTATTTTTAAGACAGAGTTTTGTGAAGAGTCCTGTTTTAGGGAAAATAATTCTGTAAAGGGTCCTGTTTTGAAGTGAAAAATTTTGTGAAGAGTCCTTTAAAGGACCCAATTTTTTCCTAAACAGATCCCTGATAATGTAAATAAAGAATAATGTTTATAATGTGTTTAAAAGCAGGGCTCGATCCAGGCAAAATTTGGGGCCTGTTTTTAGACCCCTTCACAAAAATCCATCAGATAAAACAAGCCCTTTCATAAAATTCCTTTTAATAAAATGGACCCATTCACAGAAATCTATTAAATAAAACAAGCCCTTTCACAAAATCCAATTCTATAAAAACATACTCTTCATTAATTATTTTTCTTTCGTTGTTTTAAATTACATAATTTGGAAACAAAACAAATTCACCAGAAAAGAAAACTTTTGCAGGAGGACTAATAAATACTTGATTTGACTAATAAATACTTGAGTAACTGGATTTCATTTTTCGTTACAAAATGCTTTTTTCCGCAAAATATAATAAATTTCACATAAATAATTTTTATTTTTCACATAATGGGCACCAAGAAAAAAAAAAAAAAAAAAAAAAAAAACATGCACCGGCCCCTGAAAAGAAACAATAAATCTAGATTAAATTTCATTGCTAGCATTGTGCTCATTCTTTGTACTGAGAAAAATAAATTAGATAAGTAAATCATTTTAATTTCAAAAATATAAGCAAAATCATTCCATAAAAATAGCACACATTTGCCAAAAGAAAAAAAATTAAAAAATGATGCATTTTTTGTCCATTCTTATTTTAAATTATAGTGAAATTCTTTTGAGATATTGCTACTTTGAATATAATTGAAATTCGTACTAGGTAAAAGCAAATCTTTATTGTTTGATACATTATTTCATGGGGGGAAAAAATACATTTTATTTATTTAGTTTAGTGCTTTATTTCCCTTAATTACACAATAATTAGAAACAGTGACATCTTCGATAAAATTGATGATGTATATGAAACTCCATTAAAAACATAAAAATCTCTTTGAGGCATTCTTGGTCTTCCTTGGGAGTGTTTTTGTGCCATTTCATGCAACAAAGTGTGTTTTTATAGTTAGATGTTTGTATAGTAATGAGTTTGTTATTTTACTATTTATGATGTTGATTTCATAAGCTAATAAAGATAGTTTAAGATTAAAACATTATTCAAAAATTTTAAATAAGGTTTTTAATTTGTCAGAATTTTTCTTTATATATAATTGCCAAATATTACTCTTTTACTAAGGGGGGGGGGAAGGGGGGGAGAAAATAAATGGTTGAAGCAACACATGCAAACTTGTGCAAATTCATTTGGCTGCTAAAGTTTGCAATATATATGTATATATATGTATTGAATGTTTGTGACATTTATAGTTTCTTTTATTAGTCTAATCCTGTGTTGTATTTTCTGTATTATAATTGTATTGTAGAGTATTTTTATATACTGAAAAATAACTGAGCTAAAAATTGTGCTGTAATCCAGATTGATATATATTCCACAACATTTTGTTCAGATTCGCTGATTTATTTTATTTATTTATTTATTTTACAAAAAATATCTTGATTATAAATTAGGCAGTCATTTGAAGCCCCAGTCCATTGCACCATTTTTTAAATACCTTTTCTTTTAGTTCAATGTATACTGCATAAAAAATATGATTATATTACTGATATTCATTTTGTTAATATTACTAAATTATTCTAATAAGATTATTAGCATTGTTATAAAATAGTTAAAATTAAAATAAAATAAAATTTATGGCTAGAACACAATAAAATGGCTAGAATTACAAATATTTAAACTCCATGAAGGCTTCAGGAAAATAGTTAATTTCAAAAGTAATAATTTTAATGTTCTCTTTATTAGGCAAAAACACATATGTAATCACCTTGAAGGAAGAAAATATGTCTACATAGTGCCATAGGCTTTGCCTGGTGCAGGTTTTTAAAATTATTACTCTCACAGCTAGTTGCCTTGTTGTTGATTATTTTGAAGCATTTCTGCAGTATTAAGAAGTTATTATTGTGTGATACACACAGATGTATTTGCTTGAAATTATAAAATTACTCTTTTCTGTTTCCCACCCTCTTTCTTTTACTATAAGCATGTAATAAAATAGCATTTTAGGCATGATTGTTTGGTAACCGATTTGTGCTTTAGTTTCTTTATTTTCTTCCCTTTTTTTTATTTTTTTGCAAGCAGCATGCCTATCATTGGTGGAATTGTTGAGGAATGGAGAAATATTTGGCTTGAGTTGAAAAGGTACTTTTCTAATGTTTTGCTTTCTCTCTTGCTTAGTGTGGTCCAACTAGATCTCCACAACATTTTTTTTTTTTAATCCTTTACTCATAGCTGTGTTTGTAGAAACCAATAACATTAACTTGCGCAAAATACTTTTTCTTTTAAAGTTCTTTCGTGAATTTGCATTAACTTGTCAGTAATTGAACTGTAACTAAAATTCATGCATATTACATGTTCTCATTGAAATACATATTATACATCATCCAAGATAGTGCAAAAACTTTTAGCTTTTGTAATATAACTGAGAATATTTCATAAATTATGAAATTCCATTCATTGTTTAATTTCTATAATTTTGAAAAATTATGATTTAATTTTTTTTTTTTTTTTTTTTTTTTTGAGGAACTATATTATATCTATAAACATTTTGTGTAAAAATCCCCATCAAATTCCATCTTATGTATATTGTGTGAAAAAAAGAAACTTCATCTTTCACTAGTTAGTATTGTCTGTGTCATGATATAATATATATGTCTGTCACAATAAATTTGGCCACACAAGAATTAAAATACTTAAAAACAGGATCGTTAATAGGGGAAGGTACAGCTTGACTGAATTTCATGGGAAGTTACCTAATTAAAGGAATTAAACTGAAATTAACTATTAAGTAATAAGATTAATAAAATAACTGCTAGAATTTTAATTATATGTTAAAATGTAATAAAAACTATGTCACCTACTGTGACATTGTCCATAACAGAGAAATAGTTGGACCACATTGCACTTATCTCTTATTCTGTATTTGCTTAGCTTTAACTGTTTTGTAGAACTCTCATATAAGTTTTGTCGTAGAATAGTTGTTCATAAAAACTAGTGCATGTATACCTTTTACGTTGCAGAATTAAGTCTAATGTACCTATGCTTTGTGTATAGAACAATTAAATTACATGCTATAACAGATAATGCATACATGACTAAATTAGGCAAAACTAATTAATAAGCAAAAGAACAAATGAAGTATTTAATGAACTATACTAACTTACATTTTTATAGCTTTTCTGCAGTTTATTTATAAAGTAGAATTCCCAGTAATTACAACATCCTGATTCTTATGGGTTAGATATTGGAATTCTGTTTTTGAAGAGTGTTACAAAACTTAATGTGCAATGAAGTACTTGAAAACTGTATAGTTTTGGAAAAAACAAAGTAGACATTTATATTTTAAAGATAGATACAGGTTGTTTCATGAAAGACCCCTAACTTTGAAAATAAATAACTAGGAAACGGTAATAGATAGAAGCATGAAACCAGTGGTATATTTATTAAAAAAACCATAAGAATCTGGTACAGAAACCTCAAAATTTCAGTTAAATATAGCACCGATAGATGGCGCTGCAGGCATCATTACGGATCTCTAGAAATGGAGCTAAAAGGCATGGACTGACCTCTGTATTCACCCGACCTCATCCCCTGCGACTACTTTTCGTGGGGCACACTGAAGGACATTGTTTACCACAACAATACTTTAACACTCGATGAGCTAGCTAGAGGAGGCTGTTTGTCAAGCTTGTGTGTCAATTTCCGATGACACACTACAGAAAGTCACTGACAATTTCATTCTTCGTTTGTGACACGTGTTCTGTGAAAGGTGCACATTTTGAATCACTTTTGATATAATACAGCCTATTTATGGTAATGCCGTCTGCAGTGCCATCTATCGGCGCAATTTGTTACTGAAATTTTGAGGTTTCTGTATCAAATTTTTATGTAGTTTTTTAATAAACATACCACTGGTTTTATGCTTCTATCTATCAATGTTTCTGAGTTATTTATTTTCAAAGTTAGGGGTCCTTCGTGAAACACCCTGTAGATAGTTTTTAAATGATGAATTCTAAAAGTTTCTTTAATTGGGTAATGATTGTTTTTATAAAAATGAGTTGCATTAAAGAATCCTATGAATTTCAGAATAGATTATCAACAAATCATATTAACTCTGGTGATTACAGTACCTTGGCTCACATTAAGCCTTTACAGCATTTTTTCCTCCACCCTTCCTCCATTCTTCAGTTGTGTTGATAAGATTCCACCTGAAGAAAAATAATTAACAACAACAAAAAAAAAACACAATAAATATTGAAATGCCAATTGAATTAATCTCTAATTTTTCTCTCATCATATCCTTCTTTCATCAGCTGATGTAATTTATTTTCAATGAAACCGGCTACTCTCCCAGCCTTTTCATTATCTTAAAGAAATTCTTTGCTGAAACAAACTTTTTTCTTCTTCCTTTCTTTCTTTCTTTCTTTCTTTCTCCCTTCTTCTTTTTTTTCTTTTTAAGGAATGGAAAGCACATGTTTTTTTATAATAATTCTCATTAAAATATCCTGCTAAATTGTGTACCTTCATTTATTGGGTTTTATCCTCTCCCCTCAGCTGATTTGTTTCTTTTTTGTTTCATTTCAAGCAGTTGCTTTATGGATATAATTTAATATTTTCTCTTGGGAAGTTTTGTATTTTATCTTTTAATGTTGTCATAAAAAATCATCATAAAAAAAATTGAAAATGCAAGATTAATTTTACTAAATTTATGATTAATATAATACGCTTTTCTGCTATTTTAGTTTCACTATTGTGTAGACTTTAGACCACTGTCAATTTCTGTGCTATTATGAGTCCTGCCTTTAAAGTTTATGAACTTTTTTTACTTTTCCTTAAATGAAGGTGAGATAGACGCATAATTCTAGCCTTCTTTTTTTTTCTTTTTCATAGTTATTTACAGCAATTGTGAACTTATATTAAATTTATTCACTAATTCTTAATATTTTCTGTGTTTCTTTCTTTTTTTTCTTTTTGTAATGCCTTAAATTCCCTGCCTTAAATTCCCTTAAATTCCCAGCACATGCACACACACGCAAAACTGAGTAATTATATTGATTGGAATATTGCCATGCATTAAGGTAATTTTTTTTTTGAGAGATTGGTTGGAAAGATTCTTAATTTTGTTTTCCTATGAAGCTAGCTTGTTGGAAAATTTCCTACCTTTTGATGTTAGCTATTAAAATTTTTGTGTACATTTTATTTGCTTATTATTATTATTTCAGCTCTCTCTCTTTTTTTTTTTCACATATTAAAATTATTGGAAATTCTTATTTTAGTCTAATTTTGTATATTACAAAATGCTGCAAGTTTCTTATTTTTCATAGCATCATTAATTTTATCAAAATAAGATGAATTAATTTTAAAGTTAAAATAATCTATTATAAATTGGATTTCATTTTTGGATTTGTACATACAACTTACACTACACTGGTCAGCAAAAAAAAAAAAAAAAAAAAAAAAAAAAATCATTGTAAGAATTTGACATTCTTTATTCTAAATATGTCATCTAAATTGCTCTATCACGTACCGTTTTTAAGAGAAACAATTTTAAAATAACAAATATTATAGTAACAAATGAAAAATAAATATGATCATCTAGAAGGCTATAAAACAATAAAAACAAGAAGAATGATTTTTTTTTTAATAATTTAGTTAAGAAATCATGAACAAGTCTTTTTGTTGACATTTTTCTTTTATATTACTTTTTTCTTGGCTCCCGCATCAGTGTCCAGCAGTAATCTGCTAACATTTTTTTTCTTTCCATTTGCTGCTGTATCTCTTTTATATTTCAGCTACATTCTTGTGGAACCTCTCTCCATGTTCATCAGAAACTGACTCAATATTAGGAAATAAATAAAAGTGAGAATGTACGAAGTACAATTTTAGTTACCAATGCCCTAAGTGAGGCGAGTTGATGCTCTTCAACTCTTTATCACCCAAAATTTTTATATATGCTTTTAAAAGTATCCCATGTTACTTTTACAACAGCATTTAGTTTATTTATAGCCAGGCATGGCTAGAAATTAAATTATATATTTCTGAAACTCTGATCATGAAATGGTTTTCTTTAGGTCCTACAAAAATAACTTATTTTATTTTTCCTTGCTCACTTGCGTATCAAACATTCAAATCCTCCATTGTCTTTATTCATCACTTTAATAAATTGTTTAAGGACTGTTTCTTAGAAATCCACACAAACTTTGCAGTTATGCAAAATAGCAAATGAATATGAATCGGGCGAAACCTGTGTATGAAGTGTTGCCTTATTCTATATAAGGGCAGGCCTCTTAGCCTAGAGTTCATTAAGTCTGTGTTTTCTGAGAATGGAGTCGAAAGAGGAGTTTCTGCAAACGCATGTGTACAAGTTTTACAAAGGCAATATTCATCATGAGAAGAAATTCACTGTGAACTATTGTTTTGCCTAAAATATCCTCAAATGAACAATATACAGTATTCTACAATGTTACGAGAAGCGACCCCAAGCCGAAAGATAACTTGGGTCGGTTCAGAAGGCCCAAAAACTCCCCAAGCCAAAGTTACAGCAGTTGAAATGACTGTTTGAGAAGAATGACTGAGTAACGTTTGTCAAACGGCTACAAAATTCAGTATTTCACACGGCTACCTACATAAGACAATCACCAAGAAGCTTAACATCAAATATCACAAGAACAGGATCATACCAAAATGAACAGGAAATAAAATTTTTGGTGTGAAAATGAAGTATGGTTGCTTGTTCAGAAAATTCTCTGATCGAGCATTCATCTTGGATGACGAGTCATACTTCACGCTCACTCACTCCACTTTTAGGTAATGGTGGCTACTACACATCTGACGTCTCCACCACGCAACCTATCATCAAATTCGCTACTAAAGTGAAATTCAAAGACAAGGTCCTCATTTGGATTGCGATGGGTCCAAAAGTCTGTGTTCGCTGTGGATGGGCAACGATATTTGAATAAATGCATTCGCTGTTGTCTCATCCCTACATCTGTGCCAATTAAAACAACAGTGTCTACCCATTGAACCAAGTCTACCCATTAAAACAACGTCTTCTGGGTAGACTTGGCCAGCAGTCATTACTGCAAAATCATTCTCAACCACTTGCGGAAGCAAAACATCACTTTTGTAGAGAAGTACGACAACCCGGCCAGCATTCCAGAAATTCGACCAATTGAGCAGTTCTGTGCATATCTTAAGTCTAAAGTGTATGCTAAAGCCTGGAAAGCAGATAACATCCAGAAATTGATCAATCAAATCAGCCTCAAAATTATGGACCTAGATTTTATACAACGTCTAGAAAGTATGACCAAAGTTAAAATTGATAATGTCCGATGAAACAGTTTAATCGAAACCCAATAACTGTTTTACAGAGTAATGTGGTTATTAAAGTTACCTAGTGCCCATTTGTGTTCTTTGTCTGGTTTTTTCCTAGATTTCCCATCAAGAAAAGTTTAGGAAACAGTCCTTAATAAAGCCAAGTTTTATGTGGTGAGAATATATTTCAAATATATTTTTGTCTTATCAACTAATGACTGGTGTGCAACATTTCCCCTGCCAGGAATATTTTCTTCTTGTACTGCCTATTTTTTTCACACAGAAGTGTGTATCTCTTGCTTGGCTGTCCCATTCATAATTGCATTTTGTGAAACCTTGTTGTAATCCAGTTATCAATGCTAAAACTTTCAGGGTGGCACATATGTTCTATTGATGATCTTCACAATTTTAATTTATTATTATTTTTTCAATACTAGGGGGCTCTGCCCCCTACGAGCTACGCTCGCCAACCCCCGTTCTGGAACCGCATGATTTAAAAACAATCTGATTTGATCAATTGTAAAACGATTACGGAAGATTGTATTATAATTAAACGACCAGTGGCGATCTGCTGCACCCGGTTTCCATTCATTTTCCTTTGACTGAAGGATTTTTAGGTCGAATCAACTGCTGTCGAAACATCTAACAACTGTTTTCCAAATTGATTAAATAAGATCAATAAAACATTTAAAAATTAACTTTTGTAAAATGGTTAAGTAAACAATGTCGTTGCATCGTATAATTTTAAAACGATGCTATAGAAACTTGGTAAATAAATAAATAAAATAAAATAAAATAAAAATAAATAAAATACAAGAAATTCAGAAAAACCCACTATCAAAACCCCCACAGTGTCAACTATCAGTGAGTTTAAACAATAAAATTTACAATATATTAATGAAAACAGAAAAAAAAATCTTGGATATTTATTTACATTATTTTTCTTAATTATCCCTCTCGGCTAGTGAATAAATGTGGCACAAATGTCATATACGCACCACGTTGGCGCGATTTTTTCCCCCGCCAATTTGGCGAAAAAACAAAAATGGTGTTTATTTACTTTTATTTTTTATTTGAATTCTATAAATATTTTTTATTATGCATATCAATATTTATTTATATCAAACTATCATTTATTTATTTTTATTTCCTTTTTAAAAATAATAGAAGCTATTTCATTTATTACGTTATTTTATTTTTATATTGAAATAAAAAATTGCATTCTATTCGTAACTAATATTCAAAAACAAAGTTTTCGTCAAATTGGCGGGTGAAAAAATCGCACCAGCGTGGAGCATATATGACATCTGTGCCATAAATATTTGTGACGTCAGTTGAAACTGACCTATTGTATGTAACTGTTCATCGCAACATTTTTCAAAGCTTTTTCTTTTTGTAGTATCATGGCACTGCCGTTTGAGGATGCAATTATTTTAATTAATGAAATAATTAATAAATCAGTAAAACATAATGAAAAATATAGGTAAAAGATTTGTCGAAATAAATTATTTTATCGTGTAAATATATTTTTTAATTGAAACTTGTTTTGAAATATTATTTGAGCATTTTAAATATGACGCAAGTTTTCCAACTTAATGCTTTGAAAACGCGTAATAATTTAATAGACGCTTTCAGTGTGACGTCAGTGATGACGTTTTGGTTGGATACTCCAAACAAGCGGTTGCTATGTTTCATTTCTTATTAAATATAAATCGTAAAAAAAATTTTACCACTGCATATAATGTATTGAAACACTTTACCGTGAGATATAGCTATATACATAAAATATAATAGAAAATACAACATAGCAACCGTTTGTTTGGAGTCAGTTTCCAAGCAAAACCTCATGATTGACGTCACGACTGAAATCGTCTATTATTTCTCTTATTAATATTCACGCGGAAGTATATTTTTTATTACGTAATTTTCTACATTTACTGCTTGTAACACGTGATCATTTAATTATTATTTTAAAGTTTTATTTCTGTTTTTAATAGTTGCGTGTAAATACATTTCTTAATTGAAAGGGAATATTATTATGTGCGCTGTTTTACAAATTGGCAACAATTCAAATAATGGATTTTATGAAATATGAAGTAAATCTTCTTCAAAATAATGAAAATTTTGAATAAAAAATTGAAATATAACCTCAAAAAATGAGTCGAATTGAAAAAATAATTGCAGTCTGCACACCGCAACTTTGTCAACTATATCCTTACAAATTATGATTAAATTCCTGTGCATAGTTTTCGTTTCTATAAAACTTTTATAAGAAAATTATTTTGACCAACTTTAATATTAAATATCTCTTAAAATGATTCATCGATTTAAAAACGGTCTACTTCAGCGTGTTTATCGAACAT
The DNA here is from genome assembly GCA_963931845.1 of Maratus michaelseni. Taxonomy (NCBI): domain Eukaryota; kingdom Metazoa; phylum Arthropoda; class Arachnida; order Araneae; family Salticidae; genus Maratus; species Maratus michaelseni. Next base: position 45,905,408 of record OZ007588.1, on the reverse strand, counting down.
TTCTTTATAAAACAACCAATTTTTAAATTTTTATTTGCAATAGTTTTCTGGCTATTAGTCCAGAAAGACTTCAAGGCATAAAATCTTTATTGACAGCGGCTGCTGCTGCGGTGGTTACTTTTTTTTTAATATAGAGAGAAATTTTAAAGCTTTAACTAAGTTTTCATTATATGACCATCATGAACAATAGATATTAAAGGCTGCAAAATAGAATAAATTAACAGTTTGATAAAGTAAATTAACTTAATACGCTGTGTAAGTTTCTGTCGACAGAGATGCTATGCAAATTTCCTTTGATGATTAGAATAAGGATGGTTATTTAAGATTAAACATGCACAAATTCAAATCGTTGACATTCAGAAGAAGGTGGAAATCCTTTACATAACAGGGTGAAAAAAACAAAGCAATTTGATGTTTTACCAAGGGAAAAATATTTTAATTTTAAAAAGACCCATGCCAAAAAATAACAATATTAATAAAAATAAAAAAGATATGATGGAACAAATTGATTGCTATATTTGCACTTTGTATCATTAAATCTGCCAGAAACAATCATTATTTTTACAGGGCGGATTTTTATGCTGGCCTGTGTTATAATTTCACTAGATATTTCTTTCTCTAACTTTTTCTTATTGGTTTTAAGAAATATAAGTTATGTATTTAAAATAAATTTCATTTATTTACTTAGTACTTGTCTAATGCAATTGTAATACTCTGCCTTCCTCCCATTTCAATAATAATAAGAAGAAAATAAGAACGATAAACTTAAAACTTAAATCCAGAAGTTATATGGCTCATAATCAGTTCCGTAACTCAAATCTTTTGAGTGTGTCTGTAAATAAACGAAATATTCTATACAAAAATAATCTACAGAAAACATGCTCTAGTGCACCTCAGTAATGTATATCAATTTCATTAAAATACACTGTAAACTATATTTCTCCATATATATTAATGCAATGGAATACTTTTGTGTGTTCCTGTAAACGAACTATAAATGCTATTTACTCTACACTCTATATAAATCATGTTGTCAGCCACCTCAGTGACGCATATAAATTTCCTTATGTTTGAAACAGTGCAACATCATTAAAATGTACTGCAAATGATTTTTTCCCATTGACCGCAATGTAACAGAATACTTTGAGTGTTCCTGTAAACAAATTGTAATTGCTACTTATTCTATACTCTATAGTTATCGTCTTATGTCTATAGTCACCTTATGTTGTCGTCTACCTTAGTGACGCATATCAATTTTGTTATGATTGAAATAGTACAACATTATTAACAGGGGCTGTTTACTGAATAGGCCCGTGAAGCCCGAGCTTACCCACTGAAGTACAAAGGGGCCCTAAATTTACTTTTCAAAACTAATTTTTAGGGGAAAAAATTTCAGTCAGGGTAAAAAAATGTATTTTATTTTCTTAATTATAGCTACTAAATTTTCCCTCAGACTATTACTGGCACATTTATATATTTTTTATTCTGTTGATATAGTAAATGGTATAAAAACAGTGATTAAATCAAATGCTATTTATCACTTATTTTCATTTTTCATACATTTTGCATTTTAATTTCAAACATGCTAAAAATAACAGAAAATTTAATCTGTATGATTATATTATGTTTATATTTATAAAGAGTGGAGAAATGATATAAAATATAGAGAATAGGTTATCTAAATAAAGGGGAAAGTAATTAGCATTCAGGTGATACCAAATTTCTGTTTATAAAATAGAAGCAAAATTGTGTTGCAGCCAAGCATAAGTTTACGTCAAATATTTGTTGTCCCTGCACTGTTCTTAGGACTGGCAAATCCTGCAATTTGTAAAGCATAAAATATATTTTGAAGTTCAAATATTTGCACCTGTTCCATATTTCTAAATTTATTTACAAAATCAATTTGCTATGTATAATTATGTATAAAATAAAATATTTTTTATATCTATATAGGTAGTTAGTTTTAGTTTAATATTAAAAGTGTTGTTTACTTGAAATTTCGATGGTAAAATTTCAAATTGTTGAAGTATAATTGGCAGAGTAAAAGGGCCCCCCCCCTCTCTGTGTGACATCGGGCTTCCCCTACCTCTAAGTCTTAAGCGGGCCCTGATTATTAAAATGCATTAAAAACTATTTTTCCCTTATTGACCATAATGTATCGGATTACTTTTAATTGCTCTGCAATCTAACCATAAATACTACATATTTCATTTTCAATACCGAACTTGCTGTGGTCAACCTCAATAACATATATCAATTACATGGGAATCCAACTGTATTTACACGAGTTAGAGCTCGGACAGATAGACAGACAGACAAACCAAATTCATAAACACTTTTAACTGTGTTGGAAAGTGTTAAAAAAGTTTTGTATATATTTCTCTATCCTTGTAAGTTCAGAAAATATCTAACTCATATAATGTTGTGTAACCTACGTATGCAACTTAATATGAATTATTATGGTATGATGTTCTTTTCTTCAAAGGGATGGGGGGGGGGTCTATTTAAAAATGTGATGACAATGAAATCTTGAAGAAACATTCTCTTCATTAGTTTTGAAAAATGGCATTATTATCATTACTTATTAATTCCTAAAATTTCTTTCATTTATTTATTTTAAACACTTTCTATCATAGTTAAAAAGTGTGTATGAATTCATTCTATCTGTGGTCTAACTCTGGTAAATATACTCAGATTGTCATGTAATTGATATATGTTATTGAAGTTCACTATGTCATGTTTGCTATTTAAAATGGAGTGTCTAGCACTTTTAGTTTGTTTACAAGAGTACTCAAAAGAATCCCGTTACATTATGGTCTATGGAGAAAAATCATTTTCTATGTCCTTTAATGATGTTATACTATTTCAAGCATAATAAATTGATATACATTTTTGAGATGCACTAAAACATGCTTTCTGTAGAACATAGAGTATAAAGTATTCATCTAACACTTACAGGGTCACACAAAAGAATTCTGTTACAATACTGTCTATGAGCGATAAATGCTTGAAGTGCATTTTTAGTTTCGGTATGCGTTTTTTAAGTTTAATTAAATTTTTGTGTTCAATTCCTTAGTGTCAATTCCTTAAGGATGTCTTTTTGAGTTAGGAATTTTCAACATCTGAACTATATTTAGTATACTAAGATATAAGATGTTTGTAGAATAGGAATCATATACAGGGCTGCGCAAAGAACTGGATACTTTGCCATCTATGGATATGGATGGTTATTTCTGAAATAAATTGTCAGTTGTTATGCATTTTCTAAATTGTTTAATTAGGATATCTTCTTTCACTTTTTTAAATGGTGAAATTCTGTTACAGTATTCTGGAAATGTTTTTAAGTGTTTCATAATCTATGCTTGATGCATGATTTTTCTTTCTTGTTTAAATATGTTTTGTGATCATCAAGAAATGATTTTGTTAATTATATAATAATTTTGTTATCTGAATTTAAGTTCAACGTTTAAGGCAGTATGTGCTGTAAAAAAAAAAAAAAAAAAAAAAAAAAAAAAAAATTATGAAATAGCACCATATAATAATTATATCCTTTTACACACAATTCTTTTAATAAAGGGAAATTTATAAATATTTTCCAATTTTGATAATTATTATTCGCTGCTTTGTCTTTCTCAGTTTTATTGAACTTAACATTTTTGGTTGTGCTTCAATTTCTTTAAAAATGATTTTTAATTTGTTTGTATTTATCATTGAATAAATAACATTTAATTCTCTGTCAAGTCATTAGAAAATTTCTTTTAATTGTATAAGATAGCAAGGTCAGCTTGGTACAAATCACTGAAACCAGGCTGAATCTGATTTTATCAGTTTGTGCTTTTTAATCCTCTCACTGACACATCTATGTTGATACGTTCACTAAGCTCCAGGTTTTACTGCAATACGAGCATTATTTAAATTAATATAATTCTACGGATATAATGCAGGTTTAATACATTGAGAAATGATTAATACTCTCAAGGATTACATTCATATATATAATTAAGTTTTTTTTATATGTTGGAATAATCTGCTTTTATTAGCATTTAAAATAAAAACAAAGAAAATATAATTTTGCCCTTTTGCTAAACAGTCAGAGGGTTAAATACTAATGATTTATTAATAAATATTTCCAAATCTGTATTAGATGATCTTTCGTATGATTTTAATTATTGAAACATGGGGTATAAATGAAGTAATAAATATCATACTTGGAGATGTGAGCATATACAGATTGTTTGCAGTGTGCATTAAAGTTGAGTACATTGTTGAGACTTTTCATACCTAGAACAGTGAATTAAATTGTTACTGACTATGGATATTAAAAGTCTAATTAGATTTATGATTGTTATTAAAGAAAATCATATTACTTTGTGTCACAATTATGAAATCATTGTCATCCACACATGTATAGCAAAATAAAAAGCAGGGAAAATATTTCAGGTGTTCTTATTCATAATTTAAGAAATTGAACTTTTCTTTTAATTTACCTGTAAAAGAAATGCATTTGTTAGAAATATTGTTAAATATAATTTTTTGGGCCAATTTATGGGATTTAAAACTGTAATGGTAGAAATCAGCTTACAATCAATTCTAATTTAAGTTGTATCATAATTATATCTGTACTAATAAAATAAAGTTTCGCTCTGTGTGTGTGTGTGTGTTTGTCTGTTGGCGATGGCTAGGAAAATCTAGCCCTCCTAGAAGCCTGAAAATTTAGATATAGGTAGTCCAAATCCTCTCCTTGTATACCTGAGCCTCAAAATTTTAATATTTTGAAAATTAGAGTACTTATTAATTAAAAACTGATTAATGATCACAAATAAAGAATCACTCTTCCGAAATGCGTTCACACATGCTCAGAAACCAATATCTGTATCTTTGGGCCTAGAAGAAAGAAAGCACGAGTCAAAGTTTTTCTAAATGGCGCGAACGGCTAAAAATACAGAAAAACCATTTACATATTCTCAAAGAATGTACTTTTAAGTCTTGAACGATCCTGTTGGTTTGAAAAAATTTCACATTTAACCCTTTCAAAAAGAATAATCAAGAAGCATCGAATTCATGCTTTTTATTTTCTCCCATTTTCCGAGCAATGCATCCACTGGACTACAAGAGATACAGAAAAATGAAGGTCACCAAATTAATGAGCTGACTTTGCCCTTTTCAAAGCCACCTTTGGTTTTAAAAAATGCAAAAGTTAACCCTTCGAAAAAGTATATTTTCTGTATGCGTTTCGAGATTTTTGCGATTTTGGTAATATTTTAAAATTTGCATCAGCGATTCAGAGCAAGGTACGAAAAACTAAAAATACCAGACAATATCTACATTTATTCCTTTTTTAATATCTGTATTTGTTTTTGGAAAAAAATTCGCGCGCAGGACTCAATTTTGCGAATTTTGATTTTCTGCAATATATAAAATCTGACATCGGCTCTCTAAAATAACCAAACAAAAAACAAACACACCTAAAGACATCTACGTTCTATTGGGTTCAGGCAGAAACCTTTAGTTAAAGAAAAAATTCACGTTAACCCTTTCGAAAATGTTTTTTACCGTAAGTCAATTTTGCATTTTTAACTCTTTTCTCCTATTTTTAAAAATTTGAATCTGTGTTTATAGACAAGATACAAAAAACTAAAAATACTGTGCCTAATCTACATCCCTTTGCTTTTTACAATCTGGTATCTGTTTTGAAAATTTTAATTTTAACCTTCCGGAAAAAATTCCTTTCCAAAACTCAGTCACGTGATTTTCGTTTTTCTTCCTAGGTTTAAAATCGGCATCGACTCGGGAAATGTGAATAAGGACAAACAGTAGACTTCAGATCATAGACACGTTCATTTTCTTCAAAATGCACCATTGGGTTTAAAAAAATATCTACATTAACCCTTTCAAAACCGATCATTTACGTAACCCACTTTCGCGATTTCTGCTATTTTGTCAATGTTTACTCGTTGTTAAATTTCAATTCTACTAGGAAATTCGGTTGGGTCGAGTGTTCTGAAAAGGCCTCTTCCAGAACAGATTGTGCCCCCTGGCAGTGGAAGTTGGAGCTATTTGAGTATCTCTGGTTCTATGGACCCGATTACGACGGGGTTTGGCTCATTCAACTTGATATCTATAGTCTTAAATAGTTTAGTTGCACTTTCAACCGCCGGGGTGCGCTTTCTGATTATGGGTTCTATGAGCCCGATTATGACAAGGTTTGCCTTATTCGACTTGATTTCAATAGCCTTGCATATTTCAGTCATATTCGTATAGAACAGATTATTATTATCTCAGGGCCCAGGCAATGCCGGGCGGGTTAGCTAGTATGAAAGTAAAAGTAAAAACAGGTTTAAAAAAACATACTTTTATAAGCATTCAATGTAATAATAATTTTAAATATAATGGCTAGTTTCATGACTGCAAATCATGTATCTCAAAAAGCTACAATATGTTAATTTGGTGTGGACCCCGATTGTTCATAATTCACTACTTTGATTTATGCTTGATAGAAAGCATATGTGCATTTATTTTAAAAAATATAAATTTTGCTCTGTTTAAGATATTGTTTCAAGTAAGGGGGGGGGGAAGCATTATTTAAACTATCTATTCTGGATTTCTAAATTGTTTCTCAGTATATAATTATAATATAATTCAAATTAAACTATTAAATTATAAAATGTTTATTATTATTATTATTATTACACTATTTTCTATTTTTTTGTGTTTTAAATATTTTATTGTTGCAGTTTCACAGCCAGTTGCAATATTTTGGTGAGAGTGGTTTGGTGTATATTTAATTTCATTGTTTTTGTAACACATAAACAGTTATAACTATCAAGATTATTTTACGATTTATCCCAAAGAAAAAAATTAATGCATTAATTTATAGTTAAGTTTGAAAAATATTAAAATAATCCCATCTTTACATACAAAAACTAAGTTAAGTTAAATAATAGAGCATAATAAGAAAACTATGCAGTTTTTTGGAATCTGAATGAAGTATATATGATAGTTTTAAGCATGCAAATTATTTTCTAATTGTGATACAAAGTTTTCAAATTGAAATAAAATAAACAGTTGATAAAATTTTCTTAATGCTTTTGTTTTAAAATTTATTTATTTATTTATTTTGAAAAAAGTAGAAAACTTCTTAAAAATACCATAAAAGTACAAAAAAGCACTATATTTTGAAGCAGTGACTCCGCCAAGCTAAAACACATCCAACCTCTTCAAAAGATCAGATTGTCCCATTTTTGCTTTTTAGTGATTTTCTAATTTTCCTGAAAAGAATAATTTCTTAGCAATGTATATGATCTTTTTAAGAAGTTTTATGCTGCTGTGTTGAGTTAATTATCATAAAAATCATGTTTATATATTTGTTTAGCCATGCTATTGAGCATATGTGTTTTATATTCTTTATATAATATTTTATGTTTCCCTTTCAGCACATTTTCTGGAAATAAAAGTGAACAAGAAGGAACAGATAATAAAATAAATATTTTCTCTTTGGCTTCAGGACATCTATATGAAAGACTGTTAAGGTATGTTTTGAAAAAATTAATATTGATTAATTTTAATCTGAATTTCCTTTTTTTTAAACGCTATGATATTAACAATTGCTTATTATGCCTCTTTTTTTTTTTTCTTTTTAGAATTATGATGCTTAGTGTTTTAAAAAATACAAAGACTCCTGTGAAATTCTGGTTTTTGAAGAATTTCTTGTCACCAACTTTTAAGGTTTGATTATTTTCTTTTTTAATCGAAATACTGTTGTTTAAAAGCTATTTTAAAATTGTTTATATTTTGTTTAATTTCTGTTTTGCAGGATTTCCTTCCTTATATGGCAGAACATTACAAATTTGAATATGAATTAGTCCAATACAAGTGGCCTAGGTGGCTTAATCAGCAAAGTGAAAAGCAGAGAATAATCTGGGGGTAAGTATATTTACATTACTTAACAGGAAGGTTTATTTCTGAGATACCCAATTTATAAAAAAAAAAAAAGTTCTGAAATTTATCAGATTTTTGTGAAAAATAAAATTCTTTAAAGATTGAGTTAATTAAATTTGAACTAAGCATTCATCATTACCAACTTTTGTAAATCCTGCTGCAAAAGTTTTCCTTTCTGGTGAACTTGTTTTGTTTGTAAATTGCAAAAATCTTAACAAGATAAAAAATTTATGAAGAATTTATTTTGTTGGTTGGAATTTTGTGAAAGGGAACCTAAAGAGGACACTTACTAGATTTATCTCTACTTAATCAAGTTTTTTATGTTAAAGTTTTATCTAATTAATTATTAAGATTTTTTTTACAAATAACTTTAAACACACATTCCCCTTTATCAAAATAAATAAATAAATAGATAAGAAATAAAAAAATCCTGAAAAATGTAAAAGTTATTAACATTTTAATTTTTCATATTTTAATTAATTATTTGTCAATATTTTGAATGACCTGCAGTATGTGACATAAAGTGTTTAAAAAAAAAAATTGAGATTTAAAAAACATATATACAAATATTTTGGTATTTTTTTTCCTTCCTTGTGTGTTTAGATAAAAATTAAAATTACATTGATTGTTAAATGTCTTAATCTTAGATCCCTACACCTGTCTTCCCCCGCACACATTTGTAGAGTTACTCTCTTGTCAGCATAACTTTAGAAATTTACTCGACAATTAGAATATTAATTGTTACTTAACATATCTTCTAAAAATTTGCTAAATTTGTAAAATTATGTAACAATAACTAGCAGAGGAGACAGGAAATTTATGACAAGCTTCAGTCAATCTGGTGTTATTTTTTATCCAATGCACTACTAAAATAATAATAATAATAATTTTTGTTGTTATTTAATGAAGGCTTCTCTTCTTGTCAAATGGAATGCATGTGCGGTAGAATAATGGTTACACAACATTTTTTTCCCCCTTGTAAGTACTTGGTAAATTTAAGCTTAAGAGTCTTAAAAAAATCAAACTGATGCATACTTGCCAAGTCTTCTAATTTTGCTAGATTTCTGTTTTTTAAATACTTATCTTCTTTCTTCTGGCCAAAAAATAAAATCTCTGTTTTTTAATTTTTTTATAATTTGTTTAAATTTTATTTATTTTTTATTTATCTTGACTGTCTGAAATGAATTATTCAAAATTGCTTTAAATATTAAAATTAAAGTCAGTTGCCAATAGTAAAAGTTTGAAAAATTATCAATTGTCATCGTATATTCCCTTTGCATCAGGGTTGTAGTGGGTAGCTGCCCTGCTACCTGCCCAGGCTGTTTTTTTTTAACCCAGGTTTTTACAACCATAAGGGTTGTAGTGGGTAGCTGTCTGGGTACCCACTCAGCTACCCACCCGGGCTGTGTTTTTTACATCCTTGCTTTGCATACATATCAACCATTGGCATCACAAGAACATTTGGTGCTTGTTTTTCTTCTCCCTCTTTTTTATACAGATCTATATTTTAATTTTCATTTGATACAAGACATTCAAGAAAATACTGAAATTTTTTAAACTTCTCCACTATGCTTCATTTTATTAGCAAAAAAAAAACTAAATTATTAGTTATTTCTCACCTCATTGTTTCTGAAATCAAATTCTTCGACGTTCTTATTAAAGTATATGTTGCTACTTTATTTATATATACAGGGGAGAGTAGGGTAAAACTGGGTAGGTGGGTCAAACTAGGTACCCTGTTTTCTCTTCTTCAGTGCTGCCCTGTAGACAGCACCCATCTTAACTACATCTCTTAGCGTCCTTTAGCAGTGTACCACCAGCTGTTGAAATGAGTTAATCTCTGTGTTTGTTCAGTGCTATATGAAAGAAATTTGCCTTAAAAGCTTTTTAATTTTTCGATGTCTTTTCTGCTCTTTAAATAAAACCAGCCTGGTGGATCGATTCAGGTAAGTAAACCACTGTTTTTCTATAGCTTTCACATGATATTTTGATGCCAAGTAGAAGTGTGTACGTCTAGCTGTTCAGGTGAACGACTATGCTGAATTTTGGTCATCTGTTGGGGCAAAACCAGGTACTATGATTTGCATTGAATTCTGCAATGAATTGATTCTTCACTCAACAGGTGGTGAAATATGGATACAATGCTCAGTCTGCAAAGAGTGAGCCCACGAGGAGTGCATTGAATAGGAGAAGTAACAGCTGAAAAAGTCATTACATGACAACATTAAAAATTGCTTGAAAAACCTGAAAAAAAAAAGTTACTGACCTTTAAAAATGTATATATGTTTTAAAGTTTGATTATTCAAAATTTATAACAATAAAGCTTTTTGCTATTTGAAATGTAAAAACTTAAATTTTTGATTAGTACCTGGTTTTACCCTACCATCAAAATTCGGTGCTGTTTCAGGTGGTTCTAGAAAATGCCTTTTCCCAAGAAGAGAAGAATTTTCTTGTGGCAACAGGTGTGGTTTGTCAATAGCTCTGATGTCTTTAAACATGTTTGTAAGGTGTTGTGAATTTTTCGTCCTTCTAGATTTTTGCCAATAAAGGAAAACCATTAGGTACTCGGTTTTACCCTACTTTCCCCTACAACTACAAGCTAGCCATCTTGTTAATGAAGCTATTAATAAATAAAACTCTTCAAGTTCAATTTATTTTTACAACATATTTAAAATACTATATTGAAAATTAACCTAAACTCTAGCCTCTATATTAGTAGATTTTTTAAATGTACTAAATGAAACATTTTAATATACTGTTTAGTGTGATAAATATTATAATGATATCTGGGGATCGTGATGAATATAAAAGGAAAAATTAATAAAAGGGTGAATCACCAGCGACTCGCACCGGAGTGATTCTGAAAACCTAAAAATTTAGACAAAACATATATTCAACACTTTCCCCAAACACCATTATAGGCATGAACGTAAGTAGTAGTACATAATGCGAAGCCATAAAAGATAAGTTTAAAATTACTTTAAATAATCTGAGAATTATTAAAGTTAATACTTACATTAAAATATTCTTTAATAATATATAAAATAGAACTTATTCCATAACTTCAATAAAAGCTGAAATACACAGATATAAATAATAGAAAAGACAAACTCACCAAGATCAAAGTAAATTCTTGTTTATTCACATAGAGCACTCACGTAAATAAAGTATAAATATCAACTTGAAAATTTCTTTTATACACTTTTTACAACCAATATATTTGCTTTTATAAGATGTTATATCGATATAAATTATTTCGTTATTGAAATATACATAAACGTGAAATTATATCATGTTATATTATTATCATTAAATTCGTTACTCTTTTTAACAAAATTATATCATTCACAAACGTTGTAATTGATTATGAGAAAATATCATGATGTTAATTGAAAATTATATTGATTCTGTTCAGTGCTCAATTTGCAAGTAATAAGATGAGTTTGTCATAATGATAATCTCGCTGTATTAGTTCAAATTGTTCATTGTGTGTTAAATGTAGAGCTTTGGAATTTAATGTTAAAGATTTATTAGATGATGATTTCTTGGCCACCAGCAGGTGTATAACAATGAGGACAATAAATTATTACAGCACTCTTATAAAGATGTTTCAACCGTATGTTGAGAATTTAAATTGCAGACGGAATGTAAAACATTATGAAGTAGTAATCGTCTGTTAGAAAGATATAAAATATCAGGATCACTCAGCTCTGCGAAAGAATCCAAGTTTCTGGAGTAAACTGTGACGCCCAAAGTAAGTTGTTATAAATTAGAGGGAGTACACATTCCTCGAAAAATTGCCAATGACAACCAGGGTAGCATTCCTCTTATTAGGTGGTTGAACTTGAACAGAAGGAAGAATTAATTATAAAAAGCAATATATTTAGATGTATGACTTTCTTCATTCTCACCGCTTACCAAAATTGGCTTACGCTCCGAAGAGCAAGATCTAGCCCACGCTACATCATTCAAAGTTTTTTAGGAACTGAAAGAGGCTTCACAGTTTCCCACTCAGGCAAAACTTTCTGGCGGTTACGAAACAACCAATCAAAAAATCCGAACCGTCTGAATGTCACTGAACAAGCCCCAACAGACCGTAGTCAAAGTTACAGCTAGAACTCTCACTGACGCTTCTACCCCTAGCAACAGCATTTAAATAGTATTTAGAACATTCGATCGCGACCTTGGAGTGCTACCAAAACGACCTTGCGGAAATACGCGGGAAAAAAGCTTCTTGTTTACTTGAAGACATCTGAAATTCTGTCAATGGCCGCTCGTAGCGAAAATGTACCATCTTCAAAATAAAATAAAAGAAGATAATTAAAAATCGATAACTGCCAAACTTATGGATGAAAATAAATGAAATTTTAGCAAATGAAATAAAATAAAAAGTTCTTTCCACCAGATATGTTTTGAAAATAAAAATATTTAATTTAATGAATTTTGAAAAATGATTATTGGACTTAGAAATTTTGAAATGATATTTGGAAAAGTTTCGCGATTCTGAAAGATTTTGCATTGATCAAAATGATGAATTTGAACTTTCTGAAAAGAATAAAATTAGCGATTAACCATTTTTTAATAATTATTATTAAAAAGGAAATACGCTATATTTTGGAATAATTATTAATTTTATACTGTCTGTTATTTAAGAAAAATGGATATTATTTAAAAGTTAGAAAAAGTAAGTCAGAAATATTTTTATTTTAGATAATTTGAAATGAAGTTTAATTAATATTGCAAAGTAAATAAAATGTAAATTAAATTTGAAATGAATATCCTAAAACATATGTAATGGAAAGATTCTGAAATTAAATTATACTCTCACCAAAAGTAAACAATTTAAAAATAATGTTTGATTTAAAATGCAAAAATGAAACTTAGCTTAATTAATTTAAATGAATTTAATGAGTAATTAATAAATATTAAAATACTGAATAAATTAAGAGTAAAATTTTAAATCATAACAAATATCTTCCTATTTTTTATCAAATCTTCAGATTTTTGAGTATCAATTTTCTTTTTGTTTGCAATTGGTTGGCAGTTATGCTCATGTTATTATTTTTTTTAAATCCAAACATACATATACACTACTAAAAAAAAATATATATATATATATTGAATGAAATAAATTGTTTTGTTATTGTTTTATGAATATTTCTGTTCTTGTTAAATAGAACACCTAGGGCTGGGCGATATATCAATAAAACCGATATAAAATGCATATCGTGATACCGATATAAAAAAATCCTACCCAACGGTATATCGCTAATATCATAAATTTGACGAAAACCATGAAAACCACGATATTAAAAGCTCTTCCTCGTCTTCGAGTATTCATGAATACGAACGATGTGAGTTCCCCCAGCCTAAACCATGATACACCGTACTCATGAATACTAACAGAGTGAATTCTCGCAGCTGAAAAGGTTTTTGAAAAGAGGAAGGGTGATTTTCTCCAGCGACCACTAACAGTGGATGAAATATCGTTTTTATGCTATTGACGGTGCAAGGTTAAACTCTGAGCGCATGCGTGGGATATCGCATATTCATTCATTTCATTATGATATTCAGTGGTACCGGTGTGGATGAATATTCGAAGTTGTTGAATGATGTGTGAATTAGGAAGATAAAGAAAGGAAGTATTTTATTTGCAACAGTTGATTTAAAGAGACAAATGAGCAAAGAATAATTCAGACATGTTTTAATTTGTTTTTTATAATTATTGTTTTATGAAAAAAAAATATTAATTCCGTAGTAGTATTTATTAATGCATATTCTAGGGTAAAGAAGGATTTTTAAAAATGCAACTATTTTTACTTCTATACTGCGAGTTTTTTTCTCCCCAGAATTTATTTTAAAAATCGTGTTTGCGTGACAGATATGAGTATTTGGTATTTGGTTGCCTCTGTATATATGACCACTGGTCATTGCCTAAAATCGTTTGGTGGTAATTTTGCATTTAAAATTTTAAAACCATTAAGCATTATTATATTTTATTTGCAACGGTGGAAATGAATATCATGCAATTTTAATTTTAATAGAATAAAATATGTTGAAATGTTTCTTCCCTATTTTTATGTGATTTTACCCCCCTCTTCACAAATGAGATATTAAAAAACAGTTTAGGCGATTGCGCGGCAAACAAGAAAAAAATAATATATATTTATTTCTTCATAATTTTAGTTGTAAAATATTAATGTACTATCTGATAAAAAATAATCAAACATGCAGATTATTCATTTTTTAATTATTTTTCATATTTCCATCCATTTTTTAAATTTTCTTCGTGCTTCTTAGGTGCGTTTGTAATTATATAAATACGTAGCACCTATTGTCGTCGTCTGGTCCGGCCGTCTGTCTGTCCATCTGTCCGCATTATAACAACGCAAAAACTATCCAGACGAATGGTTTGAAATTTAAAATATATTATCTTTGCAGAATTTTGTCAAGACATTTCAAATTTTATGAAAATCGAATCAAAACTTTAGCAGATATTAATAAAAATATTTATTAAGAAATTTGATTTTTTTTTTAAATTTGTGTTTTCTTGTTATAGGAGTTTACAAAGTTTAATCGTCAAGTGATCGAGATACTTATTTTATTACTTAAATTAATCTGCAAACGATATAATTAATTTCACAGAATTAAAAATCATCAAGATCGTAATATTTATATAACTAGCTATAGTACGAACGCACCTCATTTGTCACGTTTGACGTACAATTTGCAACTTGTTTCCATTATCATGAAAAAATGTGCTTGATGACCATTTAACACTCTAACCTAGGGGTGCACAACCTTTTTAAGCGAAGGGCCACTTACAAAAATGACTGGGTTGTCGAGGGCCAACATCAGAAAATTTTTGTTTCGAGGAGGTGTGACCGGGGGGGGGTCAGATTAAAAAAACATAAATTTCGGAAGGGTAGATTTAGCCCCCTACGTTCCTTCCTACTAGTCAACGTATTCAGTTCTGTTGGCAATGATATATCAACAGTTTACGGTTGTATTTATACAAGAGATATAGCTAAGATTATTTTCAAAGAATGAAAATACTTCTTGACTTTATTTGAAGGAATAAAATTAGCTTTAATGATTGCCAGTGCCGAAAAAAAATTCTGCTTTCATGAATGAAGGTGGAGAAGAGCAGAAACATACATTATTTTAAATTGTACTTCTTAACATATTCAGTCATAAAATGTGGATATCAAAGGGGTGCACAACCTTTATAAGAGGAGGGGCAGTCACAAAAATGACTGGATTGTCGAAAGCCAACATCCATAGGGTGGACAAAATTTTGTTTCGGGCAAGGAGGGAGAAAGGGGGGGGGGGTCGGCCTAAAAGTTCATAAAAATGGGGGGTTCAATTTTTGGCTAATTTTAAAAGGAGGGTTAGCTCCCTATACTCAACCACCTCCCTTAGTCAGCATAACCGAATTCAGTTGGAAAGGATGGAAAAAACTTGCATTTTTTTTTCCATACGCAAATGACAATATTCACACGTTCAGCAAAATTTGCGCTTTTTACGTGCCCAATTGGCGAAATTTGCAATTTTTTTCGCATTCGATCGGCGAAATTTGCGATTTTTTCCGCACCCGATTAGCGAAATTTTCGATTTTTACGCGCCCGATTGGCAAAATTCGTGATTTTTACGTGCCGTTCGGTGAAATTCATAATTTTTACGCGCCCGATCGGCGGAATTCGCGATTTTTACGCGCCTAATCGGCAAAATTTGCGATTTTTACGCGCCCGATCGGCAAAATTCGCGATTTTTACGTGCCTGATTGGCGAAATTCATGATTTTTACGCGCCTGATCGGCAAAATTTGCGATTTTTACGCATCCGTTCGGCAAAATTTGCGATTTATATGCACCCGATCGGCAAAATTCGCGATTTTTACAAAGACGATCGGCGAAATTTACAATTTACGCTCACCCGATCGGCAAAATTCGCGATTTATATGCACCTGATCGGCAAAATTCGCGATTTATATGCACCCGATCGGCAAAATTCGCGATTTTAACGCGCCTGCTCGGCAAAATTCGCGATTTTTACACGGACGATCGGCGAAATTTACAATTTACACGCACCCAATCGGCAAAATTCGCGATTTATATGCACCCGATCGGCAAAATTCGCGATTTATATGCACCCGATCGGCAAAATTCGCGATTTTTACGCATACGATCGACGAAATTTATTATTTATACGCACCTGATCGGCAAAATTCGCGATTTATACGTACCCTATCGGCGAAATTCATGATTTTTATGCACCCGATCGGCAGAATTCACGATTTTTATGCGCCTAATCGGCAAAATTTGCAATTTACACGCACCCGATCGGCAAAAAATCACGATTTATATGCACCCGATCGGCAAAATTTGCGATGTTTACGGGCCCGATCGGCAATATTCGCGATTTTTACGCATACGATCGACGAAATTTACGATTTATACGCACCTGATCGACAAAATTTTCGATTTATACGCACTCTATCGGAAGAATTCGCGATTTTTACGGGCCCGATCGGCAAAATTCACGATTTTTACGCAGGCGATCAGCAAAATTCACGATTTTTACGCAGGCGATCGGCAAAATTCACGATTTTTACGCAGGCGATCGGCGAAATTTAAGATTTATATGCACCCGATGGGCGAAATTTGGCAAAATTTGCGATTTTTACACACCCGATGGGCGAAATTTGGCAAAATTTGCGATTTTTACGCACCCGATGGGCGAAATGTGGCAAAATTTGCGATTTTTACGCACCCAATGGACAAAAAATTGCGATTTTTACGCACCCAATGGACAAAAATTTGTGATTTTTACGCACCCGATGGACGAAATTTGGCAAAATTTGTGATTTTTACGCACCCGATGGGCGAAATTTGGCAAAATTTGCGATTTTTACGCACCCGATGGGCGAAATTTGGCAAAATTCGCGATTTATACGCACCTGATCGGTGAAATTCGTGATTTTTTCGCGTCCGATCGGCGAAATTGATTCGCGGGCCACCAGTAATCCGATCGCGGACCACTTTTGGCCCGCGGGTCACAGGTTGTGCACCACTACTCTAACCAGTCTTGAATTCCGATATTTTTCTCTGGGAGGTATTTCGAAGGTTCGAGATGGCGGGTAGCTGTGTGTGTGTGGAAGGGGGGGGGGATTATCATGGGTGCCTGCAAGGGAGGACAATTGCCCCTCCCTGAATTTTGAAATTTAAATCTGTATTTTTTTATGTTGAAAAAAATATATAATTTACTTATCCCCAAGTAGCATGATTAATTACGCACTGACAGAAGAAAGAACTATGAAATTTTGGTCACTGGGGATCTGTCCGCTATAACTCTCATAGAACAAAGTTTTTATTATTATTTTTAAATTTTGTTTGAGTTTATGTGTTGAAAAATGATCTCATCTGACGAAAAAGAGATGTAAAAAAAATTATATTTTTTATTTGTTAAATTTCTGTATTGCATGTTGAGGACTAGCAGCACAACTGTTTCAATATCTTACCCCCCCCCCCCCCCCCCCCCTGTGTTTCATCGGCGTCCATGGCATTATGGTATTCAGCGTGTGTGTGTGATGGGGGGAAGTGAGATTTGAACTTTCGGGACATTAATTAACCGAAAATTGGGAGACTCTAGGGACTCAGTATCACCCCTGAATTTCTCACTGACTGTAATGTGAAAGTAAAACAATTTCTGTTGAAATATTTTACATGATAGATAATGTTTCTCTGAAGTGTTTATTTCAGTTATTTGGGATTTTGAATATATCAATACAGGAAATTGCTAATTGTCTTAATGTAATATACGCTGTTAAATTTATTATATTATAAATTGAGTGGAGGACGGTGTGAAGCGAACCAATAATTACAACGAGCAAACCGAAAGTTTTTGTTTGAATTGTTGTAATAATCAGTCTCATTACTTTGTTAGAGATTTCACAAGAAGCTAAAATTTCATAAAGTGCAAATTGGCGAATAATTTAGTAAAACTTATTTTATATTATTTATAGATTTTTTATGCAAGTAATGCTCTTTAAAAGATGTTATATATAGCAATTGTTTTAATAATGGAATATGGAAGTATTTAAAATTTCCATGTTTGGTGCCAGATGCGGTTTACTAGCCCGGGTCCCTTGAAGACGAAATTTTTATTCATTGCTACGAATGATATCTTTTAAATATATTTAAGTTTAACGATATTTTTCCAGTTTGATTTTAGCGACTCAAACGGTCTCCCTAATTAGCTTTCGTCTAAAGCCAGCCCTATTGTGGAAATACGAGTAAAACTGATTTTTAAGTAGATTTCGTAAGAAATACTACCTATTACATTCTCCCCTAAGTTGGTATTTTTGAAACATTTTTGCAGATCTACGCCGATGACTCCCAAAACCACCCCCAGTTCAAAACGTTATCTATCTATCTATCTAACTATGTCACTTTTTTATCGACACGATAACTGCAATAATTCTGCACGAATCCCTTCCAAACTGATACATAAAATCAAGGGGCATAAAATCTCGGTCAAGCTCGTTAATGGGCAAAATCGAACCAGGAAGGGGGGGGGGCTTTTTGTGAAAACAGAAAAAACCCGTAACTTCTTAATTGTGATTCTTAATATTATTTAAAACTTTTATATTGACAAGTTTTTTTTATAAGACCAACCCTTATAGCAAAAAAAAAAAAAAAAAAAAGATCTCTGCCGGCTTTGCTTGCAAACAAGTTGGGAAACAAGTAAGATTGTGGGCGGTGTCCCAACTGCGGCATCATGGCAAAAAGGTCATTTCTTCTGCAATTCCCAACAAACAGGCGCCCCACGGTCTGCGTCTTTGAAATCTATCTGTGCCTGTAGGCCGAGCCGTCAGGGAATTTTTTTCTTTCTTTCTTCTTCTCAAAATATTCTTTTATTTATTCTGTATATTTAGTTTTAATATCACGATATATCGTCATATCGCGATATTTAGCTGACGATATACCACAATATTGAAATTGAGATATCGCCCAACACTAGAACACACATGGTGTAATATTTTCCTGTCTGTTGAATATTATTCTTATTTTGAGTTTAATTTGTATAATTTTACGCATTAACCCCTTCGTGACAATCTGGGTTATCACTGGGTTTTAAAAATAGAAATTTTATGCTCCTAATTTAATCACAGAAATCCTTTGATTAAATAAAGCAAAATTTCCAATTAAGAATTACTGGTAGGAATAATCAAGGATTCTGAGCACTTTATGCATCACATATACGGAATGCCCATCATGAAGGGGTTAAAGTATTATTTTCTACTTTGTGTTGCAAGTATGTCTTACATTTTGATTTTATTACTATAAATGTTTTAACTATATTCATATCTATGATATATTATGCTCATCATTTAAAATATTTTATATTAGGTACAAAATCCTCTTTCTGGATGTCTTGTTTCCTTTAGATGTTAAGAAATTTATATTTGTGGATGCTGATCAGGTATTTAAGCTGCTTGTTTATTCATTAATTTTCCATTGTAACATATATAATATCTGTTATTGTTCCGTGCTTCAACTAACTATTTTAACACTTTTTAACATAGTTCAAAAATGTTTATGAATTTTTTTTTCTGGCCATCTGTCTGCCTGTCTGTCTGTGCTCTAAATCACATAAATATTGTCGGGTTGCCATGTTATGGATATATATTATTGAGACTTACCATGTTCTTTATTGAAAATGAAGTATGTAGCATGTATTGTTCATTTACAGGGGCACTCAAAATAATGCTGTTACATTATGGTCTATAGGGAAAAAATGTTTGCAGTATTTTAATGATATTACACTATTTTAAACTTATTGAAATTGATATACAACACTAAGGTGGACTACAAAAGGCTTACTATAGAATATGGTGTGCATAGCGTTTATTGTTCATTTACAGAGCACACAAAAGAATTCGGTTTCAGTAATGTCTATGAGTTTTCATTTCTGAAAGTGTTTTCATTTATGATATGCATTTTAAAATTTAACTAATTTTTTGTTTATTACTTGGTGTGTATAAATTCTATAGATCATATACAATGCTACACAACATAATTAAAGTACTTTTCCTCTCATTGACATTGCTGAAGGCAAATTTTCAATTGTATTATGCATTTCCTAACTGAACTAAACGTTTGCATGCTATGTAGTATATATACAAGTCTGTAGATCATATACAGGGTTGCACAAAAGAATTCAGATATTTTTTCCAACTATAGATGATAGTTGCTGAAATTGGGTTATCAAATGTGACATCATTTTTCACCTTATTAAATGGTGAAGCTTTGTGAAGGAGTTATTGTCTTTATTTCCTTGTGCAAAATATTGCTTTTAAATGTTTTAGTCATTTCTTTCAATGTTTTCTAACCTGCTAATTGTTAAACATCTGTGTTTATTTTTAGAAATATTTATAACTAGTAATATTCATTCTGAAAGTTAATAAATAGGAAACCGAATGTTTAAGCCTTTTTTTTATGTATTAAATTATTTTATGTTTCTTTTGATGACATTAATTACATGTAATAGAGAAAATGATTTTTTTAAATGTCTTAAACACAATTTGTTATTGTTTTTATCATTGATATTTATTTATTTCTGTTTTGAAAAATGTATTAACGCTTTTGACCATGGATACTCTTCCTTTATTGTCTGTTAGAAGTGGTTGCTTAAAATTATGTATATTTTGAATAAAGTTTATCTATCGAATCTCTAATTTTGTGTAGGAGAAGAATATTGTCCATATTAGGAATGGGGGATAGAGTAACTTTTAAAGAAGTAGAAATGTGTGGATAATATTTAGGAAAATAAATACACATTTTCCTAAATGCTAAACTTAAATTGTCAGTATAATGTTATTAAAAAAAAAATTTCTACTATTGAACCAATTTAATATAAATATTCAAGATTTGCCTTTTGACAACCATAGAGTAATTTTTGTTCATATTATTCCTTGTTGCAACAAACATTGTACTTTAATTAAATGTCGATGTTATTTGAATAAATTCTTATTTGTTCATTTAATCTTGTAATTTATGTTGTACTCATAAATTCATATACATTTTTTCACTTCCTCCAACTTTGTGAAGATGTACATATAAAATGCCTTTACAAACAGAGATTGTAGAAATTCATTTTTTTAGAAACAGATTAATTCCTTTGTTGAAACAAAATAAAAATATTTTTAGTGAATTTTACATAATTTTATGAGAAAAGAGGTCGAGAGTTATGAGAAAAAGTTCTTATGGTCATAAAAAGAAAACATTTTGAGAAAACATTATAAATTATTTAGAAATATTTTAGTTTGCTAAAATACTATTTATGTCTATCAGTCTTTGATTTTTTTTTCTTTGTAAGACAGTATTTTGTTAAGGATGGTTTATTCAAATCTGAATCTGATCATATTTATTTATTTAAAATGCAAAGTGGTTCTTTTAAGACCGATATTGATTGATCGGAGCCTGCCAGTACAGTTTAGGGTGCTTTTCTGTCTCTAAACGAAGTGGGAAACTGATTTGCATTTCATTATGGCATTGAGCGAATTTGAGATGGCCAAGTGATCTAAGGCACCAGAAAGAGAAATTCTGGATATCTAAATGGAACATATGGTTCAAACTGGCATAAGATGTTACTTGCACATTGTTACTGTTCTGATATTTGCTTTTTTCTTCATTATTATTAAGAAAATTTTACCATCCCTAGTATATTTCTTGATTAATGATTTTGTATGTAAAATTTTAAATTAAAGTTTTGGTTTGTAATTATCCATTAAATAAATTGAAATTATGCTAAATTTTTGGTATAATTTTTTATTATTATTACAATTGGTTGATAAGACATATATACTAAGCAAATTAGATGATTATTTTCCATTAAAATAAATAAATAAATAACACAAAGAAGCTATCTATTGGTATTGTAATATAATTAAATGTTTCTATTTGAAAAAACTAATAAAATTTGAACTTCAAAAATTTCTTTATTTGTAAAAATGAAAAAAAAATGCATTTTTCTTTTTTTGGATCTAAATACTGAATTCTCTGGGAAATGTTCTGTTTTCTGTATCCATCTAAAAAGAGTCAATATGCAGCCGGTCCCGAACTCTGCATAAAAGAAAAGGCTTTTATTTCTTTCAACTATTACTAACAAATATTCTGTAAAAATCTCTGACATTTTACTGATCTTATGAACCTTTTTATTCTGGAACCTTTAAGCTGTTCAACACCAAGTTTTGATGGATACTATCTAGTAAATTCTTTATTCTAATTTATTTGGTTTTTCTAAAATGTAAATTTTTGCTGTAATTAAAAAAAAATTATATAAATTAATCAAATGCAATAATTATTTTTAAAGTAATGTATGATAAACCTTATTTATTTTTGTTTCATTCTCACTTGATTTGTTACTCTATTGCACTCCATTAGAGGAGTGGAGGGAATATGTAAGACATGTTTTATGATATGTTACATATGGCTGAAACTTTCTTTAAAATATGCCTCAAAGAGGGGTTTTCTTTTTCTTTTATTCCCTCAAAGTAACCTATGATAGTTTTATTTGTACTGTCAAAATAAGATTTGGGCAAAACTATTGAAATTATTAATGTGAAAACAAAAAATATGAAAATATGATAGCAATAAATCAAAATGGCTGTGCTTATTTACATATGATATGAAATGGATTCTTAAGAACTAAATGTTATTTTATGTTGAAACAGATTTCAAACTTATGTTAGCTACTTATAAAATGTTGTATCCACACCTTCTAAAACATATTAAAATTATGAAAAGTAGGAAGAAAGAAAGAAAAAGTTGTGCTGTGTGCCATTTTGACCCGCAGAAAAAAATAAATAACATCTTTTGATTGATTGTAGTACTTACTTGTGATGCAAAAAATTGGACACAAAAATAACTCAAAATAAAACTTCTCGGTACTCCAGAATTCCTTGGAAAAAGCAACTAGTTTCTAAAGCAATAATATTTCAGCTCCCTTCATCCAGCAAAATACATATTTGCTTCTCAGAAGCTTTGCAGACAGTTATTTCTGTATCATGAATGTGTAGATGGTGCGCAAAAAAATAAAATAAAAAAATAATTTTGAAGTTTTTTACTTTTTTTACCATTTTTGGAACATTGAAAAATTTTAATTTTTAGTAAAACGTTGATTTAAAATAATAACTTTTAACATTTGAAACTGAATTCATGTGTGTAGCATGATGCATGGTGGTAATGTGTGTGGCTTTTTTTTTTTAACCTATATGTTTATACACTTTAGGTTGTCAGAGCTGATATGCAAGAGTTAATGGACCTCGACTTGGGTGGAGCACCTTATGGATATACACCATTTTGCGAGAGCCGTACAGACATGGATGGATATAGGTAATTCACTCTTTATTTTTTTATTTCATTTTTTCCAATAATTTCCTTTTTAAGTTCAGATATTTTAAAGGATAGACTGTTTTATCTTTTGCTACAGGGTTTTTTTTTTTCTTCTTTTTTTAACTGTTATTCTTTTTAATAAACTATTTTAAATTTTGTAACAGAGATTTGTGTCGTGCAAACTTTGATTCAAAATAAATAACATTTTAGAAATTTTGAGTTGTTAAACCAGAATCTGTAGTTAGTCTTTCAAATTAATACAGTACTTTTTTATAATAGTCCAAAAATATGAAAAAAGGTGGCATTATTCAGGTTCATTGTAGACTTAGAATAATTAAGAATAATTAAATAAATAAAAGAAAAATGGATGACTTAATCATACTGAAAATAATAGCTTTAAAAACTTGGATAAATAATAGACATAATAAGTTAATAAGTAGTAATAATTAGTAAAAATGTTAGACCTGAGTCACCAGTTGAAAGCTTTTTTGTGACACAGATGTAGATTTGACATTCTGTTTGGAATCACAATTCTGAAACCATTCAAGGATGCTTCAAAATTGAGATTTTGATATACTTTTTGAAGACAACTTTTGTTTCTTTCCTATAAGTTCAACCTAAATTAATTATTTTTATCAGTTTATCAAAAGAGGATTCTGGAAGCAAATACTTTCACATTTAAAAAGTTATTTAATAAAAAAATATTTATTTTGACATAAACTTAATATCTAGGTGAACTGAGTACTCTGTATTCTGCAATTAATCCAGATTTCAAATTGTTCTATTTTTCCCTTGTCTGTTACAATTTCATATATTTAATCCAAGTAGTTATTTTTTCTCCAAGTGAAAATTTGTTTATAGATTTTACTTTTTATGCTAATGTAATTTGAATGGCATGTGCATTTATTGTAATATATGTAATGTTATTTCCTTTCTGTAGATTTTGGAAATCTGGATATTGGGCATCTCATTTAGCCGGCAGAAAATATCACATTAGGTTTGTATATTTTTACTTTTGCCACTTAAAACAAATACTGCTGTGCCTCCCCTTGAATACTCAGGACTAATTATGCATTGGAATTTAACCTGATTTCAGGATTTTTTTTCATGATGTATTTCCTGATTTCAGAAATTTGTTTAATTATTTTTTCAATTACTTTTAAAAGAAAAGTATGAATTTTAAAAAGTATATAATTAGCTGTGTGACAACCCATTGTGTTGCATTTAAATTGCATGGGGTCTTTTGATTATTTTGGGAAAAAGAAATCTAGTTTTATTATTCATTTCAAGTTTGAAGCCCTAATAAATTGTAATTTAGAATGTTTTTTATAACATTTTTCACTCAATTTCCTTTTTTAAATTTCTAATTTTTTTTTAGAAACCATTCTTAGAGAGAATTTACATCTTAAAAGTACCCACCATACAAAATTACAAGTTTTTAGACCCAGCAGTATCACAGAAATTGCAGTTCTAGAACTTTTTTGTTTCTGCACCCTTTTGAATTTCGAAGCTTTTAGAATTTGTTTTGTTGCAAGTATTTATACCGTAAAAGTAACAGTCATGTCAAGTTTCTTGTCTTAACAGTTTCAAATTAATTGTAATATAGAATTTTCTTTAGCTCATTTCATTTTTTTTAAGTTTTGAATTTTTTAGAAACCAATTTTTGGTTACATTTACATCTTACAGGTAATGACCATGCTAAATTTTCAGTTTTTAACCCTAGAAGTCACAAGTTTAGAACATTTTTTGTTCTTGCACCCTTTTACATTTTGAATTTTTTAGAAACTGTTGCTATACTCCACTCTTTTTTTTTTAATTTCATATAACTTGAAGATTTTTTAAAAGTAACGATCATTTCAAGTTTTTAGTTTTAACAGTTTCAAATTAATTGTATTATGGAATATTTTCAGCTCATTTCATCCTTTAAAATTTCGAATTTTTTAGAAACCATTCTTTAGGAACATATATGTCTTAAAAGTAACTTCCATGCTAAATTGCCAGTTTTTAACCTCAGAAATAACAATTTAGAACATTTTTTGTTCCTGCACCCTTTTACATTTATAATTTTTAAAAAACTGTTCTGTGCAAGCATTTACATCTTAAAAGTAGCAGTCATGTCAAATTTCTAGCCCTAACAGTTCAAAATAAATTATAATTTAGAACGTTTTCTACTCATTTCACTCTTTTAAATTTAAAACTTTTTAGGAACTATTCATACAGAGTATTTGCATGTTTCAAGTAACCACCACACCAGTTTCTTACCCCCAACAATATCACAGAAATCACAATTTTAGAACGACTTTTTCTCCTGCCAACTCTTTGAGGATTGTACTGACATAAAATAAAGCTATGTTGAAACGAAGATGGTCACCAGCATTTTGCCACGATATTTTTTTTTTTCGAATTGGCTCAATAGTTCCAGACCTCCTACAAATGAACAAACATTGCTTCTTTATAATATTAGTATAGATTTAATAGTGTTTTTAATATTTGCAAGAGCTTTTACTATATTTTATTAGCTAACAATCATAGTTTATTGTTAAAGTTTGATATACTCTACTCTATTTTTTCTTTCATATACAGTAGAAGATCTTTATAACACAAACTTAAAATCACAAGGTTGTGCGTTATATGGAATTTTGCATTATATAGATCACATTTCACACATCATTAAACATACCTTGTAAACATGACCAAATATTTCTGTAACAGATTAAAATATAGTATAGTACCTTTATATTGCAGTCCTTGGGGCTAAGAGAATTGTGCATATTGTAAATTTTTACATAATATAGATCGTTTCACATATTGTTAAATTTTATAAACATGTTCGAAATATGCCTGGACCAAATCATTCATCATAATACTTATTTAAAAACATTTTTATTGTAATAATATTAATTTTTTTATTGAAAATCTCTGAATTAAGGTGATAACGAGGAACTAATGTGTCAAATTTAATCCTCTAGAGCAGGGGCTCTCAAACTTTTAGACCGACGTACCACTAAACCGAAGTTCATACTTCCGCGTACCACCTGGAAATAAATATAAAGCTAATATAAAAAACCTGTCTAAAACGAAATATCTCTCCGGTCTTTTGTATTTCCGTCATAGCAGGTTTTATAGCATTTAAAAATTAATGATTGCATTACTAAATTGACTGCTTTATAATAACATTCAAGTAAAAAGTAGTATCATCATTATATTTTAATAATGCATACAATATTAAAATACAGTATTTTGGTATAGTAAAAAAAGCCACAATACTTAGTGACATATTGGCGCACACTGATTCATATACTGTTGTAGTAGGCTAATGAAAAGGATGGCTTGTTTTATCAAGCACGACTTCCTCATGTCTGGCTCTATATTAGGAAGTTT
This sequence comes from Maratus michaelseni, assembly GCA_963931845.1. NCBI lineage: Eukaryota > Metazoa > Arthropoda > Arachnida > Araneae > Salticidae > Maratus > Maratus michaelseni. The sequence goes on along the minus strand of OZ007588.1, from coordinate 45,878,692 downwards.
TAGTCATAAGTCAGATTCGATGTTCAGTTTATTCCTGTATTTGTTTTTCATATAACAAAGAGGGGAAAAGCACATTCACAGAGATTTGTTGTGCTAAACACAAACAGACTGTGTATTTTTGACGGTACTCTGATGTTCTCGTCAGTGAAAATTCTGCTACATTCATCCTTTTGAATATGGACTCCAGTAATCCATCACAAGAGAGGAGAGCTGAATAAGTTCACTTCTTTCCTCTCTCGTGAGATACAGTGGCAGGATGTCTCAAATGAGAAACGAATTTCCAGAGCCTGATTTAGGTCATGTGAAGCTCTAGACCCAGTACCTTTTCGGAGCCAGTCTCAAACCAAGATAATAGCTATAATTTTTTTTTTTTTGGTGGGGGGGGGAGTATTTGGTGATTATCCTTAGATATTATGATATGGTTACGAAGTTAATCAAAATCTTTTTTGGTTTTGGGAGAAATGATTGGAAAAAACTGCATTTTTAAAAAACTTTATGTAAACAATTTTATTTATTTTGTCCCCACCCCCATCAGGGGTGGGCCCTAGGCCATGGCCTAGTCGGCCTCTGCATTAATCAGGTCCTGCGAATTTCTTATCTAAAGCTTAGTTAAAGCATTTAACATAGGCTTAATACAAACGTATTAATAATCTGCATACCTTTAAATGCGACAGTAATGTCGCTCAGTAGGCAAACATTTGCAAGTTTCTTCATACATTTATATATATACCACCTCAATACATATGTACAATGCTTTACCTTAAATCCGCTCTGCATATGACCACAGTATTTGTTTGATTGGAATAATATTACTCTCTTGACCATTTTAAATAACCTTACTCTCTTAAAAACTGATTTCCATGAAATAGGAGGAAACTATAAAACTTTTTGTAAAAGAGAAGAAAATATTTCAATCAACACAATGAATCAATTTATGAATTATGTTTGAAATAAGACTTTTATTTCAACACTTCCTGGAAGCTCTTCTAGTACAAAGAGAACAATGGGTAACAAAACGACATTCCAAGTGTAATTTATAAATTACACTTGGAATGTTGTTTTGTTTTAACTCCTCCTACTCACACAAGCTCCTTCTACTTCCAAGTAATTAGACTTTACCTTCGGATATTTCCATTTGTAAAGCTGTTTAAAAACACTTCTTCCACTAGTTAAAAATACTTCATTCATTCATTAATTTTGAAATTAGATCTTTATTAAAAAATTCAATTTTTATCGATATAAATCTAATAATTGTGTTTTTAATTCTTGAAAACTGATTGTATCATAAGGGTTGAGTGTAAATTTCAGCAAGTCTGCTATAAAAGAAAGCTGTGCCGCCAGATGCTAGAGACGCGCCCGGAGCGTAAGCGACCACCGAACACAGGAAGGACTTCCGAAGGACTTTTTCCTGAAGGACTTTTAGCGCACCAGAGCTGCTTCCCACGGCATTTTGACCGACCAGAGGACCGTCACCTGCAGACCCCCAACCTTAAACCCACGTGTCGATGACGTAAGTCGTTGCGATACGAGGTGAAACCCAGTAGGGGAGTCACCACAAGACACTTGGGGACGGACCGGCGTCCCCCAACAGCTTCGGAGCTGGACACCCAGAAGGGAACCAGGCCCTAGGCCTTAAGTCGGGTTTTTCCGAACCGTACTTGCTTTACCAGAAATCGAGGGGTGTGGAAACCTATAAAGGTAGTCACAATTCCCTCTCGTAGTAGACCTGAAAGAAGCTGTGTTAGTGCAAAATATGAAATAGAACTTCAAAACAGCAACAACAACGATAAAACTTTAAGCATGCACAACAACGACAACAATAACATTTGCATGACTAGAGCAATATCACATTTTAAAGTGCCGGCTTACGAGACGAGTCTCAAGCCTGCGAATTCTATGCACCATTACTTCTTGCTCCACGGGGGCCGCGGGTAATTAGAATTGCGTTCGAACGCGGTCTTTGACCGCGAGGAGCTAGGTGATTTCGGCCAGCTCTTCGGCGACCCAGGTTGCGATCCAATGTCCCCATTAGGAGTAGGTAGATTATCAACCGAACTCCCTTTCTGGCGTAGCCGTCCAGGCATAGATCGCGTGACGCACACGTCCGGAAGTCTCGAGGGAAGTACCTTTCCCGCACAGACCTCCAGAGAACACACAGGTAAAGCACGTGCTCATGCTACACACCCCAACCCCACGAAAACGTGTAGAGTCGTGGCGGAAGAAATGAACCTGGTGGTCACCAAAGGTGCCCTGTCCCGTGAAGACCTGATTAATGTAAAAATCGCCCTGCAGTCGGCGAGTGCCGACGCATGGGAAGGATACATACGCCCTGCAGCCGGTGCCAGATTGATCCCATCTCTCTTGCCACTTGGACAAAGCGCGGCCAAAAAGATGTTTTTTGGCTTGCCAGCGCGTGACTGGAATCACCACATCGACAGACTGCCGTGCGGTGGCTTCTTTTGCGAATATGTCCGCACTTTCATTAAAGATGTAACCAACATGGACCCGGACCCAGTGCATGTGAACTTCGATTTAATCAAGTCTTTAATCTCGGCAATGGCCCTGTGTTGAGGCACAAGTCCGTGAAGCGCTTGGAGCGCCGATCTCGAGTCAGAGTAGACGTCGAGTTCCCCGAGACCTCTTAGATGGGCATGGGTGATTGCTTCCTTGATTGCTTTAACCTCGGCCGCAAAAACTTCCGCACCATCCGAGAGACTAAACTGGCTCTCCGCTACAATTTGGTTCTCTGATACGGCAAGGAACGCACACCCGACAGTGTCGTTCTCCTGCTTGGATCCGACCGTGTAGTACGAACACGTGGTTCGCGGAGTCAAATCCGTGGTCCAACGGACCCGCCAAAGATCCTCAAGTCTGGGAGTGGACCTCCAGAGGTCGACCGACTCGGAGTCTACTCCGGTACAGTCAACGCTCTTCTTCCATCGGATGAGGGCTGTGTAGTCCCTGAACCGGACCAAGTAGAGAACCGGACCAAGCAACTCCGCGAACCTCATGACAGCTCGTTGCCGTGCGGCTAAGAAGACGTCATCGGCGAAAATCAAAACAACATAGGTTTCGTACTTCTCATCTTGCAACCGTCTCAACAGAAATTCAATTACAACCAACCAGAGGTAGGGCCCAAGACACGAACCTTGGGGTACTCCAACGTTGAAGTAGTGGTCCCCATCATCTGAGAGGATGACAGAGCGACACCAGAGGTAGTCGTCTATCAACCCAAGAAGCCAAGGTTCAACACCCAGTTCCTCCAAAAAGCGGAGGATGTCTGTGCATCGAACACTATTGAACGCTGACTTGATATCGAGCGTGAGAAGACGTGTGTAATCTCCACGACTCTTCGAAACAGCTATGTACTCCATCACGTGATGGAGCGCGTTGACCGTACTAACCTTCTTTCGAAAGCCGTACTGCCACGCATCGAGCAAACGTTTGGAATCCAAGTATAGTACCAGACGAGTAGCACACAATTTATTCAATACCTTCCCGAGGGTCGGCAAATACAAATCAGACGGTAGGTCGCAGGGTCACTGCACTCCTTCCCAGACTTGGGAAAGAACACAGTAATCGCCCGCTTCCATGGCCGCGGAAAACAAGACTCTCTCAGGCAGTGATTATACAAGGATAACAGCCACTGAGGGTGATGTTTCAGGACCTCACGATCTCGAGACTGAGTCCGTCATGACCAAGCGCCTTGTTAGGCGGCAGCGATTCCACTGCAAATTCAAGTTCATGAATCGAAAACAGATCTGATTCACCGGTCCTAAGGTTCACGACCTGGGAAACATCATCAACCGATAGGAAGTGGTATCTTGTAAGTGCGTCCTGGTCTCGTAAGTGCACAGCCGGCCGGCCTTTTTTTGTTTTTGAGACATAGCCGATTCAAAGTCGATGTCAAGTATTCAACTCCCTCATCAGGGGTCGCAAACTCATACGAAATCAGATCCGCAGGAGAATGCATCGCAAACCAAGTCCCTCTTCAGCAAGTCTGCTATAACAAATATTTCTCGTAACAAGAAAATAGAAAAAGCGTTTACAAATCCTAAATTGCGTTCGAAATTTTTTCGAAAATTTCCAAGTTAATAAGGACAAGCCTTTTTCGATTCCATAATAATATGCTGATTTTTTTTATTTTATTCCACGTACCAGTATCGGACTTCTGCGTACCAGTAGCCAAAGCTTCCCGTACCAGTACTGGTATGCGTACCATAGTTTGAGAACCCCTGCTCTAGAGATTAGCAATTTTTTTACAATACAATGTGAAATGCAGGTGCTTCTTAACAGCAAAATTGATTGTTTACATGTGAGAAATTGTGCGTTATATAGATAATTGCATTATAAAGATCTTCTACTGTAATTAAATGAAAAAATATATAATTATCTCTCTTAAGGTGTTGAGCCATGCCAAAAATGCTTTCATAGCATGGTTAATATGAGCTACTGTTTCTCTTTCTAATCTGTTTAAGCTACGTTTTTATAGCTTGTTTTAATATATATATATATATAGCTTAAAAATAAAGAATAAAACAGGAGAGAGGTTTGCTACTTTAGTAATAAGTTGCTTTTTTATGAATGGTTTTATAGGGCGCTCTGATTGGTAGATATATTTTTGAGGTAAAAAATAAGATTCATGTTACAAACAATCATTTTATCATCATTCATGTTATTGCATTAGACATACTATCAGATCACTCTTTCCAGGAGACTACTGTTTGAATCTCCAAATTGGTTAACAATAAGTGATGGTAACTAAACTGTGACAATACACATATAATATGAATTTAATAAGAAAATAGCTAATGTCCATTTACTTTTACCATCACTTATTACATTAATAAATATTTAATTTATAATGAATAAGAATTGAATTATGAATTTTAATTATTTATCTATATTCCTTTTCTTATATTATGTCGATAATTGCTATAGAATAGTTATTTGTGTTTTATTGGTTTAGTCTGTAAAATATAAGTAATTTTTAATTTGAGATTGATGTTCCAAAAAATTATAAATATGTTTTTATGCTGAGAGGGTTCTCTCCGAATTTTTCACTATAGGCTGCTGCTGTTAAAAATTGAGGATGCCTCTCAGCATAAAAACATATTTATGCAATTGTCTATAAATTTAAAATGTTATAATTTATTCAATTTCACATGGAGTATTTTATTAAAAATTACTTAAATTTTATTTTTTAAACTAATAAAAAGCAGATAATTATTTTATAGCAATTATTGATATAACAGTTCTTATTTTGTACACATATATTTGTAGGGGGTGGGGGGGAATAGATTGAACTGTAAAGGTAATTAATCAGGGTTCCTACGCGACTGGAAAATATAGAAAACAGGGAATTGTCAGGGAAAATGACAAGTGCTCAAAAAGTCAGGGAAAATTGCATTTTTCCCCTAAAACCTGGAAAAGTTAGGGATTTTTTTAAAAAAAATTATGTGCTATCATGTGTCAAGATTCTTCTGAGTTCTGAATTCAGTCTGCAAAACATTCAGATTTTTTACTAGCAAGTAGTATTTTTGCTACATTCATATTTTTAACATAATGATGTTTTAGCCATACACATTTGTTGCTAAATAGGCGATACTTCTGCGAAAGAAATATTGAGCCATGTTAAGGTGGCTAGGATGAGATATCATGAATATTTAAATAAGAAAAAGAAAGAAAATTATAAAGCAAGCAAAAAAGAAAAGCTGTAGCTAAAATTAAATTGTTAAAAGACAAAAAATTTAAAGTTACATAACAAACTGTTTCTGAAACAACACAAACAAATGACATGGTAGTAGAAATGTAAAAAAATATTTGAATGGTTGATATGTAAAATCTAATTATATCAATAAAATGTTACTTTGAATCCATCCAAATTGTATATTTTTAATTGTTTTTCATTTTTTATATTTAAATATCAAATAATAGGTTTTTAATTTCAATTTTATAGATTACTTTTATTTTCAGAGGTATATTTAATCATTAAGATCTAGAATTGCTATTTGTATTTCTAAAAATGTCGTGAATTTGTAGGCATGAAATTGTAGGAAAAATAATCTGGAAAAAACTTGGAAAAGTCAGGGAATTTTGTTACTCAAAGAGAGTATGAACCCTGTTAATGATTTTTGTGTTGGTATTTATAATCAAAATGAAATTTGGATTTATTCTAGTGCTTTGTATGTGGTGGATCTGAAGAAGTTTCGTAGGATTGCTGCTGGAGATCGATTGAGAGGCCAGTATCAAGGTCTTAGCCAAGATCCCAACAGTCTATCAAATTTGGATCAGGTCTGTAAAATGGTTTAATTTCATTTGTTTATTTTTTTACTTATGTGGATTTCTTGATAGATAATTCATGATGTTTAATTTTTTTCATTTATGGGTTTTGTTTAATTTCTTCTTGTTCAGTTCTAATTAATTGCACCTTCAGAAAATGCATGATCAATTGCTATTTCTACAAAACTCCTCTGCTTGAGGCATTTCCACCTCTATAGTTGTTCCAAAATGCATCCTTAACATTAACTCAAAAATTTTCATTGCTATGACTGAAAAACATCTGAATATTTGTTTTGAAAACAAAATTGAGGTTAAATGTTAATTGGAAGTGTTCTGGACTTAAAATTTTTATTTATGACAACTTTTGCGGTCATAATGATACACCAGTGTTTTAAATTCAAATGAAAAAAATATGATAAAATGTTTTTTTGTAGCAACTTTATTGTAGCAAGTGAGCTGTAGGCATTTCTACATTGTATATGTGGATACTTTTGTTCCCTTTAGAGCAGTGAAATGGGTAAAAAATATTTACTCATCAAATATATATGTTATGTTTTTTAGGGAGTACAAGTATATTAAATTTTTTAATCTCTTCTATTTATATTTACATACAGTTTGGCTGGCTTTGGCTTTTAAGAATATAAAGTTGTCTGTTAATTTGCTATTAATAATTAAAGACTAAAATAAAATTTATTTCAATTCCAAAAGGTGTGTTAAAATCCACTGCCCATCAATGCTTATATTAATTGAGCATTTCATAGACTGACTTCAAATTATTTAAAAGTGGCAGTTAATTATGATTAATAATAGCAAAATAGCTAAGCTCTTTTCTCTGAGTATTCTTATATCATATTATATTTATTGCATTGTATAATTATGAATATTTTAACTCTTAAAAAGTGAATATTGTATGTTTTATTTTGTATTTATTTGTATTTTTCAGCATATTAAAAACAATGCAATCTATTATTTATTTTTTGAATAGTCTTTTAATTAATACAGGTGATCAAGTGAATTTTTTTATTTACTCATGACATGCCTATATAAAGTGTATATTGTATATATGGATATATTTTCACATATAAAATTTTTATTTATTTTTTTACATTTTATGAAAGATTTAAAAACATTTCCTTAATAGTAAAAGTTATTACAAAAACAACATATGGACTTAATACAATATCTCTTATTTATATGACGCTTGTGGTATATGCTGATTTCATTGTGTCCAAAATAGGTCTTATTGTAAAAATTCTGTCCGATATGCAGCATTTTCCCTCACTTATATTAATCTAAATTAAATTTCTCAGCAGCGTTTTTGGCATTTTTCTTAACTTATATCCCTTTTAAATTCTTTATTTGATTTTATTCTGAGTGTTGTTTATTTTTAATTCACACCAGGTGAAATGGAATTTTATTGAATAAAATAAAATTCATGCTATGAAACAATTATAAAACTTAGAATTTCAGTCATTTGATTCCATTATGTTATTGTTTTACTTACTCCAGATAGATTTCTCAAGTTCTTTTATTTTCTTGTGTGGATGGTTTGACTTTGTATTCTTTAACACCTCCCCCCCCCCCTCCTTCCCCACCTCCTGCAGTCTAAAGTTTTGTATAAGTGTCATAGTAACAATGTTATAAAGGGATATGACTGTGAAGGGTATGTGTTGAACTCTTGAGAGAAAATATTCTACAAAAAGCATTCCTACAATTTTTCTTGGTACTTCTCTATTATCCCGTTGACCACTTTTCATAACAAACTATCGCCAAACTGTAATGCCAAATAAATGGGAGAACGTTGCCATTGGAATATCAAAATAAATAAAATATAAGAATTTAAGGACACAATTGTTATTTTAATTAATGAAATAACTAATAAATCAGTGAAACATAATGAAAAATACAAGCAAATGTCGAATTAAAAACCACTTGATAACATAACAAACACGTATAATGCTTCTGACATCAAATAAATGGGACTGCATTTTTGCCGTTTAATCTAACAGTTTGGCGATAGTTTTTTGTTATGAAAAGTGGTCGACGGGATAATAGAGAAGTACCCTTTTCTTTTTCCATATGCAATTCTGCTTAAAAAAAAACAACTAGCACTTCATTTTAAATATCTTATTAAATGAAAATTTTAGAAATAAAAATAGGTATGGAAAGTTAATATTTCTTAGCATTTTTTATTTAATGACTACATTTCATATAAATTTCATTTAATTTTTCATATATTTTCTTAAGAATTATTGATTTTAATAAATATAATATTTAATAATTATGTTCAAAGTTAAATTGATACAATAGGGTGATCTCTTATTTAGATGACTCTCAGTTGTGTAACTGTTTTCTTAAGGGGACCAAAAAGTTTTAAAATCCCCCCCCCCCCCCACACACACACACACACCAACACACACAAAAAAAATAATTAGTAGTAGGATTAAATTTGTAATGTTTGAATCTTTAAGAATGCCATACAGTTGGCTATTTGACAGCTCTGATTATTCTTAAAAAGATAATTAAATAAAATTAGATGGAAAGTGTTATAGTTATGTGTTTATATTTAAGAATAGTGCTTACAAATTTTACTGCTGAAGTTCAAATCCTGGATTAGGTAAGGAGTTTGCCCTTATCTTTTTAATGTTATGTACCCCTTAATATGTAGATCAATAATTATAAACAGATAGTTTTGCTTGAGGTTACATGAAATGAAGTAGTGTATGGTGTATGTGTCATTCTCCTGGAAATGTACATTTTCAGTGCTAAATTTTCTGGAAAAAAATAAATACTGAATAATTAAGAGTAAAAAAGGGAGGTTTTTATAATGCTTTGGACTTATGTAACATCATGCCAGTATTTTCTAAGATCGTGGGAAATAATTGAATTTTTAAATTATGTTTATTCTATGTTTATAACCATAATGTCCACAGGTCTAAGGTTTTTCACATAAATTATTTGTAACGCTAAATATTAGACTGAATTGAATGATGCTGCTGAATTGAAGTTTTCTGCAATGTGACATTTTATATATTTCTAGGAGAAGGGCCTGTATATCATTAAGATAACCTTATTTATCAAAACAATTCAAAACACACAATTTAGAATATAGAGAAAGGAATTGAAAGCAAAATAAATATCTTATTTTATAATTTTTTAAAAAATATGTTTGTTATAATAGTGAATATCATTTACTTTAATTATTTAATGTTTTTTATGTTCTTTTTTATTAACTTTCTTTTCTTTGTTTCCAAAGGATCTTCCGAACAACATGATCCACCAAGTCAACATTAAATCCCTCCCTCAAGAATGGCTGTGGTGTGAAACATGGTGCAATGATGATACCAAGAAAGATGCTAAAACAATTGACTTGGTAAATTTCATTTATTTAATGTTTTTAATTTAACATTTTGCCTTGTGATAAGTCATAAATTGCACTAAGAATGAGCAAGTAAAGTTCTTATTACACGGGATAATTTGAATTGATCAAAGTCTTTGTCTCAAAGCTGGATTCGGACGTAATCGTGCTCATCGGCCTAATCGTTTGGAACTTTCTGTGGTTTTCTTCGAATCTTGGGTAACCTTGCATAAATACAGGTTAGATTCCCTTAGAAAGACCATGGAGAGCCCCCCCCCAGGCCTATATCCCACGAGTAGATAATCAGCCATAAAAACAATACCAACACCAAGGCCTTTGTCAGTTTTTCAAACATTTCATTGTTCTATTTCTTCTACATCAGTCCCTTTAAATATTATCTTAACATTAAATATGTATAAAATCCAATATATATGGTAACTGAGATTTTCAGTATTTTTTTGGATACATATCTAACATAGATGTAGAAAGCAACCATTTACACTGCTCAAAACAATTAAAGGATATTTGAAGTTTTATATAAAATAAAGATATAAACGAAATTTTTTTTGCCGAAAATAGAAGAAGAGAATCACAAATGCAAATTTTTCTGGTTTTCAAACTGTGGAGTATGCAAATTTTGAGTTCGACGTCAAAAACGTCGCTTCAGCGGCAGCGAATGAAATTTGACTTTCAACTGGATAAAAGAGAATGAAGACAAGGATGATCGGCATTCAGTGATTGCTTTGTTTCGATGAGTACGATGTCTCAGCGAAGTCATTTGACAGATTCAGAAGCTTGGAGAATTGTTGGTAGGTTAGAAGGGGGCCAAACTCAAGCCGAAGTAGCGCAAGCCATTGGAGTGTCACAAAGTGTCATTTCCAGGATCTGGAACAGGGGCGCCATTTCGGGGGGGGCTGGGGGGGCAACCGCCCCCCCCCCCCAAGGAATTTGAAATTTCAGAAAATTTATCAGTTATCACAGGTAGGTTAGACCAAAAAAAAAAAAAGATCAAAAGCTAAAATAACGTCAGATTTCACAGATTTGATTACAATACAAAAAAAAATCCCTGACGGCTCGGCCTACAGGCACAGGTAGATTTCGAAGACGCAGACCGTGGGGCGCCTGTTTGTCGGGAATTGCGGAAGAAATGACCTTTTTACGATGATGCGGCAGTTGGAACCGCCTACTTCGAAACCTAACTTGTTTGCAGGGCGGAGCTGGCAGGGATTTTTTTTTTTATTTAGCTATAACGGTTGGTCCTATAAGAAACATGTCAATATAAAAGTTTTAGATAATATTAACAGGATTAATAATAAATTTACGCGGATTTGATATCTTGTGAATGGACGAAGCTATGATTTTTTCCTTATAAAACCCCTATTCCCCCCCCCCCCCCCCCCCCCTTGAGGCCATTTTGAATGATATCGAAAATCTGACATACCTAAATTTTCGGCCCTTTTCCTAGAAGTAATAATAACTTTAAACGGATTCAATACGTATAATAATTAAGAAATTATGGGGGGGGGGGGGGTTCTGTTTTCACAAAAAGCCCCCCATTTCCCCCCCCCCCCCTTGGTTCGATTTTGCCCATTAACGAACTTGACCGAGATTTTATGCCCCTTGATTTTATGTATCAGTTTGGAAGAGATTTATGGAAAATTTTTCCAGTTATCGTGTTCATAAAAAAGTGACATAGATAGATAGATATATAAAGTTTTGAACTGGGGGTGGTTTTGGGTTCTGGGAGTCATGATCGGTGTAGATCTGCAAAAAATTTTCAAAATTTCCAACTTAGGTGAGAATGTAATAGGTAGTATTTCTTACGAAATCTACCTAAAAACTAGTCTGATGTGCCAATCCCAGAACTTTCTTCTATCTTATACAGGTTTCACATATACCAAAAACAAATCAGCACCAATTTATATTAAGGTCTAACTGAATCTAAAGTTTTATTAAATTATGTGCGTTAGTTCTGAAGATATAGCTATCGTAAAAATCGTACAAAATGTACCATACCAGTGCCACCTATTGGGCTATTTATACCAAATCGTAATCAACTTCTATTTTTGTCAAGGTCTAACCGAATCTGAAGTTTAGTGAAATTCTGTGCATTAGTTCTTGAGATATAGCTATCGCAAAAATCATGAAATATGTAGCATAGCATCGCCATCTGATTGAGCGATTTACACCAAAAACTAAACGCCACCTATTTATATCAATGTCTAACTGAATATAAAGTTTTATCAAATTCCCTGCATTAGTTCTTGAGATACAGCGCCCACAAAATTTTTGTCACAGACAGACATTTTCTAAAAATAGTCCAATTGTGTTCAGGAACTTCTAAAACGTATAAATTCGTCGAAAACCGGAAGCGGCAAATTTTCATAAATCCAATACTTTTTTCTTGTAAAGATAGAAGAAAATAATAAACACTTTAAACATTGAAATGTTTTCTAAAGCCCAGGGCCTGATTAACGCCCAGGCCAACTAGGCAGTGGCCTTGGGCCCACTGTTGATGGGGCCCCAAAAATGAAAAAAATTATTAAAAATAGTTTCTTAAAAATGAAGTTTACTGAAATTATTTCTCAAAAACAAAACGAAAAGATTTTGCTTAACTTGGCAACTGTATCATAATATTTAATAATATTCTCGAAAAAATCTCTAGCCACTATTTTAATTTGAGGGGCCCTAAAAAGTTTCTGGGCCTTGGGCCCCAGGTGAGCTTAATCGGGCTCTGCTAAAGCCTTGCTATTGCAACATTCAACATATTGCAAGTGAGACATTTATCATTAATGAGTATGTTGGCTATTTTTAGAAATACATGTGAGAAAAACACTATGAATTGCTTCTGAGCTGTGTACAGCATGATTAAAAGAAAACTCGTCACCCCCAAGGCTAGAATTTTAGTGATAAATTCTCTCTTTACCCAGAAATTTAAGGGGATTTTTTTTATTTTTTTTCGGGGGTGGGGGGATGGCGGATGTGTATTCAATTTCCTAATTATATGATTTGTTAATTTAGTTTTATTAGTGTCACATTACATTTACTCCAATCGTTATAATGCTGTTAAATCATATGTTTTATTAATTGATATTGTATATACAGTATGCTCTTAAAAATCTCCACAGCCAGAGTCTTGTCCAGATTTGGTTGTAACCGACCCGAATCATGACTTTAACCAGACAGACTCCCCCCACCCAATGCAGGAGCAAGGGACCTGAGACCAAGGGTTTTGCAGGTTACTGAATTGTATGAAATTTAGATCATAGTCTGAAGAGGAAGGCAGAAAATGATTGCGGAAAATTTTTACTGAAAGAAAATCATTAATGAAAATTTTCTTATCCCTTTCCGGCACAGTGGTCCCACTCCGGGCACACCTTATTTTAATTCCAAACTTGCATTCGGCACCAAGAATATTTTAATAAAAATTTGTTTCTATAATGAAAGCTTAAAATAAGGAGTTCTAATTTTATAAAAAAGTCGTTTGTAAATTCCGGTGTCAGTCAGTAATTTCTCATTTTACAAACAGAATTTGTCTGTGCTGGAAAGGGTTAAACCTATGGATTACAACATTTGCAAATTTCATAACTTCTTGATGGTGTTTGTGTGCTGATTATCTCGTGACCGATTGAATTTCACGACTTTTTTTCGCGATTGTTTCATTTTTTTGTGATAATTTTCCAAAATTCACTATTTTCTGTGAATCATTGAAAGAATTGATTTTTTCGACCATTTGTCTAAATTCGCGATATTATTTTCACCCGATCGACGAAATTCGCTATTTGTTTTCGCCATCTTTTGACGAAATTCGCGACTCTTTTCTGCGATCGTTTGTTGAAATTTCGGGAGTCTTTTTCCGCAACCAACTAACAAAAATTGCTATTTTCTTGTACAACCTTTGACGAAATTTCCGACATTTTTTTTGGGGCAACTGATCGACGAAATTCGCTATTTGTTTTCGCAATCTTTTGATGCAATTCGCGACTCTTTTCTGAGATCGTTTGTTGAAATTCGGAAGTCACTTTCTGCAACCAACTGACAAAAGTAGATATCTTTTTGCGCGATCTTTGACGAAATTTCCCTTTTTTGCACGATTGTTTGACTAAATTCGTGATTTTTGTTTGTACAATTATTTGATGAATTTCGCGACATTTTCCCGCAATAGTTATACTAAATTCGCGATTCTTTGCCGCGACAGATTTACGAAAATCTCTATTTTGTTTCAGTGATCTTTGGCGAAATTCGCAATATTTTTTCACGGTTGTTTGAAAAAAATTAACGATTTTTTCCGCGACTAATTTTGTCAATTTAACTATTCTTTTCTAATTCCAATTCGTAAAGTTCGCGATGTTTACCGCTATCGGTTGACGAATTGCTTTTGCGTAAAAAAGAAGAAGAAAAATTCGCGGACTACCACTAAAATTAAGTATATATATTCGCTGAAGAATCACATGTTTGTGAAAGAAGTTAAGATAAGAAGACAAAATCTCACACTGCATTTTTTATTGTGGGGGCCTATTTCTATTTTGTGCACGATATTTCAGCCCCTGTTTCTAAAAAAAACTTTGCCTCCCCCCCCCCCCCCCCCCCCCCTCCCAAAGAAACTCATGAAATGTCGCCCTGCAGTAAAACCTGCAAAGATGAGTTGAAAAGGACTGCAAAAAAGTTCCATTTTAGACAGGTCTCCATCTTAGCAAGTATAATTGTATGACGTTTTTTTCGTCGAAACATGACTTTTTTTTGCCCTTTTGAGAAAGAATTATGTTATAGACAGGTTTCGCTTTGACACGTTTCACTGTAATACACCTATGCTCTTCAGAAGTGCTTTATAGAAAGGAGGTTTTAACAGTCTTAAAGAATACCTGAAAAAAACGGTACATATCTATAACTGAAAACTTAATATTTTAAAATTCTACTTGCTAAGATGAAAACCTGTCTAAAACGGAATTTTTCAGAGGTCACTTAAGATTCCGTATTAGAAGTATTGCTGTGTCTGTATATATGATTCAGTAAACGTTTTCAGTTCGGAGAGGTTACGGGGGGTGGGGGGGGGGTGCAGCCCCCCGAACTCCACCCTCGGCTATGCCACTACCTTAAAAAACTTTGCCCCCCCCCCCCCAAGAAAGTTTCGAAATGGCGCCCCTGATCTGGAACCATTTTTTGGAGAGTGGATGTGCAGGCCGAAGACCAGGGCAAGGTCGTAGACGGGCAACAACGCCCAATGAAGATCGGTATTTAGCGTTAACAGCTCGGAGACACCGAAACATGAACGCTACTCTTCTCCAACAACACCTTCGCTCGGCTACAGGCACCCCGATTTCAACTCAGACTGTCCGAAACCGGCTCCATGCTGTAGGTCTGTATGCTCGCCGACCGATGGTATGTGTTAGATTAACATCAAGGCATCGTCGCGACCGCAGGGAGTGGGCAACCGAGCATGTCAACTGGAGGAGAAATGAATGGAGCAATATTCTGTTTTCTGACGAGTCCCGTTTTTCTGTGCATCCGGATAATAGGCGTATTTTCATCTGGAGGGACCGTGGCAGTAGGAATAATCCTGCGTTCGTGCACGAAAGTGTCAGATTTGGCGGTGGAGGAGTGTTGGTGTATGGTGGCATCTCCATTGACGGGCGCACTGACCTCTATATCATTCGAGATGGAGCTCTGACTGGTCGCCGATATAGGGATGAGATCCTCAGACCTATTGTAGTCCCTTATGCTGCAGCAATCAGAGATAACTTCATTTTAATGGACGATAACTGCAGACCACATCGTGCAAACCTGGTGGAGGATTTCCTTTTTGAGGAAGGAATTGTTCGAATGGAATGGCCAGCATGTTCTCCAGACATGAATCCAATCGAGCACGTTTGGGGCGCTCTAGGAAGACGAGTTTCTGGCCGCCAACAACCCCCACAAACTCTCCAAGAACTGGAAAGAGCTCTTCTGGAAGAGTGGGGCAGAATACCCCAACTCGTCATTAATAGCCTCATTGAGTCCATGCCTCAAAGGTGTTCAACGTTGCTGGCCACCCGTGGAAACCATACCCCCTACTGAAAATGATTTTCTTTGAAGAAAACACCTTTTCTTATTCTTTTTTTCTCATATGCACATATTCTCATATAACCTACTATGTCTGTCGACCATGTATCAATCAGCTAAAAAGTTTCCCAGATACAAAATCCACCTAAAACTGCAATATCCTTTAATTGTTTTGAGCAGTGTATTACCGAAAAAGTGAAATGTTGAGGATTTTTTTTTTCATATATATATATATATATATATATATATATATATATACAAAATTAAGATGGAGATTTTAACATATGCAAAATTAAGATGTAGGGTTTTTTGTATATACAGTAGACTCTCTCATCCGCAACCCTAAAATCCGCACATTGTTTCAGATGTAAACAGTGAAACTTGCAGTTAAGATATAGGAGGGAAATTCAAGCTTTTTTATTTTTATATCATTCCGTACTCATTTTATTATGTAATTCTGGTTAATATCATTGAACTCTTGCTTTGTCATAAAGGAAGTATAAATTTATTTCCAAAAAATTTCAAGATAACACTGATATTAGTGGTGATTGATCTTTTTATCAAATAGCTTTTTTGTTTATTAAATCTAGCCAAACATCAAATGAAATTTTGTAATTTTATGGTTTTGATGTAAATTACTAGTGTACCTTTATAAGGCGAGTTTCATTGAATAATTCAAGAAAAATTTATCTCATCATTATTATGCATATTTAGTCATATATTATTAATTATTTATGTAACCTTTACATTATCTATGAGGAAACTAAACTTGAGGAATATCAAGCCAATTCCATAAAGATGTAGGAAATGAAAACTAGAGAGTTTAAACTCTAAGTCGAAAGCATTTACTCTATAGTAAAATTGAAGAGTGCCGAAGCTAATATTGCAGCGATGAATTTCACGGCAAAACCCCCCGGCGGGACCCGAAGGTCCGCCACATTTATACTGAAACCTTTCGCGTTAATCCCTCGCTGACAAGTGATTGAAAACATCGTGCTCAAAAGTCAGTTAGATTTTTGAAAGCTAACTTTCAGAAAATGAGCATCGAGCATTATCGAATGTTCGCTACGCAACACAGAGTTGAGATGAATAAAAATCATCATTACTCCTGAATGGCAACGACGCCGTAAAAGTACCCGGATGGACGCTGAGATGGGAGCGCGTCTCTGCCGGAGTGCAATGAACTGCAAGCTATTTCTTCCAAGAAATCCTGTCACGTGATCGTAAACAACAAGTATTTTGGGAAAGATGCGCATTCAAAATGTCGATATTTCTGCAAAACAAAACGTGCGATCTTTGAAAAGAGAATTGAATAAATAGAATTTCTTGCCATAAATGCCGAACTAAATAACGTATTTAAAAACCGTAAACGGATTCTTGAAGTAAAAATTTTTATCTATAGATTGAATATGGTTTTAATACAAAATATTTAATATTTAATAATTATAATTTTTGTTTTTGGACTTAGAAATATTTCGTATCTGTTTGTATTGACACGCGAAAAAACGTATCTTTTTACTGAGATTACTTTAACTGAATATTATATTAATGAATTTAATAATTAAAACATTTGATTTATTGATTAATATTATTATTTAATAACAGAATAAAATTACTTTAACGAAATATTTGAAAATTTAGAAAGAAAAAGGACTTTAATGAAAAATGATTATAAGATTAAGTTAAGTGTATAATTAACAAAAATTAATGAATTAAATTAGCATAGATTAATACAGAAACAATGTACGGTGGCGTAACACCTCGTTAATGCGAACACTCAAGGGGAAACTTCTTTTGTTCATGTTAAAAGTACTTTGTGTTATCCGAACTTAAATACATTACATACAACTGGATGGGACAATTGGAAACAGTTTGTGCTAAAAGTAATTTACGTTAAGCGTGTTCATGTTAACGAGGTTTGACTGTATTACATTCAAATTACTGTTTAAAAAATGTAAACAAAACAGTGACCAGAAATCCGCACAACCTCTGGTCCCAAGCTGTGTGGATTTGAGAGTCTACTGTATTAGCAAAAAAAATAAAAACTTTCTAATAAACTGGAACCTCAGTTTAACCTTCAAAATTGACTCTCATATTTTAAATGAGATATTGAATTTTTGATAAAATCTGTTTGACTTGCAGTTTTTTAAATCTGAAAATCCCATAATTTCTTTCTTTCTTTAAAAAAAAAAAAAAAAAAAAAAAAAAAAAGCTGTACTTGAGTTATGAGTATTAAAAATGGCTTATCCAATTCATCATCAAAGTTTAGTCAGGCTAAGATTTCAGATTTTTTTCTGGCTTGATAACATTTAAACTAGTATGAATCATTTAGAAATGGAAGTGGGGGGGGGGGGGGGAAGCATAATTCAGTGTGTGCATGTGTGTGGGAGAAACAAATATTTTTAATTGTAAATATTCTAATTTAAAAAAAAATAATAATAAAATATTTTTAAATATTACAATTTTAATAGTTTGATTTCTTGTTTAGAACTTTTTATGTAGCTTGATAACTATACCTTTTAATAACTTTTAGTGTGTGATGCTATTAAATGTATTGAGTACTTCAGAAAAATGATATGTTAAAGAAAGCAAAAATATACATTTAAAAAAATTATTACTGTTTGGAAAAATAGGCTAGAAATTAACTAAGTTTGTGTTCAGTTTATTCTAAAATGTATTTAGTTTAACATTTTTTTGTTTTTCTGCTTTTAAACTTGTCAAAAAAAAAAAAAAAAAAAAAAAGAGAAAATGAATGAATTTTTAAAATGAAATATAACTTTTTCGGAGTACATAGATCCTTTATGATTAAAATACTATTAAATCTTAAAATTCTTTTCCCACACATAAGTATTATCATTAGAAATTTTATTTCTAAATGAAAATTTGCAACAGTTTATATAATTAAACAAAGTTGCAATTATTCCTTATTACTCTTATAAACTTCCTTACTTCTTCTGATTCTTTCCATTGTATCTGTTTCACTCATACAAATTTTGACATCCAAATGTTTTACCTGTATTCAGATTCATAAAAAAATATTATTGCATGCTACTATAATATTTCCTGTCTGTAGTTACATTTGACAATGAAAAGAATTAGCTTATGTTGTTTTGTAAGACATTTATTTATCATTTATTTAAGGGAAAAAATGATATTATTGGGGGGCAATTCAGACTGTACAATAGATTCTCAGTTATATTATTTGATTATCTGACACTCCCTATTATATAAACTTACTTTAAGCTTGTTGTAATTTCACTGCTTTCATATAGTGGAATGCTCACTCACATAAAACTTCATTGATTTTATGTGCTCTTATTGTCCGGTGATTTTACACATACACAAGATACTTCTGGGCTCCTAAGTGTTGAATAATTAATGCAATGTGGTTGTTTCTTTTGCTTATTTAAAAAAGTGTGTATCTATTTTTGTTTTCATTTTTGTTGTTTTACTTCTTTTTAGTGCAATAATCCGAAGACAAAAGAATCTAAATTGGCCAGTGCCATGCGTATTATACCTGAATGGAAAGATTATGATTCTGAAATCAAGAAGCTCATTGAGAGTTATGAAAAACAGAAAAATACTGCCACACGGACTCAAAATAAAGACACAGGTACTGTTTATTGAAATTTTTATTATAATTGTTTTGATTTTTAAGCTTTTATTCAGTATTGATACGGTTCAGTTAAGAAGCCAAATATTTCAACTAAGAAAATTACCAACTTCTACATTCAATAAATACTGTTTTCAAAACGTTAGTTATACAGGGTGATTATCCATATACTTAAAGCTAACCTGCTTTTTAGTTTTTCGTGCAAAAATGCTATTTATACGCATGCGCGAGCATTCAGCTAATCAGCTAGAGGCTTTTACTATCTTCAGACGCGATGTTTCAGCCAATGAGGTGAAGGCTTTTTCCTCTCTCCAGAAGCGTATGTGTATTACGATTCCATTTGGTTGTTCGGTTGTTGAAACTTTATGGATTTCTTTTATTAAGGTATTTTTTCATTTTACCGTATTTATTTTCTTTTTAAGTCGTATGTATTTTACTACTTTGAATTTTTTTATAACTAACCCTTTTTTTGAGAGAGAGAGAGATTTCGTGGCACGAAATTCCGCGAATCGTTTCCGATGTAAGCAAACTATTAAGATTCAAGTGTAAAATTTCAGTTTTTTAAACTTTTAATATGTAATTCTGTGTGATATGATTAAATTCAGGTTTTCTCAGCGACGATCACAGTATTTTTACCAAATAATTTTTGTATTAATCAAGCTTTTTTGGTTATTAAGCATAGCTAAACACGAAAGAAAACTTTGTTATTTTAAGATTTTGATGTGAATTATTTGCGTACATTTCTAAGGCGAGTTTCACTGAATAATTCAAGAAAAAAAAATCTCATCATTATACATATTTAGTTATGCATTATTAATTATTTACTTGGCCTTTACTTTTAATATTTCAAACTTACAGCTGAATGTAACTATTAAAACATTTGAAATACTCTATTCGTAAAATGAAATTTCAGCTTAAACACTCGACAATTACTTTTAGTTATGCATTATTAATTATTTACTTGGCCTTTACTTTTAATATTTCAAACTTACAGTTGAATGTAACTATTAAAACATTTGAAATACTGTATTCGTAAAATGAAATTAGCTTAAACACTCAACAATTACTTTTAGTTATGCATTATTAATTATTTACTTGGCCTTTACTTTTAATATTTCAAACTTACAGTTGAATGTAACTATTAAAACATTTGAAATACTGTATTCGTAAAATGAAATTTCAGCTTAAACACTCGACAATTACTTTTAGTTATGCATTATTAATTATTTACTTGGCCTTTACTTTTAATATTTCAAACTTACAGCTGAATGTAATTATTAAAACATTTGAAATACTGTATTCGTAAAATGAAATTTCAGCTTAAACACTCGACAATTACTTTTAGGTTAAATTCAGGTTTTCTCAGTGACGATCGCAGTATTTTTACCAAATAATTAAAAGTACTACATGCATGCATCTATCTATCTATCTATCTATCTATCTATATTAGAAATTGTGTAGGTTTCTGGTCACTGTTTTGTTTACATATTTTAAACAAAAATTTCAATTTAATAATGCACTGAAAATTATAATGAATGCTTACAATTAAACACAACAACACAAAACAAAAAATTTCACAAAAACACATTATTTCCCCGATATTTTCCCACAACTAATCAATAAATTTCATGATATTTTATTGCGATTTTAAACCATGAACTTTAGTACTTTTCTGTTATATGGACACTATGCCAAAATGTATGTATGTATGTTTGGCGACAATGGTGTACGTATAACGGAAAAGTGCCTGAATTATTATTTATATATATATATATAAAATATAAACATAATTGGCGACACAGCAAGTTTTCTGGATTTCTCCCTGGCTCTCTAACCACATTGTTAACAAAACAAAAAATTCATGAAAAACACATTATTTCCCCGATATTTTCCCACAACTAATCAATAAATTTCATGATATTTTATTGTGATTTTAAACCATGAACTTTAGTACTTTTCTGTTATACGGACACTATGCCAAAATGTATGTATGTATGTATGTTTGGCGACAATGGTGTCCGTATAACGGAAAAGTGCCTGAATTATTATTTTTTTATATATATATAAAATATAAACATAATTGGTGACACAGCAAGTTTTCTGGATGTGAAAGGCAGAGATGAATTTCATTCATTCAATGACCTTTTTAAAAGTTTCAAGTTTGGATTGAGTGCACATGAACATAGAAACCGATACCTATTTCTATGTTCATGATTGAGTTATTTGGATATCTTTTCGTATAGCACAGAAAATCATTTCTCCCGCTTTCGTAATACAGATAAATTCTGGTGTATTTTTTTTCTTCTTTTTATATCATAAGTACTTTTCTACTTTAAATTTTTTTAACCTAATAGTAATTGTCGTGTTTCTAAGCTGAAATTTCATTTTTCGAATGCAGTATTTCAAATGTTTTAATAGTTACATTCAGCTGTAAGTTTGAAATATTTAAAATATTAAAAGTAAAGGTCAAGTAAATAATTAATAATGCATAACTAAATATGTATAATGATCAGAATGACATATTAAAATGTGTACAGAATGACATGAAAATTTTAAAAAACTGAAATTTTGCACTTGCAACTTAATTGTAAATTTCATTGTTTACATTGGAAACGATTTGTGGATTTTAAGAATTTGCGGAACTTCGTGTCACCAAATTACTAAATCTCTCTCTCTCACTCTCCAAAAAAAAAAGGGTTAGTTTGAAAAAATTCAAAGTAGCAAAATACATACCACACAAAAAGAAAATAAATATGGTAAAATGAAAAAATTACTTGAATAATAGAAATCCATAAATTTTCAACGACGACATCAAACGAACGTATCTCATCTTTCGTTTGTGATAAGGAACGCTCCTTTGGCCCCCTCCACTCATTGGCTGAATTGTAAAGGGCAAAATTGGGGGACAAAATGACTACAGCATTTCTGAGAAAAGAAAAAATCAGAAAATTCACTGAAAAGTTTCAGCACAGGGAGAGAGGGTAAATGCTCTCTCAGCAATAATTATTTTTGTTGCAAGTTGGGTTAACTGTCTTTATGGTTCGAGTCGATTTCAGACTGAGTGTAGATTTCTGCAAGTTGGATTTGGGTTAACCCGATTTTTCAAAAGTTAGTTCAAGTTCAGTATATTATTTCAGATTAAAACTATATCTATCAGGGCTTGAATTTCAGGGCGGGATTCGCGCCGAAAATTTTGAAATCCCGCCCAAAAAAAGACAATGAGTGGGAGCCTCCCGCCCAAAAAATTTCAGCATTTTTGGAGAAATTTGCATTATTTAATTTACCTGCAACCGAACGATAAATTTCGTGATTTTTTTTCCCCGCAACCGATTGACGGACTTTGTGTTTTTTCCGCGACTGATCAACGAACTTTGTGGTTTTTTCCGTGACAGATCAATGAACTTTGAGTTTTTTCTGCGACAGATCGACGAACATTGCGTTTTTTAAGCGACTGATCGACGAACATTGCGTTTTTTGGGGACATATCGACGAACTTTGCGTTTATTCCGCAATCGATCGACGAAATTTTTCTTTTTTCCCTGACTGATCGACGAACTTTGCATTTATTCCGCAATCAGTCGACGAAATTTGCTTTTTTCCGCAACTGATCGACGAACTTTGCGTTTTTTAGGCGACAGATCAACGAACGTTGCATTTTTTTCTGCGACTGATCAACGAACTTTGTGTTTTTTCTGCGACAGATAGACTAACATTGCGTTTTTTAAGCGACTGATCGACGAACCTTGCATTTTTTGGGGACAGATCGACGAACTTTGTGTTTATTCTGCAATCGATCGACGAAATTTGCTTTTTTCTCCCGACTGATCGACGAACTTCGCGTTTTTTATTACACATCGACGAACTTCGCGTTTTTTATGACAGATCGACGAACTTAGCATTTTTTCCGCGACAGATCGATGAACTTTGTGTCTTTTCCACGATCGATCGGTGAATCTCAATCAAGTAAAATCTAAAGTCAGAAATTTATTTAACAACCTAATTGTTAAGGGTCCCTAACACATTTAATGGAACTTGAAAAATACACTGCATATATAAAACTTAACTTTCTTCCCTTTTTTATAATAAAAATAAACATTTTACATAATCATTCTCAGTTGACTTAATTTTTTCAATGGTATTTTGTCATGTCTGCATTAATGTAATTCTTTAAATAGCACGTAAAATAATAGTGGGGTTTAAAGATTTTTTTTCTCCCTCCCAAACATTACAACTCACCTCCATTTAAAAATGCTGGTAGGGAGACTCCCGTCCTTGGAAAAATTGAATTTCAAGCCCTGCCTATAATATGTTTGTGTGTATTGAGGTTTGTATAGATGTTTGTGTGTGTGCTGTTTTTAATAAAGACAGTTTCATTTTTCACACGAACCTTTCAAAAAGTTCACATTCTTTGCGCAATCCTTTAACAAAATTCGCATTTTTTATCATGATTCTTTAATGAAATTCGCATTTTTTTCTGTATCTTTTTTTTGTCGAGATTCACAATTTTTTCAGCTATCCTATGACGTAATTTGTGTTTTTTTCAGCGATAATTTGACGAAATTTGTGTTTTTTCTGCGATTTTTTTTTTTTCACGAAATTTGCGTTATTTTCCATGATTCTTTTATGAAATTTGCGTTTTTCTGTGATGCTTAGACGAAATTTTCTTTTTTCGCAATGCTTTGATAATAATCACATTTTCTCTGCTGCCTTTTGATAAGATTCATGAATTTTCAGCAATCCTTCGATGAAATTCGCGTTTTTTCAGCAATCTTTGAAGAAATTCGCATTTTTCTCGCGATACTTTAACGAAATGTGCGTTTTCCAGCGATTTTTTGATAAAATACATTTTATTCCGCAATTTTTTGAAATTTGGCAAGAAAGCGCTATCTTTTGGTGAAATTTCCTGTTTTGCGATTCTTTGACAAAATTTGCTCATCTTTTGCGTAAATCGCGTTTTTCTGTGGCCTTTTAACAAAATTCACGTTTTACATGATCCTTTGATGAAATTAGTGTTTTTCCCGTGATCATTTGACGAAAGCTAGGATTTTTTTCCCGCGAAGATTGATTATATGTTTTTAGTCTGCAGGTGCCCTAAAAAGTTTGTGATACCTGTCACTGCATTGCATGCATTCTGCCACGGTGTATCAAACAAACAAAATTCATCCTAAAGAATTATTGTTTCGTTTCTGGAAATGAACAACCGTCAACTCATTGGCTGAATTATAAAGGGTGAAATGTGTAGACTGAGTATCATCTGTACTATTAATGTCGGTAAACGTCTGTCTGTGTGTGTGCTGTTGTGTCTGGCGTCTGTAAGCCCAAAACTCTGCATGCAGATGACGGACATAAGTGCTTTTGGTATAAAAAAATTCGGAAGGGGAGTTTTTAAAAATTCACAACATTTTGCGGGAGAAGAGGGGTGCGAACGAATTTAAAAAATGAGTCTGCATCAATAATTATGGCGGCGGGGGTAGTATGTTTTGCCCACACGGGGCAGAGACTTTTCTTTGCTGACACCACTCATGATATATCATTCGAAAGGCCTGCAACTGCCTTTTCATGTTATGCATCTGTGTGGTCCATCCCCCCCCCCCCCCTGCCAATTGGGGCGCTTTTCTAAATTTTGCACATACCACTCATGTTATATATCGTTAAAAAGGTCTGTGACCGCTTAATCATATTATGCATCTCCGGTGTCCATCCCCCCCCACTTTGCCCCCCCCCCCCCAAGGGGGTACTTTTGTAAATTTTGCACAAACCCTTCATGTTACGTATTGTTGGAAAGGTCTTTGACTGCTTATTCATGTTATGCATCTCCGGGGTCCATCTCGCCACTTCCTCCCCCCTTAAGGGGGGCACTTTTCTAAATTTTGTTGACACCCCTCATGTCATATATTGTTGGAAAGGTCTGACCGCTTAATGATATGCATCTCCAATGTCCATCTCCCCACTTTGCCCCCCCCCCTCCCCCAAGGGGGTACTTTTCTAAATTTTGCAGACAAACCTCATGTCATATATCGTTGGAAAGATCTGTGACTGCTTAATCATATGCATATCTCTGATGTCCATCTCCCCACTTTGCCCCCCCCCCCCCCCCCAAAGAGGTACTTTTCTAAATTTTGCACACAACCGTCATGTTATATATCGTTGGAAAGGTCTGTGACCACTTAATCATATTATGCATGTTCCGTGTCCATCCCCTACTTTACCCCCCCCCCCAAGGGGGTACTTTTATTAATTTTGCACACACCCCTCATGTTACATATCGTTTGAAAGGTCTTTGACTGCTTATTCATGTTATGCATCTCCTTGGTCCATCCCGCCATTTCCCCCTCCCCAAGGGGGCACTTACCATTTACTTGCACAACAGCGCTAAATGTGTCAGATGAAAGAAATTCCGCGAGTGCATGTGCCAGTGAAACTTAGCCAATTGCTGTTCTTCAACCTAGCTTTAATTCAAAGTGGGTTTTTTATTTATTTGAATTATTCTGCAAAAGTTTCAAACATTTTAAAGCAGCTATGAATTTTATTTTTATGGTACTATCAAGTTTTTTGCCGTCAAATTTTGACGGGTTCCATCTAGTGATTATCTATACTAATAAAAGAAGTTTTGCTCTGTGTGTGTGTTTGTCTATCCGTTCGTTTGTTTGTTTGTTTGCGATGGCTAGCAAAATCTAGCTCACCTAGAAACCTGAAAATTTAGATTTAAGTAGTCCAAATCTAGTGCACCGAAGCCTCAGAATTTTACGAAAAAATTCGTGCACAGGACTCACCTTTGCGAATTCTGATTTTTTGCGATATATAAAATCTGGCATCGTTTTTCTAAAATAACCAAACAAAAAACACATACCTAAAGACATCTACGTTCTGTCAGGTTTAGGCAGAAACCTTTATTTGAAAAAAAAAAAATTATGTTAATCCTTTCGAAAACGTTTCTTACCGGAAGTCAATGTTGCATTTTTAATGATTTCTCCTATCTTTAAAAATTCGAATCAGCGTTTATAAACAAGATACAAAAAACTAAAAATACCACGCCTAATCTACATCCCTTTGCTTTTTAAAATCTGGTATTTGTTTTGAAAAATTTTATTTTTAACAATCTGAAAAAAATCATTTCCAAAACTCATTCATGCACTTTTCGTTTTTCGGCCCAGGTTTAAAAATCGACATTGACTCGGGAAATGCGAATATGGACAAACAGTAGACTCCAGATTTTAGACACGTTCGTTTTCTTCAAAACACACCGTTAGGTTTTTTAAAAATATCTTCATTAACCCATTCGATACCGATGGTTTGCATAACTCACTTTTGCGATTTCCACTATTTTGACAATGTTAACCCGTGGTTAAATTTCAATTCTACTTGGAAATTTGGTTGGGTCGAGTGTTCTGAAAAGGCCTCTTACAGAACAGATTGTGCCCCCTGGCAGTGGAAGGTAGAACTACAGGAGTATCTCTGGTTCTATGGGCCCGATTATGACGGGGTTTGTCTCATTCGACTTTATTTCGATAGCCTTACATATTTCAGTTATATTTGTATACAGATTGTTATTATCTTGGGCCTGGGCAATGCCAGTCGGGTTAGCTAATTTAAAAATATATCTAAGATATGCATTCAAAAGTGTCGAAGTATTTATAATGGGAGAAAGGGGGTGGGGAACATACCATATTTTGGGATCTATCGGGGCCCTATAAATTGAAATTTTCTGTGATGATAAATTTTAACATATGTAAGGGGATTTTTAATTGAAAATTGTACCAATTTACCCCCCTCCCCTCTTCCTCATGGAGGCAAAACCATATTTTGGGAGCTATCAGGCCTTTTTTTTTCAGGGTGATAAATTTTTTAACATATGCACAGGTAAAAAAGAATCTTAATTGAAAATTTGAGCCCTGGTCCTGGGGAGGGGGACAATATCACATTTTTTTTTATATATATATAAAGGAAAATAAATCACTCTGTGCATTGGCATAATTAAAATATTAGTCTAGATTGTGTAGAAGGAAAAATAAAATTGTGCCGAATACATGGCTTGGATGTTTGAGAAGTGTCACTCAAACTAAAAGCTAGGCAAAAACTAATTTTAAAACACTTGTTTATATAATTTAACGTAAAAGCCTTATATGGGGTCTAGGTGAGTGAGAGTATACCATAAGGTTAAACCATTAAGTTATTTGATATTTTGAAAAAAAAAAAAAAGTGTGTGTGAATGTACATGCACACACATGCATATGTAAAGGTAAGTAAATAAAAAACATCAATATTTCTGTACATTTAAAACTAATTCACTAAATTTTTTTGGCCTGTTTGTTACCTTGCACTAACAATAGCTAAAAATAATCATCTTAAATCCCCCTTTCAAAATTTTTATCCTTTTCTTTGTGTCTTGCATGCAAGTTTATAATCTTTAATTCATTTTTTTTCTTGCTGTATTTGTTTATTGTTATTTTGAACTTTGAAGTAACTATAAATAAATAGTCAGTCTTCTAAATTTCTACTGGCACACTCTTAATATTCTCACTTTTCTTTCCCTTTGAATATTTAAAAGTTGCATTTACAAAACTGAAATCCCATATTCTAAAATGCATAGTTTATCATTAATTTATTTAGTTTGTAGGTCCTTATTGTTTTTCTGTGTTGGTCCTTGAAAGTCCTTAAAAGTCTTGGATTTTTTTTTTTTTTTTTTTTTTTTTAATGTGTACAAACCCTGTTATGTATTATGTGTGTTTATTTGATGCATACTTTTAAAGATGCATCAGTCAAAAAAAGTTTTACAAAAATATCTTCTGACCTTGAATTTATGAGTGGTAATATCTCATAATGATGCTTTAATTTATGAATAATAAAAGAAAATATTAATCATAATATATTAAAACTGTTATTTGAGGCTTCACTATAGTTATTCAAAGGGTTCTGAAAGTGCATAAAGGTCAAATAATAGTGTGTTATGTTTAAAAGTATTTATTCTCAGTTTGACTCAAGAAAATTGGCATTTTAATGATGCGTCTGAGCAATTTCAGTCCGGTGTAGCTGTAGACTTATTTGTCTACATTCATATGATATCGGACTATGGAAGTGATTTTAGTAGCAAGTAGCAAGGTAAATGCTCAAAAACATTGCATTTTTTAAAAAAAAACAAGCAGCACTCTTAATGAGTTTAAATACAACCATCTTTGTTGTTTGCAAAATTACGTACAGCTTAACAAAGTGCATAAGATATCTTTATTACAATACCTTGAAAGCTGGTTTAGCTGGAATTCCAAATATTTTTAATTTAGTTTTCTCTCATTATATTCACAAAATGTTTTGGGATATACGAATGACACCCTTGCATCCCCCCAGAAAAAATACTTTGGCTATAGTACAACAGTATTTAAAATGCATTTATTACAGATTATTTTATTGTGTATTTTTGTTACTAAATCCATTTTCTTTCTCTTTAGATGCACATGACGAGTTATGATGAGAGGAAGATTGCTTTTTTTGTAACTGAGTGATATTTAGGAGAAATAAATTTTTAAATAAACTAAACAGTTGTGGTTTTAATTGAATGTATTTGTAGAGTTCCACTTTTCTATAAGATCAAGTAGGAGGAAATAAGATTGATATGTAAAAAGTTTTGGAATTCCTATAAATAGTGACAGCATCTAGAAAACAATATTGGTTGTAAAGTGAGACTTTGTCTTAAATATTTCTAATTTAATTCTCGCATTACTATAACTTCTAAAATTGTCTCGCCCATGTGTTTATAGAATCATGAAAAATTGATATACTTAATATTTATAGCAACTGTTTGATGTGTAGTTTTAAATTGTCATGTTTTTATTGCCAAGTTGCTGAATCATCATCATCCATTTTGCTTCTATATATTGTCTTCAAACCCCATATAAACAATAAGATTATTATATCTCCATAATGAAAATAGGTTATTTAAAAACACACATAATAAAAGTGTATAATTTAAAGGACTTTGCCCTTTTAAATATTGTATATTTTGTTCTGATACGTACTTATTTCAATTAATAAATTATTTTTTTAATTATGTATTGTCATGTTTTATTTATTTATTTATTTTATTTAAATTATATGCATCTGCTCTTTTTCCCTCCCAATATATTCAAGCAAAAGGCTAATTGGAGGAAGTAAGCATAATGGTGGTTCTCAAATTTAATGTCATTCCAAGTGATATTTCAAGTTGTTGTTATAATTATCAATTAAATTAAAATTTCTTTTTTACTATGAAAATTACTCATGAGTAAACTTGTTCATGACAAAAGTCAGCTACCTATAGCTATAACTATTTAATTATGTATTTAATATAATTTGCCTCCTGTCTTTTCCACTGGAAAATATTTCTTATTGTTTCAAAATATTTTTCATAGGGAATATACTTATAAATTTGAAGAAACAACAGACTCATTCTTTGCCGAAACCACTGTTCAAAAATTGCCATGTATTTATCAACTATTTATAAAATAGCACAAAGCATTTTCAGAGCTAATTAGCTAATTGGAGGAAAAATGCTGTGTTCACTGTTTTTAATCATATTGTTTCAATAATTGGATCAAATATTCTTCTGATCTATTGCCAACCTGTTATTTGGATCATCTTTTATAATTTCTGAAAAATCTCAAATTTACAATAGACTTAAGTTTTTCCCTACCCCCTCTCTTCTCCTCTCAAATAATAATAAATAAATACAAAATTAATTTATAAAATCTGTTTATTGCAAATGCCCAACCAATGCTATTTTTTGCTCACCCAAACCCTATCTTGTTACTACTATTTTTTATCATCAATAGAAGTAATTGACAAATTCACTGCTTAAGTGGTTAGAAGAAAATTCTTTGAAAAATCAATTGCACTCTGCATTTGGTCTATAATAACTTATGATAGCTGCTATTGAAAAGCTTCAGTTATAACAGCCTAATACAATGAGACAAATCGTTAATTTTAATTAATAAATGATCAGAGCCACAGCAAGAGCCTTACAAGGCACCATCAATTAAGGTAGAAGCTAACTGGTTTCATTGGCATCATTGGTTAGCATTACCAGTGCACTGACAATCGGTAGAAAAATTAGCAACATATTTTGCACTGAATAGCAAATAGGGTTACTGCAGTGCTGAAGCTAATTAATATATATATATATATATTTTTTAATTGTCTGTTTTTTTGTTTACTAGCTTACAGTTTTATCATCAGTAAGTCAGGCAGAATTTTAAACTTTTAAGTGAAATGCATTCATTTTATGCTTGTAGTAAGACATTTTTAAGCCAAAATTTTAGAAATTAATTTCTCTTGTGAAATGATGGTGTACAGATAAATTTATTTGCTTTTTACCCATTATTGCTTTTTTTTGGAAGGGAAGAAATATTTATCTATGGAAACATGAATTTTTGTTAGTTTCTTGGTAAACTTTGTATTTCTGCGATGATTTCTTTTTTTGGAAAAAAAGTTTTATATATTGATTGCGAATTAGGTATACTTTAACATATCTAATCAAATTTCCATCAAATATCAATATGAGATTTGATAGATCCCACTGTTACTTAATCAGGTGACAATTAAAAGACACAAATAGGTGTTAAAAGATGTTTAAAAACTGTCCAAGTACTTTCGGCCGGCTACCGCGAATATCATCAGGGACGAAAATTCTTACTGACTCATTTTGCCCTATATGTGTTTAGATTTTCATATTTCCATCTTGGTGCATTTTATATATTTTCAGATATCAGTATATTTCAAATTAAACTGTACATTGAAAATATTTCTAATAAAATTTTCGTTTTGGAAAATTAATTCATTATAAATTTAGGTTCAGTTGATATTGATATAAAATAGTTTACATGAAAATATTATATATCTGGAATTTTACTTGATTGATTAACATAAAATATTGCCTATTAGTTAGCTAAATCTTTGTAACAATTTTCATTGGGCTGTGTCTCATAAATTTTGGCAACATACCAAAACTGCATATTGTTTGTCCACAATTGAAGTAAATATTTGGAAAGAGAATCAGCAAGGGTGTAGTGTATATACCTTTATACCATCTTGATTTATTATATATATATATTTAAAAAAAAATCCTCAAGTAAAACTATCTATAAAGTTTGATAACTAATCTTACCAAAAACTTTGAATCTAAGTTTAAAAATTAATAATATTGAATATATTATGAAAAATGCATTAATATTTTTTGCTTGTTTTTAATTACAAAGAAATACTTATTTACTTATAATTAAAAAAACAGATTGGTATTTAATTATTATTTGGAAAACTATAAATAAAAAAATATGAAACTTTTTTTTTTTCACTTTTTTAAATTAATTTTTTTCTAAAAGATTGTGTGTAAAATCTTGGTTATTATAATCAGATTTGTTGATTCAAAATATTATTATTGATTTTTAATTACGATATCCCTTGGGTTTGTGGGGAGAAGGGACTGGACTATAGCCTCTGGCCTGTATGTCTCTGCTTATGGCATATATCCTCTGTTTATTTTTTATAACTATAGCATTGAGAATCAGCAGCTGAAATGGGTATTGGAATGAAATCTTATAAAAGTACACTATAGTTGATAAAACTACATAAGTTAAAAGATAAAGAATTTGTGGGATAAAGAAAGCTTAATAATATCAAAATAATTGGTACTGTTTAAATGAATTACAGTCATACATTTTTTTGGCTATTTTTAACTGATCATTTAATGTTCTGAAAATATTTTCTTCATGCAATTATAAAGAAAATAAATTTTAAAATAATAATATTTGTTTTACCTTTGGCACCGTCAGATCTGAGAGGGGCTTTGAATCGTTATCACACATAAAATTAATAATTTCATTGTTTAACAAGTTCATAAAGTTGTTTACTAAATATTTGACTTGTAAACACTGATGTAATGAAAAACACAAGCAGCTAAAATAAATATAACATTCAGCGGTTTCAAGTCTTCATAAAATGAGCCCCAATTTTTATGAAACTTTAAAACAGATGTAAGCTAAAGCATTTTAGCTTTGTATGCTTTTCTTTATATTGACTTTTAGACATCATTTATTCATCTATACACGAAGTGTTTAGTATGCATTTCATCATTTTAAGTGCTCTGAAAGGGGTTTCAACCTCTAAATTCCTTCCGTCTTCCCCTGTTTTACAATTTCTTAAATGTGTCCATCTTAAAATTATTATTTGCATAAATATTATCCCTCAACTTATTAAAAATAGATTGATACACATGCAAAATATAATTATGTGTTACTAGTATTATGTGTATTTTATTGAGCTAATAGATCTTAATTTCAGTCTCCTTTTTAGTAGTTGTATATATTTAAAAAAAAATTTTTTTAGCATTAAAAATAGTGCATTTAATTACTTTTAATTGAAAATAAATAATCATTTGCCATCTTCAAATTGTAACTGTATAAATTTATTCTCATTTTTATATTGAGAAAGGTCCTCACAAATTAATTATGGTTTATAAATTTAGATGTAATGCATTTATCAAAATATAAAATGCTATTCAATTCCAAATCATTTAATACCCATTCCTGCTAATTTAATACTTTTAAATTTAAAAATGAATCTGTGAATGTATCAGAAAGTTTTGCTTTGTTAAGCAGGGAATTTTTTGAGATTAACTTTGTGGTGAATGTTAATTGCATTTAAAAAATAACACTTAGACCTGTAATACAAAAAGTTTTAATTTTCTCAAAGAATTCTAATTTTGTCATCTTTGAATATCATTTAATATTCTTCGCAAAAAATTTAAACAATTTGTTAGCCATTTGTTTGGTTAAACAAACTAACAAATGGAGAATTTCATTAACCAGTATTTTTTTAGAAACCACAGCTTCTGCAATATATATTGTTGGGAAATACAAGTTACCCACTTCAGAGGGTTTTAGAATGCATCTACTGATATAAATTGGATAGCATTTAAATTATATATAGAGATTCAAAACTCATGGTGAGAACTTTAAAGGGATAGTAGAACGGACTACAAGAAACAAATTTTGTATGGGTCACAATACATTTATTCAGTCAAACATACAAGGTGTATCACTTTAAGCTGAACTGTGATTATTATTTTTTATAACTTTAACAAGGTGTCAAAACAATAATGAAGGTATTTTAATGAAATTTGCAACAGTTTTTCCTGTTTTTGTGTGAAATGTAACAGTATCACGAGAAGTGTTATAAGGGGCCACCATCCACATCCAAATAGTGCTGAACTGAATTCTCTATAATTCTGAATGTAATTGACAGTGCATACAGTTTAATTTGCTGGAATACTGTGTTATGTAATATCCTTCACTTTTCGCAATGGCACTGGATTTCATACAAAACAAGATAAGCCTGTTGAAAATGTCTTGAAAATATTTTCATTTTTGTTAAAGTTATAAACATTATTTTAAAAACACAAATAACATTAGTTATAAACATTAGTTGTATTTAGCTTAGAGTGAGATGCCCTGTGTTTTTGAGTGAACAAAAATGATTGACACTGATTTCCTGTACAGAAATTGTTTCTAGTCTCTACCACCCCTTAAAGCTTGTATTATGCATTCTGGAATATGCTGTAGATAATTGAAATGATTGAATAGTCCTATATTAAATAAAAACTTTGTAGTGCAAAAATTTACCAAATAATTTTATCTGTGCCAGCCAGCCAGCTAAGAAAGAAAAAACATTCATTGCGATATATCTTATATTTAGCAGACTGCACTTATCAGCAATAAATGTATTTTTGGGATGACAACATGTGGACAATGAAGGCTTTCCTATTGAGAGATAATATATTTATTTATATGAAGGGTGTAATGGGCATTAAAATGTATAAGGATGTTGAACAATTATTTGAATGTTACAGCACCATCTTTTGGCAAATTTTCATAAGGAAAATTTTTATTTAACAAATGACAAGCGCATTATTTGAATTATCAGGGGTAGTACTAGTCCTAGGTGATATTTCAGGACAATTTCAGCGCACATTTGCTTGGCATACTAAACAAAAAAAAAACCCTTAACTCCCTGTTCAATATATTTTATTATAAATAGTACACTATATACACATTTTTTTGTTTAAAAAAGTATACATTTAAAGAAAAGCAATTTTGCCAGCACACTTTGATCAGGCTGCTAAAAAATTGTGATTTTTGCATTACTGAAGGTTGAAAAATTTTCTTTAATCATCGACAAAAATTGCAAAAGATTTTCTTCTTTATAACTAATTGGTAAAAATTGTATTTTTTTTTTTTTTTTTTGTGACTGACAGATGAAAATAGCAAACTCTTTTAATGACTAATTGATAAAAATTGTGATTTTTGGTAACCGATCACCAAAGATTTTTTTGTGGAAATCGACAAAAATCATGACTTTTGTGATTGTTTTGCATCAGTAAAAAGGTACACCAACCCCTATTTGATGATTTCAAATGCCAATATAGCACAAAACTTACAAAATTTTAGGACAAACTACCATATTTTAGGACATTTCAGGACATATTTCAGGGCAAGTATGGCCACTGAATTATGTGTGATTTACATTTTGTCTCATTTAAAACAGTAGAACGCACACACCAGAGCCCTCTGAAATGTGTAATTTATTTTTAGTATATCTATTATGTATTCTTTGATTGAAATGAAAATAATGATCATTTCTAAGACTAAAGATTGTTCTCAAATCTACCATTTTCCTCAATTGACAGTGCAATTTTAACTAATCTTTTTGATTGGGTCTCAAAATCAGTGTCATACATGTATGCATGAACATCTCAGGTATTCTCTAGCTTTAAAAAAAAAACTTTTTTTTTTTTTTAATTAAATTCTTAGTAGAAATATTTGATTATAGTAACTCTTAACTTATGAACACTTTTTTCTGATTTTTATGTTCCAAAAAATCAGTTTCAAAAGTACTTTCAGGGTCAATATTTAAAAAATGCTCTATACTTATAAGAAAATAAAAATAACTGTACGATTCTTTTGAACTTGAATAGATAATATCTTCAAAGTTTAAGCTGGTAAGAATGGCGATTTCATGATTATATCAAAATGTGGCAGGTTTGGATTTGAGAACAACAGCCTTAGAAAAAGTTGTAAGAAATCACAAACACTGACTGCTTTAAATTTTATGCAAGATAATAAAAAAAAATGAAATTTATTTAGTTTACATGGAATGTTTAATTATGTGATGAAATAAATATGCATTGACATTAGTAGTGAATACATTCCCTGTTTCTTCTCTCAAAACTTTCACAAATGGCTGTAGAATCAGGACTAGAATCTTCCACATCATTTCTTCTTTAAATGCCATTAATTTCTTCTGTTTCTTTCTTCATATGAATGAATTTAAATCGAAAAGGACTGAACATTTTCATAGTTCTTAACATAGAATTTCGCATTTCATTCTTTTAGTCATGTTTTTGTCATTAAAATCCATTCATTTCATTGATTTTTTTTTCACTGGATTGTAATTCTCACAGTTTATATATATATTTTTTAATTTGTTGAAAATAAGCTAAAGTTTTAGAAAGTTTCACTGTTACTTACGTTGATATATAATTGTTGCAATTTAATGTTAATGCAGGATTCATTTTATTTTTAAATGTTTCAAACGTTCATCAGTTAACAGTCAGTAATATAACATTTGTAAGTTACTTCTGTACAATGTCTTCAGATACATTTATTGATTTATATCTAATTTCAAAGAATTTTTTTGCTGGAATACTCGCATATCATCCAGTTTTTTTTCATTATCTGTATTTTATATATTTTTTTAATTAAATTAATGTTTCATAACAGTAAAGCAAATTTCAGTGTATAAAACCAATTTTAACCCCCTTACATAAACCCTCACATTATTTTTATTTTTCTCCTTAAAAATTCATAGCTACACAAACCCACAGTATCAGGATATGTATTTGAATAATACCTTATATATTTATCTTATGCACCGGAATTTTTTTTTTTTAAATTCAGAAACTAAAAGACAGTTCAAACACTTAGATGGTTAATATTAAATTTTTCTTTATCAGTTTTGTTTTCAATTTTATCTTTAAAGGGCATTTATACTAAGTAGTACATTTATACTAAGTAGTGAATTTAGCCACCATCTTTTTTTTTTTTTTCTATAGTGCAATAGATAATTAAATGTTTTTTTCACATGTAATGCATACAGTTGGTCTTTTTCTGTCTTTCAATCATCATTGAGTAGTGTTTTAATTTTCATAAACAAATGCCCTAAATATCGCTCATCTATTCAAGCATCTTGCTCTTTTCCATGCACCAGCTGATTTGATTTCATCAGCTTGCAAGGAAATAACTCTTGTTTCCTCTGTTAATTTATCATCATCATTGTTGCAAGCTGTCATTTATTTATTTTTCAGTAGCATTCATGAGCATTAACCCATGTCCTACATGTTTTACACTTCACGTAACAGCACCAGTAATATTTGCATTGACACCGCTCCAGCTTTTCCATGGTGAATGTCCTGTAACCTCTGCCACAGCACATGGAATCGCAGCTGTCTGTCCCTTGTGAAGTAACATTACATAGCCTGAAAGTAAATAAAATAAAGGAATAAATAAGTTAGTGAGATGTTTGATGGAAGTTTACATATCATTGTAGAGAGATACTTGGTGATGGAATTTAATTATTTGATAAAAGTTGAAATCTTTATAAAACGTTTTTTCTTGCTTATCTGAAATGGGTATGGATGACTTGACAGGTTGTCAGTAGAGTACTGCACCGTTCGGGTTGTACCTGACCTTAAACCAATATTTCTGCTTAAAGTGAACCTGATAAAAAAATTCCGTCAATCCAAAAACCGACCGAATCTGACTCGAATGAGAAGGGAAAGGAAAAATTAATCCATACAATTATGAAAGAGTAGTCTACAGTTACATCTCTAATTTGTATAAATATCAACACATATACACTCATTGATATTAAATTTTTTTGTTTTTTACTTGAAAAATATTCAGAACTTTTCTTTTCTAAAATCTGGTCAACCCGACCCAAAAGAGTCGAAACTTAACCCGAAACATTTAAAATCAACTCGACCCGCTACAAAAAAAATTAGCACCAACCCAACCTGATCTGAACTGTTGGTCGGGTCGGGCTCGGGCAAAATTGGATTACCCGACAAGATGCAGAACTGCCAGTGATTTAA
This sequence comes from Maratus michaelseni, assembly GCA_963931845.1. Taxonomy (NCBI): domain Eukaryota; kingdom Metazoa; phylum Arthropoda; class Arachnida; order Araneae; family Salticidae; genus Maratus; species Maratus michaelseni. Next base: position 45,841,228 of record OZ007588.1, on the reverse strand, counting down.
AAGTACACTTAGAAACATCAATTTCTCTGCCAGCTCTCTGCCTAATTAATGCTGTTATCAAATCAAAGTGGCTACTTAGAGATATTCATTTCAATTTTAAATGCATGAGATTAACAGATGCTTTTTAGAAACTATGAAACCAAATGATTTTTCCCTTTTTGATAAAGGCAAATAATCTTTCGTCATATGCTGTCATAGATGCCATTTCGGCAAAATTCTAGGCATGGCAGGCCAAGAAAAGTTATGAGACAGCAATCACTTATGACGCAAGATGTAAGCCTTCCTGTTTTTATCCAATAAAAGATATTTTCAACCAGAAGTTTTACTTAAAACTCGAAATCAAATAATTACCGTATAGAAACAAGATGCTTTTCATTAAGTAAATTTCCTGTGTTTATTTAATAATAATAATAATAAAAAATCCAGAAGATTGACCAGCTATGCATTTATGGAAAAATGAAAAATGCTATTCTTTTTTAAATCATTTCAACAGTCATGTCTGTCAGTTTCATGCTTTTTATGTTTAAAAATTGGCCTGTGAATGTGTTAGAAGGTTTTATATTGTTGAGCTGGGAATTTTTTTTAAACTGCCTTAACCCTTTAAGGGGCGGTGGTATATATTATATACCACCTAATTTTAATCAGATTCGAACCAGAAACTTTTAATTAAATTTTACTTTTTTAACTTTGACGGAAAAAGATAAAAAAATTGCTTTTCCTTATTTTGAACTAAATTCTTTCGTAAATACTGATGTGAATTCAACGTCATAGGAACACAATTGCTTGCCCCTGAAAGAGTTAAGAGCAGTACTTAATACTAGAGACTTTTTACCATGTCTTTAATAGTTTGACAGTAAAGTACATAGTTAATTAAACAAATAATATATTTTTTAAACCTATAAGACAACTTTTTTTTTATGTGTATCAACCCGAGGTTTCAATATCTTAATTCTTAGTCAGTGCAGTTGATCACTGTGTTATTTCCCTGAACAATTTGGATTTTCAAGTACTCTTCAGTCTTTTCATTATTCGGTTGACAATCTACTACAAATTAATGCATTCAAATTCTTTGATGTGATCTTATTTAATCCTTTAAGCCCTTTAACCTATCACAATAATGGTGAATAGAATATCTTAATTCTTAGTGTAGTTGATCACTGTGTCATTTTGCTGAACAAATTGGATTTTCAAGTATTCTCCATCTCCAGTCTTCTCATTATTCAATTGATAATCTGTCACAAATTAATGTACTCAAATTTTTTGAAGGTGATCTTATTTAACTCTTTAAGCCCTTTAACCTATCACAATCATGGTGAATAGAATATCTGAATACTTAGTGCAGCTGATCACTGTGCCATTTTGCTGAACAAATTAAATTTTCAAGTACTCTCCAGTCTTCTCATTATTCAGTTGACGATCTGCCACAAATTAATAAATTCAAATTCTTTGATGTGACCTTATTTAAACCTTTGAGTCTCAGTTATCACAATCATGGTGAACAGCATTATTTATTTTACCACTTATTAACTTTGGGCTTTTTTAATACCTACTAGCAAAAATATCGTGGCCATGGGCATGTGCAGAATTTTTATTAGAAAGGGGGCAAGTGATGGAAAACGGCCAAATTTAATCAAAATTGGCCAGAATTCTTATTTTAAAGATTTAGGAAATAACAGACATTTAGGATGGAAGTGGCCCTCTCCTGAAACCCCCTGCCCACGTCCATGATCGTGACGTTGCCTTCTAGCTTCATAATTTCAAATTTTGTTACCAGATAAGCATAAACATAGAAATAGATAAGGACTTCTAACGAAGTAGTGTTAATATCGAGTCGCGAATTTTTAACTAAATGGCAGTCAGCGTACAACTGTGCTAAAGTAGCGCCACCTACAAGCAACAATACGAATACCTACTAGACCATGGCTGTCAAGTAGACGATTTGAAGAAGCAAAGGAACTGATACAACTATTCTATACATGTACCACCTATTTGAAACAGTTTTCTTCGAAAGGTTATTTCGTTGGAAGTCCTTATCCATTTCTATGTTCATGCATATAAGACACTACCTCTGGGCAAATTTTTATATTCTGAAGGCATTTGTTTGGGTTTTAAAGAGATTTAAAAAAAGGTAATTTTCTAACAGAAATCTGCTGTATGTTGTTACTGAACCAGAATTTTCTTGTAAAATGAATACTTGTACACTTATGATACCAATATTAACTTGCTGGTAGGGGATGCTAATTGAACACCACTTTAATTGTTAAAAATATTACGTCTGTGAAACTCTCTTTTAAGTTGATGATGAAATTATCATTATGCTTAGATTAAATGTATCTAATAAATGTTAAACATGTCTTATCAACCCCTTCGCGACAAGTTTCCTTTACAAAATTTTTAATCTTTTAGTACCAGCATTTCAAAATAGAAATCTTTGCCTAATTTAATCTCAGAAATTCTGTGATTAAATAAGGGGGAAATTTCTATTCGAAAATCCTGGTAGGAGAAATCATGGATTCTGAGCACCCACTACCTCACGCCATGACGTTCAAAGTGAAGATGTTAAATGTATGAAATTATTTTTACCTCAGTCATATTCTGATTAAAGAATTCTTACAAGAGAAATTATTAATCCCAACTGAGTGAAAAGTGTCCAAGCCAGGAGTTGAATCTAGGGCATCTGGCTTAATGTGACAACGCTGTATCAACTGAGCTATCCCGGATCACTCTGGCCGACATAATTCACTCAAACAACCTGTTGACAATGACATCAGGCTTTAATGTTATGCATCACGACAGATGAAACCTCAGTTATACACTACTCTGTTGTGCTGCGTGATAGTGCAAATTGAATGTCATTGCCAACAGGTTGTTTGACTGAATTGTATCTGCCAGAGCATGGCGTATTATAAATATATAAGGTGGTCCATTTGCCTAAAAGGGATGAAGCCGATTTAATTCTTAAAGGTCTGCAACCAAAGTACAAAAATCCCCAATCACATGTGGTAAAAAATGTTAACAAAGATCAGCCGAACTTCTGCAAAGAGTTGTTTAAAATCAGCTACATTATTTCCGCGGTTTTGACAAAATTAAGTACGCCGTGGCCAGAGTCGTCCAAGATGGTTCAGTTGATGAAGTGTTCGCACTTTGAACCTGAGGTTCGACTCCTTGTCTGGACATTGTTCACTTAATTAGAATTAATAATTTATCTCGTAAATATATATATATATTACCTTCCTTGTGTCCCAGGTGATCCAACTTTGTCATCTTTTAGGCAATAATCAGGTGATTTGAGGACATAGATGAGGTCGTTCTTCTGATACATGGACAATTTGCCATTGGTTGGCATGAGCTTGCGTCTTGATCCCACATGTCGCTGCACCACTTCCGTAGCTATGTAATAGTGCCTCTTTAGTCGTTCTCCGACTTCACGTAGTCGCGGCAGCGCTCTCCAACATGTTTTTACATTGCACGAGCCGGACACTCCATGACATTTGCAGTCTGTTTGAACACTGCTCCGCACTATCTGAAATAAGAAAGAAATTCATAAGTTGGGTCATTTATAACTCCGATTTGTTAAGAATTCACCTTGCTAAGCTGCTAATAAGATCACTGTCATGTGATTTGTCCACATTTTTTCAAGAATTTGAGATCCCACTTTAGGCTAACTCATAAAACAATGCTAAATCTCTCTATTCTTAAAGGAAAGAAAGTAAAAAGTAACTAACGCTGCTACTGTTACTGTCGTAATTGAATATATTGTGACTGTGGCTCTTTCTCGGCTTAAACTAAAAAAAAACAACAACTATTGTATATAAAAATATGAAAACTGGTAGATTTGTATGATAAACACGCTGAAGCAGACAGTTTTTAAGTCGAAGAATTATTTTAAGTGCTATGTAATGTTGAAATCGGTCAAAGTAGTTCAGTTAAAAAAGTTTTTTAGGATAAAAAATTATACATAGCAATTTAACCATCTTTTGCTGGCATGTACTGGACTAGATTGCAGTGTCCAATAATTTTTTCCCCAATTTTTTATTCGGAATTTTAATATCTGAATAGAGATTTATTTCGCATTTCGAAAGAGTCATTTTTTACCTAATTTTGCCAGATTTTACAGAAGCACAAATAATAATATTTCCAAGCATTTTTCAATTGAAAAATATATTTACACGTGAGTATTAAAAGAAAGAAAACTGTAAAATAATTGAATTATTATGTGCAAAAATAAATAAATAAATAAATAAATAAATGAGGAAAATTACGTCCTATATAAAGCAATATATTTAAAACTATTTTTTTATAGTGTCTAAAAGAATTTTCTTTTGCTAGACTTTTTATAAAAGATCATAAGGCAGCTACATTTTTTAAATAACCATTTTGTACAAGCTGATTTTCAAATATGTGATAGATCTTATTTAATCACGAAAACAGCCGTCAGCTATGTGGAGAACGGTGGATGCGGTCTAGACACCGGAAAAAAAAATGTCAAAGGGAAATGAATGGCAACCCGATTACAGAAGATTGCCACTGGTCTTGATAATATCTTTCAACCTTCCGTAATGGGGTAATCTTTTCTAACAGAGCAAATTAGCGCGTTTTTACAGCCTGCGGAGTCTGGACGGGGGCTGGCGAACTTAGCTTAGGGGACTCTGTCTCCCATGAGACTGAGTCCCCTAGCAACTAATAAATTATATTATTAAAGAGCCTTTATAAGTTCTTTTAGTTTCTCTGCATAGCTTAAAACTTGGGGATCACCATTAATTGAATCACGGAAATTTCGTGTCTTGTTTTCCCCTCCCTCCCCCTATGTCACACTAGAAAGATTTACCCCCCTCCCCCCATTGTTGTGTCGTCATCTTTTTTTTTTCAACTGTTAATTTAGAGACTATTAGAAAAAAAAAAGTTATTTATAACCTATTATATTCTGATATAAATAATATAAGACCGTGTATGCTTTTACTTCAAGCTGTTGCCATTAAAACACCCTGACCGCTTATTTAATTTTTTTTTAAATCCTTTCGAACAATATGTAATCGATCGGTATCTCCTCTATTATTACATATTTCAAATTATCATGTGTTTGAAATATGTAATAAATTTATAATTTGCATTTACACCCTTTGACTGTGGAATTTTTAAAACAAAATTGCTTCAAACATTGTGGATTATATAAATTTTTCTACAAATGTCTTACTCGTGGAAATCGCGGGGTATGCGGTCAGAGGGTTAAATGAAAAATATACCTAATACGACTTGAATCTAAATGCTTTTGGTTTTACAAATTTTATTATGCTTCATACAAATAATGCATATTGATTTGTGTTCATATTTTATATGTGACGTCACAACCTGGTAATTAAGTCCATCCCCCTGTCACATTTAGTGGATATATATATATATATATATATATAATAAAACTTTTGTAAATAATAACCATTAAACCACATAAATAATTGACAGTAGATAAACCGATAATATATATATATAATGTTTGATTCGAAATACATTTATAATGGCGACTATCTCTTAAATTACCTATGTCAGAAATATACTACCAATTACAAAAACTATAGAAATCAAGCACAGCTTTTAGACATAATATTTGTTTTATAAAGGACTGTATGTGTGTTAAAATACGAAAATTTAATTTTTATAGGCTCTCTTTTCCTAAAACCTATAAGGACCGAAACTTACCGAGTTATTATATTTTGACTTTTATGAATTTTTAGTGTTTTCTGGCTCTAAACACGGACCGCCACCACTACCTTGAAGTGACAAAAATCTCCCTTTTTCACTTCTGAATAAAAAATAAAAAAATCAGGTACTCAAAATCCCCCCCCCACACACACACACGTTGAAAAAAAAAAAAACTTTTAACTTTAAAAAAAGAAATAGAGCTTCAAAAAATATCTTACAATTGAGCCTAAAGAGTTAGGATCATCTTGGAATAAAAGATACTTAGTAAAGTTTTTATCTAGAATAATTGTATACCATATTTACTGTTGAAAACTTTCCCAAAGTAATTTTTAAAACAGTGCTTACTTGTGTCTGTCAGAGACAGATGGCAGCACCAAATAATTATCTATACGGTGCTTTTAAAATTTTCTCTATTTAAAGATTGATCAAATAGAGAGGGCGGGAAAAAAATTGTTATTTATTGAACCTTTTCTTTCCAAGACCTCGAAATATGATGACTATTAGTTTCTTGTATAATGATTTATTACGGTTTGTTGTGGATAATGGCTTTTGCAGCTCCTAGTATTTTACAGTTAAATGAAGGTTATTCGTTGAGACCTTAACTAAACTTGAGAGTGTAATCACGACTACAAACTGTATCTACTCATTTAAAGATGCAAGGTTATTTATATACAGAAGATAGCTTTTTATATTTTATCACTTAATTTTTTTTTATATCAAATCTCTTTAAAAAAAAAATCTTTAAAACAGTGTTATAAGCCATCAAAAGATGGCAGCACCAAACTCAATTTTTCATTCCTGGAAAGTATGTTATACAGTAGTCTCCCGCATAACCGAACTAATGTGGACTGGAGTAATCCGGATATGAGAAAAATCCGGATAAGAGAGAGGGATATATATAATATTTTTTTTTATTTAAAAACAATCATAAATGTACCTAATCGACATATAAAAATGTTTATTTTCACTTTTTAATTATATTTACGCATTATTTTTGCAATTACAATTTGAAGTACATACATTTTTTTTTTTATATCATAAATATTGCATTAAATTTTCCTGTTTTTGCTCGACTCGCTGAGAAGCTGCTACCTCGTCCAGTGCCTCATTATAATTACTTCAGAGGGAGTTGATTCCTTATGCTTTTCTACGAATCAGAAGGCAAACTTTATAAAACGGAATTTAAAATGTATAAAATTCAGTGTCAACTTTAAAAAGTTAAAATAATTAGGGGGGGGGGGGGGAATGCATACTTCTAATGCAGCAGTTCCCAACCATTTTTCTGTGATGTACTCCTTGCTTAGACTTTTCATTTATTCGTAACCCTTCTCACATAAACTTTCGTTCATTAATAATGTTCTTATGCTAGTTACCAATGTTAGATGCAATTCTCTTCAGAATTTCAATTTTCAACCCTATCCATTTTGAACTACAGCATAATATCAACATAAAGTCACTCAAAACACTAAATATTAGCTAAAGATTTCAAATTAAGTACTCACAAAGAAGGGATGAAGCTCTACACCCGTTAATATAAGTTAATGAGTTTGTATGCTAATGCTAACCAGTCGCACACTAAAATGATGGCCTGCTTTCAAATGAAATCGTAGAAACCAAAAGCCTGGATACGATTAATGTTTTTTCTAGGAATTTCTGGAATTACTAGAAAGAACACAACAAAATAAAAGGGGGGGACACATGCGAAAACGCAAGATATTATTAGGAGTTGTCGGAGATAATGGCGACATATGATCAACCAATTGCTACGTTTAGGCATTTTCCTTTATTTTATGCGAATAACCTATTTTAATTTTACACAAGTCTCTCTTTGTAAACGAAAAGTTTTTCTGTTTTCATTTTAAGTTTTATTTTTGGAGTTATTAATTTTCACGTACCCCCAGGGGTACGCGTACCCCAGGTTGAGAACCCCTGCTCTAATGCTTGAAATGCTTCCTCCGAAAAAGCGCGTTTTTCTTCAACGGTT